>JARGCV010000124.1:7248125-7951250 GCA_034064705.1 Bothrops alternatus | reverse complement strand
TCTCAAGGCCATTCCCTCTGCCTTCTACATATGTGGAAAAGGATAGTCATTTTCTGTTATCATTTCCTGTTGCTATATGTAATAACACTGAGATCAAAGAATTCATAATACAGTAATACTCTTTGTAGCTTTTGCCAACATAGCTAAATGTATTCCTATTAATTAGTAAATAATTTAACTAAGTTCATTTATAAAAAAAGAGTTCCTAGCCTTTATGTGTAATTCTGTCTAGATTTTCAAGTACTGTCTGAATAAGAATGAGGTTACAAAACTCAATCTAATGTGTCATGCTATAGATACTAAAATTTTCATACTAGACAAATTGGAATGAAGTGATTTTTTATGAATCTTCTGTGCATGATTTTTCTTTGAAACTGAATGTATAAACAATAAATATTGTAAAGACTTACTATTCTTTAAACTCTCCAGCCTGATGCTCTTATTGACAAAAATTAACTCTGCCACTTCTGGACTGGACTAATCTCTCTTGGCTCCTTCAGGTCTCTCTCTGTCTCTCTGTCTCTCTGTCTCTGTCTCTGTCTCTGTCTCTGTCTCTGTCTCTGTCTCTGTCTCTGTCTCTGTCTCTGTCTCTGTCTCTGTCTCTGTCTCTGTCTCTGTCTCTGTCTCTGTCTCTGTCTCTGTCTCTCTGTCTCTGTCTCTGTCTCTGTCTCTGTCTCTGTCTCTGTCTCTGTCTCTGTCTCTGTCTCTGTCTCTGTCTCTGTCTCTGTCTCTCTCTCTCTCTCTCTCTCTCTCTCTCTCTCTCTCTCTCTCTCTCTCTCTCTCTCTCTCTCTCTCTCATGATTGGATCTGCAAGGTAATTATGGTCCTAGCTAGAGTGGAAGGGCCTGATTGGAATGTACTTATTAGACAAAAAAACAAGTTCAAAATGCTGGTTTTAATCTTCCATGGTTTGGCTCTGAAATATTTCCAGAACCATCACCTTCATATAAAACTGACCCATCTTATATACTCATCTCAGAAAAGGGTGCTTAAGAATCCCTCCATATTCACTCAAGAGATTGGGAGGCTTTGGAAGAGACTTCTCTGAGATTCAGTTTGTTTGTTTGTTTGTTTGTTTGTTTATTTATTTATTTATTTGTTTGTTTGTTTGTTTGTCAGACTTATATGCCGCCCTTCTCCGAAGACCCAGGGCGGCTCACAACAAGAATACAATAAAAAAACTTTAAAAATTAACCACACTCACACCACATACAAACACAATCAGCTCGCAGTTGCCGATGGAGGGACACTCCTAGGACCGAGGGGCAGAGCACAGCTCATATGCCCCAAGCCTGTTGGCATAGATGCGTCTTCAGCACTTTCCAGAAAGCTAGGAGGGAGGAAGCAGTACGAACCTCTGAGGGAAGCTGGTTCCAAAGGGCTGGGGCAGCAACGGAGAAGGCCCTTGCCCTAGGCCCCGCCAGACGACATTGTTTAGCAGACGGGACTCGTAGGAGGCCAACCCTATGCGCCCTAACTGGTCGCTGGGATTCATGAGGCAGAAGACGGTCCCACAAGTATCCTGGTCCATTGACATCTGACCTTGATATAATTTAGGAAAGCTGCAAAAGCAATGTTTCTGCAATAATCTGCATTGTTGTTTTCTTTACTCTGCAAATAAATTAACTGAATGGCTAGTCTAGCCTATGATTGAAATCTGTGATTGAAATAACATTGCATTATACTGGAAAGAAAATAGAAAAGGAGGTCACAAGAATAGAAGGCAATGTATTATTCAAATGTTACTGACTAATAAAGAAAAACATATTTATAGAAACATCATAGCAGCTTATTGAAACTAAAGCTTTTACTAATATCATTACCGTATATTACTACAATAATAGCTGATTTTTCCTGAATATTATATGAATTATCTAGGGATAGCTAAAATGTATATTGCAGAAAATCAGATCCACAGAAGAAACATTTTATATGTAGTTTTACTCAACATGGAACATGAAAATTATTGAATAATTTCTGAAAAAGTAATACATAATCCCAAATGTCAGTAGTAAGTTAGCTAGTATGAGATTTTTCCAGTTTTTATAAAGAGTGAATTCGATCAGGTAAAATTTTGGAACAATACACAGATGACAAAAGGTGGCAAAGTGAACTGAATGTTGAGCTCTCTGTTATGCTGGGACTTGAAATGAATGAAGTTGATAATTGGCAAATTAATATAGTTTGAGAGAAGGATAATATGACACGTTTTCAATAATAACTCGATATATTTTTTAAAAATTTCTGACAAATCTTCTAGAAGGTGTTAAGTTAGCAGCCTAAGGAGATTAAAAGAATTATCTATTGTTTTTTTGTATGATTATATTAGGGTTTTTTAAAAAAATATTTATTTATTGTTTTTAAAGTAAGTAAAGTAGTACATAAAGTAGTAAACTGGGAGAGAACCAGTTTACTACAAAAAATGGAATTGGCAAATAATGACAAATTAAGTCCAAGAGCAAAATATAAATCAAAGAAGCAATTCAGAAAGAGCTCTGAACCATAGACAAATTCTACATGTTCTAAACCAGGGCTTTTTAACCGGTGATACGTGTATCACCTGTGGTACATTAGCACATGGCAGGTGGTATGCAGCCCTGCCCAGCCCAGCCAAGGGTAGCAGGGGAGGGAACAAGCCAAAGCAGCGCAGCACAGGACTTGCCCTGGGAGAGTCTTCAGGAGCTACAGGGCTGCTGGGGTGAGGCAAAGGCCCCAGGATCAGCACTTCCAGCACACCTGGAAGAGAAAGGAGGAGGAGGGGCATAGAAAGGAAGGGATATAAAAGGAAACAGTTTGGGTGGGAGAGGGAGAGAAAGAAAAAAAGATGCAGCCTTGGGAGGAGGAGGAAGAGTCAGCTGGAGCTGCACTGAAGGTAAAAGAAGGAGGAGGGGCAAGAGAGGAGAGAACAAAAAACAGGCCGGGTGCGCACAAAGGTTGCAGCAACAGATAAACGCAGCTGGGGAAGGGTCGTGGCCTAAGAGTCCACGTTATCTGCACTACGTCGCCTAGCCCCCCCAGCCTTCCCAATTTTGGCAGGCAGCAGGGCGCTCTCCTTACTGTGTGGAGAGGCTGGGCCAGACCGGGCGAGGTGAACCAGCAACAAGCTGAACTTGCTTGGGCATGCGCTGAGGTGGCAGCAAGCGCATGCACCTGGCACCTGGCGTCCTGGGTGAAAGGGAAGCACTCAGAATGTGGTCAGCTTGCATGGCAAAACAGTCACCCGGGATGCCAGGCACATGTGCTCACCGCCACCTCTGCACGTGCCCAGGCAGGTTTGGCATGTCACCAGTTTGCCTTGCTGGGCCCAGCCGCTCTGTGCGGTGAGGAGAGCACACCGCTGCCTGCCAAAACCAGGCTGGGGTCTGGGCAGTGTAGCGCAGGTAATGTGGACTCTCATGCTGTTCGCGGTGTTCCCTCCCCCGGAGTCCATGGGTGTGTGAAGTAGGCGAGGGCCATTTGCTGATCTCCTTCAGGGGATTCCTGTTTTTCTCCCTCCCTCATTACAAATATCTTCCCGCCACTTTGCTCTTAATGCTGTGCAGCTCTTGTCCAGCAATTTACAGTGACCTTTCAAGCCATGGCCACCAGCAGCACAGCTACCAGCCATGCTGGTAGCCTGTCCCTCTCCCCTTGTCCCTTCTTGACACGGAGGGAGGGAGGGAGGAAGAGAGGAAGGAAGGAAGAGACAATGGGAGGAGGGAGGGAGGGAGGGAAGGAAGGGATAAAGAGGGAAGGAAGGAAGGGACAATGGGAGGGAGGGAAGGAAGAAAGGGACAATGGGAGGGAGGGAAGGAAGGAAGGGACAAAGAGGGAAGGAAGGAAGGGACAATGGGAGGGAGAGAGGGAAGGAAGGGACAATGGGAGGGAGTGAAGGAAGGAAGGAAGGAAGGAAGGAAGGAAGGAAGGAAGGAAGGAAGGAAGAGATAATGGGAGGGAGGGACAGAAGGGACAAAGAGGGAGGTAAGGAAAGAAGGAAGGGACAATGAGAGGGAAGGAGGGAAGGAAGGAAGAGACAATGGGAGGGAGGGAGGAAAGAAGGCTCTCACCACAGTCCCACCCCTCCACCAGAGACCCATGAATGTCCCCCACAGCCCCACCTATACCCCCCACAGGTGCCCCGCGACCTGAGTGATGTTGAGCTGGCCATGCCACCCTTGGCCATTGACTTTGCTTGTCAAAAAGTTGCAAAAGGTGATCACATGACCCTGGTACACTGTGACCATCATAAGTATGAATCAGTTGCCAAGCATCCGAATGTAAATCACACAACCCTGGGGATGTTGCAACAGTCATAAATGTGAAAAATGGTTATAAGTCACTTTTTTCAGTGCTCTTGTAACTTTGAACAGTCATTAAGCGAATTGTTGTAAGTCGGGGACTACTTGTACTTTATCACTTTTTTCCTTTTTGGGGGGGGGTCATCAAGTTTTTGACACCTTGCTAGGCGACTGGTGTCCTAAAAGTGGTACAGTGGGTGAAAAGGTTGAAAAGCCCTGGTCTAAACAGCTTAAAATAGAGGAACTAGCTATTGTATAAAGGAGTATAGTTACATTATTTTCTATCTCTAGGCAAGACTTCCAATCTTGGAAAATGATAATATTCACTCTTTACTGAGGTATCTTGTAGCTGTAAGATGACCATGGAAGCAAAAGGAGCACTGTTAACCAATCTGAGATAAGATGCCATCCACATTCACTCTGAAGGTCAAATTACAATAAAAACAACATCTCCAAACAGAACAGGGAAGGTCAGGAGGAACTGACAGACAAAGTACTGGTAAATGGGGGGCTGTGGTGAATGTTTGAGCTCTTTAAAAATTTATCCAGCTTGAGCAAAAAGAAAATTATACACAATAAACATAATAATGAAGTGAAATGGTTGAATATTTTTATCAGCAGAATTTTTTGATTCAATTTTAGAGAGTTATAATAATTTAGTGTAAGAATTACAGAAATTACTAATATAAAATACTTGTATTAATTTGAGTCATCATTAATTATAAATTGAAGTTTAAGAAAATGCCCACTGTCAACTCTAATGCCCATAAGGCTAATGAAAATCTAATATTTATGCAGAGTTTTCTAAATAGAAGAGACTTTACAAACAATTGCCTAAATATAAGTAAACAGCCAATATAAAAAACATGATTATATTTTATTTGATCAATAGGAAATAATGACTTTTTTGCATATCACAATGGTTCATCTTAATAACAGTCTGATGTTTTGGTATATTGCGCCCTACCAGAGATTGGCAAAAGGTACGGTATTTTAGGGAACTATGTAGAGCTACATAATGAATCAAAGAGACCCCACTGTACTGCAGAGAATTATATGCTTGGCTAGTGGTATTGATTGCAGAGGTTAAGCATTTAATTGCATTAATTGCAGAGGTTAAGCATTTAATTCCATTTGCATCTGTCTTTACACAAAGGGAAAAAACAGACCAACCTATCAAAAATAGTGCCATAAAAAACAGAATAGAAACACAATTTAAAATAGGCAAGAAAATGGTAAGTGAGCACCTATCCAGCCTAGATAAGTTCAAAACACCAGGACAAGATGGATTACAAGGTTCTCAAGGAACTGGCAGATGTGATCTCAGAGCCACTGAACTATATTTTTCGAAGATCCTGGAGCATTGGGGGAACTACCGCCATGATGATTGCTGCATAATATGTTTTTATGTTCAATGTTGATTGTTTTAATAAAAGAATTTTTATAAAAAAAAAAGGAAAAAAATGGGTCCAGGAAATTACAGACATATCAGCCTATCATATCAAACAACGAATCAGCGAACACATAGAGGCAAACAAAGTCATTACTAAAAGCCAACATGGGTTTGTCAAAAACAGATCATGCCAGACAAATCTTATTGCATTCTTTGACCAAGTGACAAAATTAGTGGACCAGAGGAATGCTGTGGATATAATTTACTTGGACTTCAGTAAGGCATTGGATAAAGTAGATCACAACCTTCTCCAGCATGAGGATGGATAATCCACGGATTGGGTTTCCTGAAGTCCCTTCTACCCACACCTCCCGCTGGGCCATGCTGCCCCAGTTCCGACTTAGTCTTATACCTAGCAGGACGCGTTGGTTCCCTCTCAGATTGTATCAGGTTTTACTTTTTCAATCCGTGCATTATCCTTTCTATTTCTGGAGTAGTTGGAGTTTCCTACCTATTTCTTTGATTCTGTCCTTTTTCAAACCTCTTCCCCCCCCTCGCCTTCTGAGCTATTGAGCTCACGAGGCACTTCTCGTGCAGCCAACTGAGCCGCGACTCTGCCAATCGCTCTATCCAATCGGCAGACCTCCGGAGCCTCTTAAAATTGCAGCTGGCCGGCTGAGCTTCAGCCAGAAGATCCCTGGCTTCCCCGGCCCGCTGCGCAATCGGCGGCCGCCATTTTGGGGCTGGCAACTGGCTTTGTACTCCAAGGGGCTTATTTCTGTTTTCACAAACAGTTTTCCTCTTACTGAAATCTCCCTGAGATTTTTCTGTCTAGATTGAGCAGCGGAAGCTGCGATTATCTGTTATTTGTCTGGGTTTTGGCCCGCTGGTTACCGGACTCCCTGGCTCGCCGCGTGGCTAGCGGCCACCATTTTGAATAGCTTTTCCTTGAGTTTTCTCTATAACCAGGATTTTTTATCCTAAATAATTGGTTACACTCTGGAGGAGTAACTTTGGGGAAAAATATATTTCACTATTATTCTTAACAAGATCCAATCTAGCATGCCTTCAACCTACATTGTGGTGGCTTCACACATGGATAGCCGCCATTTTGAGCAGCAATCCGTTCGTGCTGCTGGCGCCCTGTGGCCTTCCCATTATTTATCCAGCCTCATCTACTTGACATTGCCTCTGGCAATATTTTTGGCACCTTAGAAGTTTCACCACTTCCTCACTTGAAATTGTTCTGCAATTACTACTCTAAAGCATTGCTGGGCTCCCACAACAGCATTATCAGGAGTTCACATTGGTTTTACCAGTTTCCAGCAGTCATCAAATCAGGCCTTACACTGTGGTTCACAGTAGCATTCTCAGGAGCACACACTAGTTTTACCAGTTTGATTTCAACAGGCTCCAAACAGGCCTTTGCTCCTATTCTTATTGAGATCCATCCTCAGTTCTGTACTGAAGGATCTCCATCGCAATGGCAGAAGATAAACAGCCCCTGGTTGTCCTGTCTCTTACCAGCTCTCCAAGTAAAAAGAAACGTAAATCCTCCAAATTGGAGGCAGCAGGGAAGCTGAGAGCTAGGGCTAGGGCCAAAACTTTGGCTAGCAAAGCTCCATCCAAAGCAGCTGAAAAGGAAGCCACCAGGAGACATTTGGCCCTAGAGAGGCAATTTGGCCCAGAGGGAGACTCCGAGGGAGGTTCCCCAAGCTTCCACTACCATGTCTGAGGGCGGCCTGTTTGGCCCACAACTAACCATGACTGTTCAGGTCCACAGACCATTTTCCCCAGACATGGAGGCCCAGCAGAGGTCCATCAGTCCTATGGTTCCAGATCCAAGTGTCAGCTGGGCGGCCCCACCACCCAGTACTCAACCAGGACCCTCTGCCACATTCACACCCACTGCAGCTGGTCTCTGTCCCAAAGTTCCTCCAACTTTCTGGCCAGAGCAGCTTCAATCAATGCTCACTCAGGTCTTGGCGCAGAGTATTGCCTCCTTACAAAGGCCTAAGTCTTTATCCTCCACTCAGTCTTATTCTGAGCCTCTGGATTATGCCTACTCAATTGCTTTTGAGCATTCATCTCATGACAGAGAGTCATATTCGGATCTTGAGGAAACACAAGATCCACTCTTGTCTGAGGATGAAGAAATGCATCATGTTCCCATGTTATTCAGGTCCATTCTAGCTAAGGCCTCTGCAGCATCTAATTGCGCCCGAGCAAGAACCACAACCCACCCCTTCCACCAGTCATACACCAGACCCATTGTTTTCTGAGCCGACCGTGACCCCAAAACATATACCGTGTCCCCCTTTTTTCATCAATACAGTAAAGAAGCAATGGGCTAGTCTTAGTGCCCCCCCTGCTCCAGGGGCCACTGATAAAAAACTTTTAAATGTGGCCCCGTCACCATCGAATTTATTAGAGGTACCGGCGATAGACACATCATTAACCCCTATCTTCTCTCCCTCCACCATACCAGGTGATATGGCGGATGCATTTAAGCCGGAGGAATGGAAATCGGAATTTCTTTGCGCAGGTCACATCAGGCATCTGGATGGGCAGTGAAGGCTTCCACTTCAATGTCCTTCTTTTCCAGGTCTTCTATCATTTGGCTTTGAGAGCTTCAAGCCATGATTCCCCAACAGACCTTGGGTACGTTACTTGCTACGGCAGAGTACACAGCGGATGCCACCCTTCACAAAGCCAGATTTTTGGCCAGGGCAATAGCCGCAAATGTATCAACTCGCAGACTGCTCTGGCTGAAACAATGGCGGGTGGACTTAAAGTCCAAATGGCGTCTGGCCACTGCACCTTACATTGGGAGTCATCTATTTGAGGAAGCTTTCGATCCCTACTTGGTGGAGAATTGGGACAAGAAGAAGGTGTTAGTACACCAGGCCAGACTGGCGGACAGGAAAGCTACCCCGTATTATCGGAAGCAGACCTTTCGCAGCCCAGGCAGCAGGTTCAATCAAAGTGGCCCTTTTGAGGCACAGGGGCGTCCTTTTAGGAAGAATAAATGACTCCAGGGAGAGACCCCCCATAGGTGGGAGGCTTTCCCTCTTTATTCACAGCTGGGAAGCCACCACCACAGACGTTTGGATTCTATCCACCATAGAAAACGGTCTGTACTTGGAGTTCCTATCCAGGCCACCAGATCGGTTCATTCAGTGCCCAGCTTCCTTAAACCCAACCAAGAGGAATTTCATGAACGAGGCGATAAATCATCTTTTGGACATAAAGGCGTGGAGCTGGTCCTGGCCGAACAGATAGGGAAGGGTTTTTACTCCATCCTCTTTGTAGTGCCGAAGGCCTCGGGAGGATAGAGAGCCATTCTCGATCTAAAGAGGCTAAATACTTACCTACTGTACAAAAAGTTCAATATGCAGACTCTACAATCCATCCTGGCCAGCATCAGGAGGCACGACTTCCTGACGTCTATCGATCTCACAGAAGCATACCTACACGTACCAATCCTTCTCCAGTATCGCAGGTTTCTCAGATTTTGTTACAAATCCTGTCATTATCAATACAGAGATCTGCCATTTGGCCTGTCATCTGCTCCGAGGGTGTTCACAAAGATCTTGACGGTTCTAGCCACACACCTGAGACTGGTTCCAATACGGATCCAGTGCTACCTGGACGACATTCTCATACAGTCTTTGTCAGTTCAGGCAGCAAGGGCAGATGTAGCACTCATCATCGAGGTACTTCAGAACCACGGGTTCTCTGTGAACTTCCTCAAGAGCCAGTTAGTTCCCTCTACTTGTCTTCTCCATTTGGGGGCAGTCATAGATATGGAACAGTGTATGTCTACCTGTCTCCGGACTGCCAGGTCAGTCTCAGGTCACTGGTACATCAGGTCCAACACGCCCGTGTGGTTTATTTATTTTATTTATTTATTTTATTTTTCGGACTTATATGCCGCTCCTCTCCGAAGACTCAGAGCGGCTCACAACATAAA
This sequence comes from Bothrops alternatus, assembly GCA_034064705.1. Taxonomy (NCBI): domain Eukaryota; kingdom Metazoa; phylum Chordata; class Lepidosauria; order Squamata; family Viperidae; genus Bothrops; species Bothrops alternatus. The sequence continues at coordinate 7,941,607 of JARGCV010000124.1, read as the reverse complement.
TAAAACAATATTTCAAAAACTAAGTCCAAATCTAAAAAACATTAATAAAACCCCGGACACATTCATCATTCATTCAACGATCCACAGTCAACCCCAGGCCTGCCGGCAAAGATAGGTTTTAAGATTCCTTCAGAAAGCCAGGAGAGTGGGGGAAGCGCGGACTTCAGGGGGCAGTTGGTTCCAGAGGGTGGGCGCCACAACAGAGAAGGCCCTCCCCCTAGGACCCGCCAGATGGCATTGTTTCGCTGATGGGACCCGGAGGAAGCCGACCCTGTGCGCTCTCACCGGTCGAATGGAAGTATGTGGCAGAAGACGGTCCCGTAAGTATCCTGGTCCAGTGCCATGAAGGGCTTTATAGGTAATAACCAACACTTTGAATTGCGCTCGGAGACCGATAGGCAACCAATGCAGCATGCAGAGAATTGGTGAAATGTGGGCACAATGTGGATGGCCCACAATTGCTCGCGCAGCTGCATTTTGCACTAATTGTAGTCTCCGAACACTCTTCAAGGGTAGCCCCATGTAGAGAGCATTGCAGTAGTCGATCCTCGAGGTGACAAGGGCATGTGTGACTGTGAGGAGAGACTCCCGATCCAAATAAGGGCGCAACTGGTGCACCAGGCAAACCTGGGCAAATGCCCCCCTTGCCACAGCCGACAAATGACATTCCAATGTCAGCCGTGGATCGAGGAGGACTCCCAAGTTGCGCACCTTCTCCGAGGGGTTTATAACTTTACCCCCCAGGGTAATGGAAGGACAGATTGAAATGTCCTTGGGAGGCATCACCCACAGCCACTCTGTCTTGTCAGGGTTGAGCCTCAATCTGTTAATGCCCATCCAGACCCTCACAGCCTCCAGACACCGGCACATCACCTCAACCACTTCACTGATTTGGCCAGGAGTGGAAATGTACAGCTGGATATCATTAGCATACTGATGGTATCTCACTCCATGCCGGTGGATGGTCTCTCCCAGTGGCTTCATGTAGATGCTAAAAAGTAGGGGGGAGAGAACTGACCCCTGAGGCACCCCACACGGGAGTAACCTAGAGGTGGACCTCTGACCCCCCACTAACACCAACTGCGACCGACCAGAGAGATAGGAGAACCACCATAACACGGTGCCCCCCACTCCCAATCCCTCCAGCCAGTGCAGAAGGATACCATGTTCGATGGTATCGAACGTCACTGAGAGGTCAAGAAGCACCAGGACAGAGGACTGGCCTCTATCCCGGGCCCGCCAGAGATCATCCATCAGAGCGACCAAAGCAGTTTCGGTGCTGTAGCCAGGCCTGAACCCAGACTGCAGAGGGCCCAGATAATCGGCTTCCTCCAGAGACTGCTGGAGCTGAAGTGCCACCACCTTCTCAATAACCTTCCCCACAAAGGGGAGGTTAGAGACCGGACGATAGTTGGTCAAAATTGCTGGTTCCAGGGAAGGCTTCTTGAAGAGGGGGTGCACGAGTGCCTCCTTTAAGGGAGCCGGGAAGGACCCCTCCCTCAAAGAAGTGTTACAATCTCCTGGATCCAGGTACGTGTCACCTCCCTACTAGCAGAAGCCAGCCAGGAGGGACACGGGTCCAACAAACAGGTGGCGGAACTCACAGCTCCAATGGCCCTGTCCACTTCATCAGGAGTAACAGTCTCTTTTTTTTATAGAATTTTATTAATTTAATACATAAAACTGTGCACTGTGGATAGTGCCCTCCACCAAACAAGTTACAAAAATACAAACATTAATCCCACCACCAATAGGGAAGATTCAATTTCTATTACATATATACTTCTCAATTCTGGATTACATTATTCATACTTTATAGAGTGACTGAATTTTATTCTTTATTTTTGCATCGCCTATTAAGTTTAATATATAATTTTTTACCTTTTCCCACCGCTTCATCGTTGCTACCAATTTACCTTCATTATAATTATGTAACCTAATTTCCATTATTTGATAGTGAATGTCGTCTACCATGTACTTACACCAATTTTGTATGTTCCATTTCTTCGCATCTTTCCACCCAAGCACTATAGTTGCCTGGGCGCTTTCTATTGCTGCAGTTTTAATTTCCTCGTATTCCTTTACCTCACTATTTTTTATTAATAGCGCCACCTCCTTAGTTATTCTCCAATTAATATTTAGCATCTTATTTACCTCAATTTGTATTTGCTTCCAAAATTTTTGAACTTCAGCACATTCCCAAAACATATGCATAAATACTCCCTTTTCTTTACATCCATGCCAACAATTCCCTTTCTTCTCCCTTTGGAAGTGTGCTAATTGTAATGGTGTGTAATACCATTTATGTAAAATTTTTCTTCTCATCTCTCTTATCCTTGTATTTTTAATCTTCCTGATGTCTTCTACTACGCTTTCCATTTCCCATTCATTAATTTCTAATTCGTCCTGCCAATACCTTGTCAATCCTTTTACAACTTCCTCCTCCACTTGCAATAAAACCCTATATATATTAACTACTTGCGCTTTTGTGCTCTTATTCTTTTCTTTTAATATCTTTTCTAAAATTGTTTCTTGTCTGAGGAATGTTTCTTTATTCTCACTTCTACTTAAATATGTGCATATTGCGTTAACTTGTAACCATCTTTCTTGGCCAAGACATTGCTCTAATTTACTTCTAACAATCTTTCCATCTTTTTCATATAATTGCTCAATTCTCATTATTCCTTTACTCCTTAATTCCCTTATTATCTTTGTGAGATTACCTTCCTTATTTGTGTTTATTACCTGCAGCGTCGCTAGTTTAGAATTCGTCATTTTCAATTTACTTTGCCATTTCGTCCAACTCTCTATAACTGCCTTAGCGGGGTCTATTAAACTGTTTATATTTATCCTATTCCATTTCCTAAATAATAATTCTTCATCCTTTATATCATTAATTTCTTTTTCTAATCTTACCCAGAATTTCTCTTCAAATAGTTGTAAATCCATTAGTCTGTCTATTTGATAAGCATCCCTATAATATTCCAAGCATGGGTTTCCCCACCCCCCTTCGCTGTCCGTGGCTACTAACCACCTTTTTTTTAATTCTTGGTCTCTTATTACCTTCAATCCAAAGATTCAATTTATTATCCCACTCTTTTAATTTTGCTTTAGGGAAGGTCCCCGGCATATACTTGTAATATATATAACATTTTTGGAATTATCATCATTTTTAATGCCCTAATCTTTGCCATTCTTCTTACATTTTTATTTTTCCAGTTTTTGATCTGCTTCTGAATCTTTTTCCATACTAAATTATAATTAAACTCAGCCATTCTTTCTGGATTTTTTTAGTAACCATATTCCTAGGTATTTCATCTTTTTACTTCCCAATTTTAAACCTGATACTTTACGTATCTCAATCTGTTCTCTGGGTCCAGTATTTAAACAAATAATTTCTGATTTTTCCATATTTACTCTTAACCCTGATTGCTCTTTAAATTCTTGAAGTAAAATAGTCATTCTATTTACCATATCTATTGGTGTTTCTGTAACTATTATGGCATCGTCGGCAAAGAGATTTAATTTTAATTCTAAGTTTCCAATTCGGTATCCCTTCCACTGTTTATCTTTTCTAATTTTATTACCTAATGTTTCAATTGCCATTACGAAGGGCATTGGAGATAGGGGGCACCCCTGTTTAGTTCCATTATTTATTTCTATCTCATCCGTTCTATTCCCATTTACTCTAATATAAGCTGTATTTTTTTTATATATTTCTTTTATTATATGACTGAACCTGTTTCCCATATCTAAAGTTTTACATAGTCGGAATAAATAATCATGATTTATTTTGTCAAAAGCTTTATAAACGTCTAACTTCAACAATCCTAATTTCTGTTTAGTTCTTGTAGCATGGTGTAGCACATTCACTATGTTTCTAATTGGTTCATAAATTCTTCTTCCTTTTATAAACCCATAATGATCTTTCCCTATTATTCTGGGTAATATTTTTTCTAATCTATTTGCTAGAATTTTCATAAAAACCTTATAATCTTGGTTTAGCAAACTGATTGGGCGGTAGGAACCAGGTTCTTTTAAATCTCGTTCTGGTTTTGGGATTGTTACAATTTCAGAATTTCTCCACGTTTGTGGAATATCCATGTTTAATAAAACATTATTATATAATTTCTCCAAATGTGGTAATAAAACCTCCATATACATTTTATAATATTCTCCTGTAAAGCCATCAGGGCCTGGGGCCTTCCCAGGTTTCAAATTTCTAATGACTCTAGTTATTTCTTCCTTTGTTATATTTGCATTCAACAGTTGTCTTTCTTCTTCGTTTAACTCTTCATTAACCTCTATATCTTGTACAATGACATGTTCTTTCTCATATATTTTTTCATAAAATTCTTTCATTACAACTTCTAACTCTCTATTATCATATTTTAATAAACCATTTTTGTCTCTTAGAACATTAATAGTTGATTTTTCTTTCCTTCTTTTCAAATAATTTGCCATTTGTTTTGCTGACTTTTCCCCCCATATTTCAATTCTCTGCTTTACCACCATCCTCATATTATTCCATTGTTGTTCTTCTATATCCTTTAATTGTCTTTGCTTAATTTTTAATAAATTATTCCATTCCCTATTCCTTGTTATCCTTAATCTTTCACGTATTGTCTCTATCTCTCTAATTTTTTCCTCTCTTTCCCATCCCCAACTTTTTTTTAATAAAAGACTCCAGGCTAATACAATTTCCTCTAATAACTGCCTTTTTAGTATCCCAAATTACTGATTGCTTTATTTCCCCATCCTCATTTGTTTTAAAAAATTCCTGAATGTCTTTCTGTATTTTTTCTTTATTTTTTTCATTCATTGAGACAACCTGATTATATCTCCAAATTCTTTGTTTCCTACTAAAATGTATTTTCAAGACCACCATTATAGGAGCATGATCTGAGATCCAATTACCTTTTATTTCTGCTTTTTTAATTTGAATACTTCCTAATTTATTCACTAGTATATAATCAATACAACTAAACTTATTGTGTCTTGCAGAGTAAAACGTTCCCCTATTTAGTTTATCAGCATGAGTGTCTATCATATTTAATTTATTTAAATTCAGTTGTTTCTTTTCTTTCTTATTAACCATTATTTCCATGTTGAAATCCCCTGCGAATACCACAGTCCCTTCTGAGAAAGCGTCTAGCTTACGTTTTGCATTCAATATAAATTGTTTAGCATTTACATTTGGAGCGTATATTACTGCTAAAGTTATCATAATTTGATTTACTTTACCTTTAACAAATAATAATCTTCCTTCATTATCCCCTTTTGTTTGTATCACTTGAAACTGATTCCGTTGATGAATTAATATCGCCACACCCTTACTGTTTGTTTTCCCCCGAGATTCAAAAATCCATTTCCATTCACTATTATTAATCAATTTATCCGTCTTTTTCCTTGCCTTATGAGTCTCAGTGAGGAACAAAAAGTCTACGCTGTTTTCTTTTGCTAGTTTCATTAATCTATACCTTTTCAAGGACGATGCCAAACCATTTATATTCACTGCCATAATTGTTTGATCACTCATAATTTTTCCATTTAACATTTTTCCCTCCTGCAACCCAGAGCTTTAATGAGATTTCCACGTTTATAAAAAAATCTTCCCACCAGAGTGCCCCCCCACTTCTCTTGACAGGAGAAAAGAGCGGAAAAAAATTCTGCTATAGCGGCCGGGCACCATTGGAGGCGCGGTTCTGCCGAATCTGCTGCTCCCCCTAGACATTTTTAATAAAAAAGTCACATCAAGAATAAAACCCCCACACTCCCCCTCCTTAGCCTCCCTTACTTATTTCATTCAAAATTTAAAGTTAAAACTAAGGACTAAGCCTTTATCACTCCCCTTACAAGTAGGTAAGACCTTAAGAGTCGCACTATTTCAAACTGTTCATTTTTTCTTCTGCCTCGTGACCCTGCCCTCCTTGGCCAGGTCGTCTGCTGCCTCTTTCTCTTTGTACAAAAACCACTCCATTTTCTCCTTTTCCTTTGAGGCCAACAGCTTCGCTCTCTCCAGTTCTTTCTTTTCTTTTTCTTTTAAAAGTACCAGTCTTTGTTTCAGTGCTTTAATTTCTCCACCTACTTCCATTTCCAAGGGCTGGAGTGCCGATGCAAATAACTCTGCTCCAGCTGCCCCCGCTTCTTTCTCTGCCTGCTGATTTAAATCCAAATCAAAGCCGAGCTTCACCAACAATTCTTTTCCTTCATCCAAGGATTTCGCCTGGTACATTCTCCCATCTTTAAAAACAATTATAATCGCCGGATATTGCCAGCTAAACCTGATGCCTCTTTGAAATAAGGCATCTGCAACTGGTCGCATTTTATTTCTGGCTTGTAATGTTTGCCTGGATAAATCTTTCAGAACCCTGATCGGGATCCCCTTACAATTAAGGTGAGTAATTTTCTTTAAATCTTTATAGACTTCCGTAGCTGTTTTTTCAGAAAGAAATTTAATTATAATGTCCCTTTGGATTTCGCCTCTACGTATGCCAAAAACCCAATGCGCACACTCAATTTGATCTTCTTCAATTTCAATTTTATTGTCTTTAAAACATTGGCGAACATTCTGAATCATGTTTCTACCGTCAGCGAAGTCTTGTTTGAACCCCCTCAAATGTATATTAGCCCTTCTTGATCTGTCCTCCAAAATATTTAACCGAAGACGATCTTGATCTCTATCATCCTCCAACTTCATCACCCTGACACCCTGCGCTTTCTGCTCTGTTTTCACCTCTTTTAACTCACTTGCTGTTTTCGCAACAATATCTTGCATATCCTTTATCTGCTTGCCAATAACAGAAAAAGTTTGCACCAAAGCATCCATTCTTTTTGTGAGTTCTACCTCCGTGGCCGTCGCCATTTTCGGTCTTTGTTACAACTTTGTTTACTCACAGTTCAGAATGGAAAGTAAAGTTTCCAGCAGCTCCTTATCCTCCTCCAATCCACCCAGGGTGTTTCCAGGTTCAGAAGTTTTAGCTTTTTTCTTTAATCCAAAATTGTTTGAGGCTTGAAGGGTTTAACGGAGGTTAAATTCCGATGTTTTAATATTTGTTTGGAGAGCGTCCGGCAGAGCGTCTATCCACCTTGACGCATGCGCAAAACCTCAGGCGTAACAGTCTCAAACTCGCCCCAGATGACTGGACAAGAACATGCCCCTGTCCCCTCAACTGAATCATTATCAGTCGACTCTGCTTCACAATTGGAGTCTAGGTCGGCCTGGATCTGATTTACTTTGTCTGCAAAACAGTTGTTAAAGTCCTCGGCACTACCCTGCAAGGGAGGCCCTGGACCCCTCGGGTTAAGGAGGGACTGGGTCACCCTAAACAGGGCGGCCGGGCGAGATTCTGCAGATGCGATCAAAGCGGAAAGATACAAAGATCTTGCCGCCTTAATCGCCTTCAAATAGGCTCTAATAAGTGAGCTCAATCTGGTTCGATCAGATCCGGACCTACTTCGTCTCCATTGCTTCTCTAGACGTCTCTTATGGCGCTTCATCCCCCTGAACTCCTCGGTGAACCAAGGAGACCTCCTGGGGCCAGCACCACGAAGAGGTCGCAAAGGCGCAATTCGGTCAATAGCCCCCTTCGCGGCCGTATTCCATGCTGCTACCAGGGACTCTGCTGAATTGTGAATGAACGAGCTCGGTAATTCCCCAAGCGCCGTCTGAAAACCAATTGGATCCATCAGGCGTGTGGGGCGGATCCACCTAAATGGTTCCGCCTCCCTGCGGGGAAGGATTTGGGCCATAAAATTCAGTCATAGCAGAAAATGATCAGTCCATGACAAAGGCAAGATATCTAAGCCCCTTAAAACCAGATCATTACCCAACTGTTCCAAAAGGAAAACCATATCCGGGGCATGCCCACCCTCATGCGTCGGACCCTGCACTACTTGGGTCAGGTCCATGGTTGACATGGTGACCATGAACTCCTGTGCCAACCCCGAGGACTCGCCAAGTGACGGCAGATTAAAGTCCCCCAAGACCATAAGCCTGGGGAACTCTACCGTCAGTCCAGCAACCTCCTTGAGTAGCACAGGCAGGACAGATGCCACACAGCTGGGAGGCAGGTACGTAAGCAATACGCCCACCTGAACCCCAAGGTCCAGCATCATAAAGATGGACTCACAACCCGGAATATCGGAAACAGGGAGCCTGCGTAGACTGAGGTTCTCCCGGGCCAAAAAAGCCACTCCTTCCCCCCTTCCCTGGGGTCGCGACTGGTGCCATACCTGATAACCTGGTGGGCACATATCCGAGAGGGGAACTCCCCCCTCAGGGCCCAACCAGGTCTCAGTATCACATGCCAGGTCGGTCTCCTCATCCATGAAAAGGTCATGGATGAGGGGGACCTTATTATTAACCGACCTGGCGTTGAGCAGCAACAGTCTGAGCCCAGGGCCCGAGCTACGCTCATCACCAGGGTCCTGGGGTGAGCTAGATTTTTCAGAAGGGCCAGAACAAGGAACTGCTGCAAGACAGCAGGACCGAGTTCCCTGAGTGCGGCCTACCCTCCTGCTCCCGCCATATCTGCCTCTTCTCCTGATGAACCTCTCCCAACTATTAGGGAAAATGATCTCGTGCATCTCCATAGAGCCTTGGGCCAGACTGCACTCCAGGGCTCTACAGTGGCTCCTCCTCCCCTTTCAAAGGCAGAAACTCACATCTTCCAACAGGAAAGTGAGGGTGCCACCCCTAATTCTGAAGTCTCTCCACTGGTGGACTTCTCAAATGATAGCCGGAGGTTCACATTTCAAGGAACCGGCCCAACTCACTCTCACCACCGATGCCAGCCTCTTTGGCTGGGGAGCTCATCTCCAATCCCAGTTGGCTCAGGGACAGTGGTCCCCACGGGACCTGAAGCACAACATAAACTGGCTGGAGCTCAGAGCCATACATCTAGCTTTACGACACTTCAGACACAGGGTGAAGGGGCAGCACATTCTAGTCCTCAAGGACAACATAGCGGCAAAAGCCCACGTGAACCGGCAGGGAGGCACCGGGTCCCAGTCTCTCATGACAGAGGCCAGGCTACTATGCTCCTGGGCAGAGACCAACCTCTCTTCCATCAAGGCAGCTCACATTTCGGGGGAGACAAACAGACAGGCGGATGCTTTAAGCAGAGCGATGATAGACCACTTGGAGTGGCATCTGCTTCCAGCTGTATTTGCAGAGATAGTGGAGAGGTTCAACTGCCCAGCTCTGGACCTGTTTGCATCTCTGGAGAATTCACAACTCCCGCGATTCTTCTCCTGGTTCCCATCTCCGGGGGTGGAAGGAGTGGACGCACTTTGCAGTCCTTGGCCCGGGGGTCTACTATACACCTTTCCCCCTCTTCTGCTAATGCTGGCGGTCATACACAAAATATTGCAGGAGAAGGCAGAGGTCATCTTCATTGCTCCACACTGGCCACAGTGTCCGTGGTTTGCCGACCTTGTGAGCCTTTCCATCTCATCCCCATGGAGGATCCCTCTGAATCGCATTGTGCTCAGCCAGGGAGCTCTTCAACACCCGGACCCGCAATGGCTCCAGCTAGCTGCCTGGCACTTGAGGGGCAATGCCTGACTTAGGAATCTTATTCACCGAGGGTGATCTCCGTGATTCAGGCTTCCAGGCGCCCGTCTACCAACAGAATTTATGATTCTACTTGGAAGAACCTTTCCGCCTGGTGTTCCAGGACTAAAATTGACATGTCATCTGTCACTGTCCCAAACATTTTGGAATATTTGCTAGAGGGGCTTGACAAATGTATTTCGCCAAATACCATCAAACGACAAGTAGCAGCCCTAGCTACGGTGCTGACATGTGACAATTCTTCCTCTCTAGCACATCACCCAATGATTCGCTCCTTCATCAAGGGGTTGACCAACACAAAGCCATCCATGGTCCATAGATACCCCTCATGGGATCTTTCATTTGTTTTACAAGCTCTTACCAAGTCACCGTTCGAGCCACTTAAGTCTTGTGAATTGAGTTTTTTGTCAATGAAAGTAGCCTTTTTGGTGGCAGCAACATCAGCCAGACGCATTTCCAAGCTGGCTGCGCTCTCTGTCAGGGAGGATGTATGCGTTTTTCATGACGACTGTGTCATCCTTAGGATGGATCCAACGTTCATTCCTAAGGTAAACTCCTTGTTCTATTGATCACAAGAACTCATACTACCGAGTTTTTGTCCCTGTCCTACTCACGACCTGGAGAGCCTGTGGCACACCTTGGATGTGCGCAGAGCATTGAGACAATACATCAAGCGGACCTCTGCCTTCCGCAAATCAGAGACGCTTTTCATTTCTTTCCAGCCCTCTTCCATGGGGCAGAAGGTCTCTTCAACCACTACTGGCAGGTGGATCAAGGCCTGTATAGCCAAGGCTTACCAATCCCAGTCCTTGTCCATTCCTTGCCATATCACTGCTCATTTCACCTGCAGTGCGGCGACCTCAGCGGCTTGGGCGACTCAGGCGCCTATTGGTGAGATTTGTAGGGCGGCGACTTGGTAGTCTCCCTCCCTGTTTATTAGACATTACAAGATCGATAAATTTGCCTCCGCTGATGCCTCTTTTGGCTAGAGGGTGCTACAACGTGTGGTGCTGTCTGGAGGGACACATGCCCTGACTGTTCCCCCCCAGGGACAGTGTAGGCTTTGGTATGTCCCAATCCATGGATTATCAATCCTCATGCTGGAGAAGGGGCATTGTCTTACCTGAATGCCTTTTCTCAGCATGATGATGGATAATCCACTCCCACCCCTTTGGTGCCTGTCAGGTCCTGTGTCAGGGATAGGGGAACCAACGCGTCGGACTTTGTCTGCTGCTTCACCTTCATCAGAACTGGGGCAGCACACCCCAGCGGGAGGCGTGGTTAACTCTCAGACTTAGTCGATTGGGTAGAAGGGACTTCAGGAAACCCAATCCGTGGATTATCCATCATCATGCTGAGAAAAGGCGTTCAGGTAAGACAATGCCCCTACTACTTGATAAGATAGAAAAATGTGGGTTAGACAGCATCACCACCAGATGGATTCGTAGCTGGCTGAACGGCTGTACCCAGCGTGTGGTCCTCAATGGAACCGCATCTACATGGAGGGAAGTGTGTAGTGGGGTGCCCCAGGGCTCTGTTCTGGGCCCAGTGCTCTTCAACATCTTCATCAACGATTTGGATAGATGGGGAACTCATCAAATTTGCAGATGATACCAAGCTGGCAGGAATAGCCAACACTCCAGAAGACAGGCTTAAGATACAGGAGGATCTGGACAGACTTGAACACTGGGCGCTATCTAACAAAATGAAATTCAATGGTGAAAAAAGTAAGGTTCTACATTTAGGCAAGAAAAACCAAATGTACAGGTATAGTATAGGTGGTACCTTGCTCAATAGTAGTAACTGTGAGAGGGATCTCTGAGTCCTAGTGGACAATCACTTAAATATGAGCCAGCAGTGTGCTGCAGCTGCCAAAAAACCCAACACAGTGCTAGGTTGCATTAACAGAGGGATAGAATCAAGATCACGTGAAGGATTAATACCACTTTACAATGCTTTGGTAAGGCCACACTTGGAATACTGCATCCAGTTTTGGTCATCACGATGTAAAAAAGATGTTGAGACTCTAGAAAGAGTACAGAGAAGAGCAACAAAGATGATTAGGGGACTGGAGGCTAAAACGTATAAGGAACGGTTGCTGGAATTGGGTATGTCTAGATTAATGAAGAGAAGGACGAGGGGGGGACATGATAACAGTGTTCCAATATCTTAGGTGTTGCCAGAAAGAAGAGGGAGTCAAGCTATTCTCCAAAGCACCTGAAGGCAGGACAAGAAGCAACAGATTGAAACTAATCAAGGAGAGAAGCAACGTAGAACTAAGGAAAAACTTCCTGACAGTTAGAACAACTAGCCAGTGGAACAACCTGCCTCCAGGAGTGGTGAATGCCCCAACACTGGAAATTTTAAAGAAGAGACTGGACAGCCATTTGTCTGAAATGGTATAGGATTTCATGCCTGAGCAGGGGTTGGACTAGATGACCTCCAAGTCCCTTCCAACTTTATTATTATTATTATTATTATTATTATTATTATTATTATTATTATTATTATTATTATTATTATTATTATTATTATTATTATTATATAATTAAGATTAGTGGAAGGCTCTAATTTGAATTAATCCCCTCCCTGCTTCCCCAGCTAATCAAGAATAATAAGAATGGTGAATTTCCATTGTGCCTTTACTATCTACGATTAAGCAAAGTTGTGTCTTGAGCGACTGGAACTTGCAATAATGGTTCCCCTTTTTGAAAAATAGTATTTGGGTAGTTTGGGTAATTAACTTTCTACCATCCCAGTTTACTCTGTGTTTCTAGATCTATAAGTAGAAAAACATGCTGGAAAAGACAATGGTAACCACTTAACATCTGCAAAAAAGTCTACATGGCTGTGTCTATGTAGTCACTAGATGTTGATCTCCATTCAAGATCATCTTTACTTTACTTTTATTTAAAGATGGAATATTATCAAACCCCCAATAAGTATTAAATTTGGTTCCACATGTGAGGACATTTTTGTCCTTGCGATCTTGTCCCACTGTTTTCTGTCAGCTAGAGAAAGAAAGTATATAATACTAGATCTTAACATTTATCCTAGTTCCATTATATGGAGTAAAATTGCAAGTCCTTCCAATGAAGCTTCCAAAGATAAAGGGTAATGTTGGGTCATTTTGGAAAGAACAAAGATTCATTCTTGTAAACATGAGGAAGTGATAAGCCACCTGGGAAAGCCAAGGGAAATCATCAACACAATTAAAAAACGAAAGTTAGAATATTTTGGATATGTGATGCGACACCCCGAAAAATACGGCATACTCCATTTAATCTTCCAGGGAAAGATTGAAGACAAATAAGGTCCAGGCAGAAGAAGAACATCATGGCTTCAAAATCTAAGGGACTGGTTTGGACAAAATTCAGCAGCACTTTTTCGTGTGGCTGCTGATAAAAACATGATCGCCAACATGATCGCCAACGTCTGATAACAGATATGGCACAAGAAGAAGAAGAAGAAATATTCTACTTTGACATAAACTTCAGTGAATATAATAAAAGAGATGACTATATATTATTGCATTAGTGCTTAAATATCTGTTTGCTTAAGTACATTGTCAGAAGCATGTATTTTCTTACTATTTGCAGATATACATAATGTCAGCCACTTACATACATACATATCATGCTCTTCTCAATCTTGTTGGGTAAAATGCAGAAAGAAATATCAAGGAAATCAAAAGCACAAGATTGAAAAAAAGGAAGGGAAATATAGGCAAATGTCCCTTACACCACAGAATTCACAATAACTCTGTTCCATACTTTCCTATCCATTGTTTTTTATTCTTTAAACTTGTCAGTTCTTTTTGAGAATGTTAGCAATGTCTTTTTTGGCAGGTAGATGCCGCATAAATTAAGTGAAATTATTTAATGTCAAAATAACCTAGGTGAGATATATCCTATTCTATATTTTAGTCCTTTCCTTTATAGTACTTAATTATTAATTAATATAAGTTAGGGCAAAGGTTTTAATTGTAATATTGTTCTTAGACTTTACTCTCTTTTTCTAATGTATTTTCTTTTTCTTTCTTTACAGTTCATTGCTTTTGCCTCTTTATTCTTCATCCTACTCTCAATTACCACTTTTTGCCTGGAAACCCATGAAGCATTTAATACCATCAAAAATAAAACAGAACCTATCAAAGGTAGCGAGCCAGTTCTGCAGTATGAAATAGAGACAGATCCAGCTCTAACATATGTTGAAGGAGTCTGTGTGGTGTGGTTTACATTTGAATTTTTAGTCCGTGTTGTTTTTTCACCCAACAAACGTGAATTCATAAAAAATCTCTTGAATATCATTGACTTTGTGGCAATTTTACCTTTCTATCTAGAAGTGGGTCTGAGTGGGCTCTCCTCTAAAGCTGCTAAGGATGTGCTTGGTTTCCTCAGGGTGGTGAGGTTTGTGAGAATATTGAGAATCTTCAAGCTCACTCGACATTTTGTTGGCCTCAGGGTGCTTGGTCATACACTCCGTGCGAGCACCAATGAGTTTTTGCTGCTGATAATATTTTTGGCATTAGGAGTGTTGATATTTGCCACCATGATCTATTATGCTGAGCGAATAGGTGCCAAACCCAATGACCCATCAGCTAGTGAACATACAGAGTTCAAAAACATTCCCATTGGGTTTTGGTGGGCTGTGGTCACCATGACTACTCTTGGATATGGAGACATGTATCCAAAGACTTGGTCAGGCATGCTAGTGGGTGCTCTGTGTGCTTTAGCTGGAGTGCTGACCATAGCCATGCCTGTGCCTGTTATTGTCAACAATTTTGGAATGTACTATTCTCTGGCCATGGCGAAACAGAAGCTTCCAAGAAAGAGAAAGAAGCATATCCCACCTGCTCCTCAGGCAAGGTCCCCTACATTTTGCAAGACAGACTTGAATATGGCCTGCAATAGCACACAGGGAGAAGCCTGTCTTGGCAAAGACAACCGGCTGATGGAACATAATAAATCAGGTAGGACACAATTCCAGATGCATGTCTGGTATGTCTGGCAATATAAAGAATGAGAAAGCATTTAAACTTCCTTCAGCTGAAAGAGATAGATCATTCACTTCTCCCTTCAACTATTATTTGTGCGCCAGTCTCATAAATGGCAAAGTAGCTAGATGTTCTTGGATCTGTGAATTGCTTTCTATATAGTATTTGCTAAATGTATTCTGAATGCCAAGTTGCTTTTTGTTTCTTCTTTTTCTTTTCTAGTGGTGGCTTCCTCTGTTTTTGCTTATTGCATTGTACAGATGTTTAGTTCATGCATGCTTGTGCTATACAGTTGTGCTGTCATTCTATTGAATTTTTATCTTATGTAATGTTGCCCTTGTTTGCTGGTGTTACAAAATACTAGCAGCAATCTTTACATTATTTAAACATAGGTTAGCTTAGGTTGTCCTATCCCAAATGAGTGGCTTTGAGGTCTCTGGTCACCATTGAAGCCAAAGCTTTCTGAGAGTCAAGGATTCATGGATCCTAAGATGAGAGGGTGGGTCTAATTTACATGTAATGGAACAAACAATAATACAAAAATGTGTTTTCTAGATTACAATAATAGTATCATTTCATAATTTAGAACAGGTAGTAATTTCTTTGATATTCACAGCAGAACAGAACAATTTTTTGTAATAGTTTTAAAATTCTATAAGAATAATAAAATTATTTGTCTATCTAAGTTTCACTTCTCTTTTTACAATTATGGCTATAAACAAATATAAATTAAATTTAAGCTAAGTTAAGATCAGTAAGAAATATATTTAGTTTGGATTAGGATCTAAACTTAAAAGTACCTTATCTTACGTAGACTAAGGTATGAATGCTACAAGATTGTAATTTAGAATTGCCTAAAGTAAATAATCCATAGAGTCTTTTCTTAATGTTATTAACACCACGATCCTCCATGTGTTTGTTTGGATACAAATACTGATAAATTAAGTGGAACTTTCTTTCAACCAATTGTCTTTCAAATAATAAAAGTGCAATTCTTTAGATATAATTTTAATAAATCTGATATACAGAGAGTTTAAAAAATGCAGAAACGAAGAAACAATGTTTATGTTTCATGAGCTTTTTCTATCGTATCCCAATATGGAGAAGGCACAGTTTGCAAGTGAGTAGGGTAATGGGTGCTGGTGAGGAGAGATTAGAGGGAAATGAAATAGATGATCAGAGTTGAAATTTATACATTTTTTTCAAATGTCTATATGTTCCTCAGTTTCCACTGCTGTCAATAAAATTGCTCTATCTTAAAAATATTAATATATTGCATAATATTATTTTTAGTCAGTTAATGAAAAGGCTTAGATATTATTAAAGAACTACAGTCTTCCCCAACCTGGTTTTCTTAAAATCTGATTTATACCCTATAATTTCCAAATAAGATGGCTTTATCTTGGAAGAAACATGATTGGAGAAGATAGCTTAGCCTTTATTGTAAATATCATCTGCTCCAAGTTGAGCTAAAATATGGTTTGGTCCTTGAGTACAGATTTTTCTTCGAAAAGGAGACAGCATAGAAAAGAATTTAGTTTAATGTGTTAGTAAGAAGGTAGGGAAACTTTAAGACTTTTATATAAAAGAGAGTTCTCAGAGTGTGTAATGTTAACAGACAAGCTAGAAAAACCAAATTTCCTTTGAAGTAGCAGAATTTGAAACAGATGGAACCTAGACATATCTGTTAAAACAGCAGATCTCTGTGAATTGCTAAGGACCACTAGTTGATTGTCTACCATATAAACCTTGCAGCATACTCTACCTATACAATTTGGGGCTTACCCATTGAATTTAGCCACTAGCCGTATTGCGGGTTACCTTTTGATTAATGGCTTCCTGCTTTTGCTGCCCTATGAATATTTTACAAAGTGACACATTTATCAACATCTTACAGATGATAGGCTGTATTTAAATTTGTGACTTACAATCTCTATTAAAGAACATTAAGTTACTCATTAGTGTCTTAGTCTAACATTATGTTGAGTGACAGATTGGCCTTAGACTGCAGGTGTTGCATATGTAAATGCAATAGTGAAGTGTTAGAAAACAGAGCTGTGGACATTATGTAACCTATCTTGTGAAATATACTGTCTCACTGAAGAAAGATCCTAGCCTCAGTGGCTTTTCCTCATGAAATAAACAGGAGATTGCCACCACCTTTATTTTAAGCAGCAAAATATTTTGAATGAATCCAGAAGAATTCCCTAATTATTAAATTTAGAAATATAATATCTGCTGTTGTAAATGCCAATTGATTTCTTTCAGTGGTGGATGAAATGCTAGAGTAACAACATTTGCTGCCTTTTTAAATACTGAAGATGCTGAGGCAATATATAATACTGAAGACAGCATCAATCTAAAATGGTCAGATTGCTCCTTAGGAAGTCATAGATTTTCAACTTTATAAGGAACTTTTTTTTCATTTCATAACTTACTGCTACTTATTCTTCTTTTTTACCTTTAGTAGTAAGAGTATAAGGCAAGTTATTTGTGATGTCTTGTTTATTCATTGGCTATATGATGTAAATGGGCATGGTGCTTTGACCAGTGTTATCAGGTGAAGACAGTACAGAAAGTGAGCAGCCATTGTCACCTATGGAAAGGCCCCCAACAATCAGGCGCTCTAGTACCAGAGACAAAAACAGAAGAGGGGGAACATGTTTTCTACTGACAGCAGGTGATTACCCGTGTGCTACTGATGGAGGAATCAAGAAAGGTATGGATTTTTTCATCAGGCTATAAATGTTATCACTATTCTTCTGAACAAATAATCCTAGAATAAAGCAAATGTGAACACATGCTATAGGAAATACTATATTCAGATCAATGCATTTTTCCTTCATATTTTCTTTGTCCCTTTCTTGTTTCATATTAGAAATGTCTTTGGCTCATTAATTCATTGAAAAATATGTCACTGTTTTGTTCATGATTTCATTTGTCTACCTGAAAGAATATAGATGTAGCTTAGACCATTTTCCTTTAAATCGATTTCTAAACAACTAGAAATTGCTGTGGGATAGCTTAAATGTAAATCAGTTGCTAATTTTTGTAATTTAGTTTATGCTGTAGAAGAATGGTTTAATTAACTCAGGTAGATAAAACAAAGTTCTGAAAAAGAAACAAAAATTTTAAGGTACTATTTTTTACAAAGTGTTTAAATTGAAAGAAGGAACATGTTACCCAAAGCCACTAAGTTAAGGATAGTTCCATTATGTTGAATAGAAAATTGCTTCAGCTACACCGGTGTTACTACATTTTTCCCTGCAGCAAACTAATGAAAGTTCAATGGCATGCCTAGGTCACATGCATCTTTGAATCTCAATCCAATCTTTAAACCACCCCCCAAAAGAGAGGGTTATTTATTGTTTTATTTCTTTAAAAAAATTAAATACTACTTTGCGTTAGGATCTGGAAGCAACATTTAAAAATCCATATCCACTTCTGTTCACAATTTTCCATAACATATGGCATTTTAGTATACACTTTCTATTGCTGTATATAGTTGTTAATATAAATTCCCCAGTAAATCATTTTAAAAGCAAATTTCCATGATGCTAATCTTTATTTCATAAATTTCCCAAGTAGAGCCTTTTTAAAATGTACATTTCCTTAATATTTATGTAACTACCCCTTTTTGTATGCAGCATTCAGAAACATAACACTCTTTTTCAGATGCATCTTTCACAAACAAATGGAATTTTTATGCGGATTTTTGACCAGAGAAAGATGGACACTAGCGGACTCAGTTCAGCGCTACTGTCTTTATTGCAACACAGTCCATACTGGGGAATCTTACAAATCTGCTCCCACAGATTTCTTTTACATCCCTAGGTATGTCATCCCTATTTTATGTGTTTGTTGTGGGAAACCCTGGTGTATTTGCAGCAATTATGGGTGCTATCTTAAAGGAATGTTGTTTCAGAGATCAAATAGCATTTGTGTTTCTATTAATCTCATCCTCTACAGTTCCTATTGACTAGATAACCTGCATAGTTAATTTATAGACCAAGACCAGGAAGTCTTGGACCATGTCCAACCTCTGTAATGGAAACTCATATTCATTCTCTCTCAACCCAACCTATCTTAGGGGACTGTGGTTGTGAGGAGAAATTTCAGAAAGGAGTACTGTGTATTTTGCCTTGATACCACAGAAAAAGAGTGATATAAATTTAACAAAAAATAATTAATACATAATTGTTTACACAAGAGTAAGACTCAAATGTGCTTTTTTCATGAGGCAACTGGACTTTCTTGTTTTTCTTTCAAGATGTTTCGCTTCTCATCCAAGAAGCTTCTCAGAAGTGAAACATCTTCAAAGAAAAACAAGGAAGTCCAGTTGCCTCATGAAAAAAGCACCTTTGGGACAACCATGACCTGGATGACTGAGAATCTCCCTAGACACAAGAGGGATATTTCCTTGGAAATAGGTGGCTTCTTTAGATTGTAGCTAAAGAGACTATTATTATACATCTTATGAAAGTCATAAGAATTATCACCTTTGTTTTGTATATAATTCAGTTACAAAATACAGTATATTTTAGTTGCTTCACAATGGATTCTTTATACAGTAAGTGGAATCTATTCCCAGTTAAACTTATATGAAATGGTAATCCAAATAAAAATGCCATTTTGTGTATATTGCATTTACCCGAGAATTAGTTACTTTGATAAGATTGTGCAGATTGCTGCTTCAACATAGATCAATCATACTTAATGAAGTAGGCCACAGACTAAACTTGTTTAGTAAATTCATATTTCATTTATGTTGAAACTATATTCTGTGGAATATTGGGTGACTCCTTCTCTATCACCTTTGCCCAACTCACAAGGGACATAGATTTTAATGATGGACCTCTGCTGTGCCTAAATTAGTAACTTCTAGCTTAGATAAGATAATACAACAAGATCCTACTACAAGTGAAGGAAGGGGAGAGCATCCAGCCTAATGCTCACTTCTAACATAGTTTTATGACGAATGATCCATATCCATCAAAGGAGAGTTTCTATAGCTCTAGATGTAATGATTACTTAATAACATTTAAATACATTTATTTTAATGTCCTAAGTGCACATTCTGTTTTTATTTTTTATATAGCCATTAGAACATTTCAATACTATGATTTTACTGAATTATTAAATACTAAAAATATAAACATATTTTAATGAATTTCAAATCTTGTAAATATTTCAAATATATCATATTTTAAATAGTATTAGATGTAGGATGTTGGATGCCTAATGGGAACACTTTTGCAAATGGAACTTTTTAACAAAATAAATGTAACCTCTGGAGTTACAAATACAAAATTAGATTTCATGAATTTAGGTATAGAATGTTCTAGGTCACAGAACTAGTCAATATATTCATCAGCCGTCCCCTGGTGCATTCTGATTGACAGATTGTGAAATATGCTCTATAACTATGATATTGAGTTACATTATAGAAGAGCCAGTTATAGCGTTTGTTTTTTGTTTTTTTAAATATCACTAGTGACACCTTATTTTTTTGTCTATTATTTAAGAAGATATTAGGACTTTTATAAGCGCCCATTGAAAACATATTATTACATTGCACTGTGTTGTGTTATTTGTCTATTTTCTGACTGAACTCAACTAATGTCTGCATTTTCCCATGAAAGGCTATGAAAAATCCAGAAGTTTAAACAACATAACTGGCATGGCAGGCAATGCCTTGAGACTGTCTCCAGTAATATCACCTTACAGCTTGTCTAAGACGCTCTCGATCTCCCATCCCATCTATCTTGTAAACCAGAGGCTATAAGTTGATTACATTACTGCAATTTAAATGCTGCTTATTAACTAACAGGATAGCTATAGTATTAACCAAGCTCTGTTGACAGAAGTATAAATCTGTGTTATACTTGTTAGTGTCCAACAGTAGCACTTGGATAGCTGAAGATTCTAATTTTGCTTGTAAGATCTTCTGAAGTACAGTAGGCTTGATTCCTCTTCACAGCTATTGTCCTACATTACCACAGCAATAAAATAACTGAACAGTGTAAATAAATGACCATATTTTCAGGGAGATATATTTAAATAAATGTGCTTCCATTGATAATTATTCCATTGTACCTTCATTCCTTGTGATTCCAACCTTTTCTGAATATGTCAGATCTTGTCATAATTGCCTAGGATGTGACTTCAGTCTAATCATGTTCATTGACCATTCTGTTTCCATTACCTGAAATCCATCTTGCAGATTAATTGGAATCTTAGATGACCTAGGATGGTGTAGATTTGTTGTTGTTTTAATTGTACCATCTTATTGAAATCAGAATGATGTTCGATGGATCTGCATGTGGGATTGGGTAGTTTGTGTTTATTTTGGTTCTCTTTTATTTATTTTTTTAAAAAATGTTATATCTTGATTGATTTATTTTAGTACTGGGTTAATATATTAGAATATTTCCGGTTGTTTGCACACAGATAACTGCAAAGAGGTTGTCATTACTGGGTACACGCAAGCAGAGGCCAGATCTCTTTCTTAATGGCTTGGGGAAGGCAGAAAACATGAAAGAAAGGTAAACACAGTCCAGGCTTGCAATATTAAGTTCGCAAGTGCTGCTTGGTAGTACAGTCATTTCTCTTCTCCAAGATTCTTCAACATTTTCAGATGCAGAGTGACAAGGTTTCTTTTTTTCCTGTTCTTTAGTTTAGTTTTTGTTTGGGTTTGTCATAGCTGTAAGATGACAAATAGTTCTAAAATGGGGTTTTGACCAGCCATAAACCTCTAACTCTAAGGCTTTCACAATTTATTTGTCAATATTTCTTTATTTTTCCTTTAAATGCTTTGTCATGTTTGTTATGTCACAGTTTTTCTGTCTGTATTTTTCATCTGTCTTCATGTTCCACAGTTGCCTTCTTCAAAGCTGCTCTTTTCATGTAAGTTTAACTGCTAAAAGCATTTGCTTCCTTCCCCCACTTTTTGACACATGTATCTATGCATATGCCAAGAATAGCTAGATAAATGGCCACTCCCTTAACATTTTTCAAAAGGTGGGATTTAGCAATGGTTTTGTCATTTCATTAGGATTGCGGCTTCAATCCCACTTTTTTACAAACTGCATTCATTTTTATGTTCAAATTTTATTCTCTATAACTGCTTTTTCTTTATAATAAAAACAAGGTGACATGATTTAAGCAACACTATGAACTTAGTTGCAGATATGAAGTTTTGGGCTGGTGAGGAAAAACACTCAATAATATGAAAGACTACAGGTTTTTTTTTAAGTATTATAAGAGATCCTTCAGATTGTTGAAAAATCCCAAATTTGTGTATGTTTAGGATTGCTAAGAAAACAAGTCTATCTAAACATGTAATGTTCTTTGCATAAGATGCATGTAGATGTACATTTATTTTGGTAACAGCACTTGCAGATATACCGTAGATGTACAGTACATATATTTAATATGAAAATAGATTCAACAAGAAATTAATATCTGATGCTGCTATTATTGGCTACAGTGTTATACAGAATTTATCATGGATTTTTGACTGCTGAAAAAGGGACAATGGAATTTAGCCATACCAAGGACTGTACTGGAAAGAGACTGCTCCTCCTGAATGGGCCCTGATCATCACCTAACGCCTTGAAGAGATTCTTCTAATTTCCTATGGAAGTCGAGCTTGTTATGAGGATTAAGGACCAATTTTAACAGCTGCTGCCAGCAGATGCAGTTATTAGTCACTATTGATGAGTCAACTGTAAATAAGATATGTGTGCATGGAATATCAGCTTTAGACATCTATGCCAAGGGATGCTGCATCTCTGAAACCTCATGAAAAAAGACCAACACAACTTTTTGTGTATTCTTCTTGGTCACTACAACAGGCCATACTGTGGATCATAAAAGGCACACAATTTAACAATAGTGATGTTAGCACATACATTTCCTCATATCAACTGTATTTTTGCAAAGTTTGTAACTTAAGAACATTAATGTCATAGGATTTTTCAAGAAGTTTTTGCACTCTCAGTTTGCTTTATCTATATTTTTATGAATTCTATTGAATATGCCAAGAGATGGTTTAGATTGATCTGGATTACAGAGAAGTGTGAATGCAGGTGAAAGAAGTAAGCTGAAGAAAAAAATCACAGACTTGTATAGATGCTTTTTGCTGTTGTTTTGATTTACTTCATTGTTACCTCATAGGTATTGAAAGAAATAAAATATGGGCAGTAAAATATATTATAGTTTTTTTATTGAAATGATCACAAAACAATATTAGTAAATCTAAAGTAGGAAATATGATATAGATCTTAAAATGTATATTTTGCATAACAGAGAAATTATTTACTTTTTTGTGATTTTTGTGATAAAATTGTTCTAGTCTATTCAACGTCTATGATGCTTTGTTGCCAGGTACTGTGTGATAACTTATGTTCTCTCCCTGCTGTTTAATAAGACTTTCTCCAGAAACTGTTTGTCACTCTATTTTGAATGTAAGAACATTTCCCACATATGAAACTCTGTATTGTGGACCTTTCTGTGAAACTGTCAAAAAGTGCATGCAGAAGCCTGGTGGAAGCCTGTGGCCATGTAACTAACCAAAATGGAGAATAAAATGCAAAAGATCTTGCGGAAGACGTTGGAACACAACTCACAAAGTTGCTCATTTTTTCTTTTCTCTACTGTTTTCTTTTTCTTGCCCCTTCTTTGGTTTAAGAAGTATTTGACCATTCTGATTATAGTGTCTTTTATATAGATTATTTCAGGATGAAATCAGTGTCCCATAAAACAAGAGAACAAATGCATGAATGAAGAAAGACAGCGCTGTCATGTACCTCTCTTTTAATTACAACCAATCTGTTATCTCTGAAGCAAATTGTTTCCTGCCTCTAAATTATGTTCCATTTCTGTACAGTTCATTGCACTACAATCCTATACATATGTGAAATACATATCAACTAGTTTCAGTGATAGTAAGACTGTGGTATTATAATTCTCATAAAATATTTTCATCTTCAATACTTCATTTAACTGTGGAAGAACTGTCAAAGGGAAGGAGGTTTATTTGTATATACTTAGTGTGCTTTTCAAGAAATTATTTATATCCATATATAGTTCCTTTTATGTAAGAGGAAGTCTAAAGGAATACTACCATCCTTTTGTTGGTGACTGTGCATGAAGGAGGAATATACTAACTGTGGCTAACAATGGACACATCATAAGCACTACCTCTTTTAATACATGAAGACTAAAGTCAATGGAGTTTGGAGAGTCCAAACAGTCAAAATGGCAATCACAGCAGTACAACTGAATTAGCACCTGTTTTGTATATGTGTTGATGTCAAAGATATGTATAATAGGGACAGGTTTAAATCATGCTGATGCCTCTGGCCTATAGTCTGCTATTCAAACATAATCTTAGAAGTGGCCTGTTAAATTTATTTAGCACTATATAACATTGTATATCATTTTTAAAATGCAGTACCTATTTTTTGAAAGTTTAAAAAGTCCCAGGGAAGCAGAATATCAGAAAAGTGAATTGTTGTTGTTAGTTGCGAAGTCGTGTCCGACCCATCGTGACCCCATGGACAATGTTCCTCCAGGCCTTCCTGTCCTCTACCATCTTCTGGAGTCCATTTAAGCTCACGCCTGACTCTGTCCAGCCACCTCATTCTCTGTTGTCCCCTTCTTCTATTGCCCTCAATCTTTCAGAAAAGTGCATAGACACTGTCTAAATTGAACTTTGGAATTTCCAGACTAAGGATTGCTCATTCAGATCTTATGTGTGTTGAATAGGAGGCCCAAATCCAAAGACAACACAGCAAAATCCAACTGAGTCCAATCGTTTGCTTGCTTACACTTAATGGACAAAATCTTGCCAATCTAAAGTTATAACCTATAAGGTATATCCTGAGAATTTCCAGATATGGCTACCCTGAACCTCTTCCCCCTCTCCCCCAGATTGGGACTGTGCGGTCTCTTAATTTGGGCTTCCTTTTATTGGAATGTACTCCCTCCTCCTTGGGAAAGCTCTGTGCTGCTAACATGCCATTGCTTCTTGTCAGGAAATTGTGCAGCAAGTGTCCAAATGAAATCAGAGATGCTAACACAAACTTGTAGTTTTTTTATAAATAAATATATTTTACATCTATATATACAGCAAACAAGATAGGCACATTACTACATCATGAGGTAAATCACAGAACACACAATGCATACAGAAGAAAAAGGTGGGGGGGAGAGGGAAACTCCCCCTCCACACCCCAGCAACCAATCACAGCACAGCATTCTCCAGTCAATCATAACTGCATGTTCTGCACAACCCAGTTACTAAATTTAAATATCACCCCTTCAATTTATAGCTGAACAGCAGTTAAACCAAGTTGTTTCACAAGATCTTTGTATTTCTGCATCCCCAATGGCTTTGACATGAGGTCAGCCAAGTTATCTTCTGATGGTCAATAAATTAGGTCTGTTACATTTTCTTTCATTGCTTCTCTGACATTACAATATTTTATGTCAACATGTTTGCTTCTGGTTTTTATTCTTACCTATTGCCATTTGTATACATGTTTGTTATTTTCAAATACTGTATAGCAACTTTCACTTCAATAACCAAATCCTTTAACAATTGTATATACCATGTTATCTCTGAACACAACTCTGATGATGCTATGAATTCTGAAAATGCAACTGAAATCTGTTTTCTAGATTTCCAGCCAATTAGTGTATTTGCAAACATTACAACAAATACTGAAATTGACTTTCTATCTTGTACATCATTAGTCCAATCAGTGTCTACAAAATATTTCAGTTCTAGTTCATTTTATGGTTGTAAATGCAATCCAAAATCCATGCTTGATCACTCTCACAACCAGGCAGAACTTTTATTATACATATTAGAAAACTACAACATTATATTACTTTTTGACATAATCGCCATTCAAATTGAGGCACTTATCATAACATCTTACAAGGTTTGAAATTCCTTAGCAGTAGTTGCTCAGCACCAAATCTGGGCTATAGGGGGGAGGGTGATCAAAAACATCCCAATGGAACTGCTTCAGAAGTTCTTGGGTGTGCAGGCAAGCATTATCATGAACCACACCGGAAGTCAGCATGCCCCAATGCTTGTTATGGATAAGCTGAGTTTCATAATATTTCACAGTAGACTTCTAAATTGACGGTTGAACCACACTCCAGGAACTTCACTAGCAGTACTCTCTTGACAGCTTCACATTTGGCGGGATTTTCTTTGGCACCACTTCCAATGAGGTGTTGGTTCACGATAATGCTCACCTGCACACTGCTAGACGCACCCAAGAACTTTTGAAGCAGTTCCGTTGGGATATTTTTGATCACCCCCCATAGCCCAGATTTGGCACTGAGTGACTACTACTAAGGAATTTCAAACCTTGTAAGACGTTATGACAAGTGCCTCAATTTGAATAGCGATTATGTCAAAAAGTAATGTAATGTTGTAGTTTTCTAATGTGTATAATACAAGCTCTATATCTGCGAGTGTCTGTCATTGATAACCAAACAAAGCAGTATTGCTATCAAAATGGTGCACCTTATAATTTTGCGATGCTGCTAATTGAAATGGTCAGTTCAGAAGACCCACATAGTAGAAAATGTAAGAGTGACTGAAATGATCACAGAAACATTAATACATCTGATGAATGAGGAACATCTTTCCAAAGTGCAGTTGTTGCTTTTTTTTATTACAAAGAATGTCCCATCTTGGATTTTTTTCTCCAAGACATAAGAAATATCTTCCAACAGACTTTTGATCGTTTGCACAGTGAGCGAGCCTGAGGTCAGAATATGGAACCTATCAGCTCCAAATCACAGAATAAGGTAAAGAGACTTCATGTTTACTAAATAGTGTTTAAAATGTGATTGTATACCAGATTAAATAATTTTTAGTGGCAATATGAAAGGGTGATTATTTATATAGGATGTATCCTATAATCTAAAAGATCTCAATCTATTGAAGTTTGAAATTTGTAAAACATTTATATGCAAAGAATAGGAGTCTTATGTAAATAGGAAAAATTAAGGGGAGAATGGGAGATGGCTAAAAGAAAAACTGCTGGTACAGGACAGTATTCATTTTCAAAATCCAAATTATTTTTCATATGAGTAATCATTGCAGTTTACTTTCCTTGCAATAAGGATTTTTTTTTAAAAAAACAACAACTTGATTTGATGTATATTGTCTGAACTGAGGATGAATTAACATTGATTCCCTAACAGTTTTCACCATGAATGTTGTTGTTAGTTCCTAATGCCTATAAAATGATGAAGCATAATATATTATTCAATGTTCATTGCTAGGTTTATTATTACAAAATACTACAAACTAAAATAAATCTTTCTTTGGATTAGTGGTATTCAAATGTGAGAAATTACAGTGGCATAAAATTACTATAACTACTAAGAATGATGAAAAATGGCACAATAAAGAATAATTCTCTAATAACCATGATTATTTATAGAAATAATGTGTTTCCTAAAATATTAGGCTCTGCTAAATATATGTTATTCTAGAAGATTAACATATTACATATGGATGACATATTTGTGTTTTGTTGTAATCTCAAATGTATTTTCATAGTTTTGTATGTATACCTGAATCAAAGGAAGACAACACTGAAAGTAAGAATATTTCTGGCTCCTATAAGGTAGTGTAGATACAATTTTTTTTTATATAAACCCAGTGGCAGTGTTCAATGCTCAGTTTTCCTATCTGTAAAATTAAACTGCCAACTGAAACTAAAATAACCCCCACCTCTCTCCAGTAAATTTGTACATATCCCACATTTGTGTGTATGTGTGCATGTGTATAATTCTATATTTCAAAAATTGAATTAGTATTTACTAATTAAATTGCTTGTAAAATAAGATGTTCTGTTTATAAGAATCTCCCATCTGATCAATTATTTTCCTTCTAGCTAGCAGAATAATAAAAAAACTAGGAAGGGTGTATTTATAAAGGAAATGAGATGAAATTGTGGGGATATGAGCAAAACAGGATGAATACAGAGAAGTTGGGGAAAGAAGTAAAGGAACAGGAAGGAAATAAAAAACAAGTTATGCTTACCAAAAAACCTAAATATAAGCAGGCAAATAACCTTTCCCAAGCAACAATATCAGGGAGCGATATTTGGAATCCTGCCTATTCTGCTTTCTTCCATTTTTCCAATTTCTTCTATTCTTATATTAAAAATCCTAATCTAATCACTGTGTTTATATGAAGGGGAAATGTGTCTTCCTATCTGACATACATTTCAAGTTTCTCTCTTTCAATGTGAGTATATACATGTAGCTTCTTTGTGATTATTATTTTTTTGCTTGAGTTCTATATTTTTATTCTGGAAAATGAAATGTGTTAAAGCAGAACTTGCTTCAAACAGTGGTGGAGTGGGGAGATACGTAATTGAGAGGCATATGCAAGATAATCTGCATAATTGGAAACTATGATGTCTCATTAAAGCTGAATTGGACCCTCTGAGGATGTCATTTTGTAGTGTTAGCTTTTAATGTTGTATTCAAGATCACATTTAGGCCACAGAGTAGACATGATATTACAAGAAAATGTATTTTTCCTTAATGAGAAAATTAAACATTTGTTCCCTGACTGATAATCTCTATTGGGTATTTCAGGATCCTAGATATCTCTGAGAATGCTTCAATGTCTTCCCTAGATACATACATTGAATTATTTCACAAGTTGCCAAATTTGAAAGCAACACTACTTCCCACACAATCAGCAGATCATAGGAGAATGATTTCAAGTCCTTTAGAATATTTTAGCCAATTGTAAAATAAGCTACTTTTACAAAGATTGATGTCATTTCAATTGCTAAGTATTCAACAACCTATAATTAGAACCTAAGTGAAGCATCCTGGCATCTAAAAACAAAACATTTTAGTATTATGATTATCCTTTTGGTAATTGAGTTATCATATTTCATTTCTTTAAGCTATTTTTATAAAACCAAATGAGCTAAAACAAACTTATGAGTTTGGAGTCTTCCTATAGAACTCCTTTCCCTCTGAAACTATTTCTGCCCTGGTGTCATAAAAATTGTAATTGAGAGATGGTAAAATGTATGGCCTGGGAAGAGGGGTAGACAAACTAGCCTGAAGAAGGCAGGCAAATTCTTGAAGAGAAATAGGTGAGCTCCCACTGGCTGACATCATGCTAAAAGGAGTCAGCAGGAAATCTAGAGAAATAAATAGAACATTTATGTTAAAACATTGAAGCTTTGAATCATTGTGAATAATTTTGTAGCTCATGTAGATCAAATGCAGTCTTCCCAATGAAGTCCTCTCAGCAGGTAAAGCTTTTGTTAAAAAATATCCTGGGCTATGATATAAATTCTAGAAGCTCATCCTAGCATATTAAAATGACTCTGGAATTGTTTTATGATATAAGGTAGTTAGATCATCATTATATATGCCAATTTAGAATGAATCTTGAGATATGTGTATACTAATCATCATCATCATTTTAGGGATTGTCTATCCACTGCAGGATGAAGGTATCTTCCACATGTTTCCAACCAATATGGTCCTGAGCTTTCTTTTGCCAATTGGGCCCACAATCATTGATGGTGTCATCAATCCATCTTGTTTTGGCCTCTTTTGTGGACACTTTTTATCAAGTGGGATCCATTCTACGACTGCCTTGGTCCAGCTTGGTCTTCTTGCTATGTGACCAGCCCATTTCCATTGCAATTCCTTTACTGGACTACATGGGTTCTTTCCAGTACAGCTGTTGGTAATGGATTAAAATGTGCTAATTATGTACCCTCCTGAATTTTGAAATTTGAATTTGTCTTTGCATTTTGCTGCCTGCTGTTTGATTTGGATAAAGGAATGGTTATTATTAAGAAATTAGAGCATTTTAGATTTAGAAGATCATGTTCTGAGGTTTGGGTGGCATGTTACTAGTGGCCAAAGTAAAAGTAGATTTTAAAAATCATATTAGGAATATAATACTACAAATATGTAATAGATACACATTTTAATTTAACTTAAATATCTAGCTGAACTGGAATGAATAAGCTTCCTCCCAAAATAAATTCCTTTAGGTAGAAGAGTTTGTACTTATTGCCCTTCTATATTGAAATCATTTTACTTTAGCTCTGAGTTGGCCTGATCATAACTGATAGCTAATAGACACAGTAGATATTCTTGTGAATATATTTGCAGTGGTGAAACTTTTGTATAACAAACCCTCTCTGCTTAGTAGTAAAATCCTCTGCTAGAACTAAAGAAATCAGAGGAGCAGGGGAAAAAGTGATATTAACCCAAAATATAAAATATCAAACGATCATATAGTTCCTACTCAGATTATATTTGCTTCTTGATTCAGAACCATATCTGGGAACACATTTGGGTTTATTGGACATCTCAGGGAATGTTTAAGATGAGTTGGGTGTCAACCTTTTTATGGTGAAGATGTAATATATTTGAGGGGTTCTGACACATATAATTTGGATTTGCCCTATAGGTATCCCATTTTGGTCTAATATTCACATTAACAAAGTTTGGGAAATTAAAATAAGATATGAAATATTAATTAGATCTTAAATTATGTACTCCCAAATATTGAATTTAATCATTTATAAAGAAATTTATAGTTAATGAACTTTGAATGCAGCTAAAAATATTTTTGAATTTTTGGAAAGAAATTATCACTCCAGCCTAAAATTTTGGACTGAAATGTATTCACTCTCAGCTTTCTAACTGGCACTTTATGATATAATGGCAAGGGTGATCAATCTGATTCCATAGTTTTACTTTTTTAATATCTGCAAATTTCTGTTTCTTCTCATACACTCTCTTTATGGATTATTTTGTTGATTTTTTTCTTTTGTACACTTTGGGGTATTTTTGGTCTGGGATAGTTCTAATTATCTCTTGCTGTAGTTTTGTTTGCTAATTTTTGTATATTACAGCAATAAAATTATAAAGATTATCCTTTGATCACTTGGAACATTTTTTTTATTGAAGGGAGAAATTAGTAGTCAAATGTCTTCTAAGAGCATAACTGTGGCTCAGTGATCACTTAAGTCCTTTTTCAGAATTAAAGAGAAGGGGCGTTGTCTTACCTGAACGCCTTTTCTCAGCACAGGAGATGGAGAATCCATCAATGGGTTTGCTCTGTCTTCCTGCCCTTGAAACCAAGTCAACCAAACTTGTCACGCCCCCTGCTGGGCTAGGAGAACCCAGTCTTGACAAGGGCAAAAGCAGCTGACGACAGTCTGAGGTGTTGGCTCTCAGATCCCTAACCCTGGCCTTACGGACCTAAGGGTGGGAGTGGATTCTCCATCTCCGTGCTGAGAAAATGCATTCAGGTAAGACAACACCCCTTCTCCAGCACAGGAGATGGAGAATCCACCAATGGGACATACCAAAGCCTCACTGTCTCAATGAGAGGGAAACAGATAAGGCCGGGTCCGCATTCCCAGACACCACTTGCTGAAGGACCCTCTGACCAAAGGAGGCGTCTGCCGAAGCAAAGTGGTCTATTTTATAATGTCTAACAAATGGAGAAGGCAAAGACTATGTCGCAGCTCTACAAATCTCTTTGATGGATGCCTGAGTGGCCCATACCGCAGAGGTCGCAGCACTGCGAGTGGAATGAGCCATGACACGACTTGGAGCTGGCAGGGAAAATGACTGGTATGCCTCCGCAATGCAGGCCCTGATCCACCTGCCTATAGTGGAGGCAGACACCTTCTGTCCCAGGGAGGCAGGGTGAAAAGAAACAAAGAGGGCCTCGGACTTGCGAAAGGATGCCGTTTGCTTGATGTATTGGTGTAGTGCCCTGCGGACATCCAGTGGTGTGTGCCACTGTTGCTCCAAGTCATGGGAAGGATTAGGGCAAAAATCCAGCAAAACAATCTCCTGGGCCCTATGAAAGAGAGAGTTAGCCTTGGGCACGAATGTGGGATCCAATCGAAGGACCACTCGGTCCTGAGGTCATCCCTGACCGAAAGTGCAGCCAGCTCAGAAATGCGCCTGGCTGACGTGATAGCGACCAGGAAGTCGACCTTGTGGGATAAGGACCGTAGAGCACTAGTTGTGAGAGGCTCAAACGGTGGTCTGGTGAGGGCCCGTAGGACCCGAGGTAATTCCCAAGAGGGATACATGTGTACCATCGGTGGCTTAGTGTTGGTGGCACCCTTGAGAAAGGCGCGTATCCTGGGATGCTGGGCCAAAGGAACTGAATTGGCACAGGTAAGTAAGGTTGATAGGGCTGCCACCTGCCTACAGATGGTATTGGGGCTAAGCCCATATCAAGGCTGTTGAGGAAGTATTCTAAGATCTGTGGGATTGTCAAGTCCGAGATATCCAGTTGCCGCCTTTTGCACCAATGGCAAATTTTTTTCCATGTGGAGTCATAGATGCGATTGGTTGCTGGCCGGTGAGATGCCTGAATCATGGAAATAGCTCTAGCCGAGAATGACTCCTGGGTTATGATCCGGTGTTCAAGTGCCAGCCAGCTAACTGTAGCTATTGGGGTTCCGGGTGTCATAGAACCCCCTGGTGGAGAGATACGTGATCCGATGGAATCCTCCATGGGGGAGAGCAGGAGAGGTTCACAGGTTCGGCAAACCAGGGTCTCCGAGGCCAGTGCGGAGCCATGAATATTACCTCCGCTCGTTCCTGTAGCAGTTTGCGAATGACTGCCAGGATCAGGGGGAGAGGGGGAAATGCATAGAACAGACCCCCCCAGCCATGGGGCTTGAAGGGCATCTGCTCCCTCTGCCCCTGGGGATGGGAACTGGGAAAAGAATCTTGGGAGCTGGGCGTTCGCCGGCAAAGCGAACAAATCGAGGATCGGTTGTCCAAACCGTTGCGACATCTCTGCAAAGAGATCTGGATGCAGGCACCATTCTGAGTGATCCACGGTCGACCTGCTTAGAAAGTCCGCTTGCTGATTTGCCTCCCCCAAGATGTGTTCAGCCCTGAGGGAGGAAAGGTTGGTCTCTGCCCAGGAGCCCAGTAACTGGGCCTAGGCCATGAGGGACCTGGACCGGGTAGCCCCTTGCCAGTTCATGTGGGCTTTTGCCGCCACATTGTCCATTAGGACTAGCACGTGCTGCCTCGCAACCTCGTTGCAGAAGTGGCGGAGAGCCAGGTGTATGGCTCTGAGCTCCAACCAGTTGATGTTGTGTCTCAGATCTGCACGGGACCAATGACCCTGTGAACTGAGATGGAGGTGCACTCCCCAGCCGAACATACTGATGTCCATTGTAAGTGTAAGATGGATGGGTTCCTTGAATAGTGACCCTCTGGCTACCACTGGCAAGAGCCACCAATGGAGGGATCTCAGGGTTTGAGCAGGAACCCTTACCTGATGGTTGAATGAGCTGATGCCCAACCTCTGGTAGGTGAGTAGAAACCATTGAAGACTCCTTGAATGGAGTCTGGCCCAAGGGACTATGGCGATGCAAGAAACCATCTTCCCCAGGAGCTGGGAAAGTAGGGCCAGCGATACTACATGGTCCCTGCACACCTTGAGTGCTAGGTCCCGGATACTGTCCCGACGCTCTTGGGATAGATAGACCAGGCAATTGACTGTGTCTATGATGGTGCCCAGGTGTTATAGCCGGGTTGAGGGAACTGTCTGACTCTTTAGGAAGTTCACCGAGAACCCGTGCTGTTGGAGGACCTGGATTGACAAACTCAATAAACTGGGCCGCCCGAAGGGAGGACGACTGGATAAGAATGTCATCCAGGTAGCATTGAATGCATACCGGCACCAGCCTTAGATGTGCAGCGAGCACTGCCATGATCTTGGTGATCACCCTGGGAGCCGAGGAGAGGCCAAACGGGAGGTCTCTGTACTGGAAGTGATGGCCCATATAACAGAACCTGAGAAACCGCCGGTGGTTGGGTGGGATGGAGATGTGGAGATATGCTTCCATGAGGTCTATGGACATCAGGAAGATGGACTGGAGTGTTTGCATTTTGAATTTCCGGTATGCAATGTGGGAGTTCAGACCCTTGAGGTCTAGAATTGCCCTCCATTGTCCCGAGGCTTTGGGAACCACAAAGAGAATGGAGTACAATCCCCTTCCCTGCTGACCCATCAGCACTGGTTCTATGGCCCTGATGTCTAGAAGATGATGAATGGCTTCTTGCATAAGTCCCCGTTTGATTGAATCCCGTGACTGGGGACAAGGGATGAAGCGCCTCGGAAGGCTAGGCACAAATTCCAGGGACAGGCCAAATTGGATGGTTTGTAGGACCCAGGAATCTGTGGTGGTGAGCTCCCACTGATGGAAAAAGAGGGATAGCCTGCCACCTATGGGAGGGACAGCCTGAGAGTCACTTAGACCTCCTGAAGGGGCAATCTCCCCCTCGAAAGGGCCACTGGTTCTGGTGTTGTTGCCTGGGTCTAAAACCTGATCTGTGTACGGATGGTCCTGACTGGCCAAGAAGGGGCGGGGAGGCTGTGAGGTTTCTGAGCCTGTTCCTGGTCGAAAGACTGCCTGTGGGCATACGGGTTAGCATGCCTGTCAGTCCGCCTGTTGAGGTGAGTCATGACCTTCCACTTGTCCTTATTCTCTGTCAAATAAGGATCCAGGGCCTCTCCAAATAGGTGGCCTCCTTGATAAGGGGCCGCAGCCAGATGCCACTTGGATTTGGTGTCGGCTTGCCAATGTTTAAGCCATAGCATCCGACA
The DNA here is from genome assembly GCA_034064705.1 of Bothrops alternatus. NCBI lineage: Eukaryota > Metazoa > Chordata > Lepidosauria > Squamata > Viperidae > Bothrops > Bothrops alternatus. The sequence continues at coordinate 7,907,347 of JARGCV010000124.1, read as the reverse complement.
TGCTGTGAGATTGGATGCTAAGGACCTGGAGGAAAATCTGCCCAACTGCAAGGTTGCATCAGAGGCATACTCTGTTGCTGCAACCAGCTTACTCAGATCTTGGTGAGTTCATATGTCATCCAGAGGGAGCCTGGCCTAAAGTTGGCGGAGCCAGAGGAGAGAGGTCCTGACAAAGAAGGCAGCGCAAGTGGCCGTTTTTATCGCCCACACTGCTGCCTGGTGAGTTCTGTGGAAGGTCAGTTCCCATCTCCTGTCCTCCGTCTTTAGCATCTCAGCCATATCTCCCGACACTGCAGACAAGGACAGGAGAGGGGCCAAGGCTTTGTCCACCTTTGGTACGTCCAGGGCATCGGTCAAATCTGGTGCAGTACTGAATAGCTTTTTGTCCATTCCTCCCAGAGAGGGAAAGGTACCCAGTGAGACCCATTGTTTCTGAACGGTGTTCAGGAAGAGAGATGGGCAAGGGACATGGTGTTGAGCCGCAACTGTCTCAGAGAACACAGGATTCAGGTCTGAACTGGACAGGGGGGGTCCGGTTGAGGGACCCGATTGGGCCCTATGTTGGCTGTCATGCTAGCCTTGCATAGCAGTGGAAAGAAAGGGCTGGGTTGATGAGGCCTCCATGTGGAGAAGGGTTTGGAGGGGGGTCCTCCTCCTCCGAACATGGGAATTCCGGTTGGTCGTTCTCCTCTGGAGAAGAGGCCCCGCTATATGAGGAAGGTGAGGGGGGACCATGATATCCAGAAGCCCCTGACTGGGGAGGATAGGATGGAGGTACAGGTGGCATAGCTTCTGGTCTGGGCATGCAGTAGGACCGAGCAGTGAATGCCCAGCCCAGTGCCCGAGAGATAAGAGCTTCAAATCGACCCTCAGAAGGGATATCTTCGGGTTTGACCCCCCCTGAGTCCGGCAGCTGTAGGGGTAAATGTGGCTTCTGGACCCAAGTGCGAAGTCTGTGAGGAGAATGCAGTTTGGTGGGCGCTTGTGTTGTGAGCTGCCCTGGAAGGGGGAAAGTGTGTGGTGAAGGTCTCCTCCAGAGACCACACCCCCTGGGCAGAGGTCAAAGGTCCCAGAGGAAAGTCAAAATCTGGAGCCCCTGCCTGTTCCACCTTTGCCCTGGCCTGCCTCTGCGCTCTGGAGAACTCCTTCTCCAAAGCCTGGTGTCTCCTACTGGCCTGCTTCTCTGCCAGTTTGGAAGGCTTTTTGAGAATGGCCTTTGCCTTATCCTTGGTCCTGTCTCCTGTTTGGAGGATTTGTGCCTTTCTTGGCTTGTGGATGGGGAGGTGGTGGTTGTGGGTTAAGGCACTGTGGAGTCCTCCATCCTGGGGTGAGCTATCTCAGGAGTACTGAGAGGGAACTTTGGCAGGTGATCAGTTGGTGGGTAGAGTAGTTGGAGCAGGGAACTGTGGCCTGCTCCCCTGGCCACCTGACCGGTAATTTAGTGCCCCTGTGGCCTGCTCCCCTGGCCACCTGACCGGTAATTTAGACCGGTCACAGAGGCCGAAGCACGTTGTGGTGCCAGCTATCTGGTGCCGCTCGGTAGGCCTTAGGTGGCCAGGTCAATACTGCACCAGAGTGGCCCAAGGTTGGGTGCAGAGGGGCCTATAATCTGGGCCTGGTGTTTGACGAAATGCTTAGCCTAGGGCACTGCACATAGGCGATCTGTGTGGGCTGCTTCCCTGGCCACTTTCACGTGCTCAAAATGGCATCCATCCAGAAATGTGAAGGGCCTGGTAACAGGCAACTAAGATGGCGGCTGTGTGAGGCTAATGAGGCCTATGCAGAGCCCCCAACATGGATTGGTAAAAAGCCAGCTGGGCCAAGCTAGCAGCACCAAAAAGGATGACTGTGCCGGAGAAGTGAGTGTGATGGTGAGAGGAGGCCGAAAGGCCCAAAGATCCCCTCAGGCAAAGGCAGCAAGGCGTGGCCAAGATAGTGGCCGCCCCGTACGTCATGACTGGAACATAACTAACGGCTCCGCGGTGGGTGCGTGAGCCAATCCGCTGCTCAGAATGAGCTGAGGGTAGTGTTTGGGGGCAGCAGCTCTTGAAAGGAACCCCCCTCCCCCCTTGGAGCTTCTGTTATCAGCCGTGCTTGTTTGCGGCAATCAAAATGGTGGCTGCGACTGTCCGATGCTTGTAGAAATCATCGGAGGCCAAGAAGCCTCATGTAGCTTCCCTAGGCAGCCGAGGGAAGATTCAAGCTGCAGTGCTGAACGCAGCGCTGAGGCAGCTAAACCGAGGAGTGAGGGAAAGGAACTGAATAAGGAAATTCCCCAGAGCCCTGGGGAAGGAGAAGGGAAGAAATTACACCCTCCTCAGCCTTCAACAGCCGATCTGAAGCAGTGCTGATCCCAGCACTGCTGAGAAGGCTGCGGAGTGAGAGGAGAAGAGAAAATTCCACTAATTTCCAGTAAGAATGTGGATGAGAGGAGAGGAAAAAATTCACCAATGGGAGAACTGAATACCTGTCAGACTTTGAGAGCCAAACCTGACATGTCTTTTAGGACTGGAGACCAAGTCAAGACTGGGTTCTCCTAGCCCAACAGGGGGCGTGACAAGTTTGGCTGACTTGGTCTCAAGGGCAGGAAGACAGAGCAAACCCATTGGTGGATTCTCCATCTCCTGTGCTGGGGAAAAATCTAGCAAGATCTTATTCTTAGTTCAGACTCTATAGAAATATATTTGCAGATGCCCATCATCTGCCAATGAGTCATCATCTACTGGCAGCTATTTAATCACAATTCTGATTCAGACATAATGTTCCATTTTCTTTTGCATGCAATACAGTTAAACTTCACTGCACCACAGCAACATATTTGGTTTTATTGTGGAATTGTCCCAAATTAATACAGATATATTAAAATAATAAATTAGGCTATTTAGATATGAAAAACAACCAGCTTTGATGAGAATATTTTTGAGTCTGGCAATCCATCATGTTTTATTTATACATAATGTTTGCTTCATCATTAGACTCTCTTTCAGATGAAGCAAGGAGAACAGCGGATTGTGTTTATGCCAATATCTCCAAACTGTGCAGCTGTGTCTGTTTTCAATATGTACAGATTTAACATTGACAGATTAACATTAACATTCATCTTTTCTCTGGTCCTTCAGACAATCACTTAAATTGTAATGATGAAAAACTATTTCTAAATAATTTTATAGGTTATCAGCAGCTTGTAATTGATTCTTCCCATTCTATTCAGGAAAGACTGACAAATTTAAGATGGAAGATTTACAAAGCATTTTCTTTTTAAAAAACAAACAGACAAAACAATAGTTGTTATCTTAGAGGCAACATTGAGCAGGGTATCAAACAGGTATTACACTGATTAATTCAGACTGTATAGTGCTGTACCTTATGTACCATTTATGGAGTTTTTAAAAATATCCTGTGAATCATGATTCATGCCCTAATAATCTTACATATAGAGTACTGTAATACACCCCACTCAGAAGCTACAACTGACCCAAAATATAGCATCTAATCTGGAAGTAACAGATTTAATAGTGCAGTTGCTACATTGGTTACCAATCTGCTTCTGGGTCCAATTCAAAGTTGATTGTCATATCAATTGATTGTCAGTCCTGCATGTCTAAATTCATCTAAATTCATACAGCATTATCTCCCTGGCCAAAACTTGGCCAACCTTATGCTATCTTTAAAAGAAGGAATATTGTGGGTCCAGATCTCAGAAGGTGTGAAGCAGTAAGGCCCAAATACAGACTTATGGAAAGAGTTCTGCCTGATACCTTCTGCTGAAATTTATTTGAAGTCTGATAAACACAAAACACTAAATCTATACATGAATTTCTTTTTCTACAGTCAAAAGTCAACCTGAAACAAATCCATAATTTTCTTGCCCCAAAGAACTTGCAATCTAAATGTAGGTACATAGAAAGAATACTCTAAGGAAGAAGATGCCAGAGAGAGAACTGAAAAATCCCCCTGCCACACCTCAGATCTTATCAACAACAAAGAAAAACTATCCCCAGCTACAATAAATCCACAAAGAAAGAAAAAGGAATATATGCAAGTAATTTAGAAAACATTCCTAATTCACAATCAGAATTGATAGGCAAATAGAACACCCAGTGGCTTTTCCATCTACATTGGGAATGCAAACACAATTCCCAAACAATGTTAGTTATTATATTTAGGACTGAATGTTTTCAGGCTTAAGTGAGAAGGTCTTGGCTGAAGATAATCTGAATTGGTGTTATGTGGTTGGTTGGAACTATTCAGTTAATCAGTACAAGGAAAATGTGTTTATTGGCTATAATAATTTGGCAATAAATTATATAATAGAGACCTTGGCTTTTCCAGTTGCTTTCTAGCCCAAATTCTTTTTTGAAGAACTGAGCAGGCAGAACATAGCAACTTCCCCATAGTTAACTGGGTTCAGATTAAACAACTGACCAGGGATGGCTACTTACTTCAAATAAATGGCGAAACGGGCTATATTGGTCAAAACTGTATCTTCCTAACACACATTTGATGGTCTTTAGGTATTTATACCTCCGTCTCTGAATAAATTAAGGATGTCATGCCATGTGAGCACAGCCCAGATAACATAAAATAAGGTCAGAAGTTCAGATATTTATAAGAGTGCTCTTAATGATAAATGAAAAAGCACTTATGTCACAGCAGCCACATGACATACTATTGTCTTAGTACCAGGACCTGCTCTAACAGAGGGCATTGCTGAATTTGTTTTAGGTCACTGAAACCTAAATTTAAACTATTATTTTCTGAAAATGTCTCATTTCCCCCCCCTTCATACTTATCCTTCTCATATTTCTCAAAGGAAGTTAATCTACTGGAATAATGAAGGCAGTTACTAGCAGCTCTGTTTTAGAAATAGTTCCATTTAATATTGTCATCATTAACAGAGTTAGCAAAGAATTGTGTGCATTTTTAAGAGCAATCCAACAATATATCAAATATATTTAATATCAGAAAAACTAGAAAGATATATATGGACATTTTTTTAGGTAGGGAATATCAGCAGATTTAAAAGAAAGGACAGTGACTAATCCTTTTACTGTAATCTTTACTTCTGTGTAACAACTTCAGGTGTGACATGTTGTCACTTGAAGGAAGTTCTTGGTAACCTAGTAACAATATATAGCAGAAAATTCCTAGGATATATTGGACTTTGTAAGTGAAGCAGTTTATTTGAGGGAAAATTTCTGTATTTTTGCATTTAAAATAAGGATGAAAAGAATATGGCTTTCTGATATTACAAGGCTGCTTGTAGTATATACAAATAAAGATGACATACAAAAATGATAGATACTGTGTTTTCCTGAAAGTAAGACCTGGTCTTATATTATTTTTGCCTCCAAAAGAGGCATTAGGTCTTATTTTCAGGTAGTGTCTTATATTTTTTGTGACACCTGCCTTGCCTTGTGGTGGTAGCACCAACAGCCCCACCAGCAGGAGCCATATGGCTGCTGGCCCACCATTGCTGCCACAATGACGTGAGGCAGGTGGGGGAGGGGGTAGAGCTGCTCCACGTGCCCCACACCTAATTCCCTCAGGTTTCAACCCAGGCAGGCTATTCCTTGCTCCCTTTCACTCCTCTCCCGAGCCAGACTGCCATGCTACCCTACGGAGGATAGGTGGGGTAGGTCTGGTCCCCCTCTGCCGTTTCGGAGCCAGGGGGAGTGACAGCGAAAGGTTCCGCTGCTGCTGTGCATCGCTGGAGGGTCTTTCTTCATGCTCCGCCCCACAGATCACCTGTCTGGAGGCAGCCACTGCCTCCTTCCCCTCCGTCAACTTTCCTGTGGCTTGTGCCATGACTGTCGCTGCCACTAGAGAGAACGGAAAAAGGGAAGCAGAGCAGCTCTATGCAGCAATGCAGAGCAGAGAAGAGTACTTGTTTGCCGCCCTGCATCTCCCTTCTCGAAATAGCAGCCCCGTTTCCTGCCGCTTCTCCTCCCAAAAGCAAAAAATTTCAACACTAATCTGCTTTCCAGCTCTGGAGCATTTCTCTCCTGCTGAAATGGAGTTCATGGGACTAAAAAAAGTTCAGTCAGAACTTCCAACTTTCCATTCTCCATTCTCTCCAGTGACAGCGACAGAGGGCTGGCAGAGGGAGGAGGCGGGGAAGTCTTGTGCTGCCCAGTCACATTGCAAGCCACGGGAGAATTGACGGAGGAGAAAGAGGTGGTGGCTGCCGCCTGACAGGTGATCTGTGGAGCGGAGCGTGAAGAAAGAGCATCCAGTGGTTCATAGTGGCAGCAGAGCCTTTCACCATTACTCCCCCCCGGCTACGAAATGGTAGAGGGGGACCAGGCCTACCCCACCCATCCTCTGTAGGGTAGCATGGCAGTCCAGCTTGGGAAGGGAGTGAAAGGGAGCAAGGAATGGCCTGGTTGGGGGGTGTCTGAAGGAATTGGGTGCTGGGTGCGTGGGGCAGCCCCACCCCTCCCCCACCTGTCTAGCATCATTGTGGCAGTGGCGCAATGTGCCGTGTGGCCTCCTGCCCCATTGTGGCATATTTTTGGAGTAGGGCATATATTAGGCCCTAAAATCAGGATAGGTCTTTTTTTCAGGGTAGGGTTTATTTCTGGGGAAATATGGTAGATGATAGATGGATAGATGGATAGATAGATAGATAGATAGATAGATAGATAGATAGATAGATAGATAGATAGATAGATAGATAGATAACCTTTATTGTCATTTTTTTACTGTGGGCACAATGGCACACATTAAAAATGAAATTTAGTTGCTTGGTCTCAAAGTGTACACATACATAACATACATTTAAACATACTATATACAACATATGTATAGATCTACACATTTGAATATAAGTAACATATAAATATTAAATACTGTCCATCTTGAATATACAGTATAACGGAAGGAGGAAGCTTGAGAGTTCACAAGGTTAATGCTGTATGGAATGAAACTATGGTTGAACCTGGATGTTCTGCTTCGGATACCACAGAGCCTCCTCCCAGAAGATAACAAGGAAAACAGGTCATGAAGAGGATGTGTAGTGTCCCAGGCAATCTTAAAAAATGGTGGATTTTTGCTTGCCATTGCCAGATTAGTAGGAATGGTTAAGTTGTAAACAAGAACTCAGAAGTATCACAGATCAAAGGAATCAGAAATTCTGAATAATAGTTATGTCCAAGCTTTTGGTCCAAAAAATTCTCTTGCCTTTTCAATGGCATTCAAAAAATCATCCTGCTAACAACGTCAGTGATATCATCAACATTCAGTTAGATATGATAATTCTACACATATTTAATATTACATGTTTCAAAAGTTAAACAATACAGTTTTGCAAGCATGTTTGCGAGATATTTTCTGGCTGTTTGCTGTCTTAGGCTTCTGGGCTATGCAGAGCTGTACAAAACAGCCAACTATCTGGAGAGCTGTAGGATCCCAGAAATGATTCCTATCTTTTCTAATCAACGGTCTTTGTAAGCACCCTCTTTTTTCCGTACAACTTTCTAGCTTCTTTAGGAAAACAATTCCATTAAGAAAGCTACAACTGATGCTAATAAAATTTAATCAGCACATAAAATTAATGTGCAAAAGTTAACATATGTAGTTGTGTTAGCCTCTTATGAAAAATAGGTGTTCTATACCTTTAATACTGAATGTGAAAGAACTGATTCTTGCTAATAAAAAAGCAAAGGCTCTTTATCAGTTCCAAAAGAAAAAAAGGGGGACATGAAGCACAATGAAAAGATTAAAAAAACCCTATGTCTCTTCCATTGTCTCCAACATTTTCACAGAGCCAGATTCATTTGTGAGATAATCAGTTGATACAAAACTGTGTTCTAGATTCACAACATTGTGGAATTCCCAGAATATTATTTATTTTCGTGAATGTATCATTTCCTGTTGTAGCTCATTGTTTTCCTGCATACTGGTGAATTGGCAATTGTCTTAAATTCATTAATTACTGTTAGAAAATTCTGTTTTATTATATAGAAATGGTACTAGAGGATTATTATATAGCCATACAGATTGGAAGTAGAGGATGGTTACATAGCCATACAGATAAAAAAAAACACTTAACGGTTTCAACTGTCACAGGAAACTACTCAGAATATAAAGGAACCATAGATTATAACCATAGATGCAAACTAAATATTATCATGTACTAGCTGAATAATTATGTAGTTTTGCAATACAAAATACATTCTAACATGTATTCCAACAATTACATTAGCAAACACTATCATAAAATAAAAATAAAAAGAAAGAACAAATAGTTCCAAATAATTGCAAGTCTCCCTGCTGAAAAGCACAGCTGCTTTGAAGTTTAGCTGTTGTTAGAGAGGAGCTCTTGGCCTAGCAAATATATAAGTAGCTCTTCCATTACTTTTTCCCCCTTTTCCCTGTCATGACCTCTTACAGCGGTTCTCAACCTTTTCCGGGGCTCGACCCCGGCCCGCATTGCACAAAAAAAATGGCGGGCCCGCACCATGCATGCGTGGTGCAACGGGGCGCATCGCGCATGTGCGGCGCGACGGCCCGCATCGCGATAGGGAAAAAATGGCCGATGAAAAAAAATGACCGACAAAAAAAAATGGCGGGCCTGCACCGCGCATGCGCGGTGCGATGGGGCACATTGCGCATGCACGGCGTGACGGCCTGCATCGCGATAGGAAAAAAAAGGCCGACCCCCCCAAAAAATGGCCGACCAAAAAAAATAATGGCGGACTGCAGTGCTTGGCGACCCCCGTGAAATGGTCGTTCGACCCCAAATGGGGTCACGACCCACAGGTTGAGAACCGCTGCTCTACCACATCCCTTCCCTTCCCTGCAGTACTTTTATTCTATCTTCATCTTTCCTTCCTTTCATTTTTAGCTATTTCTGTTGCAAATAATGAGGAGTATGTGTGACTGTGTATTTGTACATGCCTGTGTGTGCAAATGGTTTCATTGTGTGTGTGAGAAAGTGTTGGATGGATGCAGACAGTGATCAATTTGTGTTGACTTATTTTAATGTAGTTTTAAAGTGAGTATTCAAGCAATATAAAGGTACAATTTTATCCTAGCCCTATCATTTTTTTAGTATGCTGCTGCCATTGATAGCCATATATGGACATGTGTGTGTCATGTACAAATTTACTGAACAAAGATTTTTCTTGATAGGCATGTACATGTATATGTATTGCTTCTTTTTGGAGGATTATTTTAAATTTGCTATCATTTTCCTTCAGATAATGCAGTTCTTCTTCCCAAATGCCAAAGAGATATTATGAGATAGAAATCTGCGCTGTTTGTTGCAACAAATATGGTTCAATCTATTTCTGGCTTGCAGATGTCAAGCAGTCAAAATCAATACATCTTACTCTCCATAAGCACACATCATGAAAACATCAAATATGTTCTCTCATCTGGTTTTTATCAGTTACAATCTGGAGAGGGAGATGTTTTTCTAACACATCCATGGAACCTGCTCACAGAGAAAACAATTTTCCAGGAAATGTAACTGTTGCCATCTGCCACTAACTCTTGCTTGGCCAGATAGTATAGGATTGGTCTAATTAGACTTCCTCCCTTTACTTTGTAAAACCCTACCCTAGCTTGGTTTTTGGGGGTGGGCTTAATATAAGCCCTACCCAAAAAATAAGGCCTAGTTTTGGGGCGAGGCACACGCCTAAAAATCAAGCTAGGGTGGGAGAGACTGGAGCTGCTCCATGCGCCCACACCTGCTTACCATTGCAGCCTGGCCTCCCATGATTGAATCTGTAGCTGTTGGCTGCAGAGGTCTTTCCAGAAGGCCTCTGACAGCGAAATGCAAGCGGGAGTTCCATTCTCAGCTACAGAGGCATTTCCTTCGGCCACAGAAGAAGTGGGCCAGCTGTTGGTGCTGCCGTGGCAAGGTGAGATTGTGGAAAAGACACCCCCTGAAAATAAGACCTGGTGGCTCTTTTGTAGGCAAAATAAAATAAAATAAGAAAGGGTCTTATTTTTTGGGAAACACGGTATGGGCACTTTCCAGTTTAGTTTGCATCCAACATAAGCAAGCCCTACAGTAAATTCAGTTTAGATCACTAGTCAAAACTATAGCTTGAGGTTTATTTATTAAACATCAGTAAACAATAATATGAGTTAACTGGCAAAATAGGACAAGGCAAACAAAACTAAGAAAAGAGAGAAAAATGAACTACAGGGAAGAATTCATAGTAACTGTTATCTATGTTAAAAGAGTCACTGGAAACATAGCAAGGGTAATTAGCATGAATAGTCCCAAAAGGATTGGCTTTTGGTTGTCCTAGCTTTTATCTTTCAAATTCACAGGGGCAGCAGAACAGATATAGAAAGCTATAGATATAGATGTGGGGGATCCCTCTTTTTTTTTTAATGTGCCATGAAGAGAACAATTTGGTGAACATGTACTGAGCACTTCTGTGGCCAACACAATTAGTGCTGGGCTGCTTGGACTTCATCTTGGCCTACTCAAAGTAAAAACAGCTGCAGTTCTGAACAGTAAAGCTTTGTTTTTTTTTTTTTAAAGACCAAAATAAGGGACAAAAATCTGTTCATTTTATATAATAGAAAATCCACCCCTATGTGAACTATAATTATAAGGACACTATAATACATCTATACCAAAACCAAATACTTTTCTCAGATGTCATTTAAATGTATGAATAAATCATGAAGATAACTGTCTCACTCAGATTTAGAAACTTAGGTTTCATTGACAAGTAGCAATCTATAGGAGCTATTGCTTGAATGATTTTTTTTGCCATCTTTTAAGCAACTTGATGCTTCTGAATCATAACTTCCAGTAGCAGAAGATAGTAATGCTAATAGTGAGAGATTGTGAAAGCTGTAATTCATTAGCATTTGGAAGCCCACAAGTTCTCTGGTTATATTTTAAAGGACATTCACATGGTGTCCTTCAGCATTTTGTTTAATATGCAGCATTGTTAATTCTGTTTTGTTACTGATGGAGAATTTCTCTCATCATTGTTTGTACATATAGTCCAATAAAATAACATGTTCAGTCCTGAGCAAATAATGAAATAGTACTTAAATAATATTTTTGAATTTTGCTGACCATAACAGAAAAATGCTTCTGGAATAAAATGTTCAAAATGTATATAAAATTACTTTTATAGAGATATACTGATGGTGATTTTAGCAGTGCTCTCCCTAAAACTAAGAGCTGCACATATGAATTACATTAACCTATTTATAGCTTCAAAGGCTATACAAGCAAAGCATCAAAACAGAAGAGAGGAACTTTTTGAAAACACTTCATGCTGAGAACACTAGAAAAGATATGATGTGATTAAGGCAACAAGATTGAATCGGCAGAATGACATGAAGGGAAAAGCTGGGATATTTCAAGCAATCACAGCTGTTGAAAAAAGATGGTTGCTATGGGAAAGAAGAAAGGAAATGGTGATTGGATAGCTGACCTGAATGTCTGTATGTACATCCTGGAGGAGTAGAAAGGTTACAGGCCTCACAAAATAAGCAAGAAAAGAAATTGTAAGCAAGACAAATCCTGCAGGTATCAGAGGAAAAGGCTGCATCTTATTTCTTGCAACTGTCTTTATATTGATGCCTCACCTATTGTGCAAACAGAAGAGAGTCAAACTTTTTTGGGGGCTTTATATAGTATGATCTGGTGTATAGAGTCTCTTACATCAAATGGATGAGAAAAGCTGTTTGCATGACATGCTTATTCCTGCTGAACTTAGATAACTTACCCCATTCATGCAACCCAGAGACCCACGGACTAATCACATGGAAAGGGTTCACACATCAAGACCATATGACTGCCCATTTAATGATTTAGTGGGTCATGTAAACCTTGTCAATGCCTAGCACTGCCTACCATGCATAACATTCAGTTTGAAAAATTCACACAAAACCATGTGTGTTGGAAAGACACATCCAAACATTTGTGCAAATTTGAGAAAGCTGCACAGAAACAAAGTATTTTTAAAAGTGTGAGCACTTTTGTTTCTGAAGGTAAATATTTACCTATTTTTTAAAAAATATATGGCTGCCCATGTTATATATAAAACTGCCTATGATACAAATACCTATAACAACAACAAATACAACTAAATTATAGCTCTTATGTAACACTAGTGCCCTAATACTCCATCTCAAGAATACAAATGCTGGACTTATCTCTCATCCTGGCCCAATGCCTGATGGGAAAGCTAAGTCTTAACAGTCTTGTGGAAGGCAAGGAAGATAAGGGCCTTCTGTAACTTGGATGGAGGCTATTCCATAGGGTAGATCCTAGTACAAAAAAAAATGTTATTTCCAGTTTCCATCATGTAATAGAGGCAATTCTAGTGTTCCAAATCTATTCAGTTTGGTGAGATGGGTGTATTTCCTTAAAATAGGCGGTTGCTCAAATAGCCTGGCCCCTTGTCATGCAGGGCTTCAAATGTGATAGCTAAGAGTATTTGCAAGCTACAGCTGATTCAGAATGCAGTGGCGCATATAGTTCTGGAGACCCATAGGGTGGAGCTGTTATGCAAACTGTATTGATTGCCAGTTTGCTTCCAGGTCCAATTCAAGGTGTTGGTTATCACCTTTAAATCCCTTCATGGTATGGGACCAGGTTATCTGAGGAACTGTCTTGCACCAATGGGATTGGCCCACCCTACTCACTCCAGCAGAAGAAGCCTTCTATGGACACTGCCAGCCAAGGAATTTTGGCTAGCAGGATCAATAAAAAATCTTTTCTCCTATGTTCCCTGGCCTCTGGAACATCTTGCCACTGAAGATGAAATCTGCCTCCATCCTTCTGGCCTTCCAGAAGGGCCTTAAAATCTGGCTTTGCTGGTTGGCCTGGGCACTGCTGGGGGTTCACTATGCTAGAAGTGGTTGGTTGAATAATAGACAAAACTCCATCCCTGTTCTACCTATGCTCCTGGTTTTTAATCCTTATTTAACTGTTCTTAATTTTAATGTTCCTAATGCTTTTATATTTATGCTTTTATGCCATTGTAAGCTGCTAAGAATTACTCTGCATAGTGAGACAGGTGGCATATAAAATGAATGAATGAATGAATAGCCAATATCTTGAATTATATCTTACAGAAACTTGAAGTCAGTACAACTGATGCAGCAGTGGTGTAACATGAGCAAAACACTGGGAACTGAGAAATGTATGCACTGTTAAATTCTGGACTGCTTGACAGTTTCAGATGTCTTCACAGGTAGCTGCATTTGGAGTACGTTGCAGTAGTCCAAATAAGAAATGACATAGGCATGGGTGACTCCTGTAGTAATCAGTGCTCAGTCATTGCAGGGTGCAAATATGGCTCACCGCCTTCACAGCGTTTATTCTTTTATACAGTTTTCCAAGCAGCAAAAGTTTAACATGGCAATAGCGTAGCAATAGCATTTCATTGGTTAAACTCCTTACCAATCCTTAAGAATAGAAAGCCAGGAGACCCAAAACAGGGAACAGTTTGCTGCAACATCCTGTTGGTGTAAACTAGCTGATATCAGGCAGGTGAGATCATTGTACCAGCCTGGGGTAGTTTCCCACATTGCCATGGTGATGTGTAGAGATGAGATCATGTAGAGAGAAGAGGCATGCAGGCTTTGGAGGGGCAGTTTGCTGCTCACGACCTCTACCTGGCCCCTATCTCTACATCTCACTCTTTTTTGTTTTGTTAGACGAAATATCGTCGTAAGAGGGGTTAATAAAAGGATTATAATCAGGAGAGGAGCATCCTTGCAGTTGTTTATACAGGGCATAAACCTGACCCTGAAGCAATGTGGGAGTGAATTTGGGGCTAAAAACTCTGATACATATATTGCAAAATGAAGGAATACATTGCACAAAACAGCATCCACCAATCAAAATAGCACAAGTTATGACCGAATAACGTAGGATATTTCCCAGTAATCCTGTGGGCAACCAAACCCAAAGCTTTCCCACCAAGATCCTAAAGTATCCATTTTCAAAGCAGACACCAAATTGTGTAAAATATCGACTTGGTGCTGGATGGTTCGTGAATTATCAGAAATATTGAAACAACACATTCCCTCAAAACCTTTACAACCCAAATGCTGATGCAAGAAGCAAATAATCGATAGTAGCACGATTTTGCAAGATAGCCTTTCTCAAATCTTGCAGCTCATGGTTGATTGCTGAGATAGCTGAAGAAGTAGCATTAATGTTGAGGTGAGCATGAACAGCAAGTCCTGGCACACCGACTAGAAACATAGCCAGTGCTACATATTCTGCTTTATTAAGTAAGGCTGTCTCAGAGTCACAAGTGCTGTCTAGCATGACCCCACATCAAGAACGGTTCGAGTGAACTTGTTGTTTGGAAAGCAAAACAGGAATCAGCCGGCTGAGGCAACACTGCGCTTCACTAATATTAGCAAGAATATAATTAAAAGTTTCTTGACCACATGTAAAAAACCATCTTTGCAGTAGCCAAACATGTCCAAAATGAAAGGAAGTCTCTTCAAAAGCTGTGCAGTTTAAAACAGGTAAGCTAATGCAAGGACAGTGAAGTTTTTTACTTGAAGAAGTACAATTAACTATTTTTGCACATGTTATATTTGCAGGGATAGCAACCACCGGGGTGTACAAAGCAATAGTGTCAGGGGGTGGATAATAAGCAGTAACCCCCCCCCAGCTAGATATAGCCTTATAGTTAAAGTTCCCATTGAATAAAATTGAATTACTGCAGAAGGGGTGCAAACAAGGACTAAACATGTAGAAAGCGAATTTTTCATGTCATACGCTTCAGATAAGCAAAAGACATCATTTTGTGTGATGTTAGCCAGCTGCATCCATAGATTTTGCTTCATTCGTTGCTCGAATGATTGTTTGGGTAGGATGACAGTTGCTGTTGTCAAAGGGCAGATGTTAACGATCAGACACAAACAAATGATGGATAAGAAATTTGCAGTTAAAACTGCAAAAATGGCAGTGCACAGGTTCTCGGGGGTTAAGTTCTTTACATCTCCCCACGTCACTGGCTGACTGGCATGCTGGGATTGGATTCGTTGCTGTACCATCTGTAGAGTCACCCTTGCCATTTCTGGGACCGGGTCCAGGGACTGGTGCCACGACATCCCTGGCTGGGTGAACGTAATGTGCTGGAATCCACAAAGGTCCTGTAGGAGCAAGCACAGCAGCATAGCCTCGCCCCAAGTGATCAGAGGGACCGGTCCCAACCGTGCTTTGTCTGGTAATGTCCGATAATATACCAATGGCGGAGGCAAGCTTGTTTTCTGTTGAAAGTGTCTCTGATAAGTGGTGGAATTTTGAATGCAAACATTCAACTGGTGTAATGTAGATAATACTTTTTTAACCTGTTGTGTTACCCACGACAAATTGGGTACCCTAGATCCGTCCTTTTTTATTTGTTTGTGAAGGCAGTCCTTAAAGGACCAATTAGCAGGTTCCACAATGGCTTGACCCGTGGAAGTATAGGGAAGACCATGTGTAAAAACCCTGGAATATTGTTTGCAAAATTGCAAAAAGGCCACTGAAGAATAGGCTGGCCCATTATCAGTTTTTAAGAAAGATGGCTTACCCAGGGCAGTAAAGGCCAAAAAAAGATGAAAAATAACATGTGCAGCTATTTCCCCTCATTGAGGCTTGGCCCAAATTGCTCCTGAATAGGTATCAATAGATAAATGAATATATTTCCAGGGAGCCAAAAAGGGAACATGGGTAACATCTATTTGCCATAGTTGATTAGAGGCAAAACCACGGGGATTAGGAAGACATAAAAAAGGTTAGGCCCAGGAAGGGAGGAGTGACTGCGTATATGAGAAATAAAATCTAAATGCTTTCAGTCTTGTAGCAGCTGCTGTAAAGGGAAAAACAAAGCCATAATATTGGGGTCGATCCTGGGCGTGATGTAAGAACCTGGAAGATTAAAAATAAGTTGGCACACATAATAAGAGTCAGAGATTAAGTTAAAAGGCTGTTGAGAAAAGGTGTGGAAAGCTAAAATAGCAGCAGATAATTCTGAGCTTTGTGGTGAGTACTGTATTGCAGTGTAGGACACTTTCCAGGTATCACCATGAGGATCCTTGTAAGCAATTGCTCCTCTCATTCACCCTCCATCAGGAAAAACAGTAGGAGCTTGTGGCAAGGGAGAAGGAGAAAGCAGTGGGCGGACAGGAAAGGAAAAAGTCATTAAACAAGCAAGTCAAGGATCTTTAGGCAAATGATATGAAATACAGCCTATATAGTCAGTTAAAGCACACTAAAGAGATAAGTTATTCTAAAAATAAAATTAAAAATCAGATTCTGAGATAGGAAGAACAATATTAATTAAATCAGTTCCATTTTGATGGCAAGCTCGTGTGCGTCCTAAGGTTATTATTTCAGCAACCACCTGGATAAAAAATAAAACATTTTGGGATGGAGTGTGGGTTAAGTAAAGTCATTCAATACAATATATTTTTTGCACTTCTATCACAGTTAATACTCCGGTAGGTAATTTACTAGTAGGAAAAATCAAAAGTGTTATTGACAATTTTTATGTGGAATTCTGTCCACAAATTGAGTACTCATGATGTTATTAATTTGTTCCACTGTGGCAAGAGCTACAGGTGGAACTACAATGAGATCTCCAGGTTGTTTTCCTTTGGTCAATAAGTCAAATAATGGACTGAGCAAATTTGTAGGCAAAGAAAAATATGGGCAAACCCAATTAAGGGTGCCTAACAATTGCTGTAAATTGACCAATGAAATAATTTTGGGTAGGCTCAAATGAAGAAAAGCTGGGGCAGAATAAGATTGCAACATTTTATGCCCTAAATAAAGATAGGGAGAATGCAACTGTATTTTTTCTGGGGCTACTTGCAATCCTAAATCATTTTGTATTTCTGAAAGCCAATTAGATTGTATCTTTGGTGCTCCAATTAAAATATCATCCATATAATGATATACCAAAGCCAATGGATGATGTTTGTGAAAAGGAGCCAGTGTTGCAGCATATAAAGCTGACACAATGTGGGACTGTTTAGCATTCCTTGTGGCAAAACTGTCCAGTGATAACATTTATTAGGTTCTGAATGATTCACTGCAGGCACAGTAAAGGCAAAGTTTTCCTGAGAGTGGGCATCCAATTTAATCAAATTCCATTCAGATGGAAACAAATTTCCACTAAATAGATGAAACATTTACAAATCTAAGCAAAACAATTCAGAGTCAGTTCTTTTGGTTGATGGATATATAGGTCTAACTAAACAATTTAAACTCAACAATTTCCCCCCCAAAAATATTGTCCAACAATTACTGTTTCCTCTTTCAAGTAAAAAATTTGCAAGCCGAAATTGCAAGAGTGGGTATCAAATTTCAGATCCACTCCACCCTTCTCAAATCACAATTCTAAGCAAAGAAAAAAAAAGTTTTAAATGAACAGCTCCCCCTTCTTCTTTCTGTCTCTCTCGCTCTTAAAGCAATACAGCCAGCCGAAAGAGACAGGGAAAAAAATCTCACCACCAAAAAATAGTTTTCTCTCCTTCATATGTATTTTCCATAAATTCTCTCACACATCCTCCATATAACTTTTCTCATGCAAACACTTACTATTTCTTTTCAATTTACTTTTACAACAATAAAATCTGCAATTTACTATTTCTTTCACAGCCTGGGAGAGAGTGGGTGGGGGTGGGGTTTGAGGGCTAACACACACTTAGGTATCAATAAATTAATTCATTCAGTTCCATGCTAACTGCTTGCATAAACAATTCCACATACAAATATTCATTTCATTCTTTCTCCAGGCAAACCATTTATTGTTAAATAAGGCCTTTTTGTATTGTTATCAGAGAGGGTTTGACCCTCTTCCAAGTCTTGGAAATAACACAGAACACAGACAAACATATATACACAAATACTGTTAAAACAACATTTAAACATATGACTTGTCCTGCAAGAAGCGAGAAAAATCATGAGGTGATTCCAACCAAAAGTGGTTTTTTTATAGGGCCCTTTAATCGTCTCCTATTTTTCTCACCATTCCAAGCCCAAACATAATATTCTGGGTGGCCAAACACACACACACACACACACACACACACACACACAGACACAAACATACTGCACATCAGCACAAAGCACCACCAGACATTGTAAAACAGGGTTAAACTTAATAGCCACATAAAGTTTCAAAACATTCCAATTGTTCAAAACACATTGCAGAGGAGTACATTTTGAGTTAATTTATATTTTTAAATTACTCTGACGATTCCCCTTATTATCGTTTTTCTACTTCAAGATAGTTCCTCTAATATTTTCCTTCTGGGGGTGTAGCCTCTTCAGAAGGAGCTGGAAATCCAATTAAAGATGCTTCAAGACGGAGAGGTTTTACTTGGTTGTAATCAGAAGGGGGGCTGGTAGTTAATTGCTGCCCTTCTGAAGCATCTGAGCCACACTTTTCCACTGCCCAACGGCACTGATACCATCGATGTAAGATCTGTACTGGAGCCCAAGGTTCAAGATGTAAAGTATGCCCTATCTTCCAAGGGCAATGTTTCCCTACCTCATCCACCAGCTTCCTTATGTGTGCCTCAGGCTCTGTCACGCCTGATTTATGTAACAGGAATCTGAGTTCCTGTGCCTGTTTCTGTTGGTGCTGAGATAACTTGCGACCCATACTTACCACTGAGGGGTCCCCTAGGACGAAAGTGCACTTTGAGGTCTATTCCAGACGATGATAAGTATGTTGGCTGTCACTCTTCCTGGGGGGGGGCAAACATCCCTGTTCCGGCAGCCAGCTGTAGTAATCAGTGCTCAGTCATTGCAGGGTGCAAATATGGCTGACCGCCTTCACAGCGTTTATTCTTTTATACAGTTTTCCAAGCAGCAAAAGTTTAACATGGCAATAGCGTAGCAATAGCATTTCATTGGTTAAACTCCTTACCAATCCTTAAGAATAGAAAGCCAGGAGACCCAAAACAGGGAACAGTTTGCTGCAACATCCTGTTGGTGTAAACTAGCTGATATCAGGCAGGTGAGGTCATTGTACCAGCCTGGGGTAGTTTCCCACATTGCCATGGTGATGTGATGAGATCATGTAGAGAGAAGAGGCATGCAGGCTTTGGAGGGGCAGTTTGCTGCTCACGACCTCTACCTGGCCCCTATCTCTACAGACTCCCACTCTAAGAATGAGCACAATCAACTCCATAGCCATGGCTGCCACCTGCTCCTTGAGTAGGAGCCAGGAATATTACTTTGCCTTAGATTAGACATAACAAAGCCACTACTATGGCACTTCTACGTATTTTCTGCATGAATTACAGATTGGGAGAGAAAAGAGGCTTAATACATCTAAGTGCTCTTACCTCACTGTAATTATTGCTGTAGGTGCATTTCCTTCTCTGTGGATCAAATGATTCAATTTCCCAGATATATTTCTTAAACCTGAGAGAATAAATTGAAATAGAGGTCTGGCTTCACATGTTCACATGTTGCACAAAGTCATATTGTACTTTGATTAAGATTTAATATAAGATAAGAACTCAGCCACTTATTATAGTTTGTCAGAGCTTGATACAGTAATGTTTATGTCCAATTGTGATTTATTCAGTGACAATCATTAGTGCAATGTGTACACCTGACCTTCACTATTGTTGCTGCTAGTTAATAATACTGTATTTTGTACCATGGAGTTTGATAGTGAATAAAGCTGCATTTTTTTGCTTCAGTGAACCAGAAAATGTTTCTTAAAAGTGAAACATATTAATAGATAACAATTTAAGTGATACTAAGTAATATTTTCTTTTTTTGCAAATGATTACTGATTTCCATCTCTCCCTCTCTCCTATTGAAACAAATGAACCAGTTTGAAATTAAAATTACTTTATTTTATAAAATGAATGAGCATAATATTATGCAACATCTTATCAGTTCAAGTGAGCAAATTCCATTCTTTTTTTCATGGAATAATCAACTATATTATGATTCTGAGTGATCACTGCAGAATATCCAAATGAGTACATTTTGCTCATGTTACTAGTTTAGGAATCTCTTGTTCTACTTAATTTTAATCACATGAGTCTGGGATTATATTAAAGCAAGGAATGAAAGTAGTATCCTGAGGCATCCATTCAGCAGTTTTATTAAAAGCCATGAACATAAGAGAGCTTTCATGTATAAATAATTCATACTTGAGCTACCTGATCTAGGAAATTGTGTTACTCAATTAAGCATAGATTACCTGGCCAAAATATTTTCCAAAATGTTTTTAAGCTACTTTTAAATATGGACTATTCCAAAGAATTTCTCATGAGAATTAATAATTTTAAGTTTTTAACCAAATAATGTCCAAATATGTTTGCCTTAAGTGTGGGAAATATAACGTAATTCTTATTATGCATGGAACCAAGTACTGGTCAAGGTTTCAAGAAAGCCAAGCAATAATTCTTCAGCTAGCCCATAGCAAAGCATATAAGCATATAATTTCAACTCACTACCTTACTGATGTTAACAAAATATTTCCAATAGCGTAGTGTAAAATCATGAAAATTAACATCTCCATTATCACATGACTGTTGTAGCTTTAAAAGAGAAATTTTTGGTGCTTGACTATTTCATAAAAAATAACCATTAATATACCAATTTGTATCAGAGTAAATGTGAACCTTATGATATCATCAGGATATACCAACATCTAGGTTCAGCCCCTGCTTCCCAGATTACTGAATGTAACTCAATTGTCTTATTAAGCATGCCAAAGATTCCATCAAAATTAAATATTAAAGGTATAAGAGACATAACTGACAAGTTCAATGTCACATCTTCCATTTCAGAGGAAATAAAATTATACTTTTATAAAATTATAATTTTATAATTTATAAAAGTATAATAAAATTATACTTTTAGATCAGTTATAAGACTTTGTTTTATGAAAGACAAATTCAAAGGTCTTTCTGATATATTTAATAAATATTTTTTTAAAAAATTAAATGTTGGGGGATGAGATGGTGACAGTCAGATGAATGTGAAACAAGGCCTTCAAACAATGCAAAAATACTATAAATAATTTATGTAATGAAGATTAAGTTCAGCAGAGATGGATCAAATTTACACATAACTTTGCAGGAGTTTTTATTTCAGATAAAACAAAGGCAAAGTGATGCCACTATAAAGATAGTCAAGCTAGGGAAGTCATGGTGGGCTGAAGTCATTTTCATTTGGCACTATTTTTATATCTACATTCTTTCAAATACATATCTTGAAGCAGTCTTACCAATAATCTTCGTCCTTGTTGGAATGGAAGAAGTAGTAAGTCAATTAATGTTCTGCCTTCAGCTGATCAACAAGAAATAAAAAAAAACACCTCAGCCTTGCCTAATCTATTGGCAATCCTGAAGCAACAAGATTCTCACCTCTTTGTACATAAAAAGGGAATTAAATAAATCTCTATCACAACTCTCTTCCCACTCACATTTTAATTACTGGCAATGTTGTTCTGGTGATCTGTAAAATATCTGAATATTTGTAAGCTGGAGCTTCTTAGCTACCAAACTATCATTGCTCCTTTATTAAAAATCCTGTTCAAAGTTATCAAAAATTCACCATATTAAATAGGAAACCTTGAAATAAGCAACAACAAATCATTTTTGTTTTATGAATCAGTTTATAGCTTAAGGTGTTATGCAAATTCAGTCAATTGTATTTTATTATATAAATCATAACAAACAATGGTTAACTGGAATATGTAAACAAAACTCTGCCTCCTTCTATGTCATTTTTGGTTTATTCCTTTCTGTTCCACTTGGTCTCGATTTTGACTTATTGCTATAGCTAAGCCATTATAGGTTAGTATGCTTGATAGTTGACATGGGGATATAACACCCATGTTTCTCTTGCAAATATTTGTTTGTTCAGGAATGGTTCCTTATGGTTGCCTGTAGCACTGGTAAGCATTGGGATTCTCATCATTCAGTGATGAGCTATTTATTTTATTTATTTCAATTACAGTTGACATTTCTGCATGTCAGTGCAGATATGCCCAAAGATGGGAAGAAAAGATTAACAATCTAACAGACAGAAGCAGGTGGAGTAATAGATAAAGGGGCAATGCCAAAGAAAATCCTAACTTTATAGTCTGTTGTTCCTTACATTCAGTAAGTTATGGTGAGCTAAAAGTCAGTGCAACTGAATTTTTAACTTTAAAATTAATCCCAAGTGCTATTTACATGAAAAAATTAAAAGTTGCTTACATCTTTCTGTGTTCACCTACTACCACTGCTGTTCTTCTATTTTCTTCAAAGAAATGCTTGAGAGCAGATCTTCATTACAATACATTAACATGATCTGATGATAAATTAGGGAGCTCCAATGCTTATCTCTCCTCTGGGCTGAGCATTACAACAGCTCTTAATCTAACAAATTTCTCTGGATTTCTAGTAGATTTGATTGACAAGTCCAATGTACCTCAAGACAAACTATCTTATGAAAATGTCATTGCTTTGAATGAAGCTGAGTTCAATTTAGCTATTAGAAAAGTCTAAACAAAATGTTCTCTGGAAAATTTGTTTCTTAGATATTTTTCCCATCCTTTTATTGCTTTTACAGAACATACCTAATACTCCTTCCTCTTTCTATTTTCTCCACAACAACAATCCTATGAAGTGAATTGGCCTGAGAGAGAGTGACTGGCCCAAAGTCACCCAGCTGGTTTTCATGCCTAAGGCAGAACCAGAACTCACAGTCTCCTAGTTTCTAGTCTGGTACCTTAAACACTGGAAACAAACTGGCTCTAGTGAAGTTCTATATTCTTCAGTCCTTTTTGGTGCAAGTAGTAACTTTAATTTAGAAGTAATATGAAGGCCAAATGCATAAAAAATAAAAGCTTAGAAATAATCTTTCCTTGGTTTACTGAAAAAGTGCTTTCTGTCAAAGCCAGATAATTCTTGTAGGAGGGCGGCTGTGGGCTGGCAGGTGTTTGTCATTTATATCTGCCGCCATCAAAAAATAAGTCTAACTCATTTGATTTAGCATGCTGCTGAAGGGGAAGCCCTGTTGAATTCCATCAGCCCATGCTTCAGCTGGAAGGGACAAAAACAAACCATTGAAAAATGGAGCAATGCCTTCCTTTGAGTAACTCATTGAAACATTTTGATGGGAATGTATAGACCTGTCAAACAATTTAAAGACACCTTTTCAAGATCACATAAAATGGGAAACAACATGTAGTCTAAGCCTTAAGATTTAATTAAAAAACTGAAGACTATATTTTGTTGGAATTCCCTGTAGAAAAGACTAATCTGATATAGATTAAAATGTTTTTTTGAGGAAGATTGAATTATAGATTAGATAGATTGTACTTCCCTAATTCTATTTTAATCAGTGTTTCTTCATATCTGGTTGACACATTTTTTTTTAAAAAAATAGAATAGTTGATCTCTTGTAAAGTCCATAACTATTTCCTTTAATAGAATTGGGTTAAAGATGAGCAAAAAGTTCCCCAAATTTTGTTGATTAATAAGGCTGCGACAAAAATGGAAAAATTAGTGAAGTTTTAGAACTTCTAGATTTTATGGAAGATAGAAAATCTAAAAGGAGAAACATTTGGGGGATAACTGTGAAACTACAACCTGAACATTTAAAGCTCTGCAAGTGAAGTTTCTGAGCTGGATAATGTAAGTCCTGGTGACATGTTTACTTTGGATTTATGAATTTTGTATTGTGTATTATATTTATTTATTTATTTAATTTTCATTCCATTACAGTCACAAAATGCTCAGCAGTTATACTGTCCCAATAAAAATAACAATAGTATTAAAACATAACAACAACAACAACAACAACAACAATAATAATAATAATAATAATAAAGTTGGAAGGGACCTTGGAGGTCATCAAGTCCAGCCCCCTGCTCAGACAGGTAACCCTATACCATTTCGGACAAATGGCTGTCCAGTTTCTTCTTAAAATCTTCCAGTGTTGGAGCATTCACTGCTTCTGGAGGCAGGTTGTTCCACTGGTTAATTGTTCTAACTGTCAGGAAGTTTCTCCTTAGTTCTAGGTTGCTTCTCTCCTTGATTAGTTTCCATCCGTTGCTTCTTGTCCTGCCTTCAAGCGCTTGGAAAATAGCTTGACTCCCTCTTCTTTGTGGTAGCCCCTGAGATATTGGAACACTGCTATCATGTCCCCCCTCATTCTTTTCTTCATTAAACTAGACATACCCAATTCCAGCAACCGTTCCTCATATATTTTAGCCTCCAGTCCCCTAATCATCTTTGTTGCTCTTCTCTGTACTCTTTCTAGAGTCTCAACATCTTTTTTATATGGTGGTGACCAAAACTGGATGCAGTGTTCCAAGTGTGGCCTTACCAAGGCATTGTAGAGTGGTATTAATACTTCGCGTGATCTTGACTCTATCCCTCTGTTAATGCAATCCAGCATTGTGTTGGCTTTTTTGGCAGCTGCAGCACACTGCTGGCTCATATTTAAGTGATTGTCCACAAGGACTCCGAGATCCCTCTCACAGTTACTACTATTGAGCAAGGTACCTCCTATACTATACCTGTACATTTGGTTTTTCTTGCCTAAATGTAGAATCTTACTTTTTTCACCATTGAATTTCATTTTGTTAGATAGTGCCCAGTGTTCAAGTCTGTCCAGATCCTCCTATATCCTAAGCCTGTCTTCTGGAGTGTTGGCTATTCCTGCCAGCTTGGTGTCGTCTGCAAATTTGATGAGTTCCCCATCTATCCCCTCATCCAAATCGTTGAATCATGCAAATTTGAATCATGCAATTCAAATTACAGAGATAAAACCCAAGACTGAAGTTGGGAAGAAGTTAAGATAATGTTATTGAAAGACTCTAGGAAAAATCTCTGTTTTTAATAACTTCCTAAAAACTGCAAAGCAACCAAGGAATGGGACAGTTTGATTACAGTGGGAAATCCATTCTACAATGTCAGCACTGCTGCAGGTAACTTCTAGCTTCAGCACCTTGACATCTTGAAAATGGGGGGGGGCAACAGAGACCTCCCTTCTACCTGATCTAATAAGCTACCCTATATCTGTCTGAGAACATGCCCACATTCTAAACCATGATGGGCTCTATTAAACACCAGCACAGATACTCAGAACTAACCCAGTAACAGTTGCAGGGCCTGCAGTATAGATATAATATGCTCTCAGTGTAAAGAGCCAGTTAAGACATAGTTTCAGCATTCTCGACTAATTATAATTTATACAGATAAGAGACATGACCAAGCAGAAGCTGCAAATCCAAAAGGACCCCATATTTCAAACCTGTTCTAGGCATAACACTAGCATCAAAGAAGAACAGATATAGAAACAGCTTGGGTTCAGTTTGAACCTATTTTCTTCAGTTCCCTTCACTTTGCAACATCAGAAAACTCATTCCATCTCTAATTATTACCCACACAAAACTTTAGAGCAATGTTGCCCTGCAAATTCCATTGTTCATGCCCTTTTCAAGGAATCTGCCACTAAAAATAAAGTCTAGAATCCTATAAACTGATCTGATTGTGGGCAGTTTCAACAAAGACACTGTCAGGTGCCATCTTGAAAAGACAAAACAAAATTATTGCTTGCAGAGCCCTCTTAGGAATAGCTAACTAATTCTTGAATGCAAATATTTTATATGCAAAACCATGAATTAAAGCAGACATCCTGAATAACTGATGTCATCTTTTCCTCCAATAAGTGAGCAAAGATAAAAGCTAGGGAATGATGTTACGTTCAGAATTCCCATCCTATGCAAAAATCTCAGTGAAAAATAGGCCAGCTAGGATACAAATACTAACTGTCACCAAACAAGGAAAACTACAAATCAGTGAAAACTATCCTAAACTGTTATTATGTGCTTTCCCTTGCAATTCTGTACCTTGAAGTAAGATGCATACAATTTAAAGACCAATTTAAAGAGGAAGAATTAGTTCATTGTATAGCTATTCAGCTATTTAGTTGAATTATTTATTTATATATTTAAATAATAAGTGTTCACCAATATAGTTTTCCCTACTTCAACAAATAGGAACAATAAATCACTGTCGCTTGCATCCCGACAGAGGTAATCTTGGTTTAATTTTTCAGTGATCAAATAAATAAATCGTTCAGATAGAAACACTGTTCCTTTCTTTTCTTTTTAAAATGTACTGCCATGTTTATATTGTGTGTGTTTTCCAATGCTCTTTTGAGGCAAAAGTTAGAATAACCCACTACAACAGAGGCTATTTTTAGCTTTGCAACATCAGGGTACATATTTTATAGTGTTGTTTAGCTGTCATTTTTTTGATTTAGTTGAATTCATTGGGAGTTTGAGAATAAACTGGATGTCTCACCTCTCAGATCTAATTAGGATATGCTTCAGCTCTCAAGAATTAATATGATCTTTGAGTTTACGTGTTACTGGATTATTTTCAACTGAATAACTTAATTTTGGAAAAATAAATATGTTATTTCTTACTAACACATAGTTTCAGCCCTGCAAAAAGCAGGCTATGCACTTATTTTGGGGTACACATTTATTTAATGCTGGCCTTATAAGTATGGCTAAAATCACTGACCAGTGACCGGTATTTGATTTGATTAAAAATTATAGAAGCCTTCTAATTTGGGTAGCACCAGTCTCAAATTAATAGCTGAGGGGTGATTATCAGCTTATGTTGGGATAAAATCAGATCAACCTTTGCTCCAGAAGACATTTTCCAACATTTTTGCTGAAATGACAGAAAAATGGCTGAGATTCATGGCTCGTCTTGCCTCTGGATCCTGATACTCTCCTCTCCTCAGACAAATGGCAGAAGAAGACACCATTATGCCTTGTTGCTATCATCTTTCTCATCTATCCATGACCAAGGGAGGAGACATGAAACTTCAGTGAGAGGAGCCAGAATTGTAGCTGTGTGAAAGCATTCATTATGCTTACTGAAATAAATGTGTGGCATATTGTATTTAATTATACATGAGATATAAGATAGAGGTTCTTATTTAAATCTCAGATCAGTTTTAGAGATTGATGGAGGCACACTCTGTATTTTGAAAGTGTAAACTGGGACTATTGATGGGACAATTATGGCAATTTATTTTTAATTGTTCATTTATTAAACATTTAGAAATGTTTTTTTAATTATTTGTGGGTTTATAACCAATCTTTCTGATGGATTTAGTATTGTGCAGCATGCTTGAAAATAGTACTATTTTACAAAAGTTTGAGTTCACAAAGAGTAGGATGTATTTGTTTTTCATTATATTCAAATGATTGATGTCAATTTGGATCTGAATCATGGTAGCTGCTACGAATAACATCAGAAAGTATGAAATCATATAGAATCAAATTTATTTAATCACATCCACTGGAATGAACATTAAACCATATTTGTGATTGATAACAATGGAATTTAAGTGCCATTAATTAAGCTTAGATTCAGGTTTAGCCTTCCCTTTGGTCAAGATGAGAGCCTCACTTCAGGCAGTAGGTTGGTGATGTTGACGTTCTTGTTATGAGTGTACAGACTACTGACACTGATACAAATAGACAGCCTGTCAATTCAAACAACACCAGAGCATCAAGATATAGATGCTCTTTTTGTCAGGTAGACATACCAAACAAATCCTTCCATGTGGGAGACATTTTTTCTTTCTTTTTAAAACCAAGCCAGAAGAGGCAAAAAGAGAAAGGGGCTAAAATTGATCCCCACAGGCCCCAACTGACATTTGGAAATTCTAGGAAAAAAGGAGATTCAAATGGAAACGTCTAATTTCAAGAAAATTCTGCTTCAGAAGGAAGAGATAACAAGTCTAGAAAAGAATTTGCATTAGAATTTTGATGTTTATTTTTCTGTGGCATGTACATTTCCTGCTTTTATTTCTCTTGGTTGACTGAGAGAAAACATGCAAAATCTGTGTGTATTACAGCTTTTTATGCTTATCCTCACTTGGGTATGGGAAAATGCCTTTTCTTTAGAATCTGTTATGAAACTGAAATGTTATTCCAATCTTTACAACAAATTCTTTAATATCAAAATAGCAATAGCAATAACATTTAGGCTTATATACTTTCCCCTAGTGCTTTACAGCACTCTCTGTAATATGTATTTGCATATTGCCCCAACAGTCTGGATCCTCATTTTACTGACCATGGAAGGATGGAAGACTGAGTCAACCTTGATTTCTGTCAGGACTGAATTCCAGGCTGTGGGCAGAGTTAGGTTGCAATATAACACTTTAAACCCTATGCCACCATGACTCTTCTGTGGCACACCAGTGACAGGACCAGATTCTTGCCAACTAGACTATTACATTTTATTTTAGAGTTTTGTTTTTAACATTTACGTGAAAGCAGTTATTGCATTACAAAATATTTGTATTTAGCTTCTTCTCTGAATGTTTATATTCTGGATACTGAAAATTTAAAAATTTAAAATTATATTTTATATATATATTTATATTGAAGTTTGATGGGTTGCAAGAAGAGAAGGAATTGCAGAACCAGGAGACTAGTTCTTATTATTATTCTCCTCCTCTGTTTTACCTTTTTGTTGCCAGAAAGTCCAAGGCATAAAAACCTTTTCTTTCACATTATGGTGAAAGCTAGAATGCCAGGTGATGTCAGCCTGGAAGATAGGATATGACAGCAGGAAAATGAAAGTCCAAAGAATTTCTGGAATAAGAATTTCGAGATCTCCAAGCTTCTGCCCTATGCACTCATCTGTGTCACAATATTTCTCTTGTCTAACACTGAAGTTCAGTATATTTGGAAATTCCAAATCCTTTGCTTGGAGAGGAATTCTTCATCAGGATATTGCCTTGTAGAGCAAACAGATTCTGGAGCCACATGGACCACAATATGTATTTCACAAGAAGATTCTGAGAGAGAAATCAAGCATGCTCCCCCTTCAAAAATTGCTGTAAGGAAAACATACAAGTAGTCCTTGACTTAAAGCTCATTTGTGACTGTTAGAATGGCACTGAAAAAAAAAATGACATGACCATTTTTCATACTCATGACCATTGCAGCATCTCCATGGTCACATGATCAAAGTTCAGGTATCTGGCAACTGGCACAAATTTATGATGGTTGCAATGTCCCAGGATCACAAGATCACCTTTTGCAAACTTCTGACAAGCAAAGTTAATGGGAAAGCCAGATTCACTTATCAACTGTGTTACTAATTTAACAATTTCAGTGATTCACTTAACAACTGTGGCAAGAAAGGTCATAAAATGGGGCAAAACTCACTTAGCAACTGTTAACATTAGAAATTTAGGGTTCAGTTGTAATCTTAGGGATCAATTGTGATCTTAAATCAGGAACTACCTGTATACAGAAGCTTACCATACATTGAAACGAGAAGAGAAATACCAGGATGTACATCCTGTTTGGTAATATGCATAATTTGACAGACACTGATTTTGGCTTCTACATTTCATTTTTCAGACAGAAAAAGTGGGGCACCAATGTTTGAACTTATTTCTGCACTCAATAACAAATATAACTTTACTTGAGGAAAACACATAATTCTGTTGTCTGACATATTCCTTTAAATTAAAGGTTGCTAGTAGTGTGGTTTGTTAATCATTCCTGGAAAACTATATTAGTGTTATCTCAATTCTCAAACTGCAGCACGTATTTTGTTAAATTAATTTTTTGTGAATCCCGGCCCCTTAAGAGCTGGTCTTTTTTACTCCAAAGGAAAGTGAAGATGTAGGAACAGTATGATCCTTGTCCTCAGAAGAAAAAAGATTAAGCATGTGGTCTGTTCCTTATTAATTTGCACTATTTTCACCACTTTATTTTCTAATAACATATTTTGTTGATTATTTCCAATATTTCATAAAATATATATGGTGGAATTCAGGTGCATGGTTCATCTTTGACTGGTGCCATTTATTGTGATTTCACAAAATGATATGCTGCTTTTAATTTAATATAGTGAATGCTTATCACAGAGATGAAAACCTATATCAGACATGTCAAACTCATGACGTCACGTGACGTCATGCAACATATCGGGATGGTTTGTCATTGCCGACAATGGGGTGGGTGCGGCTTCTGGATGACACGTGGGCTGGCAGTTTGACACCCCTGACCTATATGATGAATATATAGTGCCAAGAGGCTAATTTTTTAAAGAAAGGCAAACCTGTTGTAATACATTTTATTGTTTGTACAAATACCAGTTTTGCAGACTCTATGTACAAATTTTAGAATTAGGGTAATGAATACAGATTATAAGAATATTTTATTTTCCACTAAGCATGATTCTTTCTTCCATTTTCCACCAATTGAGATTTTGGGTATCTTACATGCTAAACAGTGGAATTTGTATATTTTTTAAAAATATTGGAAGAGTTACAAAAACAAAGTAGATGTACAGGTAGTCATTAACTTATGATTGCTTGTTTAGTGACTTTCAAAGTTATGATGGTATTAAAACGTTTCTTAAGACTGTTTCTCACACGTATGACCATTGCAGCATCCCTGCAATTACATAATCAAAATTTGGGTGTTTGGAAACTGGATGTACAGTATTTATGACAGTTGCAGTGTCCTGGGATTATGCAATTGTCATTCCTAACCAACTTCTGACAAGCAAAGTCAATGGGAGAAGCAAGATATACTTAATAACCATTTGATTTAACAATCATGACAATAAGTAACAAAATCAGGTGCAATTTAACATTCATGTCAGTTATGATGGAAAATCTGGTCCCAATTGTGATCATAAATCAAGGATTACCTTTACATTTATAAGATTCCTAGAGAACGGTTGGGAATCAGTTTGTAAAGAACAGTATTCTCTTGAAAAAGAAATATAATTGGTTTCTTCCTAAACTTGAGACAGCTTGTAATCTAAATGAAGAACAGAGGGTTATATCAGTCAGTTCAGGAAAGATAAGTGAGTTTTTCTGGGTATGTTATAGAGCAGCTCTTGACATAAAAACATTGCTGGTTTGGGAATGAGCAGAGTGTTTTAAGAGTGTTATTCCTTTAATAAGTGAACAACCATTATTTTTAAGGAAAACAAGCTGTTATCTCTAGTGCTAGATGCAATCAAGGCATCTTTCAGGAGCCCAGATAAAGGTTTGGTGTTTTTATACTGTTTGGTAATATAGCCAAATTGATTCAGATTCATGCAGAAGCTGCAACTTGAGCTGACTTTATAATACTAGAACACACACACACACACACACACACACACACCCCTATGTTGCTCTTACTACCTCCAAGACTTGTCCAACAAAATATCAGGAGAATAGTTCTATCACATCAGGGCTGAAGAAATATAGATGTGTCAAAAAGATACCATCTATATTTCTTCTTCACTATCAAAGGGATTGTCTCGATTTTTTTCAGTGCAACTATGATAGTTCTTTGGCAAATAAAATATGAGTCCACCAGAGAATAGAATAAGAATAGAGAAAGAACCATTAAAACTGTCTCATATAGCTATGGGTATCTGGCCATTCTTTTTCAAACAATCCAACTTTTGCTTAAGGCCCAAAATAGATGATTTAGCAGTGCTACCCTACTAATGTGGGGAATGATGATTCCTGATATGAGATTATGTCATAGCAATATAGTCAATGCTTGTTGTTCTGTTTTAGAATCAGACATCGAAGCGAGGCAGGAGTAACAAAACACAACTTCTTTAATGAGATCACAAACAGAACAGAACAGCAAACAAAATGGCGCTGGCTCTTTTATACTTCCCTTGCAGGGACAGCATCAGCCTATCAATGCAAGGGTAGTCTCCCACCTTGCACATGCTCACAAGGCTGGAGACAGCCTGTCTGGTCCCGGGCAGCCACATGGTCTGCCCGGGCCTTCTGCAGCCTCCTGAGCCTGCTGAGTCATTCAGCAGGCCCAGGACATAACACTCATGATCTGTCCTAACAAAGAATTGCTTACTTTTGAATGTTATCTGGGCTAGTCATCATCAGAGACAATAAACAATGTCTTTTATTTTTATGCAGCTGATTGTTTTAGCTGATTAAATATAACTGTGTCATCATATGTAATTGTTGTGTACTCTTCTGTGCAATTTTGGGTACAATCCATTCAGTAATTCATATATGAGGGCAGCAGATATTTTAACAGATTGGGCTTCTTAAAATAGCTTATCTGGAAAGTACAGGGTACAAATGAGCAACACTGTTTATGTTGTAAGCAGTGTATTCAATCTGTTGAATGGGAAAAAAAATAAAAATAAAAATATATGACTGCCTGGAACTGAGATGATAAAATAGAAAATTGTTAAATATTCCTTTTGCTTTGCCACAATTTGATTAATAGAGCAGAAATGGGATATCTGACCATTGATAAAGGAACTTTTTTTGATATTTGCTTACTTCTCATCCAAACAATGGACTGAGTAAATTTGCAATCCTGATCCCTACTGTTGATCTAGAAGCATCTAGAAACAGA
The DNA here is from genome assembly GCA_034064705.1 of Bothrops alternatus. Classification (NCBI taxonomy): domain Eukaryota; kingdom Metazoa; phylum Chordata; class Lepidosauria; order Squamata; family Viperidae; genus Bothrops; species Bothrops alternatus. The sequence goes on along the minus strand of JARGCV010000124.1, from coordinate 7,874,975 downwards.
CTACATTTTCAGAAACAGCGATGCCCTTTGTTATATTCGATTGCTTAAATATTCCTCATTAACATGCCCTATGGTGAAGATAATGAAAGCTATAAACCAACAACATTGTTGGAGAGGCACATATTCTTCAAACCGTCATTATTACCTGATGGTACAAGTTATTTTCTCTTTTTTCCCCACAAATATCTTGCTTTTTTCTAGCCTATTGGATACTCCTGTTAAGGTAACTATAGTGTCAAGAGTGTGATATTCTCAATCCATAAGGTTTTTATTATTGCTGTATCACCAAAGCTGTTGGTCAAAGGAGGGATCTGAAATTACTATCTTGCAAGCCAACCAGCCAACCAACCAACCAGCCAACCAACCAACCAACCAACCAACCAACCAACCAACCAACCAACCAACCAACCAACCAACCAACCAACTCTTTTCAAAATTCACCACTTACATATGTCTAATTTCATAGCTTACTCTTCTTTACAATCTTTTACTCTTTTAGAAAGTTATTATAATTCTAACTCATATGTACGGTTCTTACAAGAATTATATCTCATTCTATTACTTAAATTTAGTACACTTTGTTGGGACTTACTTTTGGGTAAATTCCTGTATGATATCCAATGACATTTCTTGAAAAAAACCTTTTAATATATTTGACAGCAAGCATCATGATCTAACACATTTGAGTGACTGATCTGATGCCAGCTTAACCTAATACCTAGACACAGGTTGTCCAATCAGCATAGTTCCTTCATTATGATGGAAATGCAGGAATGAGTAAGTCCTTGAGCATTGATTACTGTGAATTTAAGAATTAAATATTGTTAAGAGAAATTATGGCACTGGATTCAGTTGTAATGGAGGCTAGATTCTTTGTTTGCAAAATGGCCAAGGAAGGAATGTGATCAATTGCAGACCTACTAGAACGCCAGATTTCCAGCTCTTATTATCCCTCCCTAACATTTTCAAACAGTAGGCTGCAATGACATTTTTTAAAAATTGTTTCGGAATTTCTAGAGGATTTAAGCAGAATCCATGGTCATTCTTGGAAATGTGGGCTGATGCTTTCTTTTGCAGCCAACTATATTTTGCATAACTTCATGAATCATCACCTTATTTTAAAGAGTGGGTTGCCTATCTCAGTTATACTCTTAACTATAATTTGGTAGAGAAGACTACATTATCCAAGGAAAAGGAAACATCAGCTTACTCCAGTGTTTTGCCAAGAAAATGAACATTCACAATCAGGATAATATCAGCATGACACTGGAAGATGAGTTCATTAGGTTGGAGAATGTACAATGAACTACTAGGGAAGAAAGAGGCTAAGTGCAACTTCACTTATATTTACTATGGCTGGATTAAAGCTGAAATAATATCCAGCTGCTGATGTGCCTAAAGGCAAAAGAAAAGTTTAATGATGCAAAGATTTCTATATCAAGATTGAACATCGACATTTTTGGAATCAGGGAACTGACATGGACTGGAATGGGTCATGTCATATCAGAGCAGTGTCAAAATTTCTATTATGGATAAGAAAAATATAAAACCAATGAAGTAGTCATCATTATTAAAAATAGGTGTTAAATTTAGTGCTCGGATACATCCCCAAAATGGCAGAATGGTCTCATTTAAAATAAAAGGGTAGCTAATAATATCGAATTCATTTATTTGTAATAAATAAATGGATAAATATTAATAATTTTTATTTTATGTTTAACTTGTAAAAATAGGAACAACGTGGTTGGACAAAGTAATTGAAATCAAAATTGAAAATAGTTTGCATTTTGAAAGATATTCAATAAAAGTAAAGAAGGGCTTAGAAGAACTTACTTTGAAAGCAAAAATAGAAAATGAAAAGTCTGGATTAATGTTAAATATTATGAACACAAAAAATAGTGTCAATCAGCATACTAAGAGAACTTACAAATGATACTAAAAGGGGATTGTAGTAAATATGTTTGATTTCTTGCATTCAGGAATAGAGTAGGGTAGGGTAGGGTAGGGTAGGGCAAGACAGAACAGAACAGAACAGAGTTGAAAGGGACTTGGAGGTCTTCTAGTCCAGCCCTTGCTCAAGCAGGAGAACCTATACCTATACCATCTCAGACAAGTGGCCACAATTTCTGGAGGCAAGCTGTTCCACTGGTTAATTGTCCTCACTGTCAGGAAGTTTCTCCTTAATTCCAGATTGCTTCTCTCTTTGATCAGTTTCCAACCATTGTTTCTTGTCCTGTTCTCTGGTGCTTTGGTGAATAATGTGACCCCCTCTTCTGTTATCATGTTTCCCCTATTTCTTCTTTTCTTTAGACTAGCCAAACCCAAGTTCTGCAGCTGTTCTTCATATGTTTTAGTCTCCAGGCCTTTGATCATTTTAGTTGCTCTTCTCTGAATTTTTTTCCAGACTCTCAATATCTTTTGTCTGATATGGTGACTAAAATTGGTTGCAGTATTCCAGGTGAGGTCTTACTAGGGTTTTATAAGCTGTACTAATACTTCACGTGATTTTGATTCTATGTCTCTATTTATACAACCCAGGATTGTATTAGCTTTTTTGGCTGCTACTGCAAACTACTGGCTCATAATCAAGTGATCGTCCACTAGGACTCCAAGGTCCCTCTCACAGTTACTGTTTTTAAGCCAGGTCTCGCTAATCTGTACTTGTACCTTTGATTTTTCCTGCCTAAATGTAAGACTTTGCTTTTCTCCACATTGAAACTCATTTTGTTTGATAGGGCCCATTGTTCAAGTCTGTTAAGATCTTTTTGGATCCTCATTTTGTCTTCTGGGGTGTTGGCTACTCCTGCCAGTTTGGTGTCATCTGCAAATTTGATGAGTTCATCTTCAATTCCCTCATCTAAGCCATTGATGAAGATATTGAAGAGTACTGGGCCTACAACAGAACCTTGTGGTACCCCACTGCTTACTTCTCTCCATGTAGATGTAGTACCATTAAGGATGACTCATTGAATGCTGTTTGTCAGCCAGTTACAAATTCATCTGGTGGTGATGTTATCTATCCCACCTTTTTCTAGCTTACTAAGCAGCAGGTTGTGGTCTACTTTGTCAGATGTCTTACTGAAATCTAAGTATACTATGTCCACAGCATTTCGCTTGTCTACTAGTTTAGTCACTAGTTAGACAAATAAGGACAATGGCTGGAGAAATAAGAGGGTTCAGATCCTATGGTGGGGGCAATTATTTATTTGGAAAATATTTTTAAGGTTGAAGATGATGTGTTTTTTTTCCATTGAACATATACAGCTGTGAAAGCTAAGCATTTGGAGAGAGTGCCAAAGCCACACCTTTGAATGATAGATTTGGAAATGATTATTGTGAATACTATGAACTGAAAGAAAAACTAATCAAACAGTTTTGGACATATATATATATATATATATATATATATATATATATATATATATATATATATATATATATATATATATATATATATATATATATATATATATATATATATATATATATATATATATGTCGTGGTCGTGCCTCATCTTCATGGTGGGTGTCAGTTTGCTTCGTGTATGGATTGGAGGGGTTTAAGGTGGCTAATGATGCAGCTGTGGTCTGGCTTCTGGTTTGTGGTCGTGCCTTCTCATCAGTGTGGGTTTGGGTTTGCTTTTTGCCTGGATGTGTGGTGGTGACATCCTGTGTGGTTTTTGTGAGTGTAGGTCTGGTGTCATTCCCCATGCTATGGACTCGTCTGTCAATAAGGGTGGGTTTCCAAATGGCTGGTAGGCGGGAGGTATCATCTCGTTTGTTCATGCTGTGTGGGCGTTTTTCTATCTCGATGGCTTCTCTGATTATTCTGTTATTAAAGTGTTCAGTTTTGGCGATAGTTCTGGTCTTTTTGAAATCAATTTCATGTCCTGTGGCTTTGAGGTATTGGACCAGGGAAGAAGTTGGTTCCTCTTTTTTGACTGAGTTTTTGTGTTCTTCAATGCGTGCACTTATTCTTCTGTTGGTTTGTCCAATGTATGTGGTGGAGCAGGCAGTACATGGGATTTCATATACTCCTTGATTTTCTAATTCAATTTTGTCTTTAGGGTTTCTTAGGATGGTGGATATTTTTCTGTTTGTGCAGAATGCTGTTTTGATATTATGTTTGTGAAGGATCTTGCTGATCCTGTCTGTGGTGCCTTTTATGTATGGGAGGAGGGCTTTGCCGTTTTCTTGTTCTCTGTCTTGGATTTTAGTGGGAGTTTCTTTTTGGATTAAGTTGGAAATCTTATTTCTTTGGAATCCGTTGGATGTAAGTACATTAGTGAGAGTGTGTAGTTCGGTTTTTAGGTGTTGTTCGTCAGCTAGGCATTTGGTTCTTGAGATGAGTGTCTTGGCTACGGAGTTGATCTGTGCTGGGTGGTGGTGTGAGAGTGCGTGCAGATAGCGGTTTGTGTGTGTTTTCTTCTGGTAGATGGTGTGTCCTAGGGACCCATTGGATTTCTTGTAGACTAAGACATCCAGGAAGGGAAGTTGGTTATTAGCTTCTGTTTCCATGGTGAACTGTATTTTGGGGTGTAGGCTGTTGAGGTGTGTGAGGAAGTTGTCCAGTTTTTCTTTCCCATGTGGCCAGATTACGAAGGTGTCATCTACGTATCTGAGCCAGAGTTTGGGTTTGTGATCAGATTTTTCTAGGGCTTGGGTTTCAAAATGTTCCATGTAGAGGTTTGCAATGACAGGTGAGAGGGGTGATCCCATGGGTGCTCCTTCTATTTGTTTGTATTTTTGTCCGTTATAGATGAAGTATGTGTTGGATAGACAGTGGTTGGTCAGATCCCTTCAAATGATGTCCAACAGATTAATTTCTTATCATCTTTTCTTCATCTCAATATTTTTAGAGATGCTATGATATTATAGTTTATCACTTATAAACTATAATGTCATAGCTTGCCACTTTCTCTAAAAATACAGTAAACTCTCTCCTTTCCATATCTTATCCAGAAACAATCCTAGTTAAATAATGATAGTTAAAAATACTTGTTAAAGGCTGTTAAAAAAGAGAAGACATAAACAGAAAATAGGCCTATTTTATAAATCTTAGTTTTAGTTTTAAGAGTCTTGATTATTTCTTTTAGGTCATGTTCCAAAAATTGATTTCTTCTCTTTTGCTTTTCTCAGGAATGCCTTTATCACTTTTCTGAGTTAAGATCAACATATTCAAACCACCCTTCTATTTATTATTTATGCATTCTTTTTAACTATTAAAATTTCATGGAGTTTCATTTGTTGGTCTTGTGTAACATGTTTGTAAATATCATTTTATATCCTATCAGTTTTAAATCCATATTCGAAAGCCTTGTTTTCAGCTATCTTCTCTTCTAATTCTTCTTTTAAGCCCATTTTATTGTATCAGTCAAAAGAGTAAGTTCTGAGAACATTGTTGACAAATATCCTTACATTCCTCCAGAAATTTTAATTTTTTCTATATTCTGTATTTATTAGTGGGAGTTCTCCTTTAATTAAAATTCTCCTTTAATTATAATCTTTAATTCTTCCTGGTTGCTTCTAATAACCAGCCCGCAAGGTCTCCTCTTATCATGTTTTTTTCCTCATCAGAACATTTCCCAGGAAGATATTTCTTACACTTCAACTTAGATCTTCATACATTTTTAATATGATTTTAAACAAACAGCAAGAAATATTCTTAGATTTTTTTCAGTCTTGTTTCCTGTCAATCTGGCTCCCTAGTCAGTTTAAAATCTTTCCAAAATCAACATTCTAATTGCCCCTTTGCTGCTTATTTCCAAATTAAAAATGTTTTCCTTTAAGTTTTGAACTTACATAAATCTTTTGCTGCAGATTGGAGGAAAATCACTGGTGTAATGAAACCTGTCCTTCTGGATGTTCTTCATGTCCAAAAAGTGATTTTTAAGGCATTTCCAATAAAAGTGATAAGGAGAGGAGGGCTCTAAAATCCACTGGAGATCACTACTTTACAATACCATCATGGGCAATGTCTGTAAGGACCCCTCTGAATAGTCCCAAGTCCTCTGCTTCTTTGAGAGGAATTTAAGGAGCTGGCGATTAGGGGGCTGGAGGCTAAAACATATGAAGAATGGCTGCAGGATTTGGGTATGTCTGGTTTACTGGGTGACATGATAGCTGTGTTCCAATATCTCAGGGGCTGCCACAAAGAAGAGGGAGTCCAGCTATTCTCCAAAGCACCTGAAGTCAGGACAAGAAGCAATGGATGGAAACTAATCAAGGAGAGAAGCAAACTAGAACTAAGGAGAAATTTCCTGACACTTAGAACAATTAATCAGTGGAACACCTTGCCTCCAGAAGTTGTGAATGCTCCAATACTGGAAGTTTTAAAGTAGAGATTGTCTGAAATGGTACAAGGTCTCCTGCTTGAGCAAAGGGTTGAACTAGAAGAACCCCAAGATCCCTTCCAATTCTGTTGTTCTGGTTTCTTCATCAGCTCCAATTTCCATCGCTATTGTTAGCTTTGTGAAAAGCGAAGCTGTCTTAGCTTTCCATTACTTCCTGGAAGTCCAGCACCCAAGGGAAACCTGTGCTTCAATTAAATTCCAAGAAAGTACATTATGAGGGTCCTTTTTCAGATTGGTAAGTGAAGACAATGATAAATTTCTAACAAAAAACAATGTATCTGTCATCTCAAATAATAGCATATATAAGAACACTTGAGAAAAGTGTTAAAAATCTCAAACATCCTAAGGCAGAAAAACAGTTTTTAAACTGTTTTTAAAGCAAGGAATAAAATTACAAACTTCAAGACACTGCACTTTTTTTTAAAAAAATCATGATTACCATATGGGGGGGGGAAGCTGCAAGGGAAAAAATGTTATCTAGGGAAAGATAACTTTGTTGTTTTACTCTGAATGGATATAACTCTTAGAAGAAACAACCGTCAGAGGTTTATTTAAAAAGCCATGTGCAGTTATTTTTAAACCCAATTTTTTTTATTAAGTAAAAAGAAAGTTTATAAAGATTTTTCTCTCAGGTTATAAAGTGGCCTCTCTTTTATGTTTTCTATTCTCGTTTTTATGTATCACAAATTAACACTATTACTGAGACGAATTTAATTCTGAAGCGCGAATGAACAATATGTGATAGACTAGAAACAGTAGATAGACCATATATAAGAGAAACACCAATCAAATAAAATGTATCAGGTGTATAGTTGAGGCTTGACGTGAGGAGTGAAGAATGTTTACCAAACCAGACGTTTACAAAGACTAATACCTCATGCTGTATTTTTATGTTTTATGAGGATTGCTTCTTAATATGATCCTATGTTTAATGTTGATTGCTTTAATATTGGAAAAGCGTACTGAATTTCTACCTCAGGTTATTGAATTTCTACCTCAGGATCTTTTGCTAGGGATCATAAAAGATTGCACTACTACTGAGACGAATTTACTTCTGAAGCTCGAATGAACAATATGTGATAGACTAGAAACAGTAGATAGAACATATATAAGAGAAACACCAATCAAATAAAATGTATCAGGCATATAGTTGAGGCTTGACGTGAGGAGTGAGGAATGTTTACTAAACCAGACGTTTACAAAGACTAATCCTTAGTGTTGTATTGCAGGTTATATGATGATTGCTTTTTAATACGATCTTATGTTTGATGTTGATTGTTTTAATAAAAGAATTTTTTACAAAAAAAAACCCCAAATTTATTGATAGAGTTTGATTTGTTCCTTGCAACCTTCAGTTAATTGGGATTTTATTCTGTGTGGTTGATCATGACCTGCTAGAATTTTGTATTATTTCCCATGGAATTGGTGTAGCAGATTATATAAACACCTTTTATTTCATGGATCACTAAGATTATGCACAATAATAACCTCCGGAGCTGTTCTAATTTACCATTTCCATCTGCTTGTTCTGCATGGGGTCTGTGTCTACATTCCAAAACATTAGTCTGCTATTGTAGCTAGCATGAAATGTTGCTAGCTCCAGAACACCAGTGACTTTTTTAAGCAGGACAATATATTTAGTCTCTTAAAATCTGCAGAAGGTTAGCCATGTTGCTGAATAGAAAACAAATTTGTATTCAGAGCCCAATCCAGTTACACTTTTCAAACATTTGCAAACATATTTATGTGCTTTTTTTTAAAAGAAAAGGATATAGATAAGGTTGCAGTAATAAACTGGGAAACTGAAAACAACCTGAAGAAAAATGCATAGCAAAGCAGTTATTCAATGTTGTTGGGAGAACAATGTGGATGTATCCATGGAGTTAGCAAGGGTCAAGGTGATTCTAAGGAGATTTAACCTCTCCTGGAGGTCCAAATGCATCAGGCCCAGAGGAGATGGGTAAATAAATGTGATTTATAAAATGTGAAAATTGAAAGCCAGTTTGATCTAGTGGTTAAAGCACCAGGCTAAAAAGCAGGAGACAGTTAGTACAAATCCTGCCTTAGCTATAAAAACAACTGGGTGACTTTGGGCCAGTCACTCTCAGTCCAACCAACCTATCAGGATTGTTGCTGTGGGAAAATGGAAGGGGATTTGTATTATCAGTAAAGCAGTATAAAGTAAATTTCATGTAGTTAAATTTCAAATATTAGGTTAGTTCAAGGGTGTCCAACTGTGGCAACTTTAAGAAATATAGACTTCAATTCCCAGAATTCCTCAGTCAGCCATGCCTGAGTTAGTTATTAGAATATTTATTCATCCTTGGCTAGCATCACAAAGCAGACAGATACACAACACATATACACATATACTGTACATATAAACATTTTTACATGTATTGATCAGAAATGGAGAAATGTATGGTAGATAAATGTATGAATGGATATAATGGTAGATACATGTATAACTTGACCATCATTTAATCATGACATTTTCTGTCAATAAAATTGGGCAGCATTTCGTATCCATAATAAAAGTGAGTCAAGCATTAACGCAATATAGCTTACTTTGGTGCTGCTGTAGTTACAGACTTTCACCCAATAAGTAGCTCAACTACATACAGTAGTTGTAAGGTAGTCATCAAGATGCAAAAATACTGTTTCCAAATTGATTTAATTTCAGTATGCATACCCACATTGCCACCAGCCAAATTAATTGCAGTTGAAGTAGGAGTGCAGAGATTTCATTTCATTTTATCAGTAAGAAGATAGCTTGGCTGATGAGAGCCATCAATTTTAGAACAAATCACACTAACTGAGCTTTAAAAGTCTCTGTTGTAGAGAATACCTTTAGGTAAATGCCTATTCACATGCCAATTTTATGAAATTTAGAAGCTAGGATCATGCCAATGACTGATGGGCACAGGTAACTCACCGTGAACCAAAATGGTAATTATAAGTAGGTTAGTGGTGGGACACAGATTGAATTAGGCTTTTAAAATTATCAATTACCTCAGGAAGAAAATGAAATGGATGCAAAAATGTAGACCCTTGAATAGCCAAGGGATGCTAAGCAAGATATTCATATATACACATATTCTCTCACACACTCAAACAGGCAAATTATTTTAATATACACATACATATATATCTGTCTATCTCTATGCATCTCACATATAGTCTTGAGAAAAACCAAGAATAAAGAAAAATCCCCAGAAAGTATCTTTCACCTTATCTTATGCAAATACCAGTTTCATAGATGGGATTTTCCCCAGAGATGCAGCAAAGGGAAGCAAAGTTTAAATCCTTTCACTATTCCTGCTATGGTATTAGTAACAATAAACATTTCTCATCTTGTTTCCCTGTAGGAAAATAAGAAGAAACTTGTACATCAGCCACCTATCCAGTTGCAACTTCTTGTAGAAAACTCTATTTCTTAGAGGACATTTAGTTATTTGTATTTTTTTTATCAACCAGATACTTTAGTCCTCTTTAGATGCAGCAACATAATTGGCATCATGTTTTCTAGGATCTTATTATTTTTGAAGGAGAAACTGAAGATGGGGATCATGGTCCTGCCACAATGTTAGATTATCAGTCTTCAAAGGAAGTTTACCGAAGGAAGTTATATAAGTGTTTATAAGTTTATATATCCATCACTGATGGCTTTCAAAAAGAGACTGGACAACCATTTTTCTGAAATGATATAGGCTCTCCCGCTCGAGCAGGGCGTTGGACTAGAAGGCCCCTCTATTCTATGTTTTAAGTGTGTTGTTCCTATATCTCCAATAAAAAAAGATTTTTCTCTCTCCTATATTGTATATCCTTTTAAAAACATTGTCGTTTCAAATGGTAAATATTAGGGAATGACATACTTAATCTTAGTAACATGCATGATGTTTCCCTTAAAGTGGAATTTTCCTGGCACACAGACCAGAATGCAAAACAAAAAACAAACAAACAAACATAGCAGACACCAAGGAATTGACAGCATAGTGATATTTGCACCATTTGCTTGACAGAACAAATTGATAACTGCCAGCAAATGCCCTCTCTGTAGAAAGTATTACCATAACCTGCTGAGCTGCACAATATCAATATACTGTACAGATGGGACAAGACCCCATGGCTATCGTTTTACAGAGAGATGGCCAAGCAAGAAAAGAGAAAACGTGAAAGGTAAAACTAATGTTTGTGTAAATGGTTCTTGATTTCAATGCTGGTAGGTTCATGAAACAAAGGTGTGATCCAAGATATCAGTCACACTAACTGCATTGGATTATTATTAAAATGCAGGATTTTATTTATTTTATTTATTAACTACTTTTATATGGACCCCATCTGATGAAAAGTGACTCTGGGCAGCGTACAACAATAAACAAATAAAATAACAATTGTAATCTGTTCTCTAACAGAAACACACATAACTGCTAGTTCCATTGCATTTTGAACCAGCTGAAATTTCCAGATACCCCAGAGTCAGTGCCATGTAGGGAGTATAGCAATGGGGAAGTGACCAGGATATGAGTTACTGTGAATACGGCCCTTTATCCAAGAACTGGCACAACTGGCATACAATATGAAGTTGTGCAAAGGCCCTCCTAGCCATGACTGCCACCTGGCCTTGAGCAAGAGTTGTCAGTTCAGGAAGACCCCGAGATTGTACATAGTGTCTGCTTGGGGCAGCACAACTTCATGGAGCAATTTGTCTTGACTATGAGGATTCACAATTTCCTTTTTGCTTCTGATGACTGTATAATATATTCATTAGTTGGCATGGCCTTTGTATTGTTGGAAACGTGATTAAAATACCAACAAAATTGGATTGGTAAGAAAAAGAGTTTATTCTGCAGAAAATAGAAAAGCGGTTTGCAAAGCGCGGTGGATCCTGGTGAGAGACTTCAACAGGAAGTTCTAAACCCAGAGACCACACCAAAATATTCAAACACATAACATTATATACACTCCTATCGCGACGCCCCCATCCCCTCCCCTTAGGTCCCATTTGAGAGGACTTCCGGGGGTACAATCTGTCCGATTCGCCTAGCCAGAATACATCATCCCTCCCCCTCAGTTACAGTGTTTAGAACTTCCCTCTGCCATCCTTTTGTCTTGTTGAGTGTGTCTTCTAGCCAAGCCTCCTGGAATCTAGTGCCTACGTGCAAGGCTTGGCTATTGTCTAATCTTTCTATTGTTAATCAGTTGTGACCGTTTTATTTTTAAACTTCTTCCTTTCTCACAGTATTGAAGAAATAAAACATATCTAATATCTGCCATCGTACATCATGAAACAGGACAGTCCTGTGAGAGAAACTGTATTTTCATCATACAAATTAGGAAGTTCTTGTATTACTGAACCACAAAAACTTCAAGAAAGGACTTCATATAATATAAAATGTAAAAACAGTAGAATACTTTATTTCAATTACTTTTAATAGTTTAACAAATGTATGTTGAATATCACACAAACATTACTGATATGGCAATACATTTATATTTTACGCTAGTGATAGTTCTATTGGAGTATGCAGAGGTGATAGTGTTATATGAAAACCAAGGTCTTTTCCACATTAGTCACAAAGAAAAGCTTATTTCCTATTTGTCTGCTAAATAGTACCATTAACCAAGCACTTCATACATTTTTAAGGAAGAAAGCAGACTGTCAGCTTCCTGCTGAATTCAAGCTGTTACTATGTTCAGAGATATCAAAATGCTTTTTATGATAGATCACTCTGAAATGCTGTGCCCTTTCCAAGGAACCAGATGCCATACAATTTAACATATCTTGTGCTTTGATTAGGGAAATTGTTAAATGAGATAGCTACAATTCTTTGACTGAGCATGCAGCCCACTGTTACTGCTCCTCGTTCTGCTGGGTGAGAGCTATAATAAATGATTGCTTTTTAATTAGCATTCCCACAGGTTAACAAAAGATGAGTCATTTGTCAAAAGCAATTCAGTAAATGGTAGAAATATGCTAGGTAAAAACGGTGCTTTTAATATAAGTAGTGAAGAAGAAATATAATTTTGTTTTCAAAGAAAGATTAATAAGAATTAAAAATTATTAAGGCACTCTTGGGAATAATACATCTTGGCAAGTTACTTTTGATTTTTTTTGTTATAGTCAAAACATTATTTTGGGTTGAAAGACTGATGACAGTCAAATCATAAATCAAGCTAAATGATTTTCATGCAATGCACAGAGGGTTTTGAGTTATATTTTAATTAGTAAAATGATCACTAAACTGTGTGCCTGGGTATAAAAATCCAGGCATAGAAAAACAAGTGTAACCATTTGGAAAAATGATATAAAATGTTGATCCAAAATTTGCTTTCTCCTAAGCTAAGCTGTATGAAATCCCTTCTCACAATGATGTTAAAGGCTTTAATCTTATAGGCAGCATTATTTTATTTAACAACATGGCAAAAACATAAAGTAGAGAAGGGAAATTAAATAAAACTTTACATGATGTTTGGACATAAATCTTCTGGGATATAATGTACAAAAGCATGTACACATGTGTGAGCTCATGTTCACGCTCATGCCCACACACATGCATTCAATTTCTAAAGAGAAAAGTAAAAATTACTATTAATCTTCAAACTCCAAATATATGGTTAACACAATATAAATTGCTAACTAAAAAAATCATAGGCTTTAATAAATTAAATCAATATTAGAAATCTCATTTCTCACAGAATAGAAATATAGACTCTAAATTTCACAAAATCAAGATGATGTGGGATGGTACTTAATTTTCTTTTAAAAATTTTCTTTTTACATACATAGTGTATGTATGTACTGTATATATATTGTATCTATCTATCCATCTGCTTGGTTAGGCACTCTTCCAAGGAAGAAATCAAATATTCTTTCCAATAAGAAAGGGGGGGAGGGGGGAGGGAGATAATATACACTAGTTTATGTTTCTCAACTGTAGTTGGGGGCTTAGGGATTAGATAATTTTCGTAGGATGCTCGGTAGAATTTTAGTTAGCGTTTTGGATGGCGAGGAGGAGGAGCGAAAATACAAGAGGAGTGGGCTGGTGGAGGGTGTTGTGGAGGGGGGTTCCGAGCAGTTCTTTGTATTGTTTATTTTTATTATGTAATTTGTTTGTTTTCAGTTGAGTTAATAGGTTACTATGTTATAATTGTTAAAAGATTTTAAAAAATTTAATAAAAAAAATTATTAAAAAAAAATAAAAATAAAAAAAAAGAAGCATAACATCCTTGTAATATTAAGAGTTAACCTATAAAAAGATACCGTAGTTGAAGGAATGCATTTAAAATATTGCAGAGTATGTACCATTCTAATATGCATACTTTTCCAAAATTGTTAAGCTTTACAGCATTGTTACCAAGTGTAAAAATAATTATCCAACCTGCTAATTGCATTTCCAATTATTAGAAAATGAATTGCTCATTTTAGCAACTAGAATTGGAGTAATATACTGATGATAGATATAGCAATTTCAGAATAAATTTACTCTTCTTTTTCCACAGAAATACTGTAATGGAATGTGAGAATAACCTTGAGAGACAAAATAAAGGGCCACAGTTAGACAAATATCCATTATATCAAATATTTCAATATTTATCCTTGTTTCTGCAATTCTTTTAGTGCTATATTACTTTTTTTGAAGCTACTGAAATCAGTCAAGTAGACCAGACCATTGTGAGATAAGACTCCACTGATTTTATTTTTATACTGTTAACAAGTTAACAAGCTTTGTAATCAAGATAAATTATTAACTTTCCAATGGATACATTTTCTGATATTTTCTTTTCATAAAAAAGACATTTATAATGAGGTCAGGGGTGAGAAAGTTGAGTTTTTCCCTCTATTTGTCCCTAATATTCGGTATATACTTATTATTATATGGTCACTTATTAATGGCTTATTCATATCAACCAAAGTATATTTATGCAAACTATCTGAAAATCCAGCTAATTCCCTAGAAATAACAAAGTCATAAGAAAATATATGGAAAGAGCCATGAAGATGATCTTAGAGAACCTATGGTTACACTGTGAGCTGGGGATGACATGAAGGACATGCACAGTGAGAACATTGGCCTCTACAGAATGGTTAGAGGAACATAAAAATAACCTGTTAGAAAAGAGCAGAATGCATATTTAGATTGGGTGTAATAAGAATGACAGCATACAGCCTACGTCTCTCGATAATTAAAAACTGTATTTGTCTATTATTGCCTTAAATAAAATATACTTAACAATTCATTGGCAACCACCCAATTTTAAACAAATAATAGTTACATATTCTTATATTTCAGTCAGAAAATTCAATTAGATTAAATAATATCTGTAAAAGGTAGAGAATTATTAATATGAGAGAGAAAATTGACCTTGTACAGCTTCCAAGGAAACAAGATTTTTTCCCCCAATATTGAAAATTACAGAAGTTGGATATCTCGTATTTGACTAGAATACTAAAAGATTTTTAATTGCATAGGCAATACTGATATAATGTTAGTTACATTGCTCTACTGGATATAGGTTTTCTACTTGTAAAAGATAATCATGTTATAAGTCATTTAATGATATGTATGTTAAGTTTGGTGCTCAGTGAGGCATTGACGAGGCAGCAGGTGAACAAACAACTCTTTATTTAAAGTTTAAACAGAAGCCTGAATAACTGCAGCTCCACCCCTATTTATACACTCAGCAACTAAGCGGCGGCCAATAGGATTCAAATATTAGTTCCCGCTTTTAACACAAGTAATTAGCATGTAGACAGAAAGTCTGCTCTTAACTGACAGAGTCTTATGAGTATTTTTTCAACATTTCCAAGTAATTCACATGTACTTTGTAGCTTAGTTTTAATTTTAGTTCTTAACAAAGAAACCATCTGAAACATATAGAAGAATAAAGAACTGCAGTTCAAAAATATGCATGTATGTGTGTAAGCAGTTGTGTACCTTTTCTCTTGATTATGCTCATATTGCTGTTTAGAAGCAGGAGAAGGCTAATGTAGCTATGTGGCCATAGTATTTCATCTTGGTCTTGTATCATCCATTTTTAACACTCTGTATTTAGAAAACTAGCCCATCTGACCCTGTAATCTAGACTTCTAATCCATATTTTGTTGTTTTTTTGAACATGCAAAGCATAGAGCCAAAATTTGGAAAAGAAGAGCAGACTGGAAATTGATGGAGCAACTAAAATTATTTATTACCTTGCAGTTTCCTACTTCTTTATGGCAAAATAACACTTGAAAGATTCCCAAGGTGAAATATAAACCATTCCCTACCTTCTATCTTTTAAGCTACACTTGCAAAGATATCCATAAAATACTCAGAGGTATTTAGCACTTTTGAAAATAATTTTGATCATTTAATGGACAAGACATTTTACCCCTATTTTTTTCAAAGGAAAAATTAAACTCACATGGGGAGTTGTTTTGCTTTAGTTCTGAGGGGAATTAGTACATATTTTGTCTCTGAATATGCATAGTGGCATAGAGAGTGCCTTGTGAGGCAGGGAAATGAAAACAAAGAAAGCAGCACCCTCTGCCTCCTCACTAGAATAAGGCACATTCTTGGTATAAGATATGTGAAAGTCTAACAGGCAAAAAATACCTCTGACCATGAGACTGAATTCCATTCATAAAGGCTAAACTCATTTCACAACCATATCTGCATTTGTTATTAGAAACAATCAAATTAATACCAAAATATCTGCAAGTCTCTAGTACTCTAAAATGTTAACTCCTTAGTCTTACAACTCTTCCCCTGAAAAACAAGGAATGGGAAGGAGAGAGGGGGGAACTGTTAGTCTCAGATTACAGCTAGTCATGCAGACCAAAAGAAAAAGAAAAAAGAAACATCTTCCAATTCTGCAAACCCAAGAGCAGAAGGCTTCATGTTGTCATGTGTCTATAAATACTCACACAGGAACCCTGCCTTGCACAAAAGAAACACAGAATTTATTCATAAACTAAGGTATCAATCGCTATCTCTAATAATGTTTGAGATGCTTCAGAGGAATGTTATAGTAGTAAGTCTGATTTTACAATGGCTTCTATAAATCCTCATAGGTGAAGACAGTTGTTTTTCAGTTCTAACAAAACAAATTTCACTTTCTTAGATAATTACAGAAGTTTACTATTCAGAGAAAGAAAAGCCTGGTGCCTTTTCTCTACTGGCTTTCAAGTATTAAAAATAAACTGTAAAGATTCCAAGATTGTGCCTCAATGCTGCCACCTTGTGAGTTTAGCAAAATAAGACTGAATTTAAGAAGGTTTATTCTCATTGTATCTATTAATTAAAAATAGCTTTGACTTATGACCACAGTTGAGCCCAAAATTTATATTGTTAAGTGAGACATTTATTAAATGAGTTTTGCCCCATTTTATCACCTTTCTTGCCACAGTCGTTAGGTGAATCATGCAGTTGTTAAGTTAGTAGCATGGTTGTTAAGTGAATCTGGCTTCCATACTGACTTTGCTTGTCAGGAGTTCGCAAAAGTTGACCACATGACCTAAGAATACTGCAATTATGATAAATATAAACCAGTTGCCAAGATCTGAATTTTGATTACATAACCATGGGGATGCTGCAATGTGTGAAAAATGACCATAATGACCACCTTTTTTTAGTGATGTTGTAACTTTGAATGGTCACTAAACGGATTGTTGTAAGTTAGTGGTTCTCAACCTATGGGTCGCGACCCCACTTGGGGCCGAACGACCGTTTCGCGGGGGTCGCCGGACACCGCGGTCTGCCATTTTGTTTTTTTTTTTAATTATTTTTTAGTTTTTTTTTGGCGTGCGCGTGCCGCGCATGCACGGATCAGCCCGTCGCGTGCGCGCACCACGCATGCGCGGATCCGCCCATCGCGGTCCGCCATTTTGTTTTTTTTTTAATTTTTTTTTGATTTTTTTTTGAATTTTTTTTATTTTTTTGGCGTGCGCGTGCCGCGCATGCACGGATCCGCCCATCGCATGCGCGTGCCGCGCATGCACGGATCTGCCCATCACGGTCTGCCATTTTGTTTTTTGTTTTTTTTTATTTTATTTTTTTCGGCGCGTGCGCCCCGCGCATGCGTGGATCGGCCCGTCGCGCGCGTGTGAGCACGCGTGCGCCCGGGTCGGGGTCGCGGCATGCATGGGCGGGGCAAGTGGGGTCTCAACCTAAAAAAGGTTGAGAACCACTGTTGTAAGTCAAGGACTACCTGTATTTCTAGCTATTACTTGTGGCACCATGCTGATTCTGCTTGATTGAAGGAATGACTCCGATGATAATCTATATTGTCGTTATCAGCAAAATTCAAAATGTATGTCAGAACCCATATCTATCATATTGCATACTTCCCTGCCTCTCTTTCTCTCATCTCCCGATTCCATTCTCTCCCTGGGTTCTGCCATACTCCTAGAGGGGAGGGGTAATGGAGCGCGGGTTTATTGCCTTAGTTTCCTCTATTGATAAATGTAACGTTTTGCTTCCCTGCCTCCTTTCC
Source organism: Bothrops alternatus (assembly GCA_034064705.1). NCBI lineage: Eukaryota > Metazoa > Chordata > Lepidosauria > Squamata > Viperidae > Bothrops > Bothrops alternatus. The sequence goes on along the minus strand of JARGCV010000124.1, from coordinate 7,857,144 downwards.
CTATTTCTACAGTGTAACATTACACCTTAGCTTCCTTTATTGCTGTAATATAACACCTCGCGCTCCTGCACTGTATCTCTCTCTGAACTTTCTTCTCCTTAACCTGTTAGCTATAAAAAGGGGAGAAGAAAGAAATATAACCTCTGGAGCCTGGCCTATTTCTCCGCTCTCAAAAGAAGGTGTGAAGAGCCATTTGAACATCACACCACGATCAGAGCCAGACCGATGTTATCTCCCCTTTCCCACGATGGACTTAACACCTTGGGATTGGCCAGTTTGAACTGTCCAGGTGAACTATGGGTGGGGTTTGCTTGGGGATACTTTAACCTATCGATCTGTATAGGAGTCCCTCAGATCCTGTCTAGTATGCCTGCCATCAGCTTCTCCTAATAAAAGTTTCTTTTGGAAGAGCTTGCTTCCATGAGTTCTGCTTTCTTGGGATGAGGTGTTGAGGTGGTTCCTGACATTAGACAGGATCTGCAATAGTAGTCAACCTGGAAGGACGGACCTTGCCAGGGGACTCTGCAACATCTACCATGTTGGACAAAGGTGCGGAGAAGGAGGAAGCCACCGCAAAAGGGGAGCCATCCCTTCAGTTGGAACCCTGCCAGCTGTCTGACTCCAAGACATCCTATACCTTGGAGGAAGAGGTGGTGGAGATGCCCAGCTGTAAACCTTGCTGGTCCATGGGCATAGGCAAGAAGGACAAGTGGGAAAAAAATTTGAGAAAGGTGACACTGAGGTGGGGCAGCCACCAACCGGGATGAAACAAGAGATGGATAAATCACAATACCTCAGTGAAAGTGAGGACGGTCGCAGGGAGCAGTCGAACTGGATCCTGGAGAAGGCGATCGACCTAATGGAACCAACCCTCATTTCCCTCAAGGATGAAAAGCTCAGGCCCCATGAACTGCAGCACAAAAGATACCGACGGGGAGTCTGATACGGAAGCCCTAGGAACGTCAGGTGGGGCAGCTGAGACTGCAGCCGTCGCGGGGCCAGCCCCCACTCCCCGCCACACAGCAGCTGCTGATTGAGATGGATGACACCACAGATGACGATGTGGGCACAGATCCATCCAGAAGGTCCTGCCGCTGGATGTGAAGTTTCGAGGAGAGCTGCGGCGCCTGGCGAGTCCTCAACTATCTGGAAGAATACGGCTGAAACATCACAACCGACAAGGCTTGGATCCGCATCGTACGGGTGGCCCTGGATGGTGTCGCAGCTGACTGGGTGGTGGACCTACATGACTCAGACGGCCCGGAACTCCAGAACTTCAACTAATTCATGTTCTCCCTTAGATAGCGATTCAAGGACCCATTGGTAGACCAGAAGGCCCGTGAGAAGATTAAGACGGTGAAGCAAGGCAGGTGCCCAGTGGCCGAGTACACCCAGGAGTTCTGAGCCATTGCCAGTAAGCTGAATTGTCCAGAAGACATCCTGCTTAGCCACTTCAAGGATGGGCTGAACTATGATCTCTACGATGCCTGCCTTCCCTGGGGAGACCCAGGCCGATTGAACAATTGGTACATCCTGGCAGAGGAAGCTGAAATTGACCTACTCAAGAGACATCGCCGGGGAAAGCCATGGAACCGATCATCCCCTGGGCTGCCACGCAAGCCCGCAAAATCTCAACCCACAGCTAAGAAAACTACCAGGTGTTTCTTTTTTTTTTTTTTAATATTTTTATTGGTTTTTTTTTAAATTTTAACAGAAAAAAGAGACTAATCATATCAAATCATAGTATTAAAACAGACAATCATCCATAAACAGAGCATAAATACATTTTCCAATACATCTAATGATAATAACTCAACTGAAAATAAACATCTCAAACAAATAACCTTCATCCTTCTCTATCTCCATCCTATTATTCCCCCTTCTTATCAACTTCCACTTAAATCAATCTTCACTCCACCAAAGGCCACCCAGACAACCCTTTAGTAACAATAATTAAGTATTCTTCCACCAACCCCAAATACAGTTGAGAAAACATCATATCTAAAATTATAATCCCTCCCTAACCCACGACTTCCCAGAATGCTTACAGGGTATAACAAAAGAAAACCCCACTACATCAAACATAATTATTGTATAATCTTAACAAGAATTTTAAACTATGTAATATATACATTCTCTAAATCAAAACAATCCAGGACTTCCGGTGGCTCCGCGGCCCCTGCTGGGTCTCCTTTGTGAGACTCCGCTCTCTGGATTTGTAAAGCCGCGAAAAACAGCGCTCATCAGCTGTTTTTTCGCGGTGAAAAATCCCCTCTCCGGGCAAAGGAGAGGTGTAGAGCATCGGGAGTAAGGTTGAGCCTTCTTAGATCCCTGGAAAATAAGTTTTCAGGGATTAAGAGTGAGCTCCCTATAGCTCCGGAGAACGCTCCTTTCCAGAGACGCTTCTGTCTTCAGACAGAGAAAGACGCCGCGACCACCTCTGCTTCTTCTAAGTTCAACACTGGAGAGACTGCAAGCAGGCTGAATGAATACAGGAGTTTTAAATGGATTGCAAGTATTTTTATTGTTTTTTTTTGGCTATACATTTCTAACGTTCACAATCAACATAATGCTTTAAGATGGCGCTTAACTTTCACTGCTTTCATTGTTAGGGAAAGTGCTGGATAGTGAAAGTGAATTTGTTATTTCTCACTTCCTGCTTCTTTAAGTGCAGCTAGAGAGATGGCTGTGACTATTTGAAATTTAAAATGGAGTGGAATCTACAGTCAAATGCTAAACCTATGTTGGATTGTACTGATGAATTTTATGAAAAAAGACCTGATACACAGAAGACTTTTACGCAAGAGTTTAAAGAGTTTAAAGCACTTTTGAAAGAGGCTTTTACAGAAATATTTACTATATGTGCTGGATACCTTCCTTTGAGTGAAGCTGAACAACTTACTGCTGAACAATTTATATCACAATTTGAATATGGAGAAGAGTTGGAACATTTAACTGGAATTTCCCCTTCAAATGAATTACAATCCTCTGTTGAGTATTATACAATACAAGAGAAATTAGGAGATCAACAGGGAAAGGAAGAGGATACTTCTGAGAATGGGGACTATAACTGGATTTTGCTTGATGAAAAGTTTATTTATGGAGAGGAAGAGGTTTTATTTCAAGAAAAGGAATTCTATCCAGTTAAGCACCAAGAAGAGGATTTAATTCACAAAAGAGAGACATTGTTTCACCTCAAGAAGCACTTAGGCTACAAAGTGAAATGGACTTTGTTTGATGAGCAGTTTATTTATGGAGAGCAAGATGAACTGATTCAAGAAAGGAAGATTCAGTTTCAGAAGCAATTTATTTACGGGGCTGAAGAAATAACGAAGAGAGACTTATTATTTGAAAGGGTGGCCCTGTTATGGCGGCTTGTTTGGTTAAGAAAAAAACCTAGAGTTCGTTTGAAGCAATGAAATTTAAACTTGTATGTAAGGAATTATTGGCAATTTAAAATTATGGACTGAATTGAGGACCAAGATTAGGAGTAAGATGCAAGAAAAGATGTTTAATGGTTGACATAATTAAATTGACGAAGGATGTATTTGTTTTGATGATCTGGGTTTGACATTAGATTGATTTAATGATGAGATAGATAGACTGGATAAAATTGAAGGAATGTAAGTTAGAAATGCTATAAATAGTTTGTTAGATGAGAGAGCCCAGAAGTCGATTGATTAAATGAAATTTATAGACGATAAATATTATTTTTAACAAGATGAGTTAATTGTTTAATAAGGAATTAAGCTTAATTTAAGATTATGGGTTGAATTAAAGATAAATATTATAGCTAAGGTTTTGGTGAGGATGGTTAAATGAAGATATATCAAATTAAATTGATTAGAATGTAACTGATATTGCTATTATTATTATTATTATTACTTTTCTTTTTTGAACTGAGGGATTCATTGATACTGTTATCGTTATTAATATTATCTGTTTAATTCTAATAAGATGAGTTTTTTCTAGAATGTAATTGATATTGCTACTACTATTATTATTACTATTTTTCTTTTTTTGAATTGAGGGATTTATTGATATTGTTATCGTCATTAATATCATCTGTTTAATTCTAATAAGATGAGTTTTTTAAAACTACCAGGTGTTTCAAGTGCGGGAAGGAGGGACATCGCGCCACAGAATGCTGCTCGAGGAACTGCCAGCAGAAGGCCGAATGGACACCAGCTGGGAGATCAGGAAGATTGCCCACCAAGCCACAAAAGCCAGCCATGAGGGGCACCGAGGCTGTCGAGTTCCCTCCCTCTGCCCAACAGGGAAAAGGGACACCGGCCTACACCGCTGGAGCATCCGACTCGCCAGATGACCACTCCGAAGATGAACCTCTGATAAGTGGACAGTGACTATCCTAGCCCCCTACATGCCTGAAGCTGTGAAGGTTAAAGCCCTACTAGACTCTGGCTTCACCCGTTGCCTTATTAACCCAACACTAAACCTAAGGGATGCCTATTATCACATTAGAATTAACTGTCCAGATGAACTATGGGGCGGGGTTTGCTTGGAGATACTTTAACCCATCGATCTGTACAGGAGTTCCTCAGATCCTGTCTAGTATGCCTGCCATCAGTTTCTCCTAATAAAAGTTCCTTTTGGAAGAGCTTGCTTCCATGAGTTCTGCTTTCTTGGGATGAGGTGTTGAGGTGGGTCCTGACAATGTATATATACTTTGTCAGCTCTTTGAAATAGTTCAACCAAGAAACCAAAACCATGAATGCTGATGCTACTTTTATTGTAAGGCTACAATAACAAATTTTGAAGCATGTCTCTCCTCCCTTGCCTTTATTTTTTGGACAGCTAGGGAAGGTCTCTTCTGAAATACTTTCTCCACTCCCATTCCTTTTGTAGCTGAGATATCTCTTGACTGCGTGTTGCTCCTGTCTCCCAGGATATTCTCACAACCCACTGCACACTTTGTTGATATATCAGTAAAGAAATTCAGGCCATTTTGCCAGGATGTATAAATCCTGCAATTTGGACAGAGATAAAGATTTTCTTGAGGAATCTATATTTAATTTAGCTTAGATATATTGTGAATTGCCTTGGTATTTCTGGGACTTTGGGGTTATAATCAGATATAAACAATAGGTGCCTTACACCATTCTGGCCCAACCTGGTTCCTTTCAGCTTTTTGGGAAGACAATCCCCAAAATTCTTAGCTAGTACATTCACTTAGAACTCTGAGACTAGAATATCAATATTTTATTTTTTATTTAATTTTATTTATACCCTGCCTTTATTATTTTTATAAATAACTCAAAGTGAACATACCTAATACTCCTATTTTCCCCCAAGCAACAACCCTACGAGGTGAGTTGAGGCAACAGTGATTGGCCCAAAGTCAGCCCTTTGGCTTTCATGCCTAAGGTGGAATGAGAACTCACAGTCTCCTGGTTTCTAATATGATGCCTTAATCAGTCAACCAAACTAACTCATATTTGAAGTTGCCTTTTATTACTAATATTAGTAATATTACAGTATTATTATTACTATTACTATCAGTTCTATTTCTAGCTGCCTGAGCTCTTTAGCAAGATATATAAAGCCTTGTATGAATTCTTCCCCCCCACACTGGAACCCTCTGACAGTTTTCAGAGTGGTATAGCCACTATATTTTTGACATACTTTTCTCACATGCCAATATTGATTTCTGCTGTAGTTTGGAAGAAGTCTTTGTTTTATGTTGCCTCAAGTGTATTCAGTTCATTGACCACTTTACATAGAAAGGAACACCATTCAGTTGGAACAGCAGTTGCTCTGATATCTAAGAGCTTCTAAGACTTAACTAAGGCAGAATATCAGCAAATAGCCTGAGCCTGCAAAGATGAAGTGAGGAAAGCTAAGGCTCAAAATGGACTAAAACTTGTCACCAAAATCAAAAATAACAAAAAAAGCTTCTTTCAGCATGTAAAAAAATAAGAAAAAAGTGAAGGAAATGATTGGTCAATTAGTGGGGGAAAGTGGCAAGAAGGTGACAAGCAACAGGGAGAAAGCAGAACTATTTAACTCGTTTTTTGCATCTGTCTTTACACAAATGGAAAAAACAGACCAACCTATTAAAAATAGTGCCATAAGAAACAGAATAGAAACACAAGTTAAGATAGGCAAGAAAATGGTAAGTGAGCACCTGTCCAGCCTAGACAAGTTCAAATCATCAGGACCAGATGGATTACACCCCAAGGTTCTCAAGGAACTGGCAGATGTGATCTCAGAACTACTGAACTATATCTTTCAAAGATCCTGGAGCACTGGGGAACTACCAGAGGACTGGGAAAGAGCTGATATAGTTCCCATCTTCAAAAAAGGAAAAAAATGGACCCAGGAAATTACAGACCTATCAGCCTGACCTCAATACCTGGGAAGATTCTGGAAAAGATAATCAAACAACGAATCAGCGAACACATAGAGGCAAACAAAGTCATTACTAAAAGCCAACATGGGTTTGTCAAAAACAGATCATGCCAGACAAATCTTATTGCATTTTTTGACCAAGTGACAAAATTAGTGGACCAGAGGAATGCTGTGGATATAATTTACTTGGACTTCAGTAAGGCATTTGATAAAGTAGATCACAACCTACTACTTGATAAGTTGAAAAATGTGGGTTAGACAGCATCACCACCAGATGGATTCATAGCTGGCTGACCGGCCGTACTCAGCGTGTGGTCCTCAATGCAACCACATCTAAATGGAGGGAAGTGTGTAGTGGGGTGCCCCAGGGCTCTGTTCTGGGCCCAGTGCTCTTCAACATCATCAAGGATTTGGACAAGGGGATAAATGGGGAACTCATCAAATTTGCAGATGACACCAAGCTGGCAGGAATAGCCAACACTCCGGAAGTTAGGCTTAAGATACAGGAGGATCTGGACATTGGGCTCTATCTAACAAAATGAAATTTAATGGTGAAAAAAGTAAGGTTCTACATTTAGGCAAGAAAAACCAAATGTACAGGTATAGTATAGGGGGTACCTTGCTCAATAGTAGTAACTTGAGAGGGATTTCGATGTCCTAGTGGACAATCATTTAAATATGAGCCAGCAGTGTGCTGCAGCTGCCAAAAAAGCCAACACAGTGCTAGGCTGCATTAACAGAGAGATAGAATCAAAATCATGTGAAGTATTAATACCACTTTACAATGCCTTGGTAAGGCCACACTTGGAATACTGCATCCAGTTTTGGTCACTGCGATGTAAAAAAGATGTTAAGACTCTAGAAAATGTAAAGAGAAGAGCAACAAAGATGATTAGGGGACTGGAGGCTAAAACATATAAGGAATGGTTGCTGGAATTGGGTATGTCTAGTTTAACGAAGAGAAGGATGAGGGGGGACATGATATCAGTGTTCCAATATCTCAGGGGCTGCCAGAAAGAAGAAGGAGTCAAGCTATTTTCCAAAGTGCCTGAGGGCAGGACAAGAAGCAATGGATGGAAACTGATCAAGGAGAGAAGCAACCTAGAACTAAGGAGAAACTTCCTGACAGTTAGAACAATTAACCAGTGGAACAACCTGCCTCCAGAAGCGGTGAATGCTCCAACAGTGAAAGTTTTTAAGAAGAGACTGGACAGCCATTTGTCTGAAATGGTATAGGGTTTCCTGCCTGAGCAGTGGGTTGGACTAGATGACCTCCAAGGTCCCTTCCAACTTTATCATCATCATCATCATCATCATTATTATTATTATTATTATTATTATTATTATTATTATTATTATTATTATATTTATTGGGAACAGCATATATTTTTCATTTATGGAATCATAATATTTTGGCCACACAATTTCCAATAAAATCTTGCATTTGCTTCCATGGGGAATGTCATTGAAAAATGTACTTGTGACTTCCGGTTCCGGATCGGGGCGCCTCTAGCCGCACAGGGAGACTTCTCTCTTCGTCCGGCTAGTTTCCCTCCGTCGGTAGACCCCGACGGCGGTCAAAAGTTGCGCCTGGAGGGCGCGACCACCCTCGACGAGGCTACTCTCGGCTGCAGAGGAGCAGCGGCTCCTCTAGCTATCCGAGCTCACTCCGAGGGCCGACGGAGCAGAAGACCGGCCAAAAATGGCTGTTCACCAAGCCGCACCAACCGCAAGTCACAAGAACATCTAAGCATGAGAAACCACCATGGTGTATCCGGGTGAGACTTTTCCCTCCCTCACTATCCTGATTTTTCCTGTAAGAGTTTTTATTTTCCTTTTATTAAGAAAGTGGCGGCCGCCTATATGTGGAAAGAAGAGCCAAAAAGAAATTGGATTAATTTTTGTGTACTATTTTACTATTTGACTGCTGTGGGGTGAATTTCAGGAGAAAAAAAGGGAAAAAGAGACATTGCTACTTTCCTTTTTAATTTGATAACGTAGAAGATAGTTTTTGAAAGAGAGAGAGAAAACTTCCTTTTTTGTTCTTTCTTTAACTTTCTCTAACTTGATTAACTTGGGGGAAAAAAGGAAAGAAAGAAGAAAGACTCACTGAGGACATCTGGTGGTGAAAAAGCAAAACTTCAATTGTTTTTTCTCCCTGTTATCTGGAAAAATAACTGGACAGCTGGGTGGTGAAGCTGGTTATTTAGACTTTTGGAGGCGGAGATTTGTGGATTTCCCTTAAGCAGTCTCTAATAAAGGAATAGTCAAAGCTACCACCAAAATGGCTGAAAGTTATCCCCATCTTGACTATGACTCAATACTGGAAAAAATATTAGAAATCAGAGAGGAGTTTAGAATTTATTGGAAATCTCATTTTGATCCTTTAATAACGAATCAAGTTATGGAACAAGGAATAACAGAAGATGAACAGAATAATTCTGAACAGATCTACTTACAATTTAAAGAGACAGAGACATTATTTTCACAACCTAATCGTGAACCTGCATCAAAAGGAAATGTGGAAACTACGGAATCAACTAATGCTATGCGTTATTTACAATTGTCTGAACAGAACTATTTACAACTTAAAGAGACAGAAATACTATTCCTACAACCTAATGATGAATCTGCATTAAGAGAAAATGTGGAAACCATTGAATCAACTAATGACATGCGTTACTTACAACTGATGGACAATTTTGATAATCAAAAAATAGCTGTAACTGACCTAATTCAATTACCAAAAATAACAAAGTTTGACACCCTGACACAACTCTTTGGAAATTACTATAAAGAGGAAAAGGAATATTTTTTTGCCAGTTTGAATTTGTTAGGAAGCCTCTCTGTGGGAGCGTACCGGACGGCGGGAGGTATTTGCTAGCAGTAAGCGGTCCTGTAAGTATCCGGGTCCGATGCCATGGAGCGCTTTAAAGGTGGTCACTAACACCTTGAACCGCACACGGAAGACCACTGGCAACCAGTGCAGCTCGCGCAGGAGCGGTGTTACATGGGAGCGCCACGACGCTCCTGTCACTACCTGCGCGGCCGCATTCTGGGCCAGCTGAAGCCTCCGGGTGCACCTCAAGGGGAGCCCCATGTAGAGAGCATTACAATAGTCCAGCCTGGAAGTGACGAAGGCATGAGTAACTGTGCATAGCGAGTCCCGGTCTAGGAAGGGACGCAACTGGCGTACCAGGCGAACCTGATAGAACATCCTCCCGGCCACGGCCGCCAGATGGTCCTCTAAAGATAGCCGTGAATCCAGGAGGACTCCCAAATTGCGAACCCTTTCCGCGGGGGCCACTGTTTTGCCCCCAACAGACAACAAAGGAGTCAATTGACTAAACCGGGACGACGGTAGCCACAGCCACTCGGTCTTGGAAGGGTTGAGCTTGAGCCCGTTCTTCCCCATCCAGACCCGCACGGCCTCCAGGCATTGGGTCAGCATGGCAAGAGTATCGTTGGGGTGGTTCGGCGTGGAAATGTACAGCTGAGTATCATCAGCGTACAGATGGTACTCCACACCAAAACCACGGATGATCTCACCCAGCGGTTTTACATAAATGTTGAACAGTAGGGACGAGAGGACCGACCCCTGAGGTACCCCACATACAAGGGGTCTCGGGGTCGACCTCTGACCCCCTGTCAACACAGACTGCATCCGGCCGGAGAGGAAGGAGGCGAACCACCGCAAAACAGTGCCCCCTATACCTAACCCCTCCAACCGTTGCAGCATGATACCATGATCGATGGTATCAAAAGCCGCCGAGAGGTCCAATAGCACCAGAGCAGAGGAACAACCTCTGTCCCGGGCCCGCCAGAGGTCATCCACCAACGTGACCAATGCTGTTTCCGTGCTGTAGCCAGGCCTGAAGCCCGACTGGTGTGGATCCAAGTATAACGATTCCTCCAGGTGTCGTGGGAACTGTATGGCAACCACGCTCTCGACAACCTTCGCAAGAAAGCGAAGGTTGGAGACAGGACGATAATTTGATAAAACAGCTGGATCCAGGGTAGGCTTCTTAAGGAGGGGCCTCACTACCGCCTCTTTCAAGGCGGCAGGGAAGACACCCTCACTTAAAGAAGCATTAATAATTACCTGGAACCAGCCTCGTACCACCTCCCGGGATTGCCAGCACCAGCCAGGAGGGGCACGGGTCCAATGAACAAGTGGTCGCCCTAAGTCCCCCAAACAACCTGTCCACGTCCTCGGAAGTCACGGGGTCAAACTCAGCCCAGATAACAGTCTCAAGACCGGACTCCGTCTCTCCCACCGGACACACCCAGTTGAAATCAAAGCCTTCCCGTATCTGAGCGATTTTATCATGCAGATATTTTCCGAAATCCTCAGCTCTACCCTCTAAGGGGTCTCCTCTCACCTCCTGATGAAGGAGGGAGCGGGTCACCCTAAACAAGGAGGCTGGGCGGTTATCTGATGACGCGATAAGAGCAGTGAAGTAAGAACACTTCTCTGCTTTTATCGCCACTAGGTAGGACCTAATATGGTCTCTTACCAGTGTTCGGGCAGATTCGGCAAGGCTCGATCTCCAACTGCTCTCTAGGCGTCTTTTCCGGCGTTTCATCTCTCTCAGCCCCTCATTATACCAAGGGGCCGATCGAGACGCACGCCGAATCAGAGGCCGCAAAGGCACGACCCGGTCTAGAGCGCCGGCCGCAGCCCTATCCCAGGCTGCCGTCAGCTCCTCGACCGAGTCGTGTATCCGAACCTCAGGAATTGGCCCAAGCTCTGCCTGGAATCGCTCGGGCTCCATCAGCCGCCTGGGGCGGTACCATCTCACCGGTTCCGCCTCCCTGCGGTGGGGTGCAACGGTCAGAAAGTCCAGGCGTAGGAGAGAGTGATCAGACCATGACAGGGGTTCAATGACTATATCCCCTATATTCTGACCACTCAGCCACTGTCCAGAGACAAAAACCAGGTCAAGCGTGTTCCCCCCTGTGTGTGTGGGGCCTTGAATTACCTGGGCCAGGTCCATGGCTGTCATGGAAGCCATGAACTCCCGAGCCTCACCGGACACCCCGCCCACGGACGGCAGGTTGAAGTCACCCATAACTATCAGCCTAGGGACCTCAACCACCACCGCGGCGATAACGTCCAGGAGCTTGGGCAGGGAGGTTGATACGTGGCAGGGAGCCAAGTACGTAATCAACACCGCCCTCGGGCCCCCAAGGTCCCACTTCACCAGGAGGGATTCACAGCCCGCCGTCTGAGGAACAGTGACCTCCCTCGGCCTAAAATCTTCCCTAATCACGACTGCCACTCCTCCACCCCTGCCCTGGGCTCTCGGCTGGTGGAATGCAAGGAAACCTGGTGGGCACATTTCCACCAGAGGGACACCGCCCTCTGGTCCCAACCAGGTCTCTGTTATACCCGCCAGATCTGCTCCCCCCTCTAAAATTAAATCTTGAATGAGGGGGGCCTTATTTACCACAGACCTGGCATTGCACAGCACCAGCCTACAGCCAGGGCCCTGTGGTTCTGGATAACCCCGAGAACCGGTTGAGCCTTGGGGGTCGGAGCACACAACCACTCGTAAACAGTGGTTTATGATACGGCCCCCTGCTCCCGCTATACCTGCCCCTCCCGCTTACGGTACTAATAGGAACTACATTAGCCTTAATCAACCCCCCATCCGCACCCTCAGGACTCCGTCCCCTTCCGTTGCCTGGCCTGTCTTCTTGCTCACCACCAACAATTCCTTCTCCCACCCTAGACACCCCTTCCCCACCCCTTCCCTCCCTTAAAACTTTCATTAAAAACTTGTTTAAAAAACCCCAAAGCCCCTTATTTAATACATGCCATCTCTCAGGACTCCAAAGTCCGTCCTCGAGATAGGCCCTTGGTAAAACAGAGGGCCATGATTGCGAGAGAGGGGAATCTCGCAATGCAAGAAGGGTCCTTCTCGAGTACGCAGCCAGTCAGATAAAGTGCATCGATGGGGTCTGGCTAGAGAGCCAGGCAGTCCAATCTCAACGACGTTGCTTCCCTCACCTCCAGGTCCATGCTGCTCCCTCAACACCTGCGGTTCTCTGCTGCCCCCCTAGCCTTACCTTGGCCACCGCCCGTTCGGGGCGGCGACAGGCAGGCCCAGGCGCTCCTGGGCGGCCCTCCTGTTGAATAGCTTGTAGTTTAGCTTCAGCAGGGTGAATGCCTTGGGCATCAATCCTGAACCCTAAGAAGTCAGTGGAAGTGACTGCTATCTTGCATTTATCCTGCTTTAGCTTAAGGCCTGCTTTTCGAAAATGAAGCAAGACAGCCCTTAATCTTTCTGCTAAATTTTGAGATGAATCCCCAGCAATGAGAATGTCATCAAAGTAGGGACAGACCCCAGGAATACCTCGAAGTGTGCTCTCCATGACACTTTGGAATATGCCAGGGGCTACATTGACCCCAAATTGCAGTCTCTTGACCTTGAAGCCCCCTCCTGTGAGTTACAATAGTCTGGGCCTCTGCAGCTGTCTCATCAACAGGTAGCTGTTGATAGGCCTGTGCCAGGTCAAGTTTCGCAAAAATGCACCCCCCTTGAGGGAGGCCAGGATGTGGCTTACAACAGGGACTGGATAAGCGTGCTGTTGCAATGCCTTATTCAGTGTACACTAATAGTCCGCACATATACGTATTTCCCCATTAGCCTTTAGAGGCGTTACTATGGGAGTTTCCCATGGACTAGTATCCATAGGTTCTAAAATGCCCTGCTGGAGCAATTTGTCCACCTCAGCATCTATCTTACCCTTGAGGGCAAAAGGTACCCTCGTAGGCTTAACCCTGATGGGCATGATGGTTGGGTCTAACCGTAGCGAAATGGGAGGCTCCTTGTAGGATCCTAGTTCTGAACTAAACACATCTGCAAACTCCTTGCAAACCTCTGCAAGGCCCAGCCTTTGCAAGCTATGCAGCCCAGTTACTTGGATTCCCAGAGCCTCGAACCAATCGAGTCCAATAAGACTTGTACATTCACCCCCAACAACCACCACATCTAGGGAACCTTCAAAATCCTTATACTGTACCTTAAGGGTGGCCTCCCCCTTAACACACACCATAGAATTTTGAAAATCAGTGAGTATTAGATTCAATGGCCTGAGTTTAACTCGAAGGCCGCTACTGCTGCAAATCCTTTTGAAGGTATTAATTGAAATAATGGAAAGAGCAGACCCAGTGTCCAACTCCATCCGTAAGGGAACCCCTTGCAACCTTACGTTAATAGAAAGTTTCTTCTTAAGGGCTTGTGTGTCCTTGTTTTCAGAATGCTCCTGCGCGATGCGCAGAAACCCACCCTATGTTGGCTGGGGACCCTGGTACCTTTCTGAAGCAATTCTTCCTGAGGTCGAACCTTCTGGCAACCCAAACAGACAGATGCAATATGGCCTTGCCGGCCACACACCAGGCAAATGGCGAAGCGGAACCGGCAATCAGCTCGCTTGTGGTGTCCTCCGCACCCGAAGCATTGAAGATATGCTGGGGCCTTGACCGGACATCCCTTCTGCCTCCTCTCATCTGGCTGGTGAAGTCTGTAGACCTCCTCTTCAGGATCCACTTCTGATCCTTCTCGAGCGTCCTCTTGATGGACGGTAGCTGTGTTTGGAGGATTCCTGGTGAGGTGCTAGGCCTTCACAGCCCCGCCTGCTGCTTCCTCAGCTGCCACTTCTCGCAACGCATCTTGGAAGGAAACATCTTCTTTTGCAAAAATCTTTTGTTGTAAGTCTCTGCTCCTTAAGCCACAGACAAAGTGATCTTGCAGCCTCTCTTCCAGATCCTTGAACTCACAAGGTCTGGCTGCTTGCCTTAAGGCCGCAATAAAGTCCACAGCAGATTCACCTGGCCTCTGGTCTCTCTGCTTGAACGCGTGCCTCCAAGCAACGATGGATAACTTTGGCTGGAAGAGTTCCTTCAACATTTTCTTCAAGTCAGCATATGTTACTGACTCCAGAGGTGCAGAGGCCACCAGATTTTCTGCAATGTCAAAAGTTTCTTGTCCAGAAACACACAAAAGAGTTGCTGCCTTCAGGCCATCTTCTCTAATCTGATTTACTCTGAAGTAGTTCTCCACCCGTGCTACGTAGGAATTCCATCTCTCTGGGTGGGAGACATCGAAATCAGTCAAGCGGCCAATCTTCGACATCGAAAAAGTGTATGATCTTCACCACTCACTTCCTCTGCAAGCTGCTGTTTGGGGAAAGGGTCCTTTAGCCGAGCTCACCCTCCAGTGACGTTATACTGGCAGGCTGGGACGCTGATTCAGACGCCATCTTCCCCTCTTCAGGACTTCCAGGGTAAGTCCTTAAATCTTTTGTTTCAGCTTGCAAAGGATCCCACCTTCATCGCCAGTGCAAATGATGAAGACACATGGTGACAACTAACAATGCTTTATTCTCCTACTCCAACTCCAAGCAAAAAGCAAAAGGCACACAGGCCTTTTATAGGGCTTGAAACCTGGACAGAGTGAACCAATAAGAATTCTTCTTTCTTCGCGCCTTGCACATGCGCACAAGGCTGGTGCCGCTCTGTCTGGTCCCGGGCAGATTTTAGAATGCCCGGGACCATTTGCAACAATTTGCGGCCTGCTGAGTTTCCTCATTAGGCCCAGGACACAACAAAAACAATACAATATTAATGTTTTTACATGTCAAGTTTAAAATTTGCTAAATTTTACTAAAACATAAAATTTTAACAGTATTATAACTACAGCCACCATATACAAACAATTTCAAATGCAGGGGAATCTCCTGGACTTATTATTTCAATATTTTAGATTTTCGCACATGTTCTCCTGTTTTGGATTATTCAACTGCTAGAAAAAAATGAATATTTTAAAAAGTCTATAACCCTTACCCTTTAAAAACCTTAACCCATGTAACTGCATGCAGTGTCAAGATTGTCAGTTTCAAAATATCAGGTCAACCAGTCAGGTCAGTGTCAAAAGCTGGGGTTTACATTGTGATGTCACCACACACATTTCATCCTTTTTGCATCACTGTGGTTTATAAAGGTTGCCTATGACAACAATATGGAAATGGCAATTTTTTTATAGATGATTTTCAACTTCCAACTCTGGTCTGCAGTATTAGAATTCACTGTTAGTCGTCCTTTCATGTCTTAACTAGTTCTGTTCCTATTTACTAAGCCAAGAGAAGGTGAGTTGGTGGTGTCACCTGCTGAAGCCTACTGTGGTGTGATATACTATCTTAGGAAAGAGATGGCAGTCTGTATACTATATTAATCAAATTACATTGATTAATGTGTATTTATAACAAAAGAGTAGCTATTTCAAGCTATAGATGACTTTCTTTTTGTAAAAAGTTTTTTATTGAATACAAAAGAAAGGATTAAAAACATTGAACATGGTAAATCGTCTTTGACAGACATCTCAGTCCATATTATACATTATTTACATATAACTTATCTATATATAAACTATACATTTCTAATCTCTATTTTTTATTTTGTCTCATCATTTGTGACCTCTATCTTTTTTTCCCTCCATCTATAAAATTTATTCCATATCAAATAAAATTCTGTGTCTTCCTGGTTTTTTAATCTTTTAGTTAACCTATCTAATTCTGCGCGAAACATAATTTTCTTTATTAGATCTTCCTCACTCGGTATTTCCGTTTTGAGCAAATAAAAAACTTGTCGCCGTAACCACATGAATGATTAGATATGTGTCCTCTTTATTTACATTTTTCTCTAATATTCCTAATAATAATGCCTCAGGTTTGTATAGAATGTTTTGGGTAGTCATTTCTATTACCCATTCCCAGACCATACGCCAATACACCTGTGCTTCTCTACATGCCCACCATATATGAAAAAAGGTGCCCATTTCTTTTTTTACATTTCCAACATGTAGCAGAGTATCCTTTATACATTTTAGTTAGTCTGGCCGGAGGAAGGTGCCATCTGTAAATCATTTTATACAAATTTTCTTTATATGATGTCGCTAAAGTGATTTTATTATTTCGCTCCCATAGTTGCTGCCATTGATCCATATTTATATTATATCCTAAATATTGCCCACTTCACCATTGTTTCTTTAACCTGCTCCTCATATAATTTATGTTCCAACAGATGTTTATAAATATTTGTTTTTTATCTGGGCCTAGCAGTATCTTATCTAACCCCGTATCTTGTCTATTAATACCCCATTCTTGCTTATCCTTCATATATTTAGCTTGTATCTGAAGATAAGACCACCACTCCAAGTCTATTCCTTGTTGTTTTAGCTCTTGTTTTTGTTTTAAATAACCTTCTTCTGTCAAAATGTCTTTGTATATAATAGCCTTATCTTTCCTATACAAATTGGGATAAGTGACTGCCTCCAATGGCGATAGCCAAGCTGGAATCTTTGTGTAATATCGAAATTTAACTAAATTCCAGCTTTTTATTAATTCTTGCCGAACCTTATGTCTTAAAAAATATTGATGATTTCTACTTTGCCCCATCCATATATGAACATGCCAGCCCTGCTGGAGATCATAACCCTCTAAATCAGTGGTTCTCAACCTGTGGGTCACGATCACTTTTGGGGTCGAACGATCATTTCACGGGGGTCGCCAAACAACGCAGTCCGCCATTTTTTCCCTTTTCCTTAGCTGTGCTACTCCCTCTTATTCTATTGGCTTTTGAAAGCCAATAGAATAGACTCTCTATTCAAGAGTCTAATTCTATTGGCTTTCAAAAGCCAATAGGAATTGTCCAGTCTGTCTCTGCCTTGCTAAGCCCACCAAAAGTCCCAGTCACCAAACGTTGCTGCAGGTTGTCTGCAGCGAAGGCAAACTGTCTGGAAGTTTCCACCCCTTCCTGCTGAGCAACTACTAAATGTAAGTAAAAGAGGGCCAGGGATGGGAGGGCCGCCCAGGAGCGCCTGGGCCTGCCTGCCGCTGCCCCGAATGGGTGGTGGCCAAGGTAAGGCTAGGGGGGCAGCGGAGGGTGCTGGGAGGGTAGCTGGTGTGCCTGGAGCCTGGCAGGTGGCTTACCTCCCTTGGGCTGGGCCAGCTGGTGGCCCAGCTGGTGGTCGGCCTGCATCGTCGCTGCTGCTTGCCATGGCCACCCAGGAGTGGTGGCCAAGGTAAGGCTAGCGGGGCAGGGGAGGGCGCTGGGAGGGTAGCTGGTGCATGTGGGGCCCGGCGGGTGCCTTACTGCCGGGCCCCACAAGCGCCAGCTACCCTCTCTTGGGCTGGGCCAGCTGGTGGCCCAGACGGTGGTCGGCCTGCATGGTCGCTGCTGCTTGCCATGGCTGCCCAGGAGCGCCTGGGCCTGCTGCCACTGCACCGAATAGGCGGTGGCCAAGGTAAGGCTGTCGGGAGCCGGGGTGTGTGTAGCAGTCCCGCCGGTTCTCCACCGATGTCCGGACTCCAACCCAACTCCCAGCTGACTGTCGGGAGTTGGGCTGTGCTCCTGGGGGCCATGCGGACATCGGCCAGCTGCTGGCTGCATCCTCCCTGTCTCCTAGGTCATGGCAAGCCCAGGGGCTTGAAACGCGCCCCCGACGCTGCCCCGGGCTGACTCAGCTGCGTGGGTGGCCGGTCCGAGCCAAGCCAGGTCTGGGCCGCTGCCTCCACACCGGACCAGAGCTTTTCCGCACACTGCCCGGCCCACCTCCCTCACCGTCAGAGGCCGCCTTGAGCCTCTGGCACCTGGCGCGGCCCTGGGGCTGGTGGGCAGGAGCGGCTCCTTCCTGGCTTGTCGGGCTCCGGGCCTTGGAAGCGGCCAGGCGGTGGGGAAGAGGGTGATGCCTGCATGTGCGTCGGAGGCCAGCCGGACAGGCTGGGAGGGGAGAAGCGGCGCCTTCCAAGCAGGAGCTGGCGCTTTGGCCGTGCCCCTATCACGTCTGACGAATCGGGAAAGGCTTTGGTGGTGAAGGGCTGCGCACCGTGGAAAGGGGCTCCCACGCCACTGCGATGGTGCTCAGGAGGTTGGAGGAATGGGCAGGTCCCGGGGGGATGGTTGGAAGAGGGCAAGAGGTACCGTGATGAGGATGGGGGGCTCCAGAATACCATCCCCAGCAGCCCTAAAAAGCACTGTGGAAGAGTGGGGAATGTTGGGAGTTGCAGTTCATCACCATTTGGGAAAACATGACTCTCCAAAAATCAATCCTCTCTTCCTTCCTTCCTTCCTTCCTTCCTTCCTTCCTTCCTTCCTTCCTTCCTTCCTTCCTTCCTTCCTTCCTTCCTTCCATCTTCTTCCCTTACCCTTCAATCTCTCCTTCCTTCCTTCCTTTCCCTTCAATCTCCTTCCTTCTCCATCTCCTTCCTTTTCCCTTCAACCTTCCTTCCTTCCTTCCATCTCCATCCCTTCCCCTTCAATCTCTCTCTCCTTCCTTCCTTCCTTCTCCCTTCAATGTCCTTCCTTCTCCTTCAATCTTCCTTCCTTCCTTCCTTCCTTCCTTCCTTCCTTCCTTCCTTCCTTCCTTCCTTCCATCTCCAACTCCATGCCTTCACCTTCAATCTCTCTCTCCTTCCTTCCTTCCTTCCTTCCTCTTTCAATTTCCTTCCTTCTCCATCTCCTTCCTTTCCCCTTCAATCTTCCTTCCTTCCTTCCTGCTTCCATCTCCAACTCCATCCCTTCACCTTCAATCTCCCTCTCCTTCCTTCCTTCCTTCCTTCCTTCCTTCCTTCCTTCCTTCCTTCCTTCCTTCCTTCTTTTCTTCCTCCTTCAATCTCCTTCCTTCTCCATCTCCTTCCTTTCCCCTTCAATCTTCCTTCTTTACATCTCCATCCCTTCCCCTTCAATCTCTTTTTTCAACAGTCTAGATCTACTTTTATATTCTTAATCAGTTTGCCATAATTGTCTTCTTTAATTGATTAGCAGCGTGCTGAAATAACTATCCCTAGATATTTTAATTTGGAAACTACTTGTATGCCTAATTTTGCCTCGAGATTTCCTATTTGTATATTAGTCATATTTTTTGTTATAATCTTTGTTTTGTTTCTGTTTATTTTCAAACCTGCCAGATCCCCATATTCTTCCAATATTTCGAATAGTTTCTGCCCTGATTGTTCTGGGTCTTCTAATATAAATGCTAAGTCATCTGCATAAGCTTGAAGTTTGTATGTTTATTTCTTAATCTTAAATCCTTTAATCTGCTCTTCTTGTGTTACTACTCTAGCAAGAATTTCCAACGTATAAATAAATAACAATGGCGAAAGAGGACATCCTTGTCTTGTACCTTTCTGTATGTTGAATTTATCGGTGGCCTCTCCATTTATTACAATCTGAGCCTTTTGTTTGGAATATATTGCAGTTATCACATTTAAAAATTTTTCCCCAACCTCCATTAATTTTAGCTGTTGAAACATAAATTGCCAATTGACATTGTCAAAAGCCTTCTGTGCATCCAGGAACAGAAGTGCCACTTGACGATCACTATGCGCTTCATAAAATTCGAGAGTGTCTAGGATTGTTCTTATATTCTGCTTAGTCTGTCTGTGTGGTAAAAACCCGTTTTGGTCCGAATGTATGAAATCAATTAAGTACTTTTTGAATCTCTCCATCATTATTGAGGCAAAAATTTTATAATCAGAATTCAATAATGATATAGGTCTATAATTTTGTATCTGTGTTTTTTCTGCTTCTTCTTTTGGGATCAATATTATATTTGCCTCTGACTAAGACTTAGGTATTTTAGCATCTGTTAATACGGCATTAAAGATTTCTAATAGGTATTGATTAAGTACACTTTGTTGTTCTTTATATAATTTCACTGGTATTCCATCTGGGCCAGTCACCTTATTGATCTTTTGTTTATTTATAGCCCTAATTATTTCAGCCATTGATATTTCCTCATTTAACATAAATTTAATTACCTCCAGAATCTTTGGTATGTTTACCTTCTCTAAGTATTCTATTATCCTTTCTGCATTTATTCCCTCATTTCTTTTATATAATTTTTCATAGCATCTTTGAGCAATTCCCCTTTTTATAGTCTCCTCCCCCTGAATCTCTCTTTTCTCGTCTTCCAAATTAATAATTCGTTGCTTCTCTTTCTGCCTTCTTAATTTATACACTAGCCATCTACCCGGTTTGTTCGCGTATTCAGAATCATTTTGCTTAGCTGCTTGTAATTTTTGTGCTAACTTTTCTGAATCCTCTATGGATAGTTTATGTTTAATTAAGTCCATTTTGTTTTTTAATCCTTTATTTTCAGGATCTCTCTGAAATTGTATTTCAGCCTGTTTGTATTCTTCCTCGAGCCTCATCCCATGTTGTTTTTTTCTCTTTGTTTCTCTTGGCCATGTACGAGATAGTTACACCCCTCATATATGCTTTTGCCGTATCCCAGATGTTCTGCAAGAAAGTGTCCTCATTGTCATTCGCTTGAAAGAAAAGGTGCATCTCTTTCTCCATTCTTTCCTTAAATTCTTTTTCTTTAAGAATCGCTCTTTGGAAAGTCCATCTTGGCCTGCTCCTTTGTCCTTTCAAGCGAAAACTTATCGGGTTGTGATCTGCCCACAGGCTAGGTTCGATATCAATTTCTTGAATTTCCGAGGCCAATTCTTTTGAGAACCATAGTATGTCTATCCTGGTCCATGATCTATGCCAGCAGTTCTCAACCTTTTTCAGGCTGAGACCCCACCTGCGCCGCCCACGTGCGGCGCGACCCCGACCTGCGCCACCCATGCGTGGCGTGACGGGCTGAACCGCGCATGCGTGGCGTGACAGGCTGAACCACGCATGCACAGCACGATAGGCCGAACCGCGCATGCACAGTGCGCGCACGACGGCCCGAACCGTGCATGCACGGCACGCGCACGATGTGCTGAACCGCGCATGTGTGGCGTGATGGGCCGAACCGTGCATGCGTGGCGCACGCGACGGGCTGAACCACGCATGCGCTGTGCAACAGGCCGAACCGCGCATGCGTGGTGCGCGCATGATGCCCCAAACCGCGCATGTGCGGCGCGACGGCCCAAACCGCGCATGCGAGGCACGACGGACCGAACCGTGCATGTGCGGCGCGACAGGCTGAATCGCGCATGCACAGTGCGTGCACGACGATCGAGGGGAAGTGGCTGAAAAAAATGGCGGACTGCGGTGTTTGCCGACCCCGTGAAACGGTCGTTCGACCCCAAATGCGGTCGCGACCCACAGGTTGAGAACCGCTGATCTATGCCTATTAGAAAAATATGTGTATTCCCGCTTATCACAATTCTTTTCCCTCCAAACATGTTGTAAGCTAAGATCTGTACACATCTCAAAAAAGGTTTTGGGAAGAGTTTTTTTGTTGTTGTTTCCTTTCCTTGCCTCTGTGCCTTTATGGTCTTTTGTTTTATCTGCAATCGCATTAAAATCTCCGATTATACAGAAACCATCTCCCTCTATATCACTCAGCTTATTATGGTTTTTAAAAAAGGATACTTGTGCTCCATTTGGGGCGTATATTACAACAATTATTATATTTTATTTATTCAGCTTAGCCTCAACTATCAAGACTCTTCCCTCTTTATCATTATAGATTTGTTTCAAAATTATCTTCTGCTTAACATACAGAGCTACTCCTCTTTTTTTTTTTGTCTAGTGAAAAAAATAGCATATCTAATTTAGGTTGTTCTAAAAGATATCCTTGATCATTTTTTATGTGAACCTCCTGTAAGGCGATAATATCCACATTTAATTTAATAAGCTTACTAAAAACTTTCCTACGCTTTACTGGAGCATTCAGCCCTCTAATATTTGTTGACCAAATCTTATACTCCTCTCCCATTGTCCTGTTTGTGTTGTGTCTTTGTGCTTCTAGTAATTCTTATTTCCTTCGCCTCTTCTAAGCTTCTCCCCAGTTGTTCAAGCCTATCTTGACCTCTTCCCCCTCTCACTTCCTCCATGCTTTGCTCTGTCCCTCTTTTCTCCAACATTCGTTCAATATCTCTTCTCTTTTCTTTTCTTCTCCGAGATCCCTCAAGTCTTCCTCTGAAGCACAATATTGCCTATAAAAGTCTTCCGCTTTCTCTACTGTATCTAATCTAAACCTTTTCTCTTGCCAAGTTACAATAAGCCCCTCTGGTGTTAGCCATCTAAAGTTTACATTGCTTTGATGTAACCTGGACATCAGGAAGAGGTAGTTCTTTCGGAGGTCTCTCATCCGTTTTGGTATCTGTTTTAATACAATAATTTGTTTCCCTCCGTATTCTAACTGTTCATCACGTGTTCTATGTAATAAATCATCTCTAGTTTTCTTTTTTATAAACTTTACATGGACCTTTCTGGGAAGGTTATGTCTCCCATAATTTGTCTGTACCCTGTATGTCTCGTCCATACCAGCAATCATCTCTTCTTTGTCAATATCCAAAGCTCCTGCCAGCAAACCCACCATCTTGTCTGGAAGATCTTCTCCTCTTTCCTCAATAACCTTTTGAAATCTAAGATATTGGGTCGCCTTCTCCGCTTCCAGTAACATCACCGCTATCATTAACTCTTTATTAGCCTCAGTTAAGTTTTTGTCCATCTCTTCCACCTTCTTTTCTTCATTCTCCAATCTTTGCTCTACTGCCAACAACTTCTGTTCATTTTTTGCGATTTGCTGTTGAAAAGCTTCAAATCTTCCATCCATTGCCTGAATCTTCTCTCTCATTTCTCCAGTAACATTCCTAACTACTTCAAGTTCCATTTTAATTTCCTCATGATTCTTCATCATGGCTTCCTGAATAGCCTGCATCATTACCTGCAGTTCTTTAAGTGGATTGGAACATTCTCTTTGAAGCATATCATCTAACGGTCTTTGGCTCATAGGACTGGAAACCTGTGCTACATTTTTCTTCCCCCCACCAATCTTAGCTAAATTTGGATTGCTTGCCATTTTAGATAAACTTTCCCACCACCTGCTCTTCTTACAAAATGTCCACTTTCCACTTCCCTCTTTTCTTTCTTCCACTTTCAGCCCCTTTACGTTATTCCCCTTCCAGATGTTTAAACAACAACAACATCGCTGGTATATTCCCTCTACGAAACTCTAAAGCTATAAATGACTTTCAATTGTTCTTAATGTCAGTACCCAAAATAGGATCATACCACTTTAAATAAAATTTTGTAGGTTAAATCTAAAGGACACCAAAGAATAAATTCAGTATTTTGGTAAATGGCAAATGGCTCTCAGTTTATAAACTCAATGTGCATGGAATGAATAAATTAACACTGTGTAATAAATCCCAGGATTGAATCTCAGCTGTTCAGGAAGTGTTCATAAATATCATCATCCTTCTTAGATTTCCACTTAGTTCCTGCAGTTGAATTAAAGATGAAGGACAAGCAGCTGTATATATTCTTTCCTTGACTGAGCAAGATATTTGTATGCATCAAGCTTATACTATTTTATGCCTCAAGCAAACTGTTAAGATAAATGTGAACTGTGGATGAATCATATAAAACCCAAATGAGAAAACTGACATCTGAGCTAAAATACCTATTTTCAAATACCTATTTTATTCTTTATTATATATGCAGAAAATGAAAATTCCACAAAAGTCTTAATTTCTTATGTTCTAAGCAAGTTTTTATCTACATTTATCTCTATCTATACTTCATACCTTGTTATAGTTGAATAAAAAAGTCATTCTATTTTATACCATATATTAAAAAACAAACAAAGAAGTAAATATGTAAATACGTATATGAAGTCCACATTTCTAAATAGGGCTCTATTTAGAACTGCAGTTAGTAAAATGCTTGTTTTATTCATTCATACTTTCAGTTTATATCTTGCCACAATAAAAGTGGGTTGCAGCACATTATAAAATATGAAAAAAAACTTTCACAATAAATGTAATTAAAGATATCTAAAATCAGCACATCATAAAACATGTTAATTCAATATAAACATAGAGAGAGGAGATCTTTAAATATAGTAATGGATGTTGATGTCCCTCTAATTCTGCAATATTTATGTTTATGTTTTTGGGTAAGATCATAAATATGTGAAATAACCATTGCCATGGTTCTCCTTTTACCTCACAGTCAGTTGGAATATCTTTGGGAACATGTAAGGATGCCTTCTTGGGATTTTGTGGTTCCCTCTACAACTACAAAGTCAGGATGAGCATAAGAAATAGCAATAGCAATAGCACTTAGACACATATACTGCTTTACAATCCTCTCTAAGCAGTTTAGAGAGTCAGTATATTACCCCCAACAATCTGGGTCCTCATTTTACCGACTTTGGAAGGATGACAGACTGAGTCAACCTTGAGTTGGTGAAGATCAAACTCCTGACAATCAACAGAATTAGCCTGTAATGCTGCATTCTAACCACTGTGCCACTAGGCAGGTAGTATGTGACTATCTCTACATGATTTTTTATTTTCAAATCCAAAGTATTGCATAGCTTTACAACATAAATAAAAAGCATGTGATCTAAACATATGAAATAACTTTCGTCATAAAAGAACCCATTAGAACTTAAGATGCCATCATAAAAGCAATGTTGCAACATCCTACCAATTAGCTGAACTATTTCTTCCCCAAAAGATAAATAAAATAATATTTTTAAAATTTTTTTAAAAAAAACATGTAGAAAACTGAGCTATGTAAAAAGCTTTAAATAGTCACTTTTATTCAATGGAATGTGGATTGAGTCGTTACACTGAATGAGAACAGACACACAGACAGTGGTGGATGAATGGTATGATAAGTCTTAGATGCTGACCATAATTGGCAGCCAATGAGTTTGATTGCCAACTTAAATTCTGAGCATGTTGCATCTCTGATAGTGTGGCATGGCTAATATTCTTTTGGGTTTCATTCACTCTGACATTTTTAATGACTTGTCATAAGCCTTAACTTTGTTGTAGTCTGCTGGTCTGACAGAACTGGGACTTCAAGTCAGCTTTGAACATAGATTAAAGAATGAGCAGGACTCATTCATTTGGGTCAAGTGCATGATTAATGCAGGGTCATGTCTTTTGATGATAGATTAGTAGTGCCATATTAAGACTTATTGTTTCCTGTCCAAACATTTATTGGTTTAAAGAAGTGGGAACTGTAAAGTTACAAATGCCTTTTTCTCTGTGATATTGTATCTCATCACATCATTCTGTTTCTGCTCTCTTTGCTAACAAATCAACAGAATATTTTCATTTCAAAATATTCATTAGACTCTGTCATAGTCTAATCCCTGATCAAGAAAACCAAAGTATGCCAATGTGTCCTGCTCATGCCGAGTCTCAGTTTGCAATATAGCTATGTACGATCCCTTGCCAGCCCCCAAAGCCCCAGTGATCAGAGGCAGCAAAGTTACACAATGCAAGGCCAAGTTAACAAGAATTTTTTGGCATCATGCCAAGCCTGACAGCTTACATAAGCACTTGGTAAATCAAAGGTTTACTTTTAAAAAACAATTTTTGGACATTTTTATTTTCAATTTAGAATAAGATACTTTTTGTAGTGATTCAGCACAATCTCTCTACAAGCTTTTTGATGGACAGCTTAGTACTGTTGCGCTGTGCTACTTTTATTCATGTTAACTTTGCTTTAAAAAAATACAGGATTATTTTTTAAAAAAACCTGCAGTAAAACTATTGAATGTGTCCTGATGAAACCTGGCAGAAACTTAGCAACTTGTCCTTAAAAAAAACCTGTTCCTCAGTCTGTTTTGCCAAAGCATGAACTGTCTATAGGCATTTTTATATTTTCATATTATAATCTATGAGTCTTAAATTAGCAGAAATTGAATCTGATCTCCTCAGATCTCATATTGCAAACTCAAATTAAACAATATGTTTTTATAATATCAAATCTCCCATTCACATCAAATTGATTCATACAAGTCTAATAGAATAGCAATAACACTTAGACAGATACACTGCTTTATAGTGCTTTATAGCCCCCTCTATGTGGTTTACAGAGTCGGCATATTGCCTCCAACAATCTGGGTCCTCATTTTATCGACCTCGGAAGGATGGAACACTGAGTCAATCTTGAGCCAATCAGGATTTACCTACTGGCTGTTGGCAGAGTGAGCCTGCAATACTGTATTCTAACCACTGCACCACCATGGCTCTAATAGAAATTATTCATATAGATGGCAAAGTTATCCAAAAATTCAGATAGTATTAATTTTAAAATTATTCACCTTTATTAGTTATTAAATGGATGTATTTGGTCTTATGCTCAGGTGGAAATCACAGGCTTTCTGTGAATATCATTCTCACTATAAAAAGGCAAACAATCAACCAATTGTTCTAAATTAGCTATGAAAGGATTGGGAGAAAAGTGACTTTTTATCATGCATTTTCATTCTTTTAAAATGGTCTGTGGAATATGATTTCATAATAGCTGCATTATTACCTAAAAGGCCTTCATTGCTTTTCTCTCTTTTTAGCTTTGGGACAATGTCCTTGAAATAAAATATGTTTAGGTTCTTAGATTATAAGAAACAAAGAGGATGAAGTCCAAGAAGCAGACATCTATCACAATTTGCTCTTGGAGCTCCTTCTGACTTTACATTGTTGATTAATGAGGATGCTTAAGCCAATCCAAGAAACTATTGGATGTTAAGAGTTATTCGACTAGCCTTAGTTAATTTTTGATTGATTTATTTACATCAAGATGTCAATATTATGATTCTTTTTAATTAATATATTTTGAATTTTTATTGTATACCGTATTTATACACCAGTCTGCTTATTTGTAAATAAGGCAATATAACATTTTGTTCAAAAATAAAACAAACAAACTTGGTGTCTTCTTTTGATTTTTTTTCTGTGCATTTGCTAAATAAGTTTAAAACTGCTTTTCATTCATTTTGTCTTTGAGAGTATTAAATATGGTAACTGCAATGGGTAAATACAATTATGTTGATCTATCCTGAAAAGATTGCAATTCTTTCCTCTTTGATACAGTCAGAAAGTCCCATCAGGCAACCATGATAAAACAAGTATTTTGTAAATGTATAATTATCTAAATGTACTATGAAAAGGGTTGTGATGAATGGAAAAAATGTGATCTAAGTGAACTATTTGATACTTTTACAATTTTAGCTTGCTATCTACCTGGATAGGAAGGCTTCATGGTATTTAAAGCAATAAAAGATCAACCACTGTGGTGTTATATTGAGAAAAAGTATCACATAGTGCTGTGAGTGAAAATCACAGCAGGAAGATCTGAGGAACAAGTTTAACTGTTCCTAATCCAGAACTATTTTATTTTATTCTGGAGTCTAGGTATTAACTCAAATAACCTGAAATAACTTTGCAACACCTATTCTGCCACCTTTTCCCTTCTCTCCCAAATATATTTGTTAGGACATTAGTAAATTAGGACACATTGTTTCCTCACTACTAAAAAGTTATGTAGCACCCAAAAGAATTCATGTATTAAATATTACTGAGAATCCATTAGACTGGTGATAGTTGTTTCAGCACTCTTTGTTGCCATTATGGATTATAGAAAACACAGTTCTTATGTTTCGGTGTGAGAAATCTGATACTAACACTCCTATTTTTGTTTAGAGGGTAGGGAAATAGCTCAGGGCCTGATAGAAACATAATCTATCCTTTGACAAGTTTGGAAGTCAATAAGAAATTAATGGGTTAGCTACCAGGCATTGCCATATTCTGAATGACATTATAGTGTTGTAACATCATGTTTCAGGGACAAAGTTATAATTCTGAAACATAAAAATTGTATACATCAGCGGTTCTCAACCTGTGGGTCGCAACCCCATTTGGGGTCGAACGACCATTTCACGGGGGTCGCCAAACAACGCAGTCCGCCATTTTTTCCCCTTTTCCTTAGCTGTGCTACTCCCTCTTATTCTATTGGCTTTTGAAAGCCAATAGAATGGACTCTCTTGAATAGAGTCTAATTCTATTGGCTTTCAAAAGCCAATAGGAATTGTCCAGGCTGTCTCCGCCTGCTGAGCCCGCCAAAAGTCCCAGTCTGCAAACGGTGCTGCAAGTTGTCTGCAGTGAAGGTGAACAGTCTGAAAGTTTCCACCCCTCCCTGCTGAGCAACTACTAAAACTGTAAGTAAAAGAGGGCCAGGGGTGGGAGGTGGGAGGCCGGCGGGTGCAGGGAGAGTTTTTGGCGCGCGTGGGGCCCGGTGGGTTTTTTAACCTCCCTTGGGCTGGGCCAGCTGGTGGCCCAG
The DNA here is from genome assembly GCA_034064705.1 of Bothrops alternatus. Taxonomy (NCBI): domain Eukaryota; kingdom Metazoa; phylum Chordata; class Lepidosauria; order Squamata; family Viperidae; genus Bothrops; species Bothrops alternatus. The sequence goes on along the minus strand of JARGCV010000124.1, from coordinate 7,828,682 downwards.
CCTGTGGTCACCCTACGCTGTCGCTGCTGTGGCCACCCAGGAGCGCCTGGGCCTGCCTGCCGCCGCCCCAAATGGGCGGCAGCGAAGGTAAGGCTAGCGGGGCAGTGGCGGGTGCAGGGAGGGTTTTTGGCACACGTGGGGCCCGGCGGGTGTCTTACCTCCCTTGGGCTGGGCCAACTGGTGGCCCAGCCTGTGGTCGCCCTGCGCCGTCGCTGCCGCGGCCACCCAGGAGCACCTGGGCCTGCCTGCCGCCGCCCCGAACAGGCGGCGGCCTACGCCTCGGCCGGCGCAGGGGGCAGCACCACGCATGCGTGGTGCAGGGGGTAGCACCACGCATGCGCAGCGCAGGGGGTAGCACCACGCATGCGTGGCGCTTGACAGGTCGGGGTCGCAGCCTGAAAAAGGTTGAGAACCGCTGGTATACATTGTATTCAAGAGCTGTGGTAGTGCAGTGGTTGGAATGCAATACTACAGACTATTCTGCTGCAGTTCTGCCAGCAGTTCAGCTCAAGGTTGACTCAGCCTTCCATCCTCCCAAGATTGGTAAAATGAGGACCCAGATTGTTGTGGGCAATATGCTGACTCTGTAAACTGCTTAGAGAAGGCTGTAAAGCACTGTGAAGCGGTATATAAGTCTAAGTGCTATTGCTATTGCTGTTGGGAATTGGGCCACCAAAGTTGTGGGCAAGTGTGTAAAGCTTCATTTGTGCATGTGTGGGATTTAGGTTGTGCTTGCATTCCCCCCTTCCACTGCTGAAACCTCTAAAGCTACTGCAGCCACTGCCAGTCCACAGAATCAAAAAGGCTGTGGACCCCTGTTATAAGGAATCATGGTTCCAGTAAGTCTATGGATGTAATTCCATGTAATAAGTAAAAGTCTTTAAAAGATTAATTATTTTGTAGTATATCATCAGAAATTTAATTCAGACTAGTGGGTCTGTTAATTAACTGTATTCAAAATTGTATACTTTTAAGGAAAATCCAATATAGGCATATAAAAAGCAGGAAGTGACATTCATTTGGCCGTTGTCATTTATATTTTAACAGTAATAAAATTTTCCATGCAACTATCACAATCATAATCACAGTCATTAAGTCAATTTAATCAGGTCCAATTTCTTCTTTTAGTAGCTTTTAGGATACATAATTTCATATAATACATAATATTTCCTCCTCTTCCATTCTTATACATTCCACATTCTTTTCTATCTGTCTGTCAATTTAAATGAAGAAATACATTATTTAAAAACTTGGCTTTCCCCTCAGGCCTTGGGTTAGGATGGTGAGGCAGGCCTTTTAAGCTAGAGAAAAATGTGGACGGATGGTTCTGTTCCTTTAAATAATTGTTGTGTTATGTCACTGTTACCGGTAGTTATATTTATGTGTGGTAGATTTTTTTTAAACTTTGCAAGTCATCCAGACAAATTTTGAAGCTGGATGGCCTAGAAATTGAATAAATCAATAAATCAGTGTCAAAAAGAAAGATTCTAGTTGAATTTTAGTGAAAGTTTCCTCACTGTAAAAATAGTTCTAAGAGCAACCAATCACCTACAGAGATGGTCATGAGTGTATCACATGTGGCTAGATAGGATCTGGGCAGCTTTCTATTGTGGGTGTTTAATTTGAATTTGTTTCTTGAGTTAGATTCACTAGCCTAAATTCCAACTTCCAACTAATATCTCAGCTTAAATTTGTTGATGTTTAGAAGTATAACCAATGAAACATCATTCTCTTGAGGCTCTTGTGATGTCATGCAGCAAAGTCCACCCCTCTGGGCCATATGTGAGATAGCCCCTCATATTTAGAAAAGGGGTGGAGCTTGCATCCTGATGCTGCTTTCAGCCCACGGGTGCTACTTAAATGAAGATACATTCTAATAGGACACAATGTTTATCACCTTTATAAGTTCTAGATTATTTGTACAGAAGTGATAAACATGCAAAACTAACTGCCAGACTGATTGATTTTTCTCAAACAAATTGGAAAGGCCTGAAAAGTGTAATTGTTATTTTTTTTTCATTTTATTTTCCTGAGCCAAGTTAATTTACATTTCTACATCCCATTTATGAGAGCAATTTATCATGCCCTGTATGTTTTGCAGACTTATGCTTTTGCAGTAAAAATGAATATAAATAGTACAAAAGTAGATGTCTTGTTGTCTAAGGAAGATTATACCGCAACTTTTTAAATCAATTTCAGTTTTATTAAGCTATGAATACTTAAATATTATGTATTTGCTCTATCTTCATAATGTTCATTTACATCATACACTGTGGTTTCTTTCACATTTTATAAAAAGTAATGAAATATATATGGAAGGGTTTCCTTGTTGTCTAATTGTCTCTATTGAACTGGAAAAGGAAGATTTTAGAATTGCTAGGAATTTACATATTTACATTCAAAGCAAGGAAGCATAAGACAAGGCAGTTCAGGTTCCCCCTGGTCAGCTATTATCCACTTAGTCTTGGTTGGTAACCTACAATCTTACAGCAAATAGGAGAAAAGACCAGGAAAGAAAATGGACAAGCAAAAACAAAACAAAACCCTGAGATTACTTTTTCCTGTGCTATAATGAAAGATTAAATGTGCATAACCATTGTCTCACTTTGAGTCACCAGAAGCCATCTGTATGTAGGCCTAAAACACCTACTGAAATCAGTGAGATCCATAATGCTCGCCTAAATGGAACCAATCTATCAATCTGTACGTAGACATAGAAAGAAACTGATGATGGAGGCCAGAAAAAGAACATTTGTATATGTAGACATTTGCTTTTTATATCTTTAATCTCTGCTGTACTTTGTAAATTGCTAAGTAGTTTTAGAACCTCTGTTTAAGAGGCATCTAGTTCAGGGTCTTACAAATAGGAGGCTACATGAAGAGAAAAATAGGCAACTAGGTAATTGCTGGTGGGATATTTGCACTTAAATGAACATACTCTTATCTCTATCACATTCAGTTCTTATACGAATATCTTTCGGTTTTTAAGAGACAATATTGCACTATATGATTAGAGGTAATTGGAAGTTTTCTCCTATATGCTGTTATCTGGATGTAAAATATGCTATATTAAATGGAAATTGCATCTAATAAACATTTTTTCTATTTTTTATTTAGCATATGGCATCTATTGAGGTCATGCAATCACTGATATACAAATTCAGTTTAAATAAAACAATGTGGTGCTTTTAATAAACAGACTATAATGATATAGTTTAAGAATGTCTCCTCAGGAAATGTCAGAGCATCTGGGGCAATCTCATTGCAGCCACACCAGAAGCACTTAGATGGTTCGTTTCCTTGGTCCAGGGAGATGGACTAGAAGACCTCCAAGGTCCCTTCCAGCTCTGTCCTGTTCTGTTCTATTCTATTCTATTCCATTCCATTATATTCATATCGAATCATAACATCTATCCCACTGCAATTCTATGGCTTCATATTATGTGATTTTATTATGGTTTTATCTTAATTTTTTATCTGCTGTATTGTATTGTAGTGTGTGTGTGTGTGTGTATGTATGTATGTATGTATGTATGTATGTATGTATGTATATGTGTATATATATATATATTATGTTTTATATAGTGGACAAATAGATTTACTGTAGATGTGGAATTCTTTGGCTGTATATAAAGTACCTTCAATATATGAAACTAATGTTAAAAAGATGCCACCTGCTGATCATTTTTAGTTATTCATCAGAAACAGAATAGAATTAGGAGTTAAATGAGATCAGGTTAGTCTGGCAATATTTGTTCTTGACAAACCCATAATGATTTCTGATAATTACTAAACTCAAGTTATTCTAACCTTTCATTTATCTGTTACCAATGTATGTATTCTCTCTCTCTCTGTTACCAATGTATGTATTCTCTCTCTCTCTCTCTCTCTCTCTCTCTCTCTCTCTCTCTCTCTCTCTCTCTCTCTCTCTCTCTCTCTCTCTCTCTCTCTCTCTCACACACACACACACACACACACACACACACACACACACAGCTGACAAAGCGAGAAAGAGCCTGTGGCCTAGAGGTTAACACAGCTGCCTAAAGTGCAAGTAGCCCAGGTTTGAATCTCACAAGGGTATGTTTGGCTGATGAAAGCTAATTAGCTTAGTGACTGACTACATAAAAAAAAAAACACTTCATACACACACAGAGAGAGATAGATATAGATTATAGACATGTACATATATTTTTTTAAAAAAATCTTTACTATATAATATGTAGCCACTTGGTTTCTTATGTTAACAATTATTATTTTAATATATCCTTCTTTAGGATAGTTCACCTTTTTAACCTTCATTTATCTCTTCTGCCATGTGATTCTAAGTATTCTTGCTCTGAGTGTATTAATTTCCAAATTTAAAAAATCTGAAATACATTTTTGAGGGTTTCCTTTAAAAGAAGGAATTGCAGTACCACATACTCACTCTCCCCCAATATTCCTCCAGGTTCTAATACCTCAACTAAATTTTCCCTAAGGCTTAATAACAAGCTAATACTATTTAGGAAAATTATCAGCAAGACAAATCAGGCGATTTTGGGAAGGAATGTGTAGTAAAATTTATTTTCCAAAAGATGTCAGAGTAATTATGTCTGCAGAGGATGGAGAGCAAATGACAAACCACTTGACTTACAGGATATATTTGTGACTGAAGTTGAGACACAAGTACAATGAATGTGAGTTTGCACTGTGATGTTATAATGTATGTTTAACTTTTTTTTTGTAATTGGGTTTTGTGCAGGATGCTTTTCACTGTGTTTTCATACCTCATTGGGAAACATGCATGATTTAGTTCAATCTACTCTTCATTTTGGAGGCAATCTGCTCCATTTTCCACCAATTCAAGATTTAGTTATCAAAAAGCTTTCAGGATACAGAAAGTTATAATGGAAAAACCTCAAAATGTATGCAGCTGCTCTGGTTTTTGGCCGGCAGTAGTTTTAATCTATTGGACTTGAAAAAATATCTTTGGGCTTCCATTCTTTAGCCACTTTGCTGGATAATTTGGAAGCTACTGTATATTCCTGTTCTTATAACTATGATTTACAAAAGATAGAAGGAGAATACAGAGGAGCATATGACAAATGAGAAAAACTTTACCCAAAAGAATTAAGGGATAGAAGTTTGACATCAAGACTCAAAACAAAGACAAAATATGGGCTAAAAAACACATTAAAATTGTTAATTGATTAGGCAGTTATATCTGTACATGTAACCTGCATCTGCGTAATCAATATAATTTTTACCCCTTTTCCCCAGCTAACTCCAGTTTAAATCCTACATCTGTCTAGGCACTTTGGGTATCTTTTGACATGAACTGCAACTCACAAAAGCTTGTGCCTTTCAATAAAATTCAAATCATATATCATTAATTATTAATAAGGCTTAATTTAATGTCACTTAGCTTACATTGATTTAAGCAGGACCAAAATGTGGTTAAGTTGTATAATCCAATTCTACTAAAACAGTTCTATTCTAGGGTTATGATCAAAGAGGCTTCTTTCACATCTATTCCTTAGAAAACCATCCACTGTAAGAGTTTGATCAACTTTTAATTAGAATTTCAGAAGAAAATAACGTTATCAGCTTGGAATCAACAAGAAAGTAACTTGTCAAGTAGACTTTGAAATGAAATGCATTCACTTCTTATTTTTTTCTCTCTAAAGCATCAAAACAAAACAAACCTCAGCTACTTCAAAAATATTCATGTAAGAACTGATAAACAAAAAACAGGTTTTGCATTTTTTTTTAGCACTTGTAATATGAAAAAGCATAAACTGGCAGGGTCCAGGAAGAAAGCCTTCTCTGTCATTGCCCTGCCCTATGGAGCATTCTTATCCTGAGGTGAGGCAGGCCCCAACTCTCCTGGCTTTTTGGAATGATGTAAAAACATGGCTCTGCAGTCTTGTTTGGGGTGGTCACAGAAGAGCATGCAGCTGTAGGGCTGGTCAATGCCCTGAAAGCCCTCCCCACCTTTTAATTAACTTTCAATAATAATTTTTAACCCATCCTTCCTTTTTAAATTGTACATTTCATATATTGTTTTTATGTTTTAATATTTGTGCACCACCCAGTGTGCCTCTGTGAGAGAGCTGGATCTCAAAATCAATTAAATAATTAAACAATAAAAAATAAAATAAAAATAAAAATAAATAAGCAAGCAAGCAAGCTATTGTTTATACAGAACCATAACTATGTGGGCATGCTGTTATGGATTGTACAGTTATAAACTCCACTGAAACACACATCTGGCTAGTATGAAATATCATTTGGGGGCTCTGTTACAATGATAAATGCAAGAAGGGCAAATGTAATTATAACATCTTAATGATTTTTTTCTGAAGTGTGCAGCCCCCAACCTGAAACAGCTTCTTTTGGTGAATTATATTTGGTGAATTATATTTCTGGTAATGCTGAAAAAGAGACACACCTATCTCTTTTTGCTAAGTTTCTGGAACAGTGGCTTTTACAAAGTTTTGAGAAAAAAAAGAGTGATAATGTCAGCATTTAAGCTGGCCTGATATTCAACCAGTTTACTGTAAATCCAAGGATTCTAATATCAAAGTAAAGACTTGTGACACTGACACTAGAATAATCAGCACATATACATCAATCTTTTCTTACTTGATCCTCTGCCATTTAATTCCCACATAAAATTGAAATCTAATAGAACTAAGAAATACTGGTGGAAGAATGCTGCATAGAAACAATAATGCTAGAAGGTTCCAGGTATGTTACAGTGAGAAAAGTAAAAAAGAAAGAAAAATAACCTAAAATCAGTGACACTAAATCACAAAGATATAATGATGATATTTTTAAGTGCTGACACTTAACAATACCCCTAATCTTCCTACTAAATAGAGGGGATAAAGATTTATTGCAATCTGCACTTACCATTTCTTTGTGTCATACTATATGGGCATTGTATTGTTGAGACAGATTTGATGCAGCTTGTAATCAAATTCCATACATCATTTGAATGATACATACAAACAGCTTAGTGTTTTCTTCCCTGAACTAAATTGGCAGAACAAAAGAAGAAAATAAATGGAAAAGCTTCTGGTTTTGAAAACATGATGAAGAAGCAATGTTTGTGCCAAGCTGGCTAACTTTTTATGTGGTAGGAATTTTGAAGTAATTCAGAGAGAAATACCAGTAGAATGAAGATCAATGAAACATTTCTTACAGTATTCTTCATACAGGATATTGTCTACTTTGCTACAGTATTGTGTTTTGTGTGTATGTGTCCTCAAATCAATGTTGACTCCTGGCAAACTCCTGTAGGACTGAAGAGAGCAATTAGGGCAACACTTGGCTACTACAGACAGAACAAGTTGGTCCTTAACTTTGATAAATCAAAAATTTTAGTTTTTGCTAAAAGACCCAGCCAATACTCCTGGAAAATAGAAGGACATAGTTTGGAACAGGTTAGAACATTTAGATACCTTGGGGTGGTTTTCCACTTACAAGGGACATGAAAGGCACACCTGGATCACACATTGCAAGCAGCCAATAGGTCCTTAAATGCAATCAAACATTACTTTTACACAGGCGGAGGTCAATTAGTACCTGCTGCCTTAAAACTTTTCGAGGCCAAAACATTGGCGCAAATTCTATATGGGGCACAAACAGGAATCCTTGCAAAGAAAAACTTGCTGGAAACCATACAAACCAAATTCCTGTGAGCTATCTTAGCTGCATCCAAAGGAACCCCAAATGCCCAATTAAGAATTGAGACAGGCATGCCCCAAATCCAGGTAAGAGCCTGGAAGATGATGATCATTCACTGGCTTAAAATGTATTTCTTTCCAGAGGGATTGTCCCCGTTAGTGCTGACTGACAACTTTCCTTCCCCCCGGAAGCAGGCGATAGATCATAAACTGGGCTCTTATGGGCTCTCTTCGATATGCTTAAGGTCCCTAGGCTTTGACCAAGCAAAGCAAGTAATATCCAATAGAATAAAGGACATGGAGTTCCAAGAAGAACTAAATAGGTTGCCTTGCCATAGTAGGGATAGAATCAAAGAGGGTGTGTGGGAATCAGCAAGATATTTGAATAATCTGACCTTCCCAAAACAAAGAATAGCTTTTTTCAGAGCCAGATTTAACATTCTTCCCTCAGCACTCCTACAGGGCAGGTATAAGAGAACACCAATAGCAGAACGGGTATGTATATGTGGTAAAGGAGAAGTTGAAGACATCTCACATGTTTTATTGTACTGTGAGTTATACCAAGTTTATAGGACAGCATATATTCTCCCTTTATTAGAGAGATTGTCAGGGAGGGCAGACAATTTTTATGTAGGCTTTCTCCTCCAAGACTCAAACTCTTCTATCACGCATGCAGTGGCAAAATACTGTGTTGCGGCAATGTCCACAAGAAAAAAATTGGTTACAGATTTATAGTCATCAACTTGTGCCAATTTTTTGGAGATATCTCTAATAATGTTTGGAACATTATATTTACTCACACATTAATCAGCTATCCACTCACATAAATTAGGGAGTGACCCTAACATTTTGAGAACATGTATTTTCTCAACAGGGATGTTATTATTTACTATTAATGTTAGTACTATTTTTTATTATTATTATTTAATATATTGTAAAAAGTGATGGCTATTGCTGGTCTATGACCATAATAAAGTTTATTATTATGAGAGAGAGAGAGAGAGAGAGAGAGAGAGAGAGAGAGAGAGAGAGAGAGAGAGAGAGAGAGAGAGAGAGAGAGAGAGAGAGAGAGAGAGAGAATACATACATTGGTAACAGAGAGAGAGAGAATACATACATTGGTAACAGATAAATGAAAGGTTTGTCTAGCCTGGTGTCCTAACCACCATCACAAATTAGCTGTCTTGCTAATTATACAAAATATTATCTAAATTAAGTAGACAAGAAGTAATAAATAAGTGTTTTGAATTTTGCACACAAGATTTATGTTGACAAAAGTGACAGAACTGAGATGCTGCCTGAATTTGTTTTGTGAGTTTGTTTTGTGACAAGGCTTTTCAGCTGAGATGAACTAAAGCAAGATTTTTTTCATATCTGGAGCAGGAAAGGAGTTTATGAATTATATTTTTTGAGAATAAGGCTATGCATTCAGAACATTTTTAATTCAAATTTGGTATCATCAGCTTTCAAAAAGCTAATAGAAATTGATTGACTTCAAAATCAACGCTTTAACTTTTCATTATTTCCTATACTCCATACCTACCTAGATTCAGGTTTCTTAAACCTAAGTGAAGGAAAGTGTTAATATACAATATGCGGTATTACCATTAGAGATTGGAGAACTATTTGTCTGAAATGGTATAGGGTTACTGCCTAAGCATGGGGTTAGACTAGAAACCTCCAAAGTTCCTTCCAACTCTGTTATTCTGTTATTAAAATTTTATACCAATATGCTGTATATCTCATTAAACTTGATTTCTCTAGAACTTGGAATGGCAAACTCCTTTCAACTCTACATTTGGCACGCTCAATTGCTTTATTTCAAGTGGGATTCCAAGCATAAGAATGTACAGAGACCTCTACTGGGTCAAGACAAAAGTTCATCTAGATTGGTACTTTGCTTATCACACTAATAAATAACAGACCTTTTGGAAGCAAATAAGGAAGTTGTGAACTATAAATGATCCATTGGTTCCAAACAATGTGCATAATGAATAAACTCACTGACAAATAAATTTTCCTTGAAATGAACTAAATTGAAGAAGCTTCTCGTTTTCAAAAACCACAAAAGTCTAATTGCCTTTTGGAAAAAGCACCTTTGGGATGTTGGTGCTTGTATAATTTGAATTCTCCATATTGAATTAAAATTACTAATTCAGATTTGCACTGCAGATTTTTGTCTATTTATTGAGGACTCATTTATTACTAAGCCTTTTGTAAATTAAATAAACCATAATTATCTACATCAGCATAACATGCAAAATCACATACTGTAGGTGACCAATCATGTTAACTGCATTAGCAAAACATACTAAATATAAAACTATCAGTTCATGTTTTCACATAGCAATATGTACAAAGTAAAGATAAATAATTTACAAAAAATGAAGGCTAATGTTTATTCTTTGCTTTACCCTAATTAGCCCAGTTTCATACAAGGAGAGAGGAAACATTTTATTATATACCTTATAGTATATATACTTCATCTTTGAAATTCTGCACATTTTATTATGCAGTGCTCTTATCAACCTATGGACAAAATTGTATGAAAGATTATACAGTACATAGAAAAGCATTAATCAATTATCCCTGAAAAATGTTCAAATTTGAAGTAATACCAAATAATGCATTTGATTTTTCATGCAGGATTCTTAAACAGGCTGCATACTAGGACTGAAAAGTATTTTGGAACTGATTCTGAAACGATACTTCAGTGCTTAGAGAGGACCTTATTTACATACACTTTCATTTTATTTGTAGAAAACTTAGCTTTATTTCTCCAACAGAAGTAGAAGCTTGTGTTGGCTAGGGAAAAGATGCACTTGAAATTTAAGCAGGCTATCAGAATTTAAGCATATATTGACAAGGTATTCTCCTGATAAAAACTATTATGGGTTTTGGGGGGCAAAGGATAAATTAATTTGAAAAGTATTGTAGGAAAAAATCCATGTGTGACATTATAATTGGCAGATCTATTTAAATTAAATTAATCTTACTGAGTGCAATTTTTAATATATAAATTTTAAATATAAACTTGGAATATGTATAAAATGTATTCTATCACTTGAGAACAAGCTTATTTAAATACAACTTTAGCTTGAGTTCATCAGTATTTGCATTTGAGTTTAAATCACAAATGTCAAAATACATTAGTACCTGAAAGGAAAACTGCACATAATTATACCATTAATGTACTTGAAGAAATTGTGGGTTTTGCTCTGTATGAAATCAATAATTTCAAAGATTTTATACTTTCTGTGAAGTTATCCAACTATTCATTATCTTGCCTGCTTACTCAGTAAAGTAGAAGGCTAAAGACGTAGGATTTGGTAGTACTAGCAAAAATGTGTTTGTTAATATGGTAAACATTTATTTATACCCTTTTTGTGTGGCTTTATTTACTTTTCCTCAATTATATTCAATTTTGAGTGTAGTCTTAAGAATGCTTAAAAAGTGAATGTGACCTTTGTACTCCACAGATTATATTGGTAAAATAAGTCTTACAATGGCCCAGACAGGAAGGTAAAGAGTAATGAATTTTGACAATGGTAATTCATCAATAGCTAAAGGGAAATAGGTTCCCAACACTGATTCAAATTATTTTCCTGTCATCAACTAATGTATTGTAACTACTGTATTTCCCTCCTTCATGGATTACTGCTTTGTTGTGGCTAAGGGGCTTGCATAACTCAATGAAGCTATGAGCTATGCCATGCAGAGCCACCCAAGATGGACAGGTCATAGCAGAGAGTTCTGACAAAATGTGATCCACTGGAGAAAGAAATGGCAACCCACTCCAGTATCTTTGTCATGAAAACCCCATGGACAGTACCAAAAGGCAAAAAGATATGACACTGGAAGATGAGCCCCTCAGGTCGGAAGGTGTCCAGTATGCTACTGGGGAAGAGCAGAGGGCTAGTACTAGTAGCACCAGAAAGAGTGAAGCAACTGGGCCAAAGCCGAAAGGACGCTCAGCTGTGGATGCATCTGGTGGTTAAAGGAAAGTCTGATACTGTAAAGATCTTTTCTCCATAGGAACCTGGACTGTAAGATCCATGAATCAAGGCAAGCTAGACGTGGTCAAACAAGAGATGACAAGACTGAACATCAACATCTTAGGAATCAGTGAACTAAAATAGACAGGAATGGGTGAATTTAACTCAGATGACTATCAGCTATACTTCTGAGGGCAAGAATCCCTCAGAAGAAATGGAGTAGCCTTCATAGTCAATAAAAGAGTAGGAAAAGCAATACTGGGATACAATCCCCAAAATAACAGAATGATCTCAGTGTGAATCCAAGGCAAACCATTCAATATCACAGTAGTCCACGTCTATGCCCCAACCACTGGTGCTGAAGAGGATGAAACATACTGGTTCTATGAAGCCCTACAGCAGGCATGTCAAACTCGTGACGTCACATGACGTCGTGCGACGTATCGGAGCTTTTTCGCCATTGCTGGCAATGGGGTGGGCGCGGCTCTGGTATGATGAAACCAGCCCGCAAGCCAGCAGTTTGATACCCCTGCCCTACAGCACCTTATAGAATTAACACCAAAAAATGATGTCCTTATCATCATGGAAGAATGGAATGCTAAAATAGGAAGCCAAAAGATAACCGGAATAACAGGCAAGTTTGGCCTTGGAGTACAAAATGAAGCAGGGCACAGGCTGATAGAATTTTGTCAAGAGAATGTGATGGTCATAGCAAACACTCTTTTCCAACAACCCAAGAGATGGCTCTACATGTGGACATCACCAGACGGTCAACACAGAAATCAGATTGACTATGTGCTCTGCAGCCAAAGATGGGGAAGCTCTATACAGTCAGTAAAAACAAGATCAAGAGCTGACTGTGGCTAAGATCTCATTGCAAAATTTAGGCTTAAATTGAAGAAAGTAGAGAAAAGCACTTAGGTAAGAACTAAATCATCTCCCTGATGCATATACAGTAGAAGTGACAAATAAATTTAAGGAATTAGATCTGATAGAGTGCCTGAAGAACTATGGATGGAGATTCACAACATTGTACAAGAAGTAGCAACTAAAACTATCCCAAAGAAAAAGAAATGCAAGAAAGCAAAATGGCTGTCTGAGGAAGCTTTCCAAATAGCTGAGGAAAGAAGGAAAGCGAAAGGCAAGGGAGAAAGAGAAAGATACACCCAATAGAATGCAGAATTCCAGAGAATAGGTAGAAGAGATAAGAATGCCTTCTTAAATGAACAGAACAAAGAAATAGAAGAAAACAATAGAATAGGGAGGACCAGAGATCTCTTCAAGAAAATTGGAGATGTGAAGGGAACATTTCATGCAAAGATGGGCATGATAAAGGACCAAAATGGCAGGGACCTAACAGAGGCAGAAGAGATTAAGAAGAGGTGTCAAAACTACACAGAAGAACTATACAAGAAGACCTTAATGTCCCAGATAACCACAATGAAGTGGTCACTGACCTTGAGCCAGACATCCTAGAATGTGACGTGAAATGGGTCTTAGGAAATCTGAACAACAAAGCTAGTGGAGGTGACAGTATTCCAGCTGAGCTATTCAAATTTTAAAAGACTATGCAGTAAAAGTGCTACACTCAATTTGCCAGCAAATTTGGAAAACTCAACAATGGCCACAGGATTGGAAAAGATCAGTTTACATTCCAATTCCAAAGAAAGGCAATGCCAAAGAATGTTCAAACTATCGCTCCATTGCACTAATTTCACATGCAAGTAAAGTTATGCTTAAAATCCTACAAGCTAGACTCCAGCAGTATGTGGATCAAGAACTTCCATAAGTACAGGCAGGATTTCGAAGAGGCAGAGGAACTAGAGATCAAATTGCCAACATACGCTGGATCATGGAGAAAGCTAGGGAGTTCCAGAAAAACATCTACTTCTGCTTCATTGACTATGCTAAAGCCTTTGATTGTGTGGATCACAACAAATTGTGGCAAGTTCTTAAAGAGATGGGAGTACCAGACCATCTTATTTGTCTCTTGAGAAACCTATTTGCGGGTCAAGAAGCAACACGGAATCACTGATTGGTTCAAAATTGGGAAAGGAGTCCGGCAAGGCTGTATACTATTGCTCTGCCTATTTAACTTATATGCAGAGCACATCATGAGAAAGACAGGGCTAGATGAATCAAAAGTTGGAATTAAGATTTCCGGGAGAAATATCAACAACCTAAGATATGCAGATGATACCACTCCAATGGCAGAAAGTGAAGAGGAACTAAAGAGCCTCTTGATGCAGGTGAAGAAGGAGAGTGCAAAAGTTGGCTTGAAACTCAACATTAAGAAAACCAAGATCATGGCATCCGGCCCTCTCAATTCCTGCCAAATAGATGGGGAAGTAATGGAAGTAGTGACAGATTTTATCTTCCTGGGCTCCAAGATCACCGCAGATAGGGACTGTAGCCAAGAAATTAAAAGACGCTTGCTCCTGAGGAGGAAAGCTATGGCAAATCTAGTCAGCATACTAAAAAGCAGAGACATCACCCTGCCAACAAAAGTGTGTATAGCCAGAGCCATGGTTTTCCCAGTTGCAATGTATGGCTGTGAAAGTTGGACCATAAGAAAGGCTGAGCGCCAAAGAATTGAGGCCTTTGAACCATGGTGCTTGAGAAGACTCCTGCGAGTCCCCTGGACTGCAAGGCAATCAAACCGGTCAGTCCTAGAGGAGATCAACCCTGACTGCTCTTTAGAAGGCCAGATCCTGAAATTGAAACTCAAGTACTTTGGCCACCTAATGAGAAAGAAGGACTCACTGGAGAAGAGCCTAATGCTGAGAAAGATTGAGGGCAATAGAAGAAGAGGACGACAGAGAATGAGGTGGCTTGATGGAGTCACTGAAGCAGTAGGAGTGAGCTTAAATGGACTCCAGAAGATGGTAGAGGACAGAAAGACCTGGAGGAACATTGTCCATGGGGTTGCAATGGATCAGACATGACTTCGCAACTAACAACAACTGTATTTCAACTGGGTTTTTTTTGGGGGGGGGAGAAATCTTGTGTAGTTTTACCTCTGTCCAACATGTATTTAGTGCAAACATAGCTATGTTTCCACTAGTTACAGCACATGAGCAGTCTGATGTAACAATTACAAAATTCAATCTGAACTTTGTATTTATTTTATTCACATTATTTTACCGATAACATGGAATACATGCAAATCTCTTATTTTAAATGTATTAGCTTGGGTTCAAAGTAAATCATCCTTAAAATAAACCCATTGAAATTAATGGATTTATATTAGGCATAATGTGATTTGGATGCAATTAATTTTTTTATGTCTGTAGCTCTCTTGGAACTTTGAAGTAGAAAAACATGAATATTATCAATATTGGCTTATAAATGTAAGTTTAATATAGCACAATAGGAAACTACAAATTTAATTACATGCTTTTAAAATCAAGCATCTGCAAATACCTGTTTGAGGCGACTCTTCAAGAAAGACTTTAAAATCTATTTTTAGATGTTGCATGAGCTTAAAGATTTTCACTCTAATTCCTCCTCAGCACCCAACACTCCTTTTATTTAATCAGTTTCTTCACTAACTTTAATTATTCAATTATGCCTAGAAGAAGAAGAAGAAGAAGAAGAAGAAGAAGAAGAAGAAGAAGAAGAAGAAGAAGAAGAAGAAGAAGAAGAAGAAGAAGAAGAAGAAGAAGAAGAAGAAGAAGAAGAAGAAGAAGAAGAAACATTCATTTACAGTCTGTCAGAACTCTGCTATTCAAAAAGCACACAAATGAAATACTGGCTATAAATCAGAAAGGGGAAAAAGCAAATTGGCAGTAACTAATATGATTATCTATAACAAATTAATTTGCAAAATTGAGGATATGTGGAACTGATACATATTGTCCTTACTTACTGGGTGCAATTGCGACTAGCAACTCATTTGCTAAGCAACACAGTTCTTAAGTGAAATGTCGTGTGACTGTGCCAGACCTATTTTGGTTCTGCTACAGCTGTTAAGTGAATCACCATGAGTCATTAAATGTGATATCATATGACCATAATTTGCAACTTCCTGCCAGCTTTGCCACTGATTTTGCTTGTCAGAAGTTGGCTGTGAAGATTACAAACAGCAATCATCTGGGATGCTGTGACCATTGTAAATGTGTGCCAGTTGCAGAGCACCTGAATCATGACTCACACTTGATCACGATTGGCCACAAGTTCAAGGACCATCAGTAAACCTACAATAAAGGAAAATATTTGTAACTCTGGGTTGAATTGAGGTGCCTTTGGTGCTCTCTGAGTTCTGTTGTTTTCTTGCAGATGTTTCATTACCCAAACTAGGTAGCATCATCAGTGCTAGACTAAACTGATGATGTTACCTAGTTTGGATAATGAAACATCTGCAAGAAAATAACCAAGCTCAGAGTGTACAAAAGACCCTTCAGCAAATGTACAGTTGCTGAACAAGGCAGTCAATGAGTACTGCCTATACTTAAAAAAGTATTTGAAATATTTTTATATTTATACTCTTATTTAAAATGCTACAAGCCAAATCATTTAGATACAGGATACAGCTATGAATTCAGTTTAACATACAGCACTGACATATAAATGTTGTTGTGAGCTGCCCTGAGTCTTGGGAGAAGACTCAGGGCAGTATATAAGTTTAATTAATAATAATAATAATAATAATAATAATAATAATAATAATAATAATAATAAATATCCCCAGTTATTTTCTAAATAGAAAATAGGCAATCGTTCATCATTTAGGAATTGTAAAAATCAGTAACTATAGTAGCTTATGCTTTGGTTTTGAGATGTTTTAGGTATGTTATGGCTGCAAAATCATAGATTGCATGAGGTTATATTTTGATTTTGCCCCATTTTATGACCTTTCTTGCCTCAGTTGTGAAATGAATCACTGCAATTGATAAGTTAGTAAACTGGTTAGTAAGTGAATTTGGCTTCCCCTTTGACTTTGCTTGTCAGGAGGTTGCAAAAGGTGATCACATGACCGTTGGACACAGGAATGGTCATAAATATGAATCAGTTGCCAAGCATCTGAATTTTGGTCGTATAATCATGGGGATGCTACAAAGGTTGTAATTGTGAAAAATGGTTATAAGCTACTTTTTTCAGTGCTGTTGTAACTTTTAACAGTCACAAAATGAACTATTGTAAGTTGAGGACCAGCTGTAGATTAATTTGAACCTCTTCATTTGTGCCTGGAGTAAGAACTTTTGGTTGGTTGATTTATTTGATGAATCTATGTGCGTTTGTTTTGTTGACTGTCCAAGATATTCTCAGGATATTCTCCATACCAAAGTTCAAGGCATTAATACTCTTGATACCCAGCTTCTTATTTGAGGCACAAATAATCAGGTTCAAACTATCTTATTTCAAACGTATTATATGAAGATCCTATCTGGAAAAGGATCTAGTGCTGGAATGGTGGAAGGAAAGAAATGAAGAGGATGAATAGTATCAAGGTGGATGGACTCAACTAGGGTTGCCAGGAGTGTGCCATTGGGACACCTGAAAGAACAGGCTAGGTATAGATTGTCGCGGAGAAAAATCTATCTATTTGATCATCTGGCATTGAAAGCAATGGCATGTAATCAATTAATCAATTGCTATCTAATTTGTCTCCAATGTTGCATTTGCTTTGGTCAATACCAATTTTCTTCTTTTGGACTTTGGATCATATAATTTTGAACACAGAGCAATATATCTAATACAGTAAATTCACAAATATGCTAACAATTGTTACCATATTAAAAAAACTGATTTTAGGAATTTTAATTATCCAAAAGAAATATAACACAATTTTATTCTCATTTTCGGAATTCTAAATTGATCTGAAAAATACTTTTGAGATTTGTTTAGCAGATCTTTCAATATGAAAGAAGAAACAATGAATAGAAGGCCATATACTCTTTAGGTCTATATTAATAACATACTACATAACTTCATCTCGCAAGTGTCTTTATGATGGTTGTCCTCCACTTATGATGAAGGAATAATATAATCCATTGAAAAACAATCACTTTTAAATATTTTTAATTCTAACATATAAAACATGTGCTTAGCTCTATTATGGATATCATAAGCAGTGTGCTCAAATATTTTAAATAGGTTAAGATAAGGGCAAAGAAATAAACAAGGAAATACAGCTCTGCATTGATTTATGTCAGCATTATGTGCTCTGAAAACCTTGTATAAAGAACACATATAACATGATACATTGAACCAGTGGAAAAAAGGGAGTTGTAGAGTAAGCCAAATGCATTCACACATGTGCTAATATATTTTAGAGATTTACCCTTAAGCATTACATTACACAAACATGTTTTCTTTCTTTTTTTAAAGAAAAAAATATTGATTTTCTAGTTTTACATTTAAATATTTGAAAAGCAACGTGGCGGCTGAGTTGGTCAATAATTTAATAACATACAAATATCTTTAGTACAGATCTCAAACTATTACATTCAATATTTCCTGTTTTCCCCTTGGTATTTACTGTCTCATATTTAAATTAATACCATTCTTATTATATCAATTAAATAAAAATAATTTACTTACATTTATCAATGATTTTTGTTTATACAAGATCCTAGTTGTTTTAACATTTTTTAAAACAATCAATGTCCTGGTTAGTTTTTCCCAATTTTTAGTTTCTCATTAATATTTAGGTTTAATGTTTAATATTTATAATTTCCAAGTTTTAAATAACTCCAATTCCTTTTATCACAATTCATCACAAGATCTAATGTTCAGGATACAGGTTTTACCTATTTGAATTCTCACCATCTTACATCAACCAATTAATAATACAATATAATATTCTTATTTTCTGGTAATTTCCAAATATCTTAAATTTAGTGACCAAAATTTCTCTTATTTCAACATTTAATACTTCCTGTCTTTTTCTCTTAATATCTACTATCTCATATTTAAGCTAGTAATTTTTATTATTATTGCTGCTAAATAAGAATATATTCATTACATTCATCAATAAATTTTTAGCTTATATATATCTTAATTACCTTTACATTTAACCTTTATAAGCAAATCAATGTTCAAATTTAACAGTTAATATTTATACTTCCAAGATTTAAACGACCAAAGGTTTCTTTATCTCTACTCATAACAATACCTAGTATTCAAAGTACACATCTTATTTATTTGAGTATATTCTACTTTAATTCTCACTAGTAAGTCAAAATCCCAAATTTCTTCAGTCTCATTCTAGCTTTCTTTCTTTGCCAAATTGTCTTCCACATCTGTGCTTTTGAGTCATCAAATAAATCTCCCTGTATTGTTATGTATGTTGTTTGATGTAGAAAAAACCATCCGGTTGCCATTTTTTTTAAGAGGACTAACAAATCGTCTCTCTATTTTTTCATCTTGATGTAGTTGTCTTAAACTGTTTAGCTTCTCTTCAGTCTTTTGTTCTTCTTGATCCTCAGGTTTCTTCTTGTTTGTCAGTCCCTTTTCTGGGTTTTCCATTGACTGTATTTGTTGATCAGTTGAATCCTCTAGCATAGTATTTAATTGGTCCACTTTTTCCATTATATTCTGTGTAGTTGATTTTTCAGTTGTAATCAAATTTGGAATTTGTGTATCTGGGCTGACATCCCATTCTTCTCTGCAACCTCCTATTTCATCAGTAGCTATAAGAATAGTTTGGTAAATTGCTTTCAGCATGAGAGAATTTGTTCCTGATCTTCCTCCATATTCTTTTACTAATGTATTAAATTAAAAACTTTGCAATCAGATAATGGAAAAAAAAATTTTTCAGTGAGTTTGGAACATAGCTGGGCTTCAAAGCTGATAAGTGTTTCAAGATTATAGGTCTTATCAATTGTCTAGGCTGTTAGCCAAGTCTCTTTTAAGCAATAACAAATTGTAGTATCAGGTTTAGCCACAAGATGTCGCCCCTATATTTAAATGTTTCCTGTAGGTCCAAAGTTTTTATAATCTTTTCAGTTTTACTTCTTTTTTATAAGTAAAACCCAGATCTTCAGTAAGAGCAGAAAGTCTTTTAGTCCACAAACTTTAAAAAGTAAAATTCCAATTAGGATCAAGTTATTCTTGCAATGTTTTTAAACTCCCCTGGATAGTCAGTCGCCACTGTTTTTAGAGGGAGGGGTAAAATTTCCCTTCCCTCTCCATAGGGGGAAAATACTTAAGCAGCTTATGCAGGTAACAAAGGTAGTTAGGATTTAGGAGAGATAGATCTCACCCAGTCTCTTCTACATTGCTTTAAAGTTGCCTAATGGTAAGTGTGACTTCGGCTGTCTGCAGCCTAGTGACGAGCCATATTTCTATAGCCAGTCTTTCGTCCGCCGGTTTGGAGGGCTACCCCGAATCAAACGGAAGAGCTACCACCCTTCTGTGATCACAGGGATCCCCTCCTTGCTGGTCGCCCCTACAACACAACTTTCAATCCTTTCCAGGGTCCCCCAGAAAAGCGAAACTGGACATGGAAGACAGAGCTTGCCTTCCAATTTAATTTAATTTTTCGGACTTATATGCCGCTCCTCTCCGAAGACTCAGAGCGGCTTACAACATAAACAAAACAGTACTTCAAAACTAAGTCCAAATCTAAAAATCATTAAAAATACAACCCCAGACGCATTCATCATTCACTCAATATTCCACAGTCAACCCCAGGCCTGCTGGCAAAGATAGGTCTTAAGATTCCTCTGGAAGGCCGGGAGAGTGGGGGAAGCATGGATTTCAGGAGGCAGTTGGTTCCAGAGGGTGGGCGCCACAACAGAGAAGGCCCTCCCCCTAGGACCCGCCAGACGGCATTGTTTCGCTGACGGGACCCGGAGGAGGCCGACCCTGTGCGCTCTCACCGGTCGAAGGGAAGTATGTGGCAGAAGACGGTCCCGTAGGTATCCTGGTCCAATGCCATGAAGGGCTTTATAGATAATAACCAACACTTTGAATTGCACTCGGAGACCGATAGGCAACCAATGCAGCATGCGGAGAGTTGGCGAAATGTGGGCACAACGTGGAAGGCCCACAATTGCTCGCGCAGCTGCATTTTTCATCTGGGATTCTCAGTCTAGATATGCTATCTCTGACATGGGTTGTTCTTCAATATGTTTTTCTTCTTGATCCTCAGGTTTCTTTTGATTTATGTAGAAAGTCTTTTCCCTTTTCCATATTGTCAGTCCCTTTTCTGGATTTTCCATTGACTATATTTGTTGATCAGTTGAGTCTTCTGTCATAATATTTAATTGTTCCACTTTTTCTGTTATATTCTGTGTATTAGGTTAGAAGCTTTACAATCAAAGAATGCAGAATTTTTTTCCCCACTGGGTATGGAATACACCTGGGCTTCTCACAGCTGATGTCTCAAGGTTACATAGGTCTTATCTATTGTCTGGGCTGCTGGCCAAGTCTCTTTTAAGCAATAACAAATTGTAATATCAGGTTTAGCAACAAGATATTGCCCCTACCATTTAAAGTTTTCTTTTAAATCCAAAGTTTTTATAATCTTTTCAGTTTTGCTTCTTTTTTATAAGTAAAAACCCAGATCTTCAGTAAGAATAGAAAATCTTTTAATCCACAAACTTTAAAAAATAAAATTCCAATTAGGATCAAGTTATTCTTGCAACATTTTAAACTCCCCTGGATAGTCAGTCACCGCTGTTTCTAGAGGGAGGGATAAAATCTCCCTTCCCTCTCCACAGGGGGGGAAGTACTTTAAGCAGCTTATGCAGGTAAAAAAATAGGATTTAAGAGAGATAGATTTCACCCAGTCTCATGTGTGCTGCTTTATAGTTGCCTGGTGGTAAGTGTGACTTGCTATGGCCAGTCTTTCGTCTGCCGGTTTGGAGGGCTGCCCTGGATCGAGCGGGAGGGCTACTGCCCTCCTGCAATCAAGCAGGGATCCCCTCTTTGCTAGTCGTCCCTACAGGGTGACTTTCAACCCTTTCCAGGGTCCCCCAGCAAAACTGGACACAGAAGATGGAGCTCACCTTCCAGATGTCCATGGTGGCTAAATCAGCAAACCAGAAGTCCAAACATTTTTTCTTCCTTATCTTGTGATCTATGGATAGTGAAAGCATTTTCTCTTTATCTCCAGTCTCTGGCAATGCCATTAGAGCCCAGCAATAGGGAATCTACTAACTGCAATACCAACATGCCATCTACACAGATAGGGATATATTTCCCACATATAATACATTATAAGTCATATATCAATCCTCACTAGCTGCTTCCTGTGGTACAATTAACAGTAATTCTGGTCAGCAAGGTCCTGGGCTTCCTTCAATTTTTTTATTACATTGTTAAATTATGTCCACAAAGGTTTAAATATATTGAATTAAAATGTTGCAAAACAATACACTGTCCAATAAATTTTAGTGAATCACATCAATCTGTTTATCTGCTCAAAAGTTTTAATCAAACTTACATTTCTGAAACTTTAGCCAGTGTAGTCAATGATATGGAATGCCTGCAGTTATATGTTTGGATTATCTGGAGAACTATGTACTTTTCATTTTGCAATAGAAAATATATTTTGAACAGTTTTGTTAAGCTAATGCTTAATTTCAAAAGTTCATTATCATTCCTGGGTATACTTCCTAATTTCAAATAACATAAATGTGTCGTGATGTATTTTGTTAAAAAAGGGATGTCGTCTAAATAGCTTGGGTCTTTTTTAAAATATATTTATCATCATGGCTAATCCCAGCATTCTGAAGTTATTGTGTTTGGGAACTGACTGCTGTAAAATGAGTGGAATAAAAATGATTTGATTTGATTTAACTGCATGTAGTCCAATCAATTTTAGCAAATTGATTTTCTAAGAAAATCAAGGACTTAAATAATGTCAAAAAGGCAAAAACTAAAACAAACACCTGTTCTTTAATTTCAAAAAAGAACATTGATCGAAAGTCAAATAGTTTGTGCTCAGACAAACACATGTTGATATTCAGGACTTTTCAGTCCTTTGGAAGAAACTTTTCTAACCATATTTGGATATCCAATATTAAAGATATCATTTTAAGAAGACGTGGTAGATAAGATTATTTATAAAGCCTTGGGGATTGTCTAGTGTATTCAATCAACTATCTATTTCAGACAGTTCCTCTCTCTATAAAATATTTCAAGATGTAACTATGGAATTATTCAAAATATGAAATGTCTCTGAGGAAAAGGTTTAAGGAGCTGTTAAGGATGTATTTCTTTCATGCAGATTATTTCAGATCCACCACCTAGGCAAGTTTCCCCCAATTTGAAACACACCAAATGCATTGGATTACAAATTCCATACTGCCTGGCATTGAAAATTGTCCCAGTTTTTTAAGTAGGGGAAGAATTTTGGAAGGTTGCTGCCAATCACTACTTATAATAGTGAACTAGTACACTAATAACTTGGTCTGTTTGTTTCAATGGAATGTGAATTTTATTTCCATCTGTTATCAAATCTATATTAACAAATCATAGAAACAGTCCTTCAGTATTTTTCCCTAAAGCACATATATTTGAATTCACATGGCATGAAGAAAAATGAAGCATTATTAGTACAGTTTATTTATTCTATTTTTATATGTACTGCTTTTATAGATTTTCCATTTTTGCACCTATGGAGCTGATTTTAGGCCTATTTGAGTTCCCTTCTACTATGAAGTTATTAGCGTGGCTTCATACCATTTTAGGAGGAAAGTTTGAAAACTGGTTTTAAAATAGTTTTACATGGAGTTTTAAAGCAATTTAAAAAGAAAGACAATTCCACTTTGCAACTGGGTGGGGAAAAAGAGAGAAACAAACAAACAAACAAAACAACAGTAATCTACTCCCTGTGTACTGTGTGATTTTCCTCATTCATTTTACATCGCTTTGCCAATTCCAGGATTTTCCTTCCCAAATAATTAAGGCCAAATCCCCAGCCACATCCTCACAAAATTTCCTACTGTTGGCCTAATATCTAGAATGTATGGCAGACCATCTGGCCAGTAATTGATTATGACAAAGAGCTATATAAAGCTCAACTATCTTTTA
Source organism: Bothrops alternatus (assembly GCA_034064705.1). NCBI lineage: Eukaryota > Metazoa > Chordata > Lepidosauria > Squamata > Viperidae > Bothrops > Bothrops alternatus. The sequence goes on along the minus strand of JARGCV010000124.1, from coordinate 7,805,029 downwards.
ATGCAACTACCCTTACAGCAGGCATGTCAAACTGCTGGCCCATGGGCCGGATGCGTCATGCTAAAACTGCGCCCATCCTATTGCCTCCAATGGGGAAAAAGTTGTGATACGTCATGTGATGTCATGTGATGTCACCAGTTTGACTTGCCTGCCTCACAGAGTTGGAAACCATTGGATGAGACAGTGTTATGTGTTATGTCCTGGGCCTGTTGAGTGACTCAGCAGGTGCAGAAAGCTGCAGAGAGGCCCGGGCAGACCATGTGGATACCCGGGACCAGACAGGCTGTCTCCAGCCTATTGCACATGCGCAAAGCAGGAGAAATACGTTGCATTGATTGGCTGACACTGTCCTTGCAAAGGGGTATAAAAGGAATCCGCGCCATTTTGTGTTTGGTTCTGTTGGAGATTTAATAAAGAAGGACTGTGTTACTCCTGCCTCATCTCAATGCCTTCACAACAAACAAAACAGAATATTGGCGATGAAGGTGGGATGTGCTGCAAGGGAAACAATGAAAGAAGATAGGCTGACTCACCACAGAAGGCCTGAAGTGCTGGGAAGTTCGGCGTCCGAAGAGTGCAACTCTGCCTGCCAGTACAAGAATGCTGGAGGAGAGCTCGGCAAAAGGGACCCCTTCTTAAGCCATTGCAGCACAAGGCGTTGACAAAGCTGCCGTGAAGTAACAATGTCCAAGCTAGGCCGTCTGTCAGAATTCGACACAGTTCATCCGGAACGTTGGAGTTCTTACGTGGCCCGGGTAGAGAACTACTTTCGGATAAACCAAGTTTGGGAGGATGGTCTTAAAGCTGCTACGCTACTGTGTGTCTGTGGGCAAGAGATTTTCAATATTGCTGAGAATCTGGTTGCCCCAGCACCACTTGAATCCATCGCTTATGTTGAGCTGAAGAGGATGTTGCGAGAACATTTTGAACCGAAGCTTTCAGTGATTGCATGGTGACATGCATTCGAGCAGAGGGACCAGCGTTCGGGAGAGTCTGCTGCGGACTTTATTGCTGTGTTGCGACAAGCAGCTAGGCATTGCAAAGTCAAGGACTTGGAAGAAAGACTTTTTGATCGTTTAGTTTGTGGAGTGAGAAGTCGTGAGCTGCAACAGAAGATCTTTGCAAAGGAAAACATTTCTTTCCAGGATGCTTTGAGAGAGATTACTGCCGACAAAGCAGCGAGCGGAGCTGTGAAGGCCTTGAGGCTCTCCAAGAATCCTACAATATCGAGCTCAGTCCATCAAGAGGTCGCTCGAGAGGTATCTGAACAGGACTCAGAGAACAAGGTCGACCGATTACAGCAGCCAGCAGAAAGAAGGCCCCAAGAGTGAAACAACAAGGCAACTCTATTCCCTCAGTGTTTTGGAAGTGGAGGATGCCACAAGCGCTCAGATTGCTGCTTCCATTCTGCTGTTTGACGGGTGTGTGGCTGGCAAGGCCACATTGCCGCTGTCTGTTTGGGTCACAAGGAGGATCATCCTGTGGGAGAATTGCCTCAGAAAGGTACCAGGGTCCCCAGCCAGAATAGGGTGGGTTTTTGCACCTCCCATAGAAACATTTTTAAAACTGGAGCCCATAGGCCACTAAGGAAGAAGCTTCACATTGACATCAAGTTGCAGGGGGTTCCCCTTTTGATGGAGTTGGACACAGGATCCGCTTTATTGATCAATATCTCAGGACACTTTCAAGAAAATTTGCTGTAGAAGCAGCCAGCAAGTTAAACTCAGGCCGTAGAATTTAATCCTTACTGACTTTCAGAATTCCCGAGTCAGTGTGAAGGGGGAAGCCACACTCAAAGTGCAGTGTAGGAACCTTGAAGGGTTGTTAGATGTAGTTGTGGTCAGGGGTGACCGCACGAGTCTCACTGGACTCAATTGGTTCGAGGCCCTTGGGATTCAAGTGACCGGACTTCACAGCTTGCAAATGACAGGTCTTGTGACAGTTTGGAAGGAGTTTGCTGATGTGTTCAGTCCAGAACTTGGATCGTACAAGGGGCCTTCCATTGCTTTACGGTTAGACCCATCCGTCACCCCCATTAGGATTAAGCTCCGTCGGGTGCCCTTCACGTTGAAGAACAAAATTAATGCAGAGCTGGACAAGCTGATTCAGCAGGGTATTCTAGAACCTGTGGACAGTAGTCCATGGGAAACTCCCATAGTCATGCCACTGAAGGCCAATGGAGAAGTCCGCATTTGTGCAGACTATAAATGTACACTTAACAAAGCATTGCAGCAATATTCTTACCCAGTGCCAGTGGTAAGCCACATTTTGGCCTCCCTCAAAGGAGGCAGAGTTTTCACCAAACTTGACTTGGCTCAGGCCTATCAACAACTACCAATTGATGAGGCAACGGCAGAGGCCCAAACAATTGTAATGCACTGGGGATCATTTAAAGTTAAAAGGCTGCAGTTCGGGGTTAATGTAGCCCCTGACATTTTCCAAAGCATGATGGAGTGAACGCTCCACAATATTCCAGGAGTTTGCCCTTACTTTGATGATGTCCTCATCACTGGGGAATCATCCGAAAATCTGGCTGACAGGCTTAGTACTGTCTTGCTGTGTTTCTGCCAAGCAAGACAAATGTAAAATTGGGGTCACCTCCACAGAGTTTCTGGGGTTCCATATTGATGCTGAAGGCATCCATCCTGCTGAATCTAAGCTCAAAGCAATTCAGCAGCCCCCAAGTCCCAAGTCAAAGAGCGAACTTCAGGCTTTTCTGGGACTGTTAAACTTTTACCATTCATTCCTCCCTCACAAGGCTGCAGTGGTTGAGCTGTTACACCGGCTCTTGGATAAACAGGCTCCATGGCAGTGGACAAAAGTCCACGAAAGGAGTTTTGCAGAGGTCAAGGCCTTGCTGTCTTCAAATGTGGTTCTAGCGCGTTTCAATGAGCAACTGCCTGTGTGCATAGCCTATGATGCATCCCCTTATGGGATTAGGGCTGTGTTAAGTCACTTAAAGGCTGATGGGACACAGGTCCCTGTAGCTTACTATTCTAGGACTCTATCATCTGCTGAGTGTAATTACGTGCAGATAGATAGAGAAGCCATGGCCATAGTGGCTAGCATAAAAAAGTTCCATGACTTTTTATATGGTCGCCATTTCATGGTCTTTACAGACCAACAAGCAAACCCCACACATCATCTCTCCTAGAATGCTGAGATGGTCAATTTTCCTTTCTGCATATGACTACACACTGGTTCACAAACCGGGCAAAGAAATGGGCCATGCAGATGGCCTCAGCAGATTATCTCTACAGCTAGTAGAGTCAGATCCTGCTCCAGCTCACCACATACTTTCTATTCAGGATTTACCTGAATCTCCCCTCAACACTAGGAATGTGGCTGCAGAAACAGCCACTGATCACACGTTAAGATGCATGTTGACATGGGTGCTGTCAGGATGGCCTGTCCAGGCACAGAGTTCCAGAGCTTCTGGAAGAGGAAGCACGAGCTATCCACCTTCAAGGGGTATGTCCTGTGGGGTAGCAGGGTAGTGATCCCAGCCTCATTGAGGACTAGAGTCTTCCAGTCTCTGCATGAGGGACATCCGGGAATAGTCTGGATGAAGGCGCTTGTGCACAGCCATTTTTGGTGGCCTGGACTCGATAAGGAGATCGAGGCCCAGGTCCATGGGTGTACTGTTTGCCAACAGTCTAGGCCTGAAATGCCTCAGGCTCCTGTACATAGGTGGGAGGAGACACATGCCCCTTGGTCGAGGGTCTATATTGGCTATGCTGGCCCCTTTCAGTGGCAATTCTTCCTTCTCCTTGTGGACAGCCAAGTGGTTAGAGGTCATTCCAGTCTCCTCCACAACTGCTGCCAGGACCATCCAGGTGTTGAGAGGGATCTTTGCCTCTCATGGGCTTCCAGATGTCCTTGTCTCCGACAATGGATCCCAATTCACTTCTTCTGAGTTTCAGGCTTTTCTACAGGCCAACATGATCTGTCATGCCACATCAGCACCATTTCATCTTGCTTCCAATAGCCAAGCTAAGTGTATGGTGTGCACAACCAAGGATGCTTTAAAGAGGATCACTCATGGAAGCTGGCATCACAGGTTGGCTGACTTTCTTCTTTGCCACCGCACCACACCTTGCACAGCCACAGGAAAGAGCCCAACTGAACTCCACTGGGATCACCGACTTATTACAAAACTGGACAGGTTGCACTCAGACTGGGTGGCTTCACAGGTGTCACAACCACGGGCACCTAGGCGACTACAGATGGGCAATCCGGTTTGGGCAAGGAATTATGGACCTGGACATCTCTTTGCAGTGGTCTACAAAGTAACTGGGCCACTGTCATACCAAGTGGCCCTAGATGATGGTTGTGTGCTACATTGACACATCAACCAACTGCGCTGGAGGCTTCCCAGCCACCCTTCCGCTCCTGACTCTGCTCTTGGGAAGGGGAAGGAGGACCACGATTACGATTGTGGACCATAGTCTCTCTGGGAAAGCAGAACTTCACATGCACCAGTAGGGTTTTTTGCCAGTGAGGCGGCTCCTGACTCTGGCACCGGCACCGGGTCCATGGGACATTGCTTGCAACCAGCTGTTCAGGCCATTCCATCTGCTGGTCTTGGGCTCACGGGACAGTGCTCCCAAGAGGGGTCCATTGTGGACTTGGGGAATTCCACCCCACCAAGGAACTCTGGTCTGGGTTTACAGGATCCGGCCAGTCAGCATGATGCAGGGTCGCCTGAATATAGGGGGCATCAAAGTCCTGATCTGCCGAGCCTGGCAGGCGAGCTGGCAGACCAGGCAAGCACACCTGTTCTAAGAAGATCAGAGCAGGCTGGGGTCTACCCAAACACTTAAAAGACTATGTGAGGTTTCTGTCAAGTTATGGGAAAGCCTAGTATTTCTCTAGAAATCAGAATGCACTCAAGTGGGCAGAGTGTTAGATTTATAGTAATGTAAAATATTAAGTATTATTTTGTTGGGAACAAATGAAAAGAAAAGGTGTTAGATTTATAGTAATCTAAAATAGTAAGTGTCTGCCTATGTTTCATCCAAGGGGGGAGGGGTGTTATGTCCTGGGCCTGCTGAGTGACTCAGCAGGTTCAGGAAGCTGCAGAGAGGCCTGGGCAGACCACGTGGATGCCCGGGACCAGACAGGCTGTCTCCAACCTATTGCGCATGTGCAAGGCGGGAGAAATATGTTGCATTGATTGGCTGACACTGTCCCTGCAAAGGGGTATAAAAGGAATCCGTGCCATTTTGTGTTTGGTTCTGTTGGAGGTTTAATAAAGAAGGACTGTGTTACGCCTGCCTCATCTCAATGCCTTCACAATGAACAAAACAGAAAACTATGCATATTGCTTTGACTTCTCAGAGGAAATATGGGATATAAATCTAATGAATAAGCCTTTACTAAAAATATAGCAATGACTTATATTGTACAGAAGACAATCTAATTGCTTTAGGATCCCACATTGTTGTTATTGTTATTATTATTATCTTTTGGTCCCTTTGACTCCTGGCGATTGTTTGGCTAAGTCTCTGAAGTTTTCTTGCTAAGATTTCAGAAGTGGCTTTATACTGCCTGCTTTGTACGGTTGACAGGGATTGACTCGCCCAAGGTCACCCAACTGGCTTCATGCCTAAAATAGGATTCAACTACTACACCAAACCAGCTCAAATAGTATTTATTAGGAAATATTTGAAATGTCATAAAATATTAATGATAAGGTGATAAAATATTCTAACACATTTTACTTTTACCTTATATATTTTATGATTTTCAAAGTGAAATCACTGAAATTCTTACAGTGGTCAGTCATATTTATTTTTTATTATTTTTATGTAATGTTTATTTACATTTTGTGATACGCAGATGAAGATAGGAACTTGGCAGATTGTTTGGTGCCTATGTTTAGAAGGGGAATTCATCAAATTTGCAGACAACACCAAGCTGGCAGGAATAGCCAACATCCAGAAGAAAGGGTTAAGATACAGAAGGGCCATGACAAAATATAAATATAACAAAATATAATTCAATGATAAGAAAAGTAAGGTTCTACATTTAGGCAAGAAAAACCAAATGTATAGATACAGAATAGGTGGTACCTGGCTCAATAGTAGTAATTGTAAGAGGGATCTTGGAGTTCTAGTGTGTTGCAACTGCCAAAAAAGCCAACGAAGTCCTAGGCTGCATTAAGGGATAGAGGGATAGAATCAAGATCACATGAAGCAAATATTACTTTATAATGGCTTAGTAAGACTACACTTGGAATATTGCATCTAATTTTGGTAGCCACTATATAAAAAAGATGTTGAGACTCTAGAAAGACTGAAGAGAAGAACAACAAAGATGATTAGGGGACTGGAGGCTAAAACATATGAAGAACGGTTGCAGGAATTGGGTATGTCTACTTTAATGAAAAGAAGGACTTGGGCTGACATGATAGTAGCACTCCAATACCTAAGAGGCTGCCATAAAGAGGAGGGAGGTCAACCTATTCTCCAAAGCACCTGAAGGTGGGATGAGAAACAATGGATGGAAACTAATCAAGGAGACAACCAACCTAGAACTAAGGACAAATTTCCTGATAATTAGATTAATTAATTAGTGGAACAACTTGCCTCCAGAGGTTGTGGGTGCTCCAACATTGGAGGCTTTTGAGAAGACATTGAGCAGGGGGTTGGACTAGAAGATCTCCTAGGTCCCTTCCAACTCTGTTAATGTTTCTCTGTCTCTGATTCACTATATTGCTTACTCAAATGAACATGCTTCAAGCAACATGCTACATACCGAAATATTTAATTATAGAAATAGAATGATATTGAAAGGTGAGACCTTTCAGGAAAAAAAATGAAAGGAGATAAGAATTCTTAAAAGTTATATGTTGATTACAAATATGTAACTGTTCAATTATTTGTTTACACATTGCTATTTAAATTTTAATGTTCCAGTTTAAAAAGACATAAATCATTGCTTCAGTCTGGAAAACACATCTAAGCCTATGTTGGTAAATTGAAGAGTTAAATCATTTCAGAATAGTGAGTTTTCTGATTTTTTAAAAATACATAATATACAGTATATGCGGATGATTCCAGCTGGCCTCTACAAGTTTACTGTGTAACTTTTATATAGAATTCTAACATATGATCACTTTATTACCTGGATACCATCTGTTAGATTCAGTTGTACAGATCAAGTGTAGGAAAAAGTTAATTAGATGGAGTTGGAGAATTAATTGATGATTATTTTATTTTAAAAGTAAGTATTGGGAATAATATTCAGAAATGCTTTTATAATTCTTGTCTTTCAGGATCTGACAACTACATTCCTATATGATTTAACAATGCTGCTGTTCTAAATGTCCAGACATTAGGACATATTAAGAAAGTAATCTTTTTATATTAGGAATAGAACAATAAAATTGATTTAAATCTGAGCTATTATATAACAAAATTATATCAGGCATACTAATGAGACTATTATATAACAGGTATTTATTTTTAATATTTAATTAAATGTAATACAACTACGTTCAATGGAAATTACTTTAAAAGTCTATAAGCTCTGGATTCTAAAGATTCTCATTTGTATTATCTTGATATGAAGAAGAAAATGCCATGACATAAATAAAACTGAGATTTAATTCCTTATGTCAAAAAAAGAGTTAAATTTGGATTATAGTGGGAATGGTTTTTTAGATTTTTTTTATCCTGCTTCTATATAAAAATTTTAAGTGAATAAAATTAAATCTTTTCTTTTACACACCTAAATGTTAAGACATGGAATTAGTTCTAGGAAAATGGAAAACAACCACCTTAGGGACCATTCTGGAATGAGTGATTAGAAACTTTTAAGGTTTATTGCTGACTAAGAAAAGACATTTTAAAAAATCAGTTAAATATCTAATCAGAGAAAATACACACATGTGTCTGTTTTCTTACACTTTTACAATCAGAAAATCTGGCAGCATCTTTTCAGACTATTTTATCAAAAGGTATAAACTAGTATGAACTGTAGTTCACTTAGTCATTTGATCACCTGAAAAGGTGCTACCAGACTCTGGCTACCATGGACTGACACTACAGGTAGTCCCTGACTTACAAAAGTTCAGTTAGTAACCATTCGAAGTTACAACAGCAGTGGAAAAAAATGATTTATGACTGTTTCTCAGACATATGACCATTGCAGCATCTCCATGGTCACATGATCAGAATTCAGATGCCTGGCAATTGTCTCATATTCATGATGGTTCCAGTGTCCCGGGATCATGTGATCACCTTTTGCAACCTTCTGACAAAGCAAAGTCAAGGGGTAAGTCAGATTCACTTAACAACCATGTTACTAACTTAACAGTTGCAATGGTTCACTTAACAGCTATTACAAGAAAGGTCATAAAATGGGGCAAAATTCATGTAACTGTCTCACTGAGTCACAGAAATTTTGAGGTCAATTGTGGTCATAAGTTGCTACCTGTACTTGCCTGTTATCGAATGAGAATCCAAGTTTTCTTCATTCAGTTCAGAAACATTTGTCAGTGCTCTATGGCCCTTGCTGCACAACCACAGCAGGATATCTACTCTGACAGAATCTTCTCAGAGTATCAACTAACCTATGAAGGGCGAAGAGGCGGCAAGAAATTTTAGGTATTAATAATACAGATCCAATGCATGATTTGTACCAATTTTCTTAGAAATGTTGTGATAAATAATCACCACAAGGTGGCAGAAGGAAACAAATTACAGTACAAATATTTTCTGTTCTGCTTACCTTGGGAAATGAACAGGAAGATAACTCCAAGATGTACTGGATAGATCACATTGTTGCAACTAACTTTGTGTATCTTTGGAAAGAGTGCTACTAATAGCTTAATCCACAGCCTACGGGAATCATTACACTTGACTTGGTCTGATTCAATTGAAGCCAATGAGACTGAAATGCATTAACATAATAGCTGTGTTTTTACCTGAAGCAGCACTTTAGCTTAGCAATAATGAGGAATCTGGGCTAGTACTCAGCTGGATATATTTCTGTATATTCAACACTGGGGTCTATACTAGAGACAAGCAAGATTCCACCTTTTCTAGTTTTGAATAGTTCAGCTTTTTCAGAGATTACCAAAACAAAGGCATAGGAAAGGGAAAGCAGCATTATAATAACACACTTAAAAGACTGTTTATTGATAAAGATGTTCTCAAGTTAAACTTGGCTCTTAACAACAAGCATTTGTCACATAACATCCCAGATGTAATAATTGTCAGTATGAAAACTGAAAGACTGGATAGTGAATGTACTTGGAAACAGCAGAATAGAAGAGAAAGAACAATAGAAAATCACTAGTTGCAAATAAAGGAGGAACAATTGTGGAAAAAGAAAGCAAAGATAGTACCTATATTAATAGATGCCTTAGATGCAATCCCCAAACATCTGGAGCACCACTTGAACACCATTGGCATTGCAAAATCACCATTAGTCAATTGCAAAAGGCAGCTTTACTTAGAACAGCTTACATCCTCCAACAATATTTTTAATATCATCTGTCACATAACACCCCAGATGTAAGAAGCAACCACATGTGCCTTCCCAGATCCTGCCTATCCCAGATATTTGGACAAAGATGTTAAATCCAATCTAAACATCTGGCTGACTGTAAGATTAATTATCATAATAAATGCAAATGCCACCAACTACCAATGACTTTGGGCAGTTTACAATTGTTAAAATATTTTAAAACAAAAATCAATACAAAAACATAAAAACAACACACAACAAAAGAACAAGGATAACAAAAATAAGCAAACCTGGAGGGGAACAGTCCTCAATGGAACTGCATCTACATGGAGGGAAGTGTGTAATGGGGTGCCCTGGAGCTCTGTTCTGGACCCAGTGCTCTTCAATATCTTCATCAACGATTTGGACGAGGGGATAAATGGGAAACTTATCAAATTTGCAGAAAACACCAAGCTGGCAGGAATAGCCAACATTCCAGAAGATAGGCTTAAGACTTGAACACTGGGTGCTATCCACAAAGAAGAGGGAGTCAAGCTATTCGCCAAAGCTCCTGAAGGCAAGACAAGAAGCAACGGATGGAAACTAATAAGGGAGAGAAGCAACCTAGAACTAAAGAAAAACTTCCTGACAGTTAGAACAATTAACTAGTGGAACAACCTGCCTCCAGAAACTGTGAATCCTCCAACACTGGAAGTTTTTAAGAAGAGACTGGACAGCCATTTGTCTGAAATGGTTAGCATTTCCTGCCTGAGTAGGGGGTTGGACTAGATGACCTCCAAGGTCCCTTCCAACTTTCTTCTTCTTCTTCTTCTTCTTCTTCTTCTTCTTCTTCTTCTTCTTCTTCTTCTTCTTCTTCTTCTTCTTCTTCTTCTTCTTCTTCTTCTTCTTCTTCTTCTTCTTCTTCTTCTTCTTCTTCTTCTTCTTCTTCTTCTTCTTCTTCTTCTTCTTCTTCTTCCTCCTCCTCCTCCTCCTCCTCCTCATTATTATTATTATTATTATTGAAAGGGATGTCAGTCACCCTCTTCAAAGGCCTTTATAACTTGGTCTAAGTAGTTTATGAACTGGTTTGATAGTTCCTTCAGAAGTTTTAAACTTCCCAGTCGAGCCTGCAGCTCTGAAATTCCCTTGCAGTGTGCCAGTGAAATACTAACCAGGGTCAATATAGCTTAGCTTCCAAACATAGAAGTATCAGCAAGTGCTATCACTTGTTCATAATTCTCTAAATCAGTTATGATGCATGGACATTAGATTACAATCAATTAACAGATCTCTGAGTAACATATAACAGCTCTGCACTTCTAATTGTTTAATAATAGCCACCAACAAAAATATTTTCTCTTACTTTAACAAAGAAAGCTTGGTTGAAAATCAGTTGTGAATCTGGGTGAATGGATTGGGACCACAATTTTGGTAATGAAAATAGGTTTTGTGGCTGAGCATATACTCATTCTGGACTTTTAAGGATAACTCCAACTGCCTCTACTTTATGCACTTCAGGTTTCTAAAAAAATTAGCTCCATTAAGCCTTTTCACAGTTGCTCTAATGAAGTGTCATCCTTAAACTGAAACAATTTAACTTCTCAGAAAATGACTTTTGGCCATGCATGAAAAGTGAGTTATTTAAAAGTAAGATAGAAATCTGTAGGATTTCTTTGTTCTGACTCTTTTTTTAAGTCCTGATTCATTTAACTGGACTTTGTTATGCAAGCAGGGCATTTGTTTCAATTCCTATGCATGACTGTGCAAAGATAAACAATTTAAAAAGGGAAGGAAGACCTAAAAATGCTTTCCTCCCCACCCCCACCTGTTGACCCTTGGTGACTGCCTGGAGTAGTCCGTGCAGTTTTCTTGGCAAGGCTTTGTCAGAATCCAATTATTTTTCATCTCTAGTTATCGACTATGGAAAACCCCATTTCTGCCCTCTCTGGATTCTGTCATATGATGAAGGGGAAGGGGGTGAACAAAGGGGTTTTATGGCCCTCACTTCCTTCAGTACAACTTCAAAAGGGACTGAATGTGGATACCACCAAAAGGACTAACCATAACAATGGGGCCATCAGCTTTCATCTGCTCCTCTCTGAAGTCTCCCTTCCGCTGGCAGTGAGGAAAAAGGGGGTGCAAATGTAACGCCTGGGATTGTCGCTGGAAAGATGGTGGGGTGGGGTGGGGTTGCTGCGAATCCCTTAAAACCTTGAACCATAGGGCTTGGCCCCCATGTCCTGTCTAGAACGCCTGCAATTATTTTCTCTTAATAAAGATGCCTGTTGGAAGAAATATTCCAAGAGTTCTGTCTTCTTAAGATGCAAAGTGGGGTGGGTCCTTACATTAGATAGAACTTGCAGAATTAGTCCACCTGGAAGGGAGAACCTTGCCGGGGGACTTTGCAAACATTACCATGTCAAATAATGGAGCAGGAAAGGGAGAAAATTCCCCAGGAAGGGAGCCGCTGCCCCGACTGAAACCCTGCCAGATGTCAGGATCTGAGAGGTCAGATTCCTCAGGAGAAGAGGTGGTGGAGACACGGGATCACAAACCCCAGTGGTCAATAGGCGTTGGAAAGAAAGGCGAATGGGAAAAGAAATCAAGAAAGGTGACCCTGAGACAGGGGGGCCAACCAACCACAATGGAAGCAGGAGATGGAGAAATCCCAGCACACAAGTGAAGAGGAAGGGAGCTGGGCACCGTACTCGGACTGGATCCTAGAGAAAGCTAGGATGAAGAGAACTCTCAGCTCCCTAGGAAAAGAGAATTTTGAGCCCTATGGCCGCCCAAGCTTCTGGAGCCGCAAAGGGAGAGACACCGAGGGGGAAGTGGAACCTGCAGCCCCGGGGACATCTGCTGATCCAGTAGCCCCCACTCCCCGCCGACCCGCAGATGGCAATCTGGATGGAAGACATTACCACCGACAATGAAGGCACCGATCCATTCAAAGACTCCCGCCACTGGATGTGAGATTCAAGGGGGAGCCAACACGCTTGCGATTTTTCCTAACCCAAGTCCTCAGCTACATGGAGGAATACGGGCGGCACATCCCCAGTGACAAAGCCCGTATCCGGATCATGCAATCTGCCCTGGACAGGCCGGCCACAGATTGGGTGGTGAACTTGCACGACTCCAAAGCCCCAGAGCTCAACGACTTCAATCGTTTCATGTCCTCTCTGAGAAGAGGATTTGAGGACCCCCTGGCTGATTGCAAAGCCCACAAAAGGATAAAAATGATGAGGCAAGGCAAACACCCGGTAGCCGTATTTATGCAAGAATTCCAGGCCATTGCCAGCAAACTGAACTGGCCGGAAGACATCCTCCTTAGCCATTTCAAAGACGGACTAAATTATGACCTATATGACACTTGCCTGCCCCGAGGGGACTCACACTAACTTGAGGAATGGTACGTCTTGGCAGAGGAAGCAGAAATCGACATACTGAAGAGGCACCACCGAGGAAAACAATGGAGCCCCTCACCACCTGGGTTGACATGTGAACCAGTGAAACCATTGGTGACGGCCAAGAAGCAAATGGGGTGTTTCAAGTGTGGGAGAGAAGGGCATCAGGCTGTAGAATGCTGCTCAAAAGCCCCCCAGCACAACCCAGACAGATCACTGGCCAGCAAATCTGGAAAGTCTCCAGCTAAGCCAAAAGAACCTGCCATGAGAATGATGGAGGCTGTGGAATCCCACACCTCTGCTCATTAGGGGGAAAGAACTCCAGCCTACACTGCAGGGCCGGTGGACACCTCAGACGACAGCTCAGAAGGCGAACCCCTGGTAAGTGGACGTATCGCACCCATCCTCAAGACAGTGACTATATTAATTCCCCCCATGCCCGAAGCCGTGAAGGTGAAAGCCTTAATAGAGTCTGGCTGCACCCGCTGCCTCATTAGCCCGATGCTAGTGGGGAATCTGGGCATTCCGTCAAGGAGACTGGAACAACCAATTTCATTTGGCCAGTTAGATGGGTCCATAGCAGGGGGGTGGTGCCAGCTACCCTAGCCACTTTACCAATACACCTCTCCCTGGACAAACATAAGGAAGACATAACATTTGTAGTGACCCCAGGCATGGAATGCCCAATGATCCTAGAGATGGAATGGTTAAAAAAATGGAACCCCTGGGTGAATTGGAGGAGGGCAGAAATCAAATTCCCGAAGGGGGCCCCTATGGGCTTAAAATCCCAAGAGGGGCTACCAAAATCAAGAACAGAAAAAGCATCCATGGGAGAAGAAAAGGGACTACCAGAAATACCAGAGGAATACAGAGACCTTGCTGAAGTTTTCAGTGAGGAGAGGGCGGATGAGTTCCCCCCCACCGACCCATGGACTGTGCCATTGAATTCAAGCCTGGGGCAAAACTCCCGGAGCCCAGATTATACTCATGAGCCCAAAGGAAAAGGAGGAAATGGAAAGATTCATAAAGAAAAACCTAGAAAGGGGGGGTCATTGAACCAGCCAAGCCTAAAGTGGCTGCCCTGGTCCTCTTTAGAGAGAAGAAGGAGGGCTCTTTACTCTTATGCGTGGATTATAGGGCCCTGAATACAATCAGTGAAAGCAACCTATATCCTCTGCCCCTCATGAAGGACATTTTGTCACACCTTTTGAAAGGGAATTTTTTTTCTAAACTAGACCTAAGGGAAGCTTACTATCGCATGAGAATTAAGGAAGGGGATGAATTTAACTGTCCCATGGGGTGTTACCAATTCAAAGTCTTGTCATTTGGATTACAAGGGGGCCCCGCAGTATTTATGCAATTAATCAATGACGTTCTAAGAGAGCACATATTTAAGCGGATCCTGGTTTACTTAGACAATGTTCTTATCTTCACTGAATCAAAAGAGGAACATGTCAACCTAGTCAGAGTGGTCTTAAAGAAACTGCGAGCCGCCCACCTATATGTCAAACTCTCGAAATGCAAATTCCACCAAGAAAGGATAGACTACCTAGGTTATCACATATCTCCACAGAGCATTGAAATGGACCCCGAGAAGGTCAGAGCAGTATTAAAATGGGCACCACCCTGCACAAGAAAGCAACTGCAAAGTTTCCTGGGCTTCACAAACTTTTACTGCCAATTCATCCCCTCATTTGCCCAGATAGCCCTACCCCTCATGAACTTATTAAAAACGAAGGGAGCATCCTCAGTAAAACCTAGCCAGCCACTAACATGGACAATGGAGTGCCAAGCAGTGTTTGAGAGATTAAAGAGACTTTTTTCTGCCGAACCAGTACTGAGGCACCCAGACATGGATAAGCCCTTCGTAATACAGGCGGATGCAAGTGATGTGGCAGTGGGGGCTGTACTATTACAAGAAAACGATGAAGGGGTATTGCAACCCTGTGCGTATACATCCAAGAAATTAACGGAAATGGAACAGCGCTGGCTGTTATATATACCAACAACCCAAAGAGTCACATTCATGCAGCTTTGCCACAACACAAAATCAGCAGGGCATTTTGGATTTGTAAAAACATTACACTTAATTAAATGGCAATTTTGGTGGCCAAAACATTACACTTAATTAAACGGCAATTTTGGTGGCCATCCATAAAAAAGGACATAGAAAGTTACATGGCCAGCTGCCCAAAGTGTGCAACTGCAAAGAGGTTGCAAGGGAAATCACCTGGACTTTTACAAACAGTGGCAAATCCCTCAGCCCCCTGGAGGGAAATAGCCATGGATTTTATAGTGGAATTACCAGAAAGCAATGGGAATACTGTTGTCTGGATGGTCACAGACTTGTTTTCCAAACAGGCACACTTTATCCCTTGCCAAAAGATTCACATCGCAAAAGCCTTAGCGAAACTTTTCGTCCAGCACATTTACAGATTGCATGGGGCACTCCAACGCATCATCTCTGATAGGGGAGTGCAATTTACGTCTGCATTTTGGAAGGAATTTTTATCCCTCTTAGGGACCACTCAGGGACTGACATCTAGCCATCAGCCTCAGTCAGATGGACAAACAGAACGCTGTCACTCAGTACTTGAGCAATATTTAAGATGTTTTATTAATTTTCAGCAAACAAATTGGACAGACCTACTCCCTTTTGCAGAAGTTGCCTACAATAATGCAGTCCAGTCCAGCACAGGTTACACTCCTTTTCAAATAGCCACCGGTCAAAGTTTCAACCCCATGCCAGAATTAACCCCAAATGAACCGGCTATCCCATCACTGAAAGAATGGATGCAACAATTACAAAACACCTGGCCAATAGTTAGAAAAGCACTAGATGAAGCTAGGCAGGCATACAAAGCACAAGCCGATAAAAAAAAGGGTTGAGCCTACACCATTCATTATAGGAGAAATGGTGTACTTATCTACAAAATACCTAAAGTCCCTACAACCCTGTAAAAAACTTGGACCAAAATATACAGGGCCTTTTCCAATTAAAATTATCATAACCCAGTAACAGTAGAATTAGAATTACCCAAAAATCTCAGGTAAATACACCCAATTTTTCATTGTAGCTTACTGAAAAGAGAGCATCAGTCATTGTTACAGCCAAAAATCCCCCACCACCACCTCCAATCATGGTGGAGGGTGAACAACACTTCGAAATAAAGGAAATCCTAGATTCTAGGAGATATCATGGAGCGACTCAATACCAGTTGCATGGAAACACCTCCCTGCCTCACAAAATGAGTGGGTTCATAAACGTCATGTCAGAGCCCTGAAGCTATTAAAGAAGTTTCACACAGAGTATCTTAACAAGCCTGACTAAATTTTATACCTATATTTTTAAGGGGGCAGGATGTCAGAATTCAATTATATTTCATCTCTAGTTATCGACTATGGAAAACCCCATTTCTGCCTTCTCTGGATTCTGTCATATAATGGGGGGTGAACAAAGGGGTTTTATGGTCCTCACTTCCTTCAGTACAACTTCAAAAGGGACTGAATGTGGATACCACCAAAAGGACTAACCATAACAATGGGGCCATCAGCTTTCATCTGCTCCTCTCTGAAGTCTCCCTTCCGCTGGCAGTGAGGAAAAAGGGGGTGCAAATGTAATGCCTGGGATTGTCACTGGAAAGATGGTGGGGTGGGGTGGGGTTGCTGCGAACCCCTTAAAACCTTGAACCATAGGGCTTGGCCCCCAAGTCCTGTCTAGAACGCCTGCAACCATTTTCTCTTAATAAAGATGCCTGTTGGAAGAAATATTCCAAGAGTTCTGTCTTCTTAAGATGCAAAGTGGGGTGGATCCTTACAGGCTTCTTAAAAATGGTTTGCCATTGCCTGTTTCCTGGGGCTGAGAGAAAGTGGCCCCTGGTCACCCAGGGGCTTTGTGCCAAAGGCAGGACTAGAATTTCAGTGTCCCAGTTTCTTGCAGGTATCCTAACCATTATCCCAAACTGGCTAGAAAAGTGCTAATACTCTATATTTAATAAAATGATAACAAGCCCAGTATCTGCCTGTCTTTTTCTTTTTCTCTGCTCATTACCAGTACAACTAACTAAAATTTGATTTCCATTTATGTCATTGCTGAAGCAAAAGAAGTGAGCATAAGTGAGAAATTAGTAGAATCAAATAGTCTGAAAAGTAGAGGATTATTATATCATTTTAACCTAAGTCCTGGTTTTAATTGGAGCTATTGAGAACAAAAGTGGTTTCTGGGGTTTTGTTGGAGTTAGCAGGGACAATGACAAGCATAATGGACTGTATGTGCGTATGGCATCCTTTGGCTCATAAAAACAAAGTTTCTGGAGCTAGACTTTCCTATCAGTAATTGCCTGGTTCAGATTATTCTGACTCATTCCCTCCATCTGGCACCTGAAAAGCCAACAGTTAAAACATTTTCATTTGCTAGAGAGCAGTGAAGTACTGTAATTAGCTTCATCTGGCGCTCAAACAGTTGCATGCAGTTGGTCATCTCCGGCTTAGTGAACTTTTTTTCCCCTAGCAGTTTGGGCTTTGGCAACTTCCATAATTATTGTGTGTTTTGAAACATTATCATAATCAGCTTGAGACTTTAAAAACCAGAATCAGCCAATTTATTTTGAGCTGTTATTCATGAGAACAGAAAGTAGACTATATGCTTTAGAAAGGGAGAAAGAATAGCTGTCTGTATACATTTGTATGCAAAGTGCTTTACAAATTCTTAACTTTTTACTAATCTCTTCAGTCTAAAATACAAAAAATTGTTAAACTTAACAAAGGAAATGTTTGAAGTATTAATATTATAGATTTGCTAGACATCTTACAGAATTTATACTAATGTCAATCATTACCTTTAATTCTCATGTTCATCTTTGAATATTGTTGCTTATGTGGTCAGAACAATACATACTTTTACAAGCTATTATCAGCCTGTTAGAAGACATATAAAAGTATACAGAGGTATTTTTGTGGGAAAAGATCCTAGGGAATGGGTGAAATGGCAAAAAGGCAGGAAGAACAAAGGAATCATGTGATAATTTCATCATTTGATTCAAAGAATCAGAATGCATGAGCTGGGTAAGTCCCCTTATAGGTCATCTACTCTACTCCTCTGTTTACTACAGGAATGTAATAAACTATCTCCACCAATAGCAATCTAACAAAAAGCAATTATTTGCCCTTGTCACAGGTTGTTGTCCAGTGGCCCTCTTTTACTATAAGTCATTGCTTACTAGAAATGGAAGAGCAAGAGTTATTTAGTGGGCTGCTGGAAAAATATTCCAGGTTCTGGTAGATAAAGTCACTAGGATTTGCTTGGAGTTGGACTCTCACTAGGGAAACCAGTCAAGGTAAAAGAAGCATAGTCTTACCTTTTGATCTGAAATAAGTTTGACCTGTAACATCTGAGGAAATATTCTGTTCCTCAGATCAGTGAAACCCTCCTAGCTGGTGAAGGTCAGGAGGAGGTACATAGAGTTGGATCTATAGCAGGGGTGTCAAACTCAATTTCACTGAGGACCACATCAGGGTTGTGGTTGACCTCGGGGGGCCGGGTGGTCGTAGTCAGAGTGGGTGTGGTCAGGGTGGGCGTGGCCAGCTCAATATCGCTTGTTTTGGGGGGCACCTGTGTGGTCTGGGCTGGGCTGGGGGGATCCAGCTTGGTCCTCGAGCTCCCAGGGCACTGGGACCCCACAGCCCAGCGCAGCCCTGCTATCCCAAGAGGGCGCCCTGCTGCACTTGTCTCCTCCTCAAAGCTGCTGTTGCTGCTGTTCTTGCTCTCCTTGGCCATGATGTGTGTGGGAGGGCAAAGTATGCGGGTCAGAGGGAGGCCCACTCTCTCTCCATATGAGGAAACCTGGTTTTGTAACTAAAGTATCCTCAGCAATAGGATGGGAGACCAGCAGGAGAGATCAAGATGAGGAGACAAGGGGATGGGAAAAGGGCAGCAGGACTGCTGGTGGCCAAATGCTAAGACAGCACTTCCCTCAGACCCTCCCTCTCTCTCATTGTAATCCCCTCCCTCCCTTCCTTCTTCCCTTTTCTTCTTTTTCCTTCCCTCTTTATTCTCCTTTCTTCCTTCTTCCTTCCCCCTCTTTCCTTCTTTTTCCTTTCTTATTATCTTCCCCTCTTCCCTTCTTTTTCCTTTGTCTTTCCTCTTTCCTCTTTCCTTTCTCCTTTCCTGTTCCTTCTTGGATGCTCAAATGCAAAAGGGGAAACATTTCTCCATGCCTTCTTGCCTTGTGATCAAATGCCACTTTTGCTTGTAGTTTGTGGCCACTTAAAACCAGGCTCAGTTTATCCCATGCTTGCTTTAATTAGGGGGTGTCCACAGACAACAGTACAGCAAAACTGTCAAAATGGTGGCTGTGATATTTAATCAGAGCTCCTCTGTTTTTTATGTGCAACAGCTTTAGCTTTCATGAGCAGAGGTAGGTTAAGTTGTTTTTCTATTAATACATAAAAAAGGGCTCTCCTATAGGGAGCCTGCCTAATTCGGACTGGAAATATACCAAAGGAAAATATTTTTCCCCACTGGAAATATCTGTTTGCAACATACAAGGAGGGGATACTTTCCTAAGAGCTCACAATTCAAGAATAACAATGTTAACTTGGTTTGCCAACAAAGTTCTGTCTGTGACAAAACAGAACACAAAATAGCTTTCTCCTTTGAACTGGGGCATTTCCAATCGAATTGCCTCTTCCTCCCTCCCTGACTCCCTCCCTCCCTCCCTCCCTCCCTCCTTCCTTCCTTCCTTCCTTCCTTCCTTCCTTCCTTCCTTCCTTCCTTCCTTCCTTCCTTCCTTCCTTCCTTCCTTCCTTTTTTTTAAGCTGCCAGAGGCTCCAGGCAGAGGTGGCAACAGGCAGCCAGTGGTGGGCAAAGGCTTCCCCTCCCCGTCATTGCCTCTGCATGGCTTAGCTCACCTCTCCCAGACACACACACACACACACACACACACACAGAGAGAGAGAGAGAGAGAGAGAGAGAGAGAGAGAGAGAGAGAGAGAGAGAGAGAGAGAGAGAGAGAGAGAGAGAGAGAGAGAGAGAGAGAGAGAGAAAGAGAAAGAGAAAGAGAAAGAGAGAGACCCATGGCAGGCTGCAAGAAGCATTCCTCTCCCAGTCTTTTCCTCCCAATGTCAAAGTGTGGGACTGCAGGAGGTGAGACCCCCACCCACACTCACACAAACACGTGTGCAGGTTCTGGGAGAGGTGAGCTGAGAGCCATGGAGCAAGAGGAAAGGATAGGGGAAGGGGTCAAAATGGGAAACTTCTGTCCGGAGCCTCTGGCAGCTTAAAAAAAAAAAGTGTGGAGCAGTGGCTTCCCTTTCAGTCCACCCTCCCCTCCATTGCCTCCACGCCGGGGTTGACTCTAAACCTGCCAAAAGGGCAGTTTTGCTTTCGACCCCCCATGCCAGAAACCGAAAACTGCTGCCATTCACCTGCCGTGTGCCCCTGACAGCCCCTGCAAACTCCTATTGCATGCTGGCAGGCAGAATCCTAATGCTCCCATTCTGTTTCCTCCATGCTCAGGAAGGAAGCTGCTGACCATGGGTCTCCCACTCGGGGGTGGGGCGATCCCAGTTAAAGCGTGACGGGTGAGGCTGGGAGGGGTGGGGCGAGGCTGGGTGGGGCAGGGTGAGGCAAATGAGCTGCAGCTGCTCCTGCACACCACCAGCCTCCAAGCGCTCACCATTTCCTGTGCGTGCACAGGGAAATCACCCAGCTGGGCTGGGGTGAGCCAGGGCTGGGGAAGCAAGGGCTGGTTTCTTGCCATTTCTGTGAACAGTTTCAGGGGCCAAATTTGGGCCCTTGGTGGGCCGTATCCGGCCCACAGGCCTTGTGTTTGACATGTCTGATCTATAGGTATTGTCTAATTTTTTTGAGGAAGGGGTTGGTGCTTCCCACCTTGAAGGAGGCAGTAGAATGTCCCCAACTTAAGAAATATCATTGGATTTGACGACTCATGTGATGTGATGGCAAATTCACACATTTGCAATTGTGTACATCTTCACATTCCTTTCCTCCCTAAAATGGAAATGGCCACTATAAATGAGGCAACTGGATACCAAGGTATAGAGGAAGGAGAAGTAATGTTTCCCTTATTACTAAGGCATAGGTGAAACATGGGCTTATACCTATGCTTGGTCAGGTTCACTTTTCTTCTGTTGTTCCAAATAAGTACTTTAGTCTAGGTGTAGCTGTACCACAAGCTAAATTGAACAATACTCCTTTGGTTTTTGGTACCAAATCTCTCATACAATCTATGTGTATATATGAGTCATCAAACCAAGCAAAATCTCTGTGCAAAAGTCACATTGCTCCTCAGGTCTCTATCATACAGGATTTTCCATTTTTTTCTTCTTCCACATAGCAATATCTCTATCCAATCCTCTGTTGTCAATCAGTACCTATTAAGATTCTTAAAGCCTTTAAGCTAAGTTCTAAGAAATAGTTCAGACTCCTGTGCCATCTTCAAATTGCTTGCCTTCCTCCCTCCCTTCCTAGATATACAGCATAGATATACTGTGCTTCCCAGAAAGTCAGCATGTATACAGTATATTGTATGTCTACTGAATGTTAATGGTATGACTGGGAGACATGCAGGCTAAAAAGTGGAACTGAGGCTTTTTATCCCTGCTTCAGCCTCCTTCAGTTATCTCTATCCAGACAAATTTTAACTGCAGAGATGGGAAGTATGGTAAGTTGGCTAGTTCTAGCTTTCTCCTCGTTGTTCTCATTACTATGGAAATGTGAAGAGGGGGATGTCTACAACCAAAGTTTTTCTCTGTGAAGGGTTTTCTGAAATGCTAGATATTTTAAGGCAAAAATTCAACTGATGCATAAAATAAATTCTTAGATGCAGATTATTGGGCTCTAGGTAGAGAGCACTGAGAAAAGTGAATGATAATGGTAGAGCTAGCTCAATTGATTTTCTATATTTCTCATATAGAGAGCTTATATTCACAGTGCAAAAATCTCTGCTGTTTATTGAAAGAGAATAACTGAAGGAAGTTTCTAATCTATATGATCAACGTGTTTGTTTTCAGACTGTTAGGCTAGTATGGCCTAATTCAAAATATTCCCAGTTTAATTCCTCTTACACTGGAGTTGATTCAGCTCCTGCTGTTACTTTTGTCCTTCAGTCACTTATTCCTTTTTATCTGATTCCTTTTCTGTTTTTCTCAAGCAACCATTGAGGTCACTCGAATACTTTGGGAGGGAGGAGCTTGATTTTTTTACTTATCATTCAGGTGGCTTATTTGTAGGATTATTCTTGCCCCTTCTGTTTGAGTTCTATATAAAGCTGCTGAGTAAGATCATCCATCAGTTTGGGTTCCAATATTATCACTATGAGAAGGATACCGCATATATGGTAAATAAACCTGGATGACCCTAGACCTTCTAAGTGATAATGTCAGTAATCTGACTCAGTGTGCTAATGGAGCTGTGTAGTATTGATGTGGATCTGGATAGGGAGAAACAGACTCAGAATCAGTTCTGACAAGAATGAGTGGCTGTGCATATTGGGGATCACTGGTCCAAGGAAGTATTTGTCTCAAGCACCAAATGGTATATGTTATGTATTGATGTAAATTGCTTGGGAACTGTTGAAAATGCTTAAACGGCTGCATCCGTTTAAACTCCAGACTGACTGTCTACATACTTGTTAGCTTGTGTTTGAGTGGTAAAGACTGCTTTAATTCTATTGGCTGCCGCCTAGCAGTGATCCGTATAGAGGTTTAGTGGCAGTTAGCACCACTTCTGTTGTTAATTGAATAAAGAGTTGCTGTTTGCACCAAGCACTTTGTCAATGCCTCACTGATCCCGAAACATACCAGTATATTTCACCATTCAAGACTAGTACACAATCTGGGAACTGTCTTGGACTCCTAGCTACTGCTCAAAAAATAGATGGCAGCTATGGTCAAGAGGGTTTTGCACAGCTCCATTAGCACACCAGTTCTACCCATTCCTAAATCAGGGCTTTCAGATGATCACTCATGCCCTAGTGATCTCATGAATGGACTAATTAAACATAATCTACATCATGGGTGTCAAACTCATTGCATCACATGATGTGTTGCAACATATAGTGACTTTCTTTTTGCATTGCCGGAGCTGGGGTGGGCGCAGCCTCTGTATGATGCAACTGGCCTATGGACTGGCAGTTTGACACCCTTGATCTACATTGAAGAGTACTTAAAAATTATAGTTGGTCCAGAATGTGGTGGGTTGGGGAGCTAATGGAAAGCCATGGCAGCTCCATGAGATACTACTGCCCTGCCAACTGCATTAGCTGCCAGTTGCCTTCTTCGTGCAATTCAAGGTACTGGTTATCACCTGTAAGCCTCACATGAGATAGGGCATAATTCTTTAAGAAACTGCCTATTCTTGGTAGGGCCTATCTGTCTTGTAAAGTTGGGCAGAGTGGGTATATTTCTGATTTCTTTGATAAAAGAGTATCAGGAGTTAGGAAGTGTGTCTTCTCTGTCATGGCTTCTGTCCTCTGGAACACTATCCTCCAGCAAACTGTCCTGACATTAAAAAAGTCCATCTCCTATCCTGACATTAAAAAAGTACCTGGAGTTCTGGCTATTCTCCAAGGCCTTGGAATAGGTTGATTGTTGAATCCCTAAAATGTGTTTTTTAAGTTGTGTATGCTTTTTCTTCTGGATACATATGATGTGTATCTTTTATTGTTCCTGGTTTTAAAGTGCAAGTCTTCCAGAGTAATTTGGAGTTGGGCAGCTTCTAACTTTATAACTAACTAAATAAAATATATTGAATGTGAACACTACTGTTTTAAGAACACTGGTAAATAACAATGCTGTCACATGAATTCTAATGAAGGTTCTAAGTGGTTTTTTTCATGCTGTTTTCTATAATGAAATCACATTTCCCCCCAATCAGGCTTAGTTTTCCTGTGAGCCCATCTTCATTTTCATTATTCAATTAGTGACATTACGGCAGTACATTTTAAGTGTAGTTACATATCTATAACAATCTTTGAATGAAATCTAGTCATTATTTTTGTTTTCTAGCATAAGTAATCTTAAGAAAAAGACAGAAGGAATAAAAACTAACACGGAACCTGTGCAGATTGAATCATATCTGTATATGAGCCCAATCTCTGCCTAAAGGCCTGTTCCTAATGCCAGATCTCACTATATAAACAGCTTAAATGTATAGTGTCTAAATTCAAGTTAAACATTAAATTTATACTTATCTTCATACTGTTGTCATGCCACAAAACTAAATCATTGTGATATTTTCTGCTACAATATAAATGTGGTGAATTAACATTTAAATCTCAAAAGCAAAATTTTACTCCATTTGTTAAAAAAACAAAAAACCTGTGAACTTTATTTTGGTTATAAACTGGGTGACTAAGATAAGAATTGAGCCCCTCATACTTGCTGTTAGATACCTTGCATGTTAGATTTCTAGTAGGACAATTAAAAGATTCATGTCATATGCTGTTTGCCATTTCTGTGACATGTTGGCAGCCAAAATACCATTCTGTATAGTGTTACAATGTTGTTATTTTTGCTAAACAAGCATATTGATGATATATTTAACAATTTCTTCTCCAAATAACATATTTACAAGTTTATTGTTTTGTCAGAATGCTTGTTCACTTATGGAGAGTCTTGACCATGACCACAATGGTGTTTATCTACTGCCTCCTTGAAAATTAGCTTGAAAACTGTCTTTCATAATGGGAATAAATTACTGTACCATCTAAATTGTTAGCATAGTGTGCTATCATGAAAAAAAAAGATAAAACTAATTTTTGAAAAGATCCAGTATAAAAATATCAGTGGAATATCAATGGAATATCTACTGCGTTTCTTCTTGCCTTTGCTTGGATTTACAAGCACTGTTGATTTTTGTGTGAGTAGGACAGTAGGAATGGGGGAAATTATTACATTCATAAAGAATGCCCAAAATGTATTTCAATTGTTCTAGGAAAAAATCTAATACACAGTCCATTTGTTGACTTTGAAAATATTTTCCTTCTTCCTTGGCACTTCAAGCTTATGAAAAACTTTATTGAAATAATGGATTAAACAAGAAATGGATTCATGTACCAAATGAATAAGTTCCCAGGATTAGTGATGCTAAAATTAAGAAAGATATTTCTGAGGGTCCTCAGATAAGATAATCGATGAGAGATGACAAATTAAGTTGAAAATGTTGTTTCACAATCCATCAGGTGTCTCCTTTTAGGAAACCATAAAGCAGGAATCTATCAAAAAAAAAGAGGGAAAAAGAATGAATTCCTGAAGTCATATCAAGCTGTGGGTGTAAACATGTCATTGAAAGTTCATTTTTTGGACTCTCATTGGCCTTTCCCTGATAACCTCAGTACGGTCAGTGATGAGTACGGTGAATGATTTTACCAGGACAGCTCAAACATGTCAAAGTGTGTCCCAGTATGACTGGCTGACTCTTTTTGAATATTAGGAAACATGATTAGGAGGTGATATTCAGCAGAAGATTAAACAATGCTTTTTTTAGGTAGCACTTTTGTCCTTTCAGTTAACTTATAAATATAGGCTATTATGAAAGTATAGTGATATGCCACTCAAAAATCTTGCCTGATTGAAGACTTTCAAGACATATTTGAATTCAGCATAAACAATATTATAAAATTAACCACTTTCTGTATGTAGGAGATACCCTAATTTTTTTGTTCTGCACTGTAATCTGTAGTTTAATGTTTAGTGCAAATGATTAGTCAGATTCTGTATGGAATTCACTTTTAGGAGGGAAAAAGACAACATTGAGAAAGATATTAGAATGCTATGGATAAAGATATTTTGAAGGGAGGTACAGTATTTTACAATCTTGATAAATGGATTTCTGTGCATAAGACTGAACAACAATCATTTATGCTAAGGTAACACAGATAGGTTATATAGAATCAAGAAGCTTATTTCTTTCACAGTTAATTAAATCATCTGATAACTAGGGATATTCAAGTATAAACAATTTCCTGGTTGAAGGCTGTAGTCTCTTAAGATTAACAAAAGTATGAGGCAAAACAAATATTGGTCTAGTGTACAGACAATTGCTTTGATGTATTAATTCATTTATTTGGAGGGCTTTTAGGCTGCTCCAATCAGCCATATGACTCCCCAGTGTCTAAATGGAATAGAGTCACTACTATCCAAATTTATAAATACGTTGTATAATATAATATCACAAATAATAACATAAAACCAGAAGATATACTCATGAGAATAATAATTCCTTCTGAGGATTTTTTCATGAATTTTCTGATGGCAATGAGAAATAGGGACATTCAAAGTTTGAGATGGATAAATCCCATAGAAGAGGGATGATGTCTAAAAGGGAATGCTTTTGTGGCCCCTGAAGATTGCAGTCTCACATCAAGGTGACATGCTATGAACCCACCTTACTAGAACTTTTTGGATGAATAGATACTATTGGGAAAAAGCCCCAAAGCATGTATAGCTTTAAAGTTGATAAATAGCACTTTGAATTGAATGTGTAAGCCAACTGATAGACTTCAACTGTATGTCACGAGGTGAAGCCATAATTACTAAAACTGCCACATTTTGGACCAGTTTTAAGCTTCTGAATTCTCATAGAAGGCAATCCATGTAGTTCAATAAGAAGTGACTATTGTGTGAGTGACAATGGGTAACATTACAGAATTCCTACAACTCCTATAGGTTCATTCTAACTATACCTACACAATAAAGTGTAGGTCTCTGGTGGAAATCTGTGCATACAGTAAGAGTAGAGAAATAGTGATATTTCACCACTCTTATTCCCATGGAATAGGCCTGAATATAAGCAATTACTTAAATGTGGTCAGAATTTTATGCCATAATGTTCTAATTCAAGGAATGAAAGATCTTTTGGATTGCTTCATTCCCTGAACCCCAGGAGCCCCCAAGGTCTAAAGTTTAGTGAATCAGGAAATACCATTCGGAACCAATTTGGTCTAAGGCTAATGCTGCCTCCCTATTCCCAAAAATAGAAGAGTTGATGGAACTGCCCACATCACCTTGGGAAACTCCACAGGTGTCCTGTGTAGTTCCACTAGGAACAAAGGATGAACCAATCAGATGGGCCCATTCTTTCTGTAGAGGTTAATGGGACTGAATAACACCAAAGCAGTGATGACTGATGACCATAACAAGAGATAGGTGTTAATTTACTAATCCTGAACTGTTTCATTGTTAAATGGAATGTGTGATGTTGCTTGACCATAACCATGTCTTATCACATATAGAGAAATCACTTACTCTTTCTGCTTTTATAACAGATGAGAAAGGACATGAGTTTTATTCTCAACATCTAATAGGTTACAATATGTGATCTGTGTTCTACATGGGTTAAAATTCTACAGGGTTCTTCAAGAATCATTTTACATCCTGAAATATCTCTTTTCTTGCAGAGAAGAGATGTGATTAATTAGCTTTATTTACCAGCTCTGTAACCCACAATGTCTGAAAAAATAGCTTTTTAAATGAAATTTGTTTATTTAGTCACATTTGTGTGCTTTCTCTTTCCCTCGTGTTGATATGTATGTGCCAGTATGCTTTCTAAAATTATAAATAATATAAAATATTCTACATTTTATAAAAGATACTAACATTTTGCATTTATAATAATAGCACTGCATATCCAGCCTATTAAGTGCTATAAAATAGTCAGTAGCAGATGTTTTCTTTTTTTGGCTATATGCACTGGAAGTGGAATTTTAAATTAAAGTTTTAAAGATTAAAATAGTCAACATGTCATTGACTAATCTGTGGAGATTCTGGCAATTTTCCTGAAGACCTCATGGGATCTGATGGGAGAATACCAAAATATCACAAGTTCTAACACAGGGACACCAAAACATTGTGAGATTTCATGCAAAATTGTCAAAATACTGCAATGGGTTTGGGGAATTGGGTGGAGAGAGGAACTGTCAGGACATTACATGATGGTACCCAGAATGTAATTAAGTTGCAATCCCTAACCTAGGTGAATAAAAATATACATGATGATTGAGTCTATGTCATCAAGTCTACTGTGACATTTTCTCCATTATAGTCCGTCTCCAACCTGGTCTTCCAAGAGTACATCCATTGCTACTGTAACTGAATCCAACCATCAATATGTATGGTACTCCTTACCATTTTCCAAAGCTATTATCTACTGGATCTGGATATGAAGGCAATTTCTTTTGCCTTCTGCAAAAGACAGAAGGCAGTGGGGACACTGAAACAAGCAGCTTTTTCTAATCTCTCTCTCCTATCTAGTAATCTGCTAGAACCCAAATACTTTTGCCAGAAGTTCTAAATCATCATCTTCTGGATTTGATCAAAATATTAGGCTGAATACAAGCAGGATTCATTGATGAGGGCAAGGAACTAGAATGACAATTGCGACACAATCCCCACTCCTTTTTATGTATGCTATGGCATCACATGAATGTGTAAAAAGGGCAAAGGTTGTGATGAAACCTAATGCCAGTTTTGGTCATTTTGACAAAGCAGCAAGGTTCTGTGGGACTTGCTGAATGAATAGGAGAAAAAGGGCATGTAGCCCACTTAATGATGCCCAATGAAGGATACAAAAGTGTTAAATATGATTGCAATCATCATCATCATCATCATCATCACAATCATCACAATCATCACCCATCATTCTAGTGCTATGATTATATAAAGTATTTTTATATATATAAATCTACTATACCGTAAAGGAGAACTGCATGTAAAGAGAAGATTACATGTTGCCAGGCTGGGAAAGACATATTCCCGATCCAACAAATTTATTCTTAATCTTTGCTATCTAATATTACTTTTATTACATCAGACATAAACAATCTCTGTGATTTTCTTTTTATTTACACCATTAAACTATGACAAAAAGCCTACACAAAGTACTGATGATTCTGTCCTTATATGAAACCCCTATAAAATGTTAACCCACTTCTAAAAAGAATCCTATGGAAGTTTGTTCAATATTGCAATTTCATATTATTGCCTTTGCTATTGCCCTCTAGTTGCAAAGAATGGTCTTGATTTTCTGTAGTTTGAGTAACTAAGCATCATTGAATTTTTCCATAGATGACTATACTTAGGAAAGCAGAAAGCTTTTGTCTATCCTGATTGCTGTCTTCTGAGCTCTTCTCTTTTCTGCTTGTCCATGCAACATATTTACAATATAAATAAAGGTCAAGTCTGCTCTACTATAGTAAAAATTCCACAGTAATTCAGAAGACTAAATATAATTCCTTGTACATCAAGGAATAGATACACTTTTATTAACGCAATCTAGAATTTGGAGATTTAAGGTGAAGTCACTGTGAGTTATTATAAAAACTGGCATTTCGAAGAGGCCCGAAGACCTAGCTCTTCATCCAGATGTTTGGTGAGGAATACAATACTGTATTTGTTTTCCTTTCTGTACCCATTTGAGTTATTATCCTGCCATCTCTATCTTCTTCTTTTTTTCTTGACATTCTTTTTTTCTTCTTTTTTATGTTTTAAATCATTGTAAGCCTCCCAAAGTTGCTGGGACTTGGGCATTATGCACACTTAATAAATAAATAAACAAGCATACTTGACATGTGAATAAACCATTTAAAATTTTAAATGATGGGAAAATATTTATTTATTTATTTGTTTGTTTGTTTGTTTGTTTGTTTCGATTTCTAGGCCGCCCTATTCCGAAAATTCAGGGCGGCTTACAACATAATCAGTAGCATATAGAAATCAAATACATTATAAAACCCCTAAATTAAAACCAATCATCCGAAACAAACTCACAACAAACATACACCGGCTGGGGCAAGGTGTCAACTGCCCCAGGCCTGCTGGCAAAGATGTGTCTTTAACAGTTTGTGAAAGGCGGAGAGGGTGGGGGCAATATGGACCTCTGGGGGGAGTTGATTCCAGAGGGCCGGGGCCGCAACAGAGAAGCCTCTTCCCCTAGGCCCCGCCAGGTGACACTGTCTGGCTGACGGGACCTGGAGAAGGCCGACCCTGTGGGCCCTAACTGGTTGCTGGGTTTCATGCGGCAGCAGACGGTCCCGCAAGTAACCTGGTCCGATGCCATGTAGGGCTTTATAGGTCATAACCAACACTTTGAATTGCGTTCGGAGACCAATTGGCAGCCAATGCAGCTCACGGAGTGATGTTGAAATATGGGCATTTCTGGGTAAGCCCAATACAGCTCGCGCGGCTGCATTCTGCATTACCTGAAGTCTCCGAACGTTTTTCAAAGGTAGTCCCATGTAGAGAGCATTGCAGTAGTCGAGCCTCGAGGTGATAAGGGCATGAGTGACTGTGAGAAGAGACTCCCGGTCCAAATAGGGCTGCAGCTGGTGCACCAGGCGAACCTGGGCAAATGTCCTCCTTGCCACAGCCGAAAGATGATGTTCCAAATTTAGCTGTGGATCGAGGAGGACACCCAAGTTGCGGACCTTCTCTGAGGGGGTCAAAAACTCCTCCCCCAGGATGATGGACGGACAGGTTGAATTGTCTTTGGGAGGCAAAACCCACAGCCACTCCGTCTTGTCAGGGTTGAGTTTGAGCTTGTTAGCACCCATCCAAACCCTAACAGCCTCCAGACATCGGCACATCACTTCCGCTGCTTCACTGAAGTGACACGGGGTGGAGATGTAAAGCTGGATATCATCAGCATACTGATGATATCTCACCCTGTGTTGGCGGATGATCTCACCCAGCGGTTTCATGTAAATATTAAACAGCAGAGGGGAGAGGACCGATCCCTGAGGGACCCCACAAGGGAGGAACCTAGGGGTCGACCTCTGACCCCCTGCCAACACTGACTGCGACCGACCAGTGAGGTAGGAGGTGAACCACTGCAAAACAGTGCCCCCAACTCCCAACCCCTCCAGCCGGCGCAGAAGGATACCATGGTCAATGGTATCGAAAGCCACTGAGAGGTCAAGTAGCACCAGGATAGTGGAATGTCCCCTATCCCGGGCCTGCCAGAAATCATCCGTCAGTGCAACCAAAGCAGTTTCCATGGAGTAGCCGAGCCTGAATCCTGACTGCTGAGGGCCCAGATAATCGGCCTCACCCAAGAACCGTTGGAGCTGGAGTGACACCACTTTCTCAACAACCTTACCTATAAAGGGAAGATTGGAGACAGGACGGTAGTTGTTTAACACAGCTGGGTCCAGGGAAGGCTTCTTGAGGAGGGGGTGCACAATTGCCTCCTTGCAGGGAGCTGGAAAGGACCCCTCCCTCAAAGAAGCGTTGACAATCTCCTGAACCCAGCCCCGCGTCACCTCCCTGCTGGCCGAAACCAGCCAGGAGGGGCACGGGTCCAATAAACAGGTGGCGGAACTCACAGCTCCAATGGCCTTGTCCACTTCATCAGGTGCTACCAGGTCAAACTCCTCCCACACAACAGGATCAAGACGAGTCCCTGTTATCTCGACTGACTCATTGTCAGCCGACACTGCATTCCAATTGGAGTCAAGGTCCATCCGAATCTGGGCGATTTTATCCACGAAAAACTTATTAAAATCCTCAGCACTACCCTGCAAGGGTGCATCAACCCCCCTTGATTAAGGAGGGAGCGAGTCACCCTAAACAGGGCGGCTGGGCGGGATTCCGCAGATGCAATCAAGGCAGAATGATACGCGCATCTTGCCGCCTTGAGCGCCACATGATAAGTCTTGATATAAGATCTTAATAGTGTTTGGTCAGATACAGATTTACTTTTCCTCCATCGCTTCTCTAGGCGTTTCTTCTGGCGCTTCATCCCCCTGAGTTCCTCAGTAAACCAAGGAGATCTCCTGAGTCTGCTACCACAGAGAGGTCGCAGCGGTGCAATCCGGTCAAGAGCCCCCTTCGCAGCCATATTCCAGGCCGTAACCAGGGACTCTGCCGAACTGTGAATGAGAAAATCCAGTATTTCCCCAAGCGTCCTCTGAAAACTCTCTGGGTCCATCAGACATCTGGGGCAGAACCACCTAATTGGTTCCGCCTCCCTGCAGGGGAGGATTGGAGCCTTAAAAACAAGCCATAGCAGAAAATGATCTGACCATGACATAGGCAAGATATCTAAGCCCCTTAAATTCAGATCATTGCTCAACTGTTCTGAGAGGAATACCATGTCGGGAGTATGTCCCCTCTCGTGGGTCGGACCCTGAACTACTTGAGTCAGGTTCATGGTGGCCATGGTGGCCATGAACTCCTGCGCCAACCCAGAGGATTCGCCGAGCGACGGAAGATTCAAGTCCCCCAAGACAACAAGCCTGGGGAACTCAATCGCCAGCCCAGCAACCACCTCAAGTAGCGCAGGCAGGGCTGTTGACACGCAGCTGGGAGGCAGGTACGCAAGCAACAAGCCCACCTGTACCCCTAGGTCCAACTTCACAAGGAGCGACTCACAATATGTATTTCAATCTTGGTTTTTTCAGTTAAAATGTTTGCCTTTTAAAAATTAATACAGTTATTATATAGCATTTAATGTCAGATCATATCACACAATCCTATTCTTAACCTCTGAATTCCTATGTGGAGTGAGATCTAAATATGTTCAGAATTTTGCAATAACTTATTATTTAATTTCTGATCAACAAATAGGATAGCTTACTCTAAAAACATGATGAAGCAAAATGAAATCAAAAGGATAGAATTTTGAAATAAAGCCCTGACAGACCTTGTAATTTATTGACTGTTGGTAAAGAATATTGAGAGCAACAGATAGCTGAATATTACCCCTATCGACAGAAAGATTTCTTACAAAAGTGACCTTGCACCCATTTCATTAATGTTAAACTCCTTCACTATCAGTCTGTAGAAGGATGTTATCAGCTTAGAGTCATTACATTGTTGCAAATGTTCCAAGTCCAACCCACTTGAATTCTGTTAATACTTATCTGGTATCAATTTAGTACTGAACTTTAATTGACTAGATTCTTGTGTATAGGCTTGAGCAATAAAATTTTGAACTGCAGTTTAGGGTATGGTCCTGATCCTTTGTATCTGACACTATATGAAACAAAAATGTCATTTTAAAGCATTTTTCTTTTCAACACTGCTACAATACCAAAGTTAAGACTATTTCCCCCATTTCATAATGTTACCTGATATCGTTTAAACTTATTTTTAGCCTAATAAATATCATATGATTTTTAAGACAAGTTATTGTTATTTTAAACATGCTGATTTCCTAAAGACTCTTCTTTTCTCTTTTCTATTAACTGGGCAAGGAAAACCTATTGATAGAAAGATACATGTAAAACCATTGTATGCCAAACATAAAACATAAAGTCCTGTCATAGCAAGCTAGAAATCATAAAACATATTAAATCCACACATCATTATCTTTTCTTGTTCATCCCCCTGAGATCAAATGATACCATCAGATACAATTGTGAAAGTTTTACATCTGACTGTGAGGCTCTGAAGTGGAAAGTAAAGGATTTTGAGGTTTACATAA
Source organism: Bothrops alternatus (assembly GCA_034064705.1). Classification (NCBI taxonomy): domain Eukaryota; kingdom Metazoa; phylum Chordata; class Lepidosauria; order Squamata; family Viperidae; genus Bothrops; species Bothrops alternatus. Next base: position 7,771,726 of record JARGCV010000124.1, on the reverse strand, counting down.
TACTTCTGCAAAAACCTCAGGAGTTCAAAGTTAGATGAATGGAATAAAATTTAAAGTTGAAATGGAATAAAATTTGAGTTTTATTTAAAATGTATTATTCTGGCAGCTATTTTTCACTTTTTATTTCCTTACGGCCCATTCTGTACAATTTTAATATGATCATTCCCTCTGTATTTAATAATTTCTCCTATAGTTATATTAATTATTATGATCTGATAGTAAGTTTTAAAGATGCTCAGGAGACATCCAGAGAAATACATAGGGCCTGGAGGGCACTCAGGTTAAGTATCCTTATTCTTCAGTAAGTGGATGAATATTCCAGTATAGAAGGTTTTAACAGTTTGTCCTGAACTCCCATTTAATCAAGTCAGGTTTTTTATGCCCATACTTAATATTGGCAAGGAGAGATCAGTGAAAATAAATGGATCCGTTTTAGCAATATTAGCAGTTTAAACAAACATAGCAGCTAGATACAGCAGCTAGCTTCATCTTTAAGATCTTATGTAAGTACTTTTTAAGATTTCTGCATTAAATCAATGTAATATATAATAACTTCTATTCAAATTAATGGAATATTTTAAATGTCAGGTGCTAAATTAGTAAAGTGACCAACTTTTTTACAATGAAAAGGAGGACACAAATAAATTGAAGAAAAATATGGTAAATAAAAGAAACATTTTATTCATTGCAACAATAATACAGAATACACTATAATATGATAAATGCATAATAAAAACATTTGTAACAATAACATTTTATATTGTAATTATGTTTACATGCCTATTAATTATTATTTAAATAAGTACTTTTCCACTGAATGAATATTTTTTGTCAATGTATCATCTTCTAACAATATATTGGAAATATCTGAACAAGAAATATCCTTCATATTGAATTTTACGGCAAGTGCTGCAGCTAGAGTATCAACATTCAATCTCGATTTCTCATTTTTCAAAAAATTATTAGCAATTGAAAAAACCCTTTCAACTGCTGCATTAGTTCCAGGGCAGCATAAAGTAAACTGAACAAGAATAAATAAATTTTCACATGGAATATGTTCATTTTTGAAATGGCTGAATATTTCCACCCATCTTTTATCAATTTCAACGTGTTTATTTTCCCATTGTGTTAATTTTTCAGAATTTAAAAATACATTCAGTCTTCTAATTTCTTTAAAGAGACAATTGTTGTCTATTTTAATGTCTGGCATTTCTTTAGATAAAAACTCAACACAAGATTCAATATCTGCCAGTATACTTGCAATGAAATAAAAAAACACCATTGAAAACTGTTATTTCCTGTGATGTTTGTTTCAGACCATTCTTCGCTGTATTGAAAACATTTGGTAAAAATTCTGCACTTCTTTGATAAACTTTTCCATTATGCCTGGATTTGATTCCTCTAAGTCTGACAATTTTCTTTTTATAACTAAAGGAAGAAATTTTTCTTCAAATCGAGTTTTATATTGAAGGATAAAGTCATTCAAAATAAGACTAACTTCTGTAGCTGAAATGTGTTCACCTTCAATCTTTTGAATCATTTTGTGAAAAATAGATGTTTGATTATGTACAAAATACATTAATATCTCAGATATTTCATTATTGAAAAATGATTCCAGGATTTTAGGAATTTGTCTAAACTTAAAAAATATGTACGGAGAGGCTCAAATAATTGTAGCACACACTCTATAGCAGGTGTTAGAGCAAGCCATCTAACTTTTGAATATCCTAAAAGTTTTTTGTATTGAACATTCACTTCTTCACAAAATTGTTTTAAAGTAGCCACACGAATGGTAAAACGACTAAAATACAAATAAATTGTAGTTATTATTACTTCTATATCAATTGGCATGGCACATGACGCCGTGTTGATTGCATTTGACAAAATATGTGCATTACAACCTATATCTAGTATTTTCTTTTGGAGTAAATCTTGTAATTTTACATACACATTATTCACCCCTTTGCATCTTTGCCCACCAAAATTTGTGTTTGTATTATTAGCTGTTAGTGCAACAACTTTGGATTTCAAATTGTTTTCATTTATTACTCTGTATAGATGGTTTGACAAAATTTCAGCAGTTTCGCCCTCAGTGGATTCTAAATTTAAAATTTTTACTTGAATTCCCTTGGAAACATTAAAATATCTTACTAGTATTGGATATAATTTAGTTTCATTATGATTGGATGCATCAGATAAAACCATTACAAATGCTGCAGTTTTCAAGTCTTCTGTAAGTATTTTGTCACAGTAATTTATTAAATACTGATTTAATAATAGCCTCACATTTTGTCCTGGCACATGAAAATTTAGCATCGTGAAACTTTTTCAATAATTTAGTTGTACAATCCATACTATGAAAACTTTGATTGTGAATTATGGTATGGTATGGAATGCAAATGTTCCCTCGATTGCAGCTAACTGTTTTTCATCTTCAGAATACTTTGAAGTTTTAAAAAAACTTGTTACTTTACAACTGGAAGCAGATGCATCTGATGATTGCTTATGTTTCTTGCTGGTGAAGTGTTTCGTAATAGCTGCTCTGCCCCCAACTGCAATACAAAATTCTCCGCTGCAGATATTGCAGAAAACAATGTTATCCTTCTTTGATGTGATGAATGGAAATTCCTTATTCAATTTATCGTTGAAATGGCATTTCCTCTTTTTTGATTTTTCCATATCTAAATGGAAGTTAGTCTCCTCCAGATATCTTCGGGACTAACTAGGAGATGGTGTAGTTGGATAGCAGGAAGGGGTGCAAAGTTCCTGCCAATTCACCTTCGCTGCAGACAACTTGCATGTGCAAAGTTTGCCGGCCGAGTGTTTTGGCACGTTCAGCAGCAATTCCTATTGGCTTTTGAAAGCCAATAGGGGGAATAGCGCAGCTCATGCAAAAGTTGAAAAAAAACCATCAAAAAAAGGTGCCGGAACGCCGTTCTGAGTGTTCTATGAGAGAAAAAAAAAGGCCTGCAGATTAGTCTTCAAATATCAAAAAGGAGGACATGTAGGAGGACACTTTTCAAGGGAGGACAGAACTTACAAAAGGAGGAATGTCCTCCCTAAAGGAGGACGGTTGGTCACCTTAAAATTAGAGCTAGTATAGATTTTATATATAGACCTGAGTAATACTGCATACAGTTAGGCAGAAAACAATATTCTAATCAAGGAACTTGTTTTCATGATTATTGTATGTCCATTGCAGCATCCCTATAGTCACGTGATCAAAATCAGGCATTTGGCAACTGTCATGTATTTATGATAGTTGAACTGTCCCAGGGTCATGTGATCACTATTTGTAACCTTTCCAGATGGCTTCTGACAAACAAAATCAATGGGGGGGTTTCAGATTCATTTAATGACCACATGATTCATTTAAAAACTGCAGTGATTTGTTTAACAACTATGGTACAAAGGTCATAAAATGGAGCAAAAATGACATCAATTGCCTTGTTTAGCCTAATTTGGGGCTAAATTGTGGTTGGAAGTAAAGGACTACCTGTATATAGGCAGCAAATCCCATACTCACACTAGTGATATTATCTACTAGGGTAACAAATATTTGCAAGGTAATAACCAAATTCAGAGAGCAATTTAGAGAACTCCAAAGAAGATTATATTGACTCAGTTTAAGCTGGTTTCTGAAATGGAGATTGCCTTGTGGATTGCCTTTATTAGAGGATAAACAAATGTAGCCTGACTCTATTCATCTTGATCTCCAAGTTATTTCTGAATTAACAATATTGTATCTTCTGAATTACCTAGAAAATGGGGCATAGGAGGTTTACATAGGAGGTTCTGGAAGAACTCAAAGGTACCATTTTATCCCTGTCCTTAAAATATTGCATGTTTCTTTTTATTACTATATATATCTATATAATGGCCTTCAGAGGTCATCTGAAGAAGTTCATCAGCAGCACCCACAGATTCACATAAAATATCAGAATCTTTTTTGGCTTGCAGGAACTGACCTCTTTCAGGACTTTTAAAGATGCTTTATCTTTTTGAATAGGACTTTAACTGCTGATGATCTGAAATTTAATTTTAACATTTTTGGTTTTAATACTGCTTTTATTGCAAAATTGGTGCTATTCAAATGTAATCAGAATGAATGAGCAACATTGCCAGGGGAAAAGGTTAGTATCAGAACACAATTCTGCTCCACCAAGTTGGGGCACCCAATTTCCACCAATTAAGACTCTCCAAACATTGCAGGCATTTTGTCCTCTGAGAAGGGTGCCGTTTTCTTGGACAATATTGGTTTACTTCAGAGAACTCTAGTAAGTCTGAAGAAATGGTAAATCTTGAATGACTAGCCTAGTGTTAAGCATGAGAATGCCATAATTCTGTATCATAAAGTGGCCAACAGGTATATAGAGGAACCTTACAAACATGAACAAGATGGCATTTTCCTGGCAGCTGGTATTTAAAGTATGTTTCTAGATGTCATATTTAGCCATCAAAACTAGTAGCTAAATCCTCCTGAATTAGTCTAGTCTCCTTTCAAATCTATCCAGCTAAAGATTTAAACTGGTAGATAGAGATCTCACTGTAGCTGATCATAACATATTTCATAGTTTAGCCATGCTGAACTTGGAAAAAAGTATCTCCTTTTATCTGTTCTGAATTTATTTTGAATTGATGACCCTAAATGATGAGAGGGGAATAAAAACCTTTGCATTTATTCTTGTCATAGCAGGCTGGGTTTTATCCATATAATCATTCTCTCTCTCCCTCCCTCCCTCCCTCCCTCCCTCCCTCCCTCCCTCCCTCTCTCTCTCTCTCTCTCTCTCTCTCCCTCCCTCCCTCCCCCCTCTCTCTCTTACTTGCATTCATTTTAAGTTTAAAAATCCCAGTAGCTATCTCTTTCCTTGTAGGAGAGTTGTACTTTGTTTTCCCCTTTACTCTTTTTAAAGCCTTACAATATCCTTTGTAAGGCCTGAGAATCAAAAGTGTATATAATTCCAAGTTTGGTCTTACATTAGATTAATATAAGGGCATTGCTATATTAGCTGTATTCTTTTCTATTCCCACAGAGCCTTGTGTGTGATCTTAAGAGCTTTCTGTTCTTGTAAATTCACATTGGATACAACCAAGTTTTGTAGCTATTGATCAATATAGCTTTCTCAGAGCTAAAATCATTCAAACCAAAATAATATCTCAGCATGAGGATAGTACATATATAAAAAAATCCTCCTTCATCCATCACTTGAGCCCTAAGCTGCTCAGGAGTGAGTCAAGATTCAGGCATCTATAATTCAGCCACTGTTATTTGGAATTAGCCAATCTCTACTTGTGGACATGAATTCCTTTCTTTTAGATTCAAGAATATGACTGTGAGGCTATTGGTATGCACGGGATGGTGCAAATGCCAGCCAGAAGTAAATGATTCCATTTAAAATAATCTAGCAGCTGTCTTTCTATTGATTTAATGTTTACTGACTTCCTGTTTCCTTCCTGCCTGTAGTTATTATCTACTGCTGTGCCATTGCTAAGCAAACCTCTTTACACAATAGGTTTTGGGGGATTTTGTAAGGCATCATTACAATTAAGAGCCTTTCTTTTAAATAGGGATGGAGCAATAGATTGAAAACATGGAGATTTAGAAAATATATTCTTCCCTTTCCCAACTTTGGAAATGCTATATTATTTAGAAGTGAAAGAAACCATCACTGAGAGATTTGGGTTGAGTGGTAATAAACCTGACTTGGCATCAGTTACTATCCAAGGTTATCCACAACTGCATTTTCCTCTTTATCCTTTCCCAAATGTAGCGGAAGATAAGAAAGCTGGCAAAAAGTATGGATGGAGCAGACAAGAGCCCAACACAGGGATTTATACTTTTAATTCCTCCAGGATGAGAGAATTATTTCTCCTTGCAGAAAAATATTCAGGACTGCTGTGTCATGGTCTTTACAGAGACGTGGCTTGACTCTACTATTCCAGGAGAGGCTATTGAATTACCAGGACGCTCAGTGTATCGAGCAGATAGAACTATGGTCTCTGGGAAGAACAGAGGAGGGGGACTTTGTGTTTACATAAATAATAACTGGAGCACAAATGTTAAAATAATGGACACTCACTGTTCTCCTGATTTGGAATGTTTTGCAATGAAATGCTGCCCCTTTTATCTGCCTTGTGAGTTTAACATTGTGATAATAACTGTAGTATATATACCTCCTGATGCTAACACAACCGTGGCCATGAGTTATCTGTTAACTGCTATTAGCAAACAGCAACAGGCCTACCTGGATGGAAAGAAGTGAGAAGTGGTGTACCCCAAGGTTCAGTTTTGGGACCTTTACTTTTTAATTTATTCATCAATGATCTGGATGTAGAAATAAATAGTGAGGTAGCAAAGTTTGCTGATGACACTAAATTGTTCCGGGTAGTGAAAAGTGAAACTGGCTGTCGGGAGCTCCAGAAGGATCTCTCGAAATTGTGTGAGTGGGCAACAAAGTGGCAAATGCATTTTAACCTAAACAAGTGCAAAGTTATGCACATCGGGGCAAAGAACCCCAATTATACTTACCAACTGATGGGGACCAAACTTTCTGAGACAAACCAAGAAAGGGATCTTGGGGTTTTGGTGGACAGCTTGATGAAGATGTCAACCCAATGCACAGCAGCAGTAAAAAAAAAAAAAAGCAAATTCCATGCTTGGCATGATTAGGAAGGGAATCGAAAATAAGTCAGCAAGTGTTGTATTGCCTCTGTACAAATCGGTGGTGAGACCACACTTGGAGTACTGTGTACAGTTCTGGTCACCGCACCTCAAGAAGGATATAATGGAACTGGAAAAGGTGCAAAAAAGGGCAACAAGAATGATCAAGGAAATGGAGCACCTCCCTTATGAAACCAGATTGCAACGCCTTGGTCTCTTCAGCCTTGAAAGACGGCGTTTAAGGGGTGACTTGATCGAAGTGTATAAAATCATGCAAGGGATAGAAAAGGTGGATAGCGAAAAATTCTTTTCTCTATCACACAATACTAGGACAAGGGGGCACTCCCTAAAGCTCATAGGTAAGAAAGTGAGGACAAATAAAGGGAAATATTTCTTTACCGAGAGGGTCGTCGGTTTATGGAATTCACTTCCAGAAGAGGTCGTGACAGCTGTCAGCCTTGATAGCTTCAAGGCAGGGTTAGACAGATTCATGGATGCCAAGTGTATCGGTGGTTATTAAAATGGATGTCCATGTGCCGCCTCTATGTTGGTTGAGGCAGGCAGGATTCCCTTGAGTACCATTTGTTGGGGGTCAAGGGAAAGGGAGGGTTTTGCCTTCTCTTTCTGCTCAAGATCCCCATGTACAATTGGTGGGCCACTGTGTGACACAAAATGCTGGACTCGATGGGCTTTGGCCTGATTCAGCATGGCTCTTCTTATGTTCTTATGGATGGAGTGTTGGTGGTTGCAGGTGATTTCAATCAAGCCAACTTAAAGACTGTCCTCCCTAAGTTCTATCAGTATGTAGACTGTCCTACTAGAGGAAAAAATACCTTGGATCAGGTATAAAGTAACATCATGCATGGATATAGGACTATGCCCTTACCCCATCTGGGTCAGTCAGATCATATATCTGTGTTCTTGATCCCATCATATAGACCTCGTCAGCAGAATTAGACCATCAGTCAGAGAAGTACAAGTGTGGCCAGTGGGTGCATTGGAGCAACTTAAAGATTGTTTTGGGAGTACTGATTGGGCACTGTTTGAGGAGAACAATATTGACACTTATACTTCAACAGTACTGTTTTACATTAAAAGCTGCATTTATGTTGTCACTACCACCAGACAGGTATGGGTGTTTTCTAACAACAAGCCCTGGATAAACAGGAAAGTGTGCCTTCTATTAAGAGCAAGAAATGCTGCTTTCCATTCTGGTGATGCATTACAGTATAGCGTGGCAAGAGCTAAATTGAAAAGGGGTATCAAGGACGCTAAAGCTACATACAGACGGAAGGTTGAACATCTTTTTGAGAACTCAGACTCTGGTTGTGTATGGCAAGGTCTGCGACAAATCACAGGACAAAGAAATACAAATAGTTTGCCTGGGAGTAGTGATCTTTTGGCTGAGCAGTTAAATAAATTCTTCAGCCGTTTTGAGGTGGATACAGGAACGACCATCATTCCAGCATTTACCACTGATGCTGCATCATTAACATCTATCATCGATAGGCAACCACTTCTATTGCAGATCTCTGATGTGAGACGCACTTTCCAGAATGTTAATATCTGGAAGGCAGCTGGGCCAGATGGAATTCTGGGGCGAGTTGTCAGGGACTGTGCTGCAGAGCTAGCTGAAGTGTTTACGGATATTTTCAATTTATCTCTGTCGCAGTGCTCTATCCCTACCTGCCTGAAGACATCTATTATAGTGCCAGTTCCTAAGCAGACAGTAGTGGTATCTCTTAATGATTATAGACCAGTAGCTTTAACATCTGTTGTCATGAAATGTTTTGAGAGGCTGGTGTTGAATTATATTAAGGCTAGCGTTCCATCTACCTTGGACCCATATCAATTTGCATATAAGGGTAATAGATCAACTGATAATGCTATGTCTCTTGTTGTACATACTGTATTGAATCATTTGGAACAACGGGGGACATATGCAAGGTTGTTATTTGTGGATCATAGCTCTGCTTTTAACACCATTTTACCCAATAGGTTGTTTTTTAAAATGTCCAATTTGGGTATAAATCAGAGGATTTGTTTGTGTATAAGGGATTTTCCGACAGGTAGGCCACAGTCAGTAAGGATGGGATCTCACCATTCCTCTACTCTGGTATTAAACACAGGAGCCCCTCAGGGTTGTGTGTTAAGCCCTTTCCTTTATTCCTTGTATACGCATGACTGCACCCCACTGTATAACACCAACACAATTATTAAATCTGCGGATGACATAACAGTGGTGGGGCTCATTAATAAGAACAATGAGTCTGCTTACAGGAAGGAGGTACAAGGGCTGACATTGTGGTGTAATGAAAATAATCTTACACTTAACACCACAAAAACTAAAGAACTTATAATTGACTTTAGGAGGAAGAGAGATGCATATCTACCATTGTACATAAATGGTGTGGAGGTGGAGAGGGTGGGTAGTTTTAAATTTTTGGGCACTTATATCTCGGAAGACCTCTCATGGTCTATGAACGTTAACATGCTTGCATATAGAGGTATAGGTATAGAAGAGGCTGTACTTCTTGAGAATGCTCAGAAAGATAAATCTATCTCAACATCTACTTCTGTCCTACTATCACAGCACCATTGAGAGTGTCCTGACATATGGCATTCTTGCATGGTATGGGAGTAGCTCTGTAGCGAACAAAAAAGCTCTACAGAGAATTATTAAAATTGCCCAGAATATTATTGGACTCCAGCTACCAGCCCTGGACAACATCTTCGAATCTCGTTGTTTGAGGAAGTTGCGTAACATTCTCAGAGATTCTTCCCATCCTGCTTACAATCTTTTTGGACTCTTGCCTTCTGGTACAAGATATAGAACATTTAAAACTCGGACCACTCATTTTCTGAATAGCTTTTATCCCAGAGCTATAATTGCACTTAATAATGAACTAAAGGGTCACCATCAGTGAACTGTTGGATAGTACTACTTGGTCTGTTAGGTGGATGCTGGGTGGTTTGGGGGTGGGGAATTGTGGTGGATGGGAGTGTGTTTGGGGATTATGTGTGGGACCTGGTCTTTGGGTGTCATGTACATTTCGTTGTTTGTGTATACTGTATACACACACAATAACAATAAAGTTATTATTATTATTATTTCAGAAAGAAGGAAAATCTTATGCTAATATAAGCAACCCCCAAAATAGAGCTTCTGTGAATGCATGACAGTTTCCATGTTGCTTAAAAATATCAGAAAATTAAAAAATGGGCCCTTTGGTGTCCCCATTCCTATCTAGAAATAATATGAAATGCTTATTTGGCCACCAAACAAATCAACGTTTATCATGTATCTCAATAAATTTGGTCCAGCATGATCATACATAGTGGCTATTAATGCCTGAAAATCCATTGTGATTCATTATAGCTTTAAAATTTGCTTTCAAAATTGGATATTGAGACCAGGCCTTTGATGACTATATGCTAAGAGGTAGGAACATTCATTCTGGATTAGGGTCCATCTTGTCCTAAATTCTATGTCCCACAGGCCAAACATCACCACCAGATGGATTCGTAGCTGGCTGACTGGCCGTACTCAGTGTGTGGTCCTCAATGGAACTGCATCTACATGGAGGGAAGTGTGTAGTAGGGTGCCCCAGGGCTCTGTTCTGGGCCCAGTGCTCTTCAACATCTTCATCAACGATTTGGACGAGGGGATAGATGGGGAACTCAAATTTGCAGACGACACCAAGCTGGCAGGAATAGCCAATACCCCAGAAGACAGGCTTAAGATACAGGAGGATCTGGACAGACTTGAACACTGGGCGCTATCTAACAAAATGAAATTCAATGGTGAAAAAAGTAAGGTTCTACATTTAGTCAAGAAAAACCAAATGTACAGGTATAGTATAGGGGGTACCTTGCTCAATAGTAGTAACTGTGAGAGGGATCTTGGAGTCCTAGTGGACAATCACTTAAATATGAGCCAGCAGTGTGCTGCAGCTGCCAAAAAAGCCAATACAGTGCTGGGCTGCATTAACAGAGGGATAGAATCAAGATCACATGAAGTATTAATACCACTTTACAATGCCTTGGTAAGGCCACACTTGGAATACTGCATCCAGTTTTGGTCACCACAATGTAAAAAAGATGTTGAAACTCTAGAAAAAGTACAGAGAAGAGCAACAAAGATGATTAGGGGACTGGAGGCTAAAACATATAAGGAACCGTTGCTGGAATTGAGTATGTCTAGTTTAATGAAGAGAAGGACGAGGGGGGACATGATAGAAGTGTTCCAATATCTCAGGGGCTGCCAGAAAGAAGAGGGAGTCAAGCTATTTTCCAAAGCGCCTGAGGGCAGGACAAGAAGCAACGGATGGAAACTAATCAAGGAGAGAAGCAACCTAGAACTAAGGAGAAACTTCCTGACAGTTAGAACAATTAACCAGTGGAACAACCTGCCTCCAGAAGCGGTGAATGCTCCAACACTGGAAGCTTTTAAGAAGAGATTAGACAGCCATTTGTCCGAAATGGTATAGGGTTTCCTGCCTGAGCAGGGGGTTGGACTAGATGACCTCCAAGATCCCTTCCAACTTTATTATTATTATTATTATTATTGACAAAATAGCAACTGATACTTTTCATTGTTGCTGGTAGCTGATATTGAAGGTATGCTGCTTGTGATTTAGGATGTAATAAATAGCTATGAACAGCAATAATAATCAATATCCTGGTCTTCAAATAATTCATCTAGCTTATTTTATAAAAATGATCTAAATTGGTGGCTATCAGCATATTTAATAGCAGAGTAATTCAAAGTTTAGTTACAAATTGTGTAAAGTTTCTTTTATAAATGTTGAATCTCCTTGCATTGATTTAATGATTCCAGATCATGAGAGTAGGCAAAAAATAGTTCTTCAATCACATTATCTAAGCCTCATTTTAAAATTCTTCTATAACTACCGTTGTGTCTTAAAAATCCAATTGCTAATCCCCTCACCCTCAAAAAGAACAAATTAAATGTGACTGTAAAACACTAAACTAGAAAAGGGGCATCTGTTTACAATTAGCACAATCTATTTAGATGTTTTTGCTATGCCTCAAAGAAATCAAAATTCTCCTAAAAATGTAGCTACTATCTATATGAACATTTCCTTGACTTATGCATCTCATATGCAAATTCATTAAGAATATAGGAAGTATAGCTGGCTTACAGCAACATGCCAACTACCCTTAGCTACACATAAAGGCACCTGGCAGGTAAGTATCACATCCTACTAATTTTCTTAACTTTATTTATCTTCAGCAGACCTATTTGGACATAACTATGCAAAATGTGTTACATCATATTTTGGATAACTTCTATTCAGACAGATGGACTGGAAAGGAGAAAACACATACATGTTTTCCTTAGTATTTCAGCAGCCTACTTACAATAGGTAGATCCAGTAGGAATCAGTATCACATAAACAAAATGCATTACCCAAATCATATTTACAATTTTCAAACTGAATTTGTGATTGCCAGAAGATAGTAAACAAGCTGGTTAAATGATTTATCTATGAGTACTAATAGTTTTATTGTAAACTTTCTCAGTGACATCTGGTTATTCCAATAAATACTTTATTTTTTTAAGACAAGTTTTATTGGTTTTTTGATTTTTAAAACAAAGTACTTAAGACACACCGTGGTGTTAGGGTGGTCAAACATCCGCAGACCAAACATATATAGATAATTCAATCAATACATCAAATATTCCCTCTCTTTTCCCCTTAAATTCAACCTAAACCTGTTTTTAAAGCTTTATAAATTTACACTACCATAGTCAAAATAACTATAAGTACAAACATTATCAGTTCGGGTATCCCTACCAAATATATTCTAATTCCTTGATTTTATCATAGATCTTATTTATTTCTTCTTCCACTAATATCTCTTATTTAAAATAAAATATTAATCCATCCTATACGTATCTAATCCATCCATCAATCAATCTCTTTAAACTGACAAAATAAAGTCCAACCTTAAGTCATTTCAATCCATTTGACAGAATTCAAATTTCATCCAGTTAATTTTCATAACTAATAATATCCATGTTATCAAACAAATAAATCATCTTATTAGATTAACTCAACCTTACATAATAATTTTCTTACAAATATACATATCATTCTAAAAAAACAAAAAACAAAAAAACACATTCATAATCAAATTAATATATATCATCAAATCAACTTATTAAAAATAATTTTCATATCGATAAACCCATCAATTCAAAAAGTACATTCTTAGTCAATTTAATATATATCTTCCATTAATCACCCATTTCTCTTACATCTTGCTCATAATCTTAGTCCTTAAATCAGTCCATAATTCTAAATTGCCTTTAATTCATTACATAAAATTTTAAATTTCACTTCTTTTCAGTCTTATTCTGGGCTTCTTCTTCTGCCAGGTAGGTTTCTGTAACAGAGCTTCCCTTCCAACTGATAAGTCTCTCTTTGTTGCTTGCAGTATCATTCGGATCCATGTAAACCATCTTGGCCTTTGCATTGGCCCTCTGATTCTCTTAACCATAAAATTTCGTTGCTTTGACATTTCAAATCTCAGTCTTTGCTTTTCCTGGTCCTCAAAACCATAAGTGAACTGCTTATCAGGCAAAGTCAATTTCTCTTTATTCTCAGTTAAGTCCTCTTCTTGTAAGTCTGTTTTATAGAATAATCAGAAGTAGTCTGAGAGTCAATTTTGAAGTTTAGAGGAGCGATTCTGGCTCTTAATTCTGTAGTAAACTCTTTCATTGTAGCACATATTTCTTCTTTAGCCTCATAAATCTTTTCCAGAATAAGTTTACAATTTAAGTGTGAATGCGGCTCCATTTTAAAAGTTATTCAGCTGGATCAGGTTATCTTTCTCTCAAAAAAACAGTTTGAAGGCCAAACATCTCATTTCCAAATAGTCAAGAATTACAATATTAGCTTTTGGCCAGTAGATGTCCTCAGTAAGCTAAAAAATCTTTTTCAAGAGTCATTTTTCCCTTTCTTTCTATTTTTTAAGGAACAAGTGGAAAAAGAAATACTCTTCTCAACAACAAAAAGAATAACAGCATAAACTGATAATACAGCTCTTAAGAATATATTATTTTTTTTCAGTACCCCAAAACATGTATAAAAAAGAAGTAGTCTTTAAAATTTTGTTTTATTCTTTTGTTCAACGCCTTTCTTCCCAAACAAGCAGAAGCTGCTTCTCCAAGCCAGGGAAATAATTCCAACAGGGCTCTTACAGGCAAAAAGAAAAAAAAGAAAGAAAACAAAGTAGAATAAAAAGAGGAGCAAAGAAAAAAGTCTCACCCGGATACACCACAGTGGGTTTTCAAGCTTAGATGTACTTTGAGTAGCGGTTTCTAGCGGCTAGGTGAACGGCCATTTTACTGGCCGGTCTTTCTTCTCCTTCAGCCCTCAGAGTTGGCCCGGACAGCTGGAGGAGCCGCAGCTCCTCGACAGCTGAGTGAAGCCTCTTCGATGGAAGTCGCACCCTCCAGGGTGACTTTCGACCCGCATAAGGGTCTACTAGCAGAGGGAAACTAGCCGACGAGGGGACGAGTCTTCTCGTGCGACTAGAGGCGCCGCGATCCGGAACCGGAAGTCCCAATAAATACTTTATTGACAGACTGTTCTATAATAAATTATGAGAATATTTCTGCATATTGAATATTTGCATATTCATATTGATGGATAATTTTTCTTCTTAAATTTGAGCACAATGCAACTATTTGCTTTCAAATCCACTGATACCATTTCTTAGAAAAAAGAGCTTTAGATTTCTGTCTAAAAACGTTTTAGATTCTGCCATCATTATTAATAAAAAGGAGCCAAGGCAACATAAAACATTTGAAGGATTCAAGAGCTACGGTTAACTGAAATGTCTATTTAACTGTTAAGAGATTATGTGTTAGCATTTGTGATTCAATTAAGGCATTTTTGTATTTTGACATATCAACATTTATACATTCAGAGTATGGCAGCCAATTTTTTTTTAAAAAATCATCATCATCAAAATGTTTTCTATTCATTTAGTTATAATAATTTCTTCTTTGGTCTTTGATTTTTTGGGAGGGAAGCAGGGTTCAGTGCTGGATGTAAACATTACATCTGTCCAATATATATGCATTTTCTTTTGATTTTAATCCAAAATTGGGGAGAAAGTTCTTTGTAGTTTATTCAGTGAAATTCAATATCCGTATGAAACATTCCTCACAGTACAAAAAAAGAGTTCAAAGACCTCATATGGTCCATGGATTAACTACTCCTATCCTATTGTAAGTTAGTCTGCATAATTCTAATTATTGTGAATGACATGCATCCTAAGAAACACAAGTACAGGCATAAAATAGTTATTGGAAAAAAGATAAAATTATATGATCCCCTTAAGTTCCACAAATTTGGTAGGCTTCACAGTCTTGTAATAAGGCATGGGAATATTAATGGTAGAATGTTATGTTAACCCCAGTGGAAGAGCAAGAAGATATGATTGCAATATGACTAACTTTACAGTACGTATTTTAAAAGATCCTACTGATGCTATACTGGAAATCAGGAAAAATAAGATATACAATATAAAAGTTTAGCTTCTTGAAATCCAGGTGGGAAGGACAGTTATCTTTCCTGGCAGATCTTTGTCTAAATATTCTGTTTGTGAATGTATGTCCACTAGTAACTATACAGAAAAGACAACAGAAGTAATTAAACTGTTGTGTAACCTGCAGTTAAAATGTTTGGAATCTTTTATTTTAAGAAAAAGATAGAAATAAGGTGAACACTGGTGAATAAAATTATTCATGTGGTGGATAAAAATGACATAAATAAAATTTGAAAACAAAAATAGTATAATGTGATAAAATGGACCATATACTGCTGAAATCACAAATAACATGCATCTAGAAATTCAGTATCATTGATATGTATCTGAAGCTATGAGCCTTACTGTCTGGATCATCTTTCCTGGAAATGGAACATTTGAAAGAGTTATAGTTATATAGGTTAACCTTTTCCCACTAAAGAAATTTTCTTTAGCAATGGACTTATATTGTAACAGGACAGCCATTAGATTGGTACCAACTGGTGAAGTCCAAGTTGAGATAAATTTAATCATTTTGTTTTACTAGAACAATGCATATTTTTTATAGATGTGACTAATTTTCAGGCTCTATGCCTCCAACATTTTGGATGAGAGGTACTGGTCACCCTAGAATTATCCAATGAAACGGAATTGAAATATTTTGAATATAACAGGAACAACGTCTTCATACCTCCTCTCTTTATGTAAAGTTATGGCATTTGTTTTTATAGCTATAGCAAGGCTATTGATATGGACAGTTTTAAATATAACAGCTTTTAAGACAAATTTTGCTATATATTAAAAAAATAAAGTTTAAACTTGTAGTTAATTTTTTCTAAGGATTGAAGAAAACTCACCCAATGATTT
Organism: Bothrops alternatus; assembly: GCA_034064705.1. Lineage (NCBI taxonomy): Eukaryota > Metazoa > Chordata > Lepidosauria > Squamata > Viperidae > Bothrops > Bothrops alternatus. The sequence goes on along the minus strand of JARGCV010000124.1, from coordinate 7,755,633 downwards.
CAATGAAACTGCCGGTCTGAAGATTCTCAATCTTTAAAAAAAGTCAAAGAAAAAAAATTAAATCCTAAGTGGTTAAATGACATGCCTCGATGAAACTTGAAGTTCATATAAGCAACACTAGTAGATATAATCACAATAAATTAAGATAAATTTCAAAGGACAAGGAATTCTACTTAAAAATCTACTATAACTTTATCCAGTTAGCTTGGAAGACATTAACTTGGATGACTTCTTTGATCAATGCCACATATTATTTCATTACATGCATGTCTTCAGTATGTTCCCTATTTTTTTGTATCAGAAGATGAAGAACTGCAATTGATAAGATGTCATTACTGAAAGAGGAAAATCACAGCTATCACATCAGTCATTGACTCTGATAAAGTTTGTTCATTTGAAAATATATAGTCTTAGTCTGCCTAGCTTATCTTTCCATAGATTTATGGAAGCCCACAAACTTTAACACTTGGTAAAGGTAGTAGAGAATGAATAATTCCTATAATTTGTCACTGTTTCATAGAAATGAAACAACCTATCCTTGTTGGATAGATTTTCACTGAATATTTTGAAATCTTACATAGTGTTTAATAGATAGCAAAAAGATAGCATTAAAAAATAGCAACAGAAAAATAAAAGCATTAAAAGATAACAAAAAATAACTGCATACAGTTTCAACAGGTAAGATAGAAATCATTGAAATACATACACATTTAATATGTGAACAACTGCATACCTATTTGTATGAATATGTATAAGTTCTTAGCAAGTAATCCTCCTCACCCCCATGACAGGTGTCAGGCCTAAGGCAGACCAGACTAGGAAACCAAAGTTATGAATCTTAATACTACTTTATTATAAGGCTATAGTAACAGAATCTTGCAAGTCACAATATAGTTGCCTCCTTCCTCCCTTTATCTTCGAGTTCTAGACCAGGGCTTTTCAACCTTTTCACCCATTGTACCACTTTTAGGATATGGCAATATCTGAGTACCACCAGTCGCCTGACCCAAAAAAAAAAAAAAAAGGAAAAAAGTGATAAAGTATAGGTAGTCCTCGACTTACATTTCACTTAGTGACTGTTCGAAGTTACAACAGCACTGCAAAAAGTGATTTATGACCATTTTTCCCACTTATGACCATTTCAGCATTCCCAGGGTCATGTGATTTACATTTGGATGCTTGGCAACTGATTCATATTTATGGCCGCAGTGTCTCAAGGTCATGTGATCCCCTTTTGCAACCTTTTGACAAGCAAAGTCAATGGGGAAACCAGATTCACTTAACAACCTTTTATATCAGGGGTGTCAAACTCAATTTCATTGAGGGCTGCATTAGCATTGTGGTTCCATACGGGGGGGGGTGTTCCTTCCTTTTTCTCTCCCACCCTGCCTCTCTCCTCCTGATTTCCATCTCCTTCCTTCCTTCCTTCCTTCCTTCCTTCCTTCCTTCCTTCCTTCCTTCCTTCCTTCCTTCCTTCCTTCCTTCCTTCCTTCCTTCCCTGATCCTGGCGCTTCTGCTGAGCTCTGACAGCTGATCCGCACTTCTGCAGGGTTGTCAGGGCTCAGAAAAAGGGCCAGGATCAGCGCCGGGCTCCAGCTGATTGGCGCTTCTTTGGGGCTCAGCAGACTCCTGCCCAGCTTGCTCACTTGCCCTTCCCCCAAAAACACGCCGCTCACTCATTCACCCTTCTCAAAACACGCTGCTCACACGCCCTTCCGAAAACATGCCACTCACTCACCCTTCCAAAAACATGGCGCTCACTTATCCTTTTCCTGAAAACACACCGCTCACTCACTTACCCTTCCTTCGAAAACAGGCTGCTCACTCGCCCTTCCTCTGAAAACAGGCCACTCACTCTGTCTCTCCCCACTGCTTCTCACTTTTTCTCTCCTTCTCCCACCAAAACCTGCCCATTTTATACTTTCTCTTCTCTCCGCCCTCCTCCTCCTTTTCTCTTCTGGGTGCACTGGAAGCTCCAATTACTATGTCGCCACGTGCGCTGATCCTGGGGCTTCTGCCAAGCTCTGCAGCTCCAACTGATCTCCAGATCTGTGCAGTGCCACTTTAGCTGGTTCCTCCCCTGCTACACTTGGCTAGGGGTCGCATACCAACTGCCAGGTGCTAAAGTACCACTGGTGGTATACGTACCATTGGTTGAAAATCCCTATTCTAGGGACTGAGAGCTCTTGAATACTACTGAGACACTTGGTCAAATTACATTTCTGATCTGGACTCAATTTCTTTCATCTGACCATTGTTTTGGGAGTGGTTCTTTCTTATGCTTCTCAAGATTATTCCTATAGCTCATTAAACAGGGTGAGTTGCCCTGATGGACTTTTGATGATGTATCCTTTCCCCCTGTGGACCAAAATCAGTTTCAGACATCAAGAAGCTTTGTCTGTCTTCTAACTGTAAACATATAAAAGGGCAGAAACATCAAATAATAGACAAGGAACTTGTTGAATATTTGTAGAGTTGTTTGTACATGGTGTGGACTGGCAATACTGTGTGCATCAAGGAGAAACGCATATGCAGTTGAAGAATATAGCAAGAGCAAGTAGGATATGCTGAGAAAGTAAGATGCTGAGCAAAGTGGTTGGTGGAAAGTAACGTGCTTGTTGGAGTATGGATCAGATATTTAATAAAGGTGTTAGAATCCCAGAAGCCTCTTCTTGTTTTCCTGCTTAGGAAAGAAGAAAAAATAAAAATTTAGAAAAACAGGGGTGGATAGTCACAAATACTTGCAAAGGAGAACTTTGCTTAAGCATCACTAAAGCTAAATTCAATTAAAAGCTTTGTATAGCCATAGAATAACTCAATCAAGCAATTAGAACCCAAATCTACAGTAACACAAACACAACTCTTTTTTGGGGGGGGGTAAGAATTTAATATTCTTTAACCTTTTAGATAAAGAACTTTTATGACTAATGATATGGTGGTGAAATTGACTAGAAATGATTTTCCCTGAAGAGTAATGGCACAATTGGATTTAAATAATGTGGATGTTGCTTAATAAATGAGATACTTTAGCACCTTCTTAATACCAATTAAGATTCTGTCAGAGAAACTCCAGAGACCAATCTTTTTACATTTATAGACTTTCTACTAAACATTAGAATGAAAAAGTTCATCTTCAGTGTTAAAGAAAACTGTACACCTTTTACCCATATATAGAAGGAACAATCTTTGACATCACTTTTATCTTTATTTATTATACTTGCAAAATATTTAACAGCAGCTGGGGACAAATACAAATTAAACAATTTCTAGCTATTGAAAGTTAAAGTAAATATAACCTTTATTCTTAATGCAACTTCCTGTCTTAATTAAGATTACTAGTAGTCCTTGCTTATTTTTCAGAATTGGGATCAGCAGCTCTTCAATTGTTAGATGATGCAACCCAGTTGTTAAGCAAAGCATTAGGTGATTGTGATTTACAATTTTACTTCTGCCTTTCCAATTAACTCTCTTATTACAAGCCAGTTGCAAAGCATCCAGATGGTGATCATGTGACTGCAGGATGCTGCAATGGTTGTAAATCAGGCATGTCAAACTCGCAACTTCATGTGATGTGTTGCAATGTATCACAATTTTTTTGCCATTGCCAGCAATGGGGTGGGTGCAGTTTCTGTTATGTCCTAGGTATGCTGAATGACTCAGCAGGCTAAGGAGGCTGCAGAAGGCCCGGGCAGACCATGTGGTTGCCTGGGACCAGACAGGCTGTCTCCAGCTGTGTGAGCATGTGCAAGGTGGGAGACTAGCCTTGCATTGATAGCATGATGCTGTCCCTGCAAGGGAAGTATAAAAGAGCCAGCACGATTTTGTTTGCTGTTCTGTTCTGTTTTGTTTGTGATCTCAATAAAGAAGTTGTGTTTGTTACTCCTGCCTCGCATCGATGTCTCTGATTCTAAAACAGAACATTGGCCACAAAGGTGGGATTGGCTGCAAGAAGAACAACAGGAGAGACTAGGCTGACTTACCAGGGGAGGCCTGAAGCGCTGGGAAGTTCGGCATCCGGAGGAAGCAATTGCTTGCCAGTATGAGAACGCTGGAGGTGAGCTTGGCTTCGTGGAACCCCTTCTCATACCTTGCAGCAAGAGGCATTGAAGAGGCTCCAGGCTGACTTCCGGTTCCAGATCGCGGCACCTCTAGCCACACAGGGAGACTTGTCTTCTCGTTCAGCTAGTTTCCCTCCATCGGTAGACCCCTGCGGGGGTCGAAAGTCATGCCTGGAGGGCGCGACTACCATCGACGAGGCTGCACTCGGATGGAGAGGAGCTGCGGCTCCTCTAGCTGTCCGAGCTGACTCTGAGGGCCGATGGAGCAGAAGACCGGCCATAAAATGGCCGATCACCTAGCCACACCAACCACAAGTCACAAGAACAACTAAGCATGAAGAACCACCGTGGTGAATCCGGGTGAGACCTTTCCTTCCCTCGCTATCCTGATTTTTCCTGTAAGAGTTTCTATTTTCTCTTATTAAGAAAGCGGCGGCTGCCTATATGTGGAAAGAAGAGCTAAAAAGAAAAGGATTAATTTTTGTGTGTGGGGGTTTTTTTACTATCTGACTGCTGTGGGCTGAATTTCAGGGGAAAGAAGGGAAAAAGAGACATTGTTACTTTCCTTCTTTAATTTGATAATGTAGAAGATAGTTTTTGTTGATTCTTTTAAAAAGAAAGAAAGAGAAAACTTTCCTTTTTTGTTCTTTCTTTAACTGGATTAACTTGTGGGGGGGAAGAAGAAAAAGACTTTATAGTCCACTGAGGACATCTGGTGGTGAAAAAGCGAAACTTCAACTGTATTTCTCCCTGTTATTTGAAGAGGATTGGATAATAAAAGAGAAAAAATAACTGGACAACTGGGTGGTGAAACTGGCTATTAGACTTTTGGAGGTGGATATTTGTGGATTTTTCTTAAGTAGTCTCTAATAAAGGAATAGGCAAAGCTACCACCAAAATGGCTGAAAGTTATCCACATCTTGACTATGATTTAATACTGGAAAAAATATTAAAAGTTAGAGAAGATTTTAAAACTTATTGGAAATCTTGGAGAAAATCCAAAGATGCCATCTTGGAATCTTATATTGACCCTTTAATAATGAATCAAGTTATGAAACAAGGAATAATAGAAGATGAACAGAATAATCCTGAATAGACCTACTTACAACTTAAAGAGACAGAGACACTATTCTTACAACCTAATTGTGAATCTGCATTAAGAGAAAATGTGGAAATCACTGAATCAACTAATGCTATGTGTTACCTACAATTGATGGACAATTTTGATGACCAAGAAATAACTGTAATTGACCCAACTCAATTACCAAAAATAACAAAGATGGACACCCAGACACAACTTTTTGGAAATTACAATAAAGAGGAAAGGGAAAGAAAATTTGTTCAGTTTGAATCTGTTAGGAATCCTTGTAATCAAATCTTGAGGTTTGATAACTGAAAAGCCTTACTATGGGAACCAAATTGGCATAGAAAGAAAGCTAGATTCAGGTTTAAATGTGATACAAAATGTTATTTGATGGGTTAAAAAGTCTTAGAAATTGTGTCTGATTTAACGATGAATGAAGGATGTAAATTTATTGTTACTATGGTTGATAATAATTTGAGGGAGTTAATCTTTCTAGAGGACAAGAAGACCTTATAGAAGTAGATTGACAAAATGATTGAATATATCTAGTAAAAAAGGAAAAAAGAAAGAGAATATGTCTGATTTAATTAGGAATGAAAGATGAGAATTGCTTGATATTATAATTGACAAGTATTTGAAGATATAAACTTTATCAAGGCCTTAAAAAGATTTTTTCTTTGTTTTATAGATGTAGATTGATGAAATGATAGAATATATTCTTAAAAATAGAACTGTATTTGTTGGACTTATATTATTATTTTAAATATGATAACTATGTTGTAATAGAGAGAGAGGAAGAGCTATTTGTGATAAGGGAAAAAAATCTGTCTCAATGAACGATTGTGTATTAAGGATACCTGAAATCACAATTATATACCTACTAAAATGTAGTTGGAGTATGACAACTGTAATGAGTATAGCCTAAAAACAGGATATAGATTATAATTGCATGTGTTTGATGACCTTTGTAATTGTATAAATTTTAATAAGCAATATCATATTCAATTTGAGCTATATTTATATTACTTTGTCTTTGAATGATTGGACATCCTGATCACCACGTTGTATCCTAAGCTTTTGGGGAAAGATGGAAAAAAGCAGTAAAAATTTTTTTTATCTTTTATTTTTTTTTTAAAAAAGGAAATAAATATTTACTGAGAAGATTAAAATAGAAGTATTAATGTATAATACAGATAGGGAAATTTGGAGAGAGGAGTTATTCGGACATTACCCCTGAACTGCATCTGAAGAAAGGAGAGGAAAGAGGAAAGAGTGAAGGAGGGGAGAAGGAAGTAGGAAGGTTGGAGGAGAAGAGGAGGAGTGGAGAGAAAGGGAAGGAGAGGGGTGGGGGGAAGAGGGAAGTAGGGAAGAGAAGAAAAGGAGAAAGAAGGTAGAGAAGAAAGAGTGTGGATGCGGTGAAAGGGGAAATGGGCGAGCAATACCAAAACTCACGTGTAGGTATTTATCTCATTTCTTTAAAAGTACTGTATATATGAATGTAAAAGAATGAATAGTAACATCTTATAAATATCATGGTATATGTATCGGGGAGAGTTTGGAATGAAATTGACAAAGTCTTAAAATAGGTTTAACAGAAATTTATGACAGAAATGGAATATATTAAATTTATATGTTTTTGTTTTTTGTTTTGTGTGGGTGAGGGAAATAGAAAGTGAAATGTATTAAGTTGAGCTGTTTATGTATGTTTTTATTCTGGAATTTTTGCTTACCCAATCACCACGGTGTGTTTTAAGCACCTATTGTTAAAATCATAAAACCAATAAAATATTTTTCAAAAAAAAAAGAAGAGGCTCCAGGCTGTAACGATGTCAAAGCTAGGCCATCTATCGGAATTTGATTCTTCTCACCCTGAGTGCTGGAGCTCCTATGTGGCTTGAGTAGACAATTACTTTCAAGTAAACAAGATCCAAGAAGACGGCCTTAAAGTTGCTGTATTGCTGTGTGTCTGTGGGCAAGAGACTTTCGATATTGCAGAGAATCTTGTAGCCCCAGCACCACTGGAATCAATTGTGTATGCTGACTTAAAGAGGATGCTGAGAGAGCACTTTGAACCCAAGCTCTCAGTAATTGCATGGAGGCATGCCTTTGAGCAGAGGGATCAGAGGCCTGGTGAGTCTGCTGCGGACTTTGTTGCTACCTTAAGACAAGCAGTTAGGCCATGTGCATTTAAGGATTTAGAAGAGAGGCTCCGGGATTGCTTGGTTTGTGGCCTATGAAGTTGTGAGCTGCAACAGAAACTTTTTGCAAAAAAAGATGTCTCATTTCAAGATGCTTTGAGAAAGATTGCAGCTGAAGAAGCAGCGGGAGGAGCTGTGAAGGCTGTGTGGCTTGCCAAGAATCCCCCAATGCCTAGCACCATCCATCACGAGGTTGCTCAGGAGATTCCAGGAGAGGATCCAGAGTTGGAGGTAGGCAGGCTTCAGCAGCAAGCAGAAAGAAGGCCTCAGGAAGGTAGACAACAGACAACCTCATTCCCTTGGTGTTTTGGGTGTGGAGGATGCCACAAGCGCTCTGACTGCCGGTTCCACTCGGCTATCTGCCGGGCATGTGGAAGACAAGGCCACATTGCCTCCATCTGTTTGGGTCGCCAGAAGGAACGGTCTCCAGAAGAATTGCCTCTGAAAGGTACCAAGGTCCCCAGCCAAAACAGGGTGGGCTTCTGCGCATCCCGTAGAGCCATTTTCAAAACTGGGGTTCACAGGCCACTTAAAAAGAAGCTTCACATTGACGTGAAGTTGCAAGGGGTTCCCTTGTCGATGCAGTTGGACACAAGGTCCGCTCTATCGATCATTTACTTAGACACTTTAAAAAAGATTTGCAGCAGAAGTGGCCTACGAGTTAAACTCAGGCCTTCAAATTTAATCCTTACTGACTTCCAGAATTCCAGAGTCAGTGTGAAGGGGGAGGCCACGCTCAAGGTGCAGCGTAGGAGTTTTGAAGGGCTGCTAGATGTGGTGGTAGTTGGGGGTGATCGTACAAGTCTTATTGGACTCAATTGGTTCGAGGCCCTTGGAATTAAGTGACTGGACTTCACAATCTGCAAACGTCAGGCCTTGCAGAAGTTTGCAAGGAGTTTACTCATGTGTTCAGTTCAGAGTTTGGCTCATACAAGGGGCCTCCCATTGCTTTACATTTAGACCCAGCCATCACACCCATCAGGATCAAGCCCCGAAGGATGCCTTTTGCCCTAAAGAACAAAATAGATGCAGAGCTGGACAAGCTGCTCCAGCAGGGCATCTTAGAACCTGTGGACTCTAGTCCATGGGAAACCCCTATAATCACACCACTGAAGGCCAATGGAGGTCCAAATTTGTGCGGACTATAAATGTACACTTAATAAGGCATTGTAGCAGCATGCCTACCCGGTGCCTGTGGTGAGCCACATTCTGGCCTCACTCAAGGAGGGGCAAATCTTTGCAAAGCTTAATTTGGCTCAGGCCTATCAACAGCTACCTGTTGATGAGGCAACGGCTGAGGCCCAAACAATTGTGATGCACCGGGGAGCCTTTAAGGTAAAAAGACTGCAGTTTGGGGTTAATGTGGCCCCTGGAATATTCCAAAATGTGATGGAGTGAATGCTCTGTGGTATTCCTGGGGTCTGTCCCTACTTTGATGACATTCTCATTGCTGAGGAGTCATCTGGGAACTTAGCTGAAAGGCTGAAGGCTGTCTTGCTGCGTTTCTGCCAAGCATGGCTGAAGCTGAAGCAAGACAAATGTAAGATTGGAATTACCTCCACTGAATTTCTGGGGTTCCACATTGATGCTGAAGGCATCCATCCTGCTGAATCTAAGCTCAAAGCAATTCAGCAGGCCCCAAGTCCCAAGTCCAAAAGCGAACTTCAGGCTTTTCTGGGACTGTTAAACTTCTACCATGCATTTCTACCTCACAAGGCCACAGTGGCTGAGCCGTTACACCGGCTCTTGGATAAATAGGCTCCTTGGCAGTGGACACAAGTCCATGAAAAGAGTTTTTCAGAAGACAAGGCCTTGCTGGCCTCAAATGCTATGTTAACTCATTTCAATGAGCAATTGCCTGTATGCATAGCCTGTGATGCATCCCCTTATGGGGTTGGGGCTATGCTGAGCCACCTCAAGGCTGATGGGACACAAGTCCCTGTGGCCTACTATTCCAGGACTCTCTCATCTGCAGATTGACAGAGAAGCCTTGGCAATAGTGGCTGGCATAAAGAAATTCCTTGATTTCTTATATGGCTGCCACTTCATGATCTACACAGACCACATAAGCCTCTGCTGGGCTTGTTTACAACAAACAAACAAACCCCTCACATAATATCTTCACGAATGCTGAGATGGTCAATTTTCCTGTCAGCATATGACTTCGCCCTGCTTCACAAACCAGGTAAAGAAATGGGCCATGCAGATGGCCCCAGCATATTACCTCTACAACAGGTAGAGGCAGATCCTGGACCACAGTCTCTCCACGAAAGTGGGGATACAATGGCTCCAGAAGGGGGTTCTGCCTACGAGGCGGCTCTTGACTCAGGCACCGGGTTTATGGATTTGGCCAGCCAACTGACACTACAGGCTTCTCCATCTGCTGGTCTTGGGCTCATGGGACAGTGAGGAACTCTGGTCTGGGGTTACAGGTTCCGGCCAGTCAGTACGATGGAGGGTCACTGGATTCAAGGGGGCATCTACGTCCTGGTCTGCCAAGCCTGGCAGGCAAGCTCACAGGCCAGGCACCCACAACAGCTCTAAGAAGATCAGAGTGAGCAAGGGGTCCCCCCAAGCATTTACAAGACTATGTAAAGTTCTTGTCAATTCCAGGATAGGCCTAATAGTCTTGTGAAAAAATAAAATGTATGTAAGGGAGGCTTAATAGTTCTCTTGAACTCAGGGCACACTCAGAGTTGGGATGTTTTGTTTGATAGTATTAAACAATATGTGGTATTTGTGTAAATATAAGAAATGTAATGACTGGATCTGCCTGCGTGCAGGCATAACTTTGTTTAGAAATAACAACATGCTTAATTAAACACATGTATATTTATGCTGCTATAAAACAGTAAGTATTCACTTATTGTTTTATCCAAGGGGGGAGGGGTGTTATGTCCTGGGCCCGCTGAATGACTCAGCAAGCTCAGGAGGCTGCAGAAGGCCCAGGCAGACAATGTGGTTGCCCAGGACCAGACAGGCTGTCTCAGCCTTGTGAGCATGTGTAAGGTAGGAGACTAGCCTTGCATTGATAGGCTGATGCTGTCCCTGCAAGGGAAGTTTAAAAGAGCCAGCACCATTTTGTTTGTTGTTCTGTTCTGTTCTATTTGTGATCTCAATAAAGAAGTTGTGTTTGTTACTCCTGCCTCGCTTCGATGTCTCTGATTCTAAAACAGAACTGTTTCGCTATGATGCATTTGACCCGCAGGCTGGCAGTTTGACATCCCTGTTGTAAATGTAAGGATTGGCCACAAAGTTGATTTTTTAAAACACTGTCATAATTTTGAATGGTCATTAAGGAAGGCAGTTGGTAAGTGAGAACTATCTGTGCTGAAATCATGATGGAAATTACAGCTGTTCAAAAATTGCAAACTTTTCAGCAGTGTGAATGACCAAGGAATAATATTATGAGTTACAATCTTTGGTTGTAAGGATTCATGTGATTTGTGTGATTGCAGAAATGATGATATGATAATACTTACCATTTATGCTGCCCATTCCAAGTGTTTCAAAGCACCTTGCCTGTGCTCACAATGATTCTTAGAGATGCCTATAATTTAACTCACTACTTTTTAGGTATTTAGAATTCTATCCCAGATTTGATGTCTGGGATAGAATTAGGGACCTGGAGGCTAAAATGTATATGATTAGAGGGCTGGAGGGTAAAACATATGAAGAACAGTTCCAGGAACTGGGTATGGCTAGTCTAGTGAAGAGAAAGACCAGGACTGCATGATAGCAGTATTCCAATATAGTATTTGAGGGGCTGTCACAGAGAGAAGGAAGTCAACCTATTTTCCAGAGCACTCGAAGGACAGAAACAATGGATGGAAACTGATCAAGGACAGATTCAACCTAGAAATAAGGAGAATTTTTCTGACTGTGAGAACAATCAATCAATGGAACAGCTTGCCTTCAGAAGTTCTGGGTGTTCTATCACTGGAGGCTTTCAAGAAGAGACTGAACAGCCACTTGTCAGAAATAGTTATAGGGTCTCCTGCTTGAGCAGGGGGTTGGACTAGATGACCTTCAAGGTGCCTTCCAACTCTGTTATTCTGTTAAAATGATTCTGTTAATAATTAACCAAATGCCTGTGAAAAACTTCCATACAGAAAATGAAGGGACTAGCTGTGAATTTAGAGTCCTGAATTTTCTGCTTCTGGAAGAAACAGGACTTGATATCGTACATAGGTTGTCAATGTTACTTTTAAAATATATATTTTTTATTAATTTTTTACAATAACAACCTTTAATGTTTCATAAACAGTGTGTTGTCTGAGTTCATATACTCAAAACCATCAATAACAATTAATTTCTCCAATTAATCAATATGTTAATTGGTAATATATTTCTTGATCCTCTCTTCTTCCAATAATAATCTCCTTTTGTCTGTATTAAAAATATAATTCTTAATATTTTCAGTACATACCAAGTTGAATATAAACATTTTTTTGTATTTATGCATCAACATATAACATGTCAATGTCACTTTTTAGTATCTCTAATGAGATACTATTCGAGAGGGTGGGGTCATAACAGAGAAGACATAATGTGGAATGGCTGATTAATTTTTTTTCTCTTTCCCTTTTTCATCCCTCTCTCCCTAATACACACACACACACACACACACACACACACAGAGAGAGAGAGAGAGAGAGAGAGAGAGAGAGAGAGAGAGAGAGAGAGAGAGAGAGAGAGAGAGAGAGAGAGAGAGAGAGAGAGAGAGAGAGAGAGAGAGAGAGAGAGAGAGACTGATGGAATGTATTAGAATGGATTTTCTCTGCATATAAATAATAGTCCTGAACTGTCTTCCTTTGCTGGCCATTGTCCAAATATTCAAGTATCTTATTTTCTTCTTCTATTTCCACATCTTTTTTTCTCTTTCTTTCTCAGCTTACACTACTATTAATATACATAAGACTTGATATTTTCTATAGTAAGTGTCCCATCTTCCTTTTTATGCCTTTTTCTGCTCTGCTTTAGCACAGTTGGCTTTAGTTGTTATGGGATGGAAACTACATTTCATTAAAACAGCATATTAAATGAAATTCTCACTCATCTGTACTGTTTTTGTTCCCCCTTTTATTTGATTTGTAAAACAATTCTCAAATTCTTTCTGTCTGTTTATAAATTAATTTTGTATATTCTCAAAGATGTCCTTGACTCAAAAGAATCTGTATTCATCAGATCCAGATCAAACGAAGGCCCCAGTTGCCTTGCTCCTGCATCTCCTTTAAGAATCTCATCAACCAAATAGCAATAAGAATCCATCAGAACTGTTAGTGGTCTACCACTGAATTTTGGAGAGATTTTTAAAAGTTCATGTTTCCATTTTATTTAATGTTTAAACTAGCATTTTTCTACTTTTCAAATGAATTCTATATTAGGTAAGCATTAGGTAGATAATTTTCTTCTGTCTCAAGATTTACATATTTAAGTTTTCCTGTCCTAGCATTTGATTGCAACTAATGTATTTTGATTACCTAGTTTGGTGGAAAATTATTTATATACATTATATGAATTAGTATTATGATGAACTCTACCCCATTTGCATAAACTTCTCTGTTCCTTTTCCCCCCTTCCTCATTTTGGAGTCAAAAAAATTATTTACAGATTTGAACTGGAGGGGACAGGAAGGATCATGCTTATATTATTAAATATATGACATGTTTGAGAAGTCTTTCTCTGTTCTATTAAATAACTCATGCAGCAAAAAATGTACTATTAATTCCCCCGTCCCAAATAAAAGTTTTCCTGGAGTTTGGTATCTAAGAGTCAGAACAAGAACATGTAGTTGGAATATGTGTATAGATCGGCGGTTCTCAACCTTTTCCGGGGCTCGACACCAGTCCGCATCATGCATGCGCGGCGCGACAGGGCGCATCGCGCATGCACGGCGTGACGGGGCACATCGCGCATGCGTGGCGTGACGGGGCACATTGCGCATGCGCAGCGCGACGGGGTGCATCGCACATGCATGGTGTGACAGGGCGCATCGCACATGCATGGCATGACAGGGCACATCGCACATGCGCGGCGCGACGGCCCGCATCGCAAAGGGGGAAAAATGGCCGACCAAAAAAAAATGGCCGACCAAAAAAAATGGCGGACTGCGGTGTTTGGCGACCCCCGTGAAATGGTCGTTCGACCCCAAATGGGGTCGCGACCCACAGGTTGAGACCCGCTGGTATAGATTAAAAAATATTGTGCAAATTGTAATGCCTTTGAACCAAGTAGTGTACTATTAACTTTTGCTTTGGTTTAGTTAAATCAAGTTGGTAGTCCCATTCAATCAAACTATTTTGGATAGATGCTATTATAGGTTTTGGAAATGAAGTGCCAGAAAAGTATGGCAGTAATTAAATAGTGGCACTAGGGAGCAAAATTTTTCATCTCTTTGCTCTCCCCTTTTGGTTTATTTTTTTTTTTAAAAATATATATAAAATAGATGGGTGTCATCATTAGAAACATAAGTTTCTAAGTTTGAAAAGAAAATCATGTTGTAAAACTGGGAAAATTCTATTTCTGAAGTTAAAAACTAAGCATTGGAGTCTGCTATCAGCCCATGGTTCTGGGTATCCATTCTCAGCTTAAAGATATGACATCAGAAAGATAAACCTTTAGTTCAAGTACTAATACATTTGTGAAGCATGGATTTGTCACTGATCTGAACAAGGTTTTCTATTTAGAAAAAGCAGAGCACACTGTCATTCAGCCTCCTGGTGATCAACTTCTCATGACTATGAATTACAGCTGACCTGACCTGAAGTACAGTTCCTTTTTCTCAAGCATGTAAATGTCTAAGATCTGCTGACAATCACTGAAATTGTCTGCAGGAATGAAGACAGAATGAAACAAAGTTCTTTCACAGTTCAACACTTTCCCATTTAGTTAATGAATAAACATGGGCAAGTGTCAGGTTGCTTCCTCTATTGTTTCAGACACGTTTGAATTTGGTTACCCCAAATGTATAGTCATATTACTTGCATTTTATTGTTTTTTTTTCTTTTTGTTTTCTATTACCAATGGCAAGCATTTGAATTCAAGGCCAATCATTCTATTTGGCAGTGCAGGCCTTTCCAGTACCTCTATTACTGTTCACTTTTGTTAGAGAATTTTAATTTCTCTGTTGGTGAAAATAAATCAGAAGCTCTCACAGTTGACTGCATTTAGCTGATTCAAATAACCTCTTTATAGTCATATCATAATATTTACAATACCATACATTCTTCTTTACAGCAACATAGCATAATGAAGACTTCTTACAGAGAGATACAGAGACAGACCTGAGACTGAATAAAAAATCCAGCTCCTAACTCAATACCTTTTTTGCACAGACTCAGTAGCCCTTTACTCATATTGGCTGACTGTGGTAAACATGACTCTTCCTGCTCATGAATATTCCAACAACTTTTTAATTATAATTCCTCTCATAATTTGGTTCACAGTTGTATATATCAGTATTTTTTGAAAAAAAAAAAACTCTGTAAGAATATTTTAAAATGTTTTTCTTCTTTTTTTTTAATCACATTTGGCTCTCATACTCATCTGAGATACAGTCTGTTTTTAGCACTAGCTATAGCACTTAGACTTATATACTGCTTCACAGTGCTTTACAGCCCTCTCTAAATGGTTTACAGAGTCAGCATATTGCCCCCAACAATCTGGGTCCTCATTTTACTGACTTCGGAAGGATGGAAGGCTGAGTCAACCTTGAATCCCATCAGGATCAAACTGCTTGCAGACAGCAGAATTAGCCTGCAGTACTGTGCCACCAAGGCTCTTTTATAAATGGTAAGTCTAGTATCAAGCACAGGAAATCAGGAGTCAAGGAGTTTCAAATGAATACAGGCTTATTTGCAAGCTTAAGCTCTCTACAAGAATCTGAACTGCTAATGGTCTAAGCAAATTGATGGTAGATAAAAGTCAACAGAATTCAAGATGGGCTGGAATTAGATCTCTTGTGGGTGTGAAGGGACTCTGAGACTCAGCCTGGTCATCTCTTACATCTAGTTTGCTTTAAATTAACTTAGAGGAAGTCAATTTATAAGCAAAATTTTTCTCTGGCAATCAAATGTAATAGGTCTGAAATGCAATGGCACAAATACTCATTTACTCCAGTCACTGAAAAGTGATCCTGTTTCTGATTTTTGAAATACAGAAGTGCACAGGTATGTCCTAATATTAAAGAATATCTATTTGTTTCATTCTTTTAAAGATATGCCCTAACATTACAAGTAGTCCACGACTCCTGAGTGTAATTGAGCCTCACAATTATAGTCATAAGTTGTGACAATCATAAATCAGGTCACCACATGATGAACTGGATTTTACAACCTTTTCTTGTAGCAGTCATTAAGCAAATGCCTTAGTTGTAAAGAGAATGCTGTGATTGTTAAGTGAAAGCTGTGGTTGTTAAGCAAACTGTTCACTATGGGCCATTTTTTGCTCCAAACTGGAAAGTAAAAACTTCATAAATCGCAGTCAGGTGACTGTGAGATGCTGCAAACAGAAGTAAATGCAGGCTGGTTGCCTAGAACCCAAAATGTGGCCTTGTGACCATGGGAGGGTAACATCAGAATCAGGTCATAAGTAGCTTTTGGGGGGTCTGTGATAACTTCAAACTGTCCCTAAGCAACCAGTTATAAGTCAAGGACTCCTGTAGATAGAAGAGGGTTGCTGTTATAGCAATCAAGTTATCAGGAGCAGATACTTGACAGAGGAATAATGCTCTTTGGCAACATGCTTGTCCATATGTGAAGTAGAGGATCTTTTCTGAAACTGAGCAGCACATAAATTGCATCAATAAATAAGACTGGTAAGCACTAGAGAGCTTCTGCCTTTGAAGGCTGACTAAGATAGCAATTCGGAAAACACCAAAGAACCATAACTATGAATTTGCTATCTGGAGTTGCTGATGGGAATTTCAAAAACACAGCAATATCATCTTTATTAGCTATCTAAAACGGTATTGTTGCTTTTTTGTTTGCTTGATTATTAAAATACAATTGATGATTGCCTGCCTGCTTATGAAAAAAGCAGTCATTTGTTTAGTGATTTTTCAAAGTTACAATAGTAGTGAAAAAAGTGTTTTGCAACCATTTTTCTGTGATTAGTCAAGTGATTAAAATTCAGACGCTTGGCAACTGGCCTATATTTATGATGGTTTACTGTCCCAGGGACATACGATCACTTTTGGCATCCTTCTGACAAAGTCAGTGGGGAAGCCAGTTTCACTTAACAACTTAACATATGATTCACTTAACTGTAGCAAGAAAGGTCATAAAATGGGACAAAACTCACTTAATAACTGTCTTGCTTAGCAACAGAAATGTCGGGCTCAGTTGTGATTGTAAGTCCAGGACTACTTATATAGTCAGTGCCGCTCATGTAAAATAAATTTAGTCTCATTTTTGTTCTCATCTTCTGTCCTTATTTTTTCCTCTGTTCAGTGCTCTGCTTACCCATAAAAGGCATAGTGTGGCAAGGCAAGCAGGAAGGTATGTAGCAGCAACTTAGTGAAAAGGACAACATATACACAGGACAAATTAAGTTAAAGTGTGGAAACGCTTACATCAGAGGAAGTGATCTTTCTTTCAGCTTTAGCATTAATCTTTCCATGGAAGAAGGCAGAGTGGATGGGAAATCTTAAAACAATTCTGAGAGACCAGAAACAAATGAACAAGAACATTCATCTTCTTATTAATCTTGTTCAGCAGGCCATATACAGGCCTTCCTTAGAGATACTGCGGGTTGTTTCCAGACCACTCAGTAATTCGAATATCACAATAAAGACATTTACATAAATTTTGGGGTTTCTCAGTACATATAAAAATTATGTTTACATTATACTGCAGTCTATTAAGTGTACAATAGCATTATGTCTAAAAACAACAATAATGTAGATACCTTCATTAAAAAATACTTCAGAGCTAAACATGCAAATCATCTTCTCAGCGTTCAGCAAATCATAATCTTTTTGCTGCTGGAGGGTCTTGTAAAAAAGAGCAATATCTGCAAAACACAATAAAGTGAAGCACAATAAAATGAGATATGCCTGTACTTTAAAACATTTCACAGAGCATATTTTTCTTTAAACATGTTAATAACTTTGCTAGTATTAAAAACATTGTTGATACTGTAGTTCCTGCTTTACCAGGATCTGAATTCCACTACAGATTTCAGACAAGCTACCAAAGAACTATGCCCAGAAATTCTCACCATCTTTCTCTCTCTCCCTCTCCCTCCCTCTCTTTCTCACACACAAACACAGACACACACATGCATATGTAACAGTTCAGATTAAGAAGGATATGCAACTCATTTGGAATATCACATTAGATCCCTGACATTTCAGCTCAAAAAGAAAAAGAATAATCCTTTTAGCTTTCTGTAAAGCTGAGGAGTCACTTTGCCTCAAAAACATTCAAGATGGTGGGCTGCAGGCATAAACCACAATGCTGTATTCACAAACAAAACAACACTTGGTGCCATCTTGAGTAGCTTGATTAAAGGGAACAGTCTTCTCTGCTTCATCCATTATAGTCATTCTCTCTTCTGGTATTATATCCCAGAATTAAATGAAAACAGGGATCTCCAAGATAAAAAGATAGAAATCAGTGCTGCAGCTTGGACAGGTAAAAGCAAAGGGAAACCTAGCAGCACAGGCCAAATGCTGTTCATTGTTGGTGGAACCTTACTTAATCAGAAAAAATAATTGTATTCTTTTTTATCTTTGTATAGCAAACTTGGCAACATTAAGATGTGTGGATTTTAACTCCCGGATTCCTCAGCCAGCCATGAATTCTGAAAGTTGAAATCCACACATCTTAAAGTTGCCAAGTTTGAGAAATAGTGTTCGATAGAGTCATTTTGGAATTCTGTAATTGAATACAGAGCAGTTTACTAATGTGCCCTTAGGTTTTGTTTTATTCTGATGACTTTTCTAGATATGGGTGCAGCTGCTACATGAAGGCAAATTGAATCTCCCCCCTCCTTTACTGGGAACTTGCATTATGCCATGTTTTTTCTCATTGCAGTTGTGGAGTATTACTAGGAAATGCACTTTGTCCAGCAGTGACTTTTGCTGCTGAATGAGAAGGACTGTACTGGATTCTGTTGCAAGGGACAGTCTACATGATGATTTGAGGGACCACCTGGATCACCCTGCCTCCCAGCTCCTATAATCCCAATGTGGTAGTGGATAACAGGACATAACAGGCTGAGCATCTTCCCATCATCCAACATGGAATATGGAACATTTAGTTTTCCCTCTATTACAGAGTGGGGAAGATACTTTTGATACAAAATTAAAAGAATGGTTTTAAGTATTGGGGTTCGCGGCATTGAAGCGACACACAAGTTGTTAACCAAGTTCTTTCTTTATTCGTTCCACTGTACCACTCAGCAAACAAACAGGCACACAGGCCTTTTATAGTCTCCAAACCCATCCAATCACAAACACCCTTTTTTTGCGCCTTGCACATGCACGCAAGACCGGCACCAACCAGTCTGGTCCCAAGCAGCTTTTAGGTTGCCCAGGACCATTTGCAACATTTCTGGGCCTGCTGAATTTCCTCAGCAGGCCCAGGACACAACACCCCTCCCCCCTGGATAAAGCACACATAACTATACACACAATACATTTGTTCACAGCTGGGAATGGTGGAATTACTGTGGCCTGCATGCAGGCAGAGTACTTTTATAAAATACTGGGTTTAACTTAACAAAATGCTCCCAAAATCATAATTGGTATATATTACGCTATACCATTGTTAGTCAACATCATCCTGTTACAGACTAACAAGGTTCCCTCTGCAATGACAGAAACCTCACATAATCTCCCAGATGCTTGGGAGGGGCCTTAGCCCTTTGTGACCTTCGCAAGGTCAGGGAGGGTGCCTGGTCTGCCAGCTCACCTGCCAGGCTAGGCAGACCAGGACTTCTACTTAATGGTGCCTGGCCTACCGGCCCGTCTGTTGGGCTCGATAGACCAGGACTTTGATGCCTTCGGATTTCAGGTGACCCATTCCGCAGCTGTCTGGCTGGATCCTCTGAAACCCAGCCAGGTTTCCTTGGAGGGGTGGAATTCCCCAAGCCCAATGGTGGAGTGGAATTCTCCAAGTCCACAATGGACTCCTCTTGGGAACATTGTCCCTCGAGCCCATGACCAGCATCGGATGTGGCCTGCATTGCAGCAGTGCCCCAGTAGTTCCAGTCCCCCGTGTATGTGGCTGAGGTGCCAGAGTCAGGAGCTGCCTCTATGGCAAACCCCCTCTCAGGAGAATTCCTGTTTGGAGCACTTGCAGATGTGCAGGCTGCCCCCTGGGGTGACTCCCTGTTTGGAGCAATAGCTGAATCTTGAGGATGCCCTTGCTCATCCACTGGGACATGAACAGCCACCTGCGAAAATCCCCTGGCACTGTAAGACTGATTCCCAGGATTTTGACCTGAAGTGTGAGCTTGTTCCTGGTCCCCCTCTCCCCCAAGAGCAGAGCCAGGAGCGGAAACATTGGTGGACAACCGCCAGCACAGTTGGTCAATATGGTGCCAAAGGACATGGCCATCTCCTAAAGTCACTTTGTATGAGAGCGGCCCCAAGACCTTGCAGACAACAGCAGTGACCCAGAGATGTCCAGGACCATAGTTCCTTGCCAGACTGGATCGCCCACCTGAAGTCTCCTAGGTGCCCGCAGCTGTGACACCTGTGAAGCCACCCGGTCTGGGTGCAGTCTGTCCAACTTTGTGATGAGGCGTCGACTCCAGAGGAGTTCAGCTGGGCTCTTTCCAGTGGCAGTGCATGGTGTGGTACGGTGTGCAAGAAGAAAATCTGCTAACCTGTGATGCCAGCTATCATACGTAATTCTTTTGAATGCGTCCTTCATTGTGCGTACCATCCTTTCTGCTTGCCCATTGGTGGAAGGGTGGAAAGGAGCTGACA
The DNA here is from genome assembly GCA_034064705.1 of Bothrops alternatus. Taxonomy (NCBI): domain Eukaryota; kingdom Metazoa; phylum Chordata; class Lepidosauria; order Squamata; family Viperidae; genus Bothrops; species Bothrops alternatus. The sequence goes on along the minus strand of JARGCV010000124.1, from coordinate 7,735,353 downwards.
TTGCATGCCGGATCAAGTTGGCCTGTAGGAAAGCCTGGAAATCAAAATAAGTAAATTGGGGTCCATTGTCAGAGAAGAGGACATCAGGAAGCCCATGGTTAGCGAAAATTCCTCTCAACACTTGGATGGTCCTAGCAGTAGTAGTGGAGGAAACAGGTACAACCTCTAGCCACTTGGAATGGCTATCCACCAGGATAAGGAAGAATTGCCCCTGAAAGGACCCAGCATAATCAAAATGTACCCTTGACCAAGGGATGTGTGTCTCCTCCCACCTGTGTCCAGGGGCCTGAGGCATTTCAGGCCGAGACTGTTGGCACATCTGGCACCCATGCACCTGGGCTTCGATAGTTTTATCAAGCCCAGGCCACCAAAGATGGCTGTGTGCAAGCGCTTTCATGCACACAATGCCCGGATGTCCCTCATGCAGAGAGGACAAGATTCTAGACCTCAGTGAGGCTGGGATAACTACTCTACTACCCCATAACAGGCACCCTTTAAATGTAGACAGTTCGTGCCTTCTCTGCCAGAACCTTTGAAACACAGCATCTGGACACGTGTCAGGCCATCCTGACAACACCCATGTCAGCACGCGTGTAAGTGTGTGATCAGTGGCAGTTTCTGCAGCCACGTCCCTAGCATTGAGGGGAGATTCAGGCAGCTCCTGAATAGAGAGAATATGAACAGCTGGGGCAGGATCTGCCTCTATTTGTGTGAGAGGTAGCCTACTGAGGCCATCTGCATGGCCCATTTCTTTCCCAGGTTTGTGAATAAGCGTGTAGTCATATGCTGACAGGAAAATGGACCACCTCAGCATAAGTGGGGAAATGATGTGTGGGGTTTGTTTGTTAGTAGTAAACAAACCCAGCAGTGGCTTATGGTCTGTGTAGACCATGAAAGGACGGCCATATAAGAAATCATGAAATTTCTTTATACCAGCCACAATGGCCAAGGCCTCTCTGTCAATCTGAGAGTAATTACTCTCTGCAAATGACAAAGTCCTTGAATAGTAGGCTATAGGGACTTGTGTCCCGTCAGCCTTCAGGTGACTGCTCCCACCTCATAAGGGGATGCATCACATGCGATGCACACAGGCAGTTGCTCATTAAAATGCGCTAATACGGCATTTGATGAGAGCAAGGCCTTTACCTCCTTAAAACTCTTGTCATGGACTTTAGTCCACTGCCATGGAGCTTCCTTATCTAAGAGCCAGTGTAATGGCTCAGCCACTGCAGGCTTATGGGGAAGAAATGCGTGATAGAAATTAAGGAGTCCCAAGAAAGCCTGAAGCTCACTTTTAGACTTGGGACTTGAGGCCTCCTGAATGGCCTTTAGTTTGGATTCTGCAGGGTGGATGCCTTGGGCATCTATTCTAAATCCTAAAAATTCTGTGGAAGTGACTCCAATCTTGCATTTGTCTTTTTTCAATTTGAGGCCCGCTTGACGGAACCTCAATAATACAGCCCTTCACCTCTCTGCCAAATTTTGTGATGACTCCCCTGCAATGAGGACGTCATCAAAGTAGGGGCAAACCCCAGGTATTCCCCTGAGTGTGTGCTCCATGACGCTCTGAAATATACCAGGAGCAACATTCACCCCAAATTGTAACCTCTTCACCTTAAAAGCACCCCAATGGTCACTATTGTTTGAGCCTCTACAGTTGCTTCGTCAATAGATAACTTTGATAGGCCTGTGCTAAATCAAGCTTTGCAAACAGCTTTCCCCCTTTGAGGGAGGCCAGAATATGACTCACTACTGGTACAGGATATGCGTGTTGTTGTGAAGCTGTATTCAGGGTGCATTTGTAGTCCGTGCAAATTCGGACTTCCCCATTAGCCTTTAAAGGTGTCACAATGGGGGTTTCCCATGGACTTGAGTCCACCAGTGCCAAGATGCCCTGCTGGAGCAGCTTGTCTCAGCTCTGCATCAATCTTGCTCTTTAAGGCGAATGGCACCCTCCTGGGCTTGATTCTAACAGGTATGATGGCTGGGTTTAATCGCAATGAAATGGGAGGCCCCTTGTAGGACCCAAGCTCTGGGCTAAACACATCTGCAAACTCGTTGCAGACTTCTGCAAGGCCTGTGGCTTGCAGACTATTTATGCCAGTTACTTGGATTCCTAAGGCCTCGAACCACTCAAGTCCAATTAGACTCGTACACTCACCCCCCAACAACCACCACATCTAATAGACCCTGGAAAGCCTTACATTGCACTTTGAGTGTAGCTTCTCCAAGTACTTTAATCCTTGAATTTTGAAAATCCGTGAGGATTAAATTCGACAGCCTGAGTTTGACTCTAAGGCCACTACTACTGCAAATCCTTTTGAAGGTATTGTGTAAAATGATCGATAGAGCGGACCCAGTGTCCAGCTCCATCGACAAGGGAACCCCTTGTAGTTTCACATTAACGCAAAGCTTCTTCTTAAGGGGCTTGTGTGTCCCTGTCCGCAAAATGCTTCTGTGCAACGCGCAGAAACCTACCCTGTGTTGGCTGGGGACCCTGGTACCTTTCTGAAGGAATTCTTCTCGAGGTTGCACCTGCTGGCGACCCAAACAGACAATGGCAATGTGGCCTTGCCTACCACATGCCTGACAAATGGCAGAGCGGAACCGGCAGTCTGAGCGCTTGTGGCATCCTCCGCATCCGAGACACTGAAGGGCTGCCGGGGTCTTGACTGGCTTCTCTCGTGGCCTTTGTACTGCAGGCTGGTGAAGTCTATCCACCTCTTCTTCAGGATCCGAGTCCTGCACTTCTTGAGCAACCTCTTGATGGACGGATGCGACTGTTGTAGCGCTTCTGGCGAGTCGCAAGGCCTTCACAGTGCCACCTGCTGCTTCTTCAGCTGCAACTTAGCGTAAGACATCTTGGAATGTGACTTCAGCTTTAGCAAAGATTTTTGTTGCAGCTCTCTATTTCTAAGGCTGCAGACAAAATGGTCTCATAAGCGTTCTTCCAGGTCCTTGAACTCACAAGGCCTGGCAGCTTGTCTCAAGGCAGCGATGAATTCCGCAGCAGACTCACCAGGCTTCTGGTCCCTCTGCTCAAAAGCATGCCTCCACACGATTACAGATAGCTTTGGATGAAAATGGTCATTCAGCATATTCTTCAAGTCTGTGTATGTTACAGACTCAAGCGGCGTAGGATCTACTAAATTTTTGGCCACATCAAAAGTGTCCTGCCTGCAGACGCACAGCAGGGTTGCTGCCTTCAAACTGTCTTCTTGAACCTGGTTAACTCGCAGGTAGTTTTCCACCCAAGCCACGTAAGAGTTCCAAAGTTCCAGGTGAGACACGTCGAATTCGGGCAACCATCCGATCTTTGACGTTGCTAGCTTCTCTTAGCCTCGCTGCAACTCAGGCTGGGAAGAGGCCCATTTGCCAAGCCCACCTCCAGCGTTTGCGTACTGGCAGATGAGTGCAGATCTGGGCGCCGACTTCCCATCTTCCAGCTTTTTTTTGTAGACTCTACGTTCTTCAAGTTGTCTTCTTCTTTGCAGCAATCCCACCTTCGTCGCCACTTTTAAGTATTGGGGTTCGCGGCATTGAAGCGACACACAAGTTGTTAACCAAGTTCTTTCTTTATTCATTCTACTGTACCACTCAGCAAACAAACAGGCACGCAGGCCTTTTATAGTCTCCAAACCCATCCAATCACAAACACCCCTTTTTTGCACCTTGCGCATGTGTGCAAGACCAGCACCAACCAGTCTGGTCCAGGGCAGCTTTTAGGTTGCCCAGGACCATTTGCAACATTTCTGGGCCTGCTGAATTTCCTCAGCAGGCCCAGGACACAACAGATGGGATAAGGCAGTCCCTACTGACTGGAAATGAGCACTTACAGGACTTCTGGCTGGAAGGGCAGTATCTGATTTGCTCTCAGGATTCTGCAGGCATATTAACATGTAAAGAAATTAACTGTGCAGTCAGAAAGTGTGGACAACAAAAACACTGGCTGTCTGGAAGAGTTCTTAATGTGATAAATCTTTATTTGTAAAGAACTGATGGAAGCTATGGTAGTTTTGATATGATTTAAGATCAGAACTTAAGATTATCATATTAAATATGATCTACATAGGGGTTGATGTTTTAAAATAACCCATGACCAAATTTTGTAAAACAAAAATGTGATTTTTTAAAAAACAGTATAGTCAACAGTAAGACTACTCATTTGTTGAAAACGGCTGCCAAAAACTCACTTTGTAGATTTATCCCACAGATATAATTCTAATAATAAAACAGCCAATGTATTACATGGTCACTTACAGTATATTACTGATGAATGAGTAAATCCTAATGACCCAAGAAGTAATTAAACATTTAAATCATACTAAATATGAAAAGCACTGGTATAAAATGGATTTTTTCTTTTAGCAGCTTACTTTAACACCAATAAAATTGGATGTAGTGCAGCAAGAACACCCCCATCTTCTTTTTACAGTCTCTTTCTAGAATACACAATAACATTCCACAGCCACTGGTAAAAGTAATACAAAGCAATATTTCAGAAACCTTTCCACAAGGAACATAGCAGTAGATTTCAGTGTTTATCAGCTCTAGTTTTCTGGTTATAGATGATCATTGGGCATTCAGTTTAGGGACCTTCAAATGCGGGGTGCACTTTACTACTGTTTCTTCTGATGGAATTGAAATGTGAAGAGGTGGTAGATTGTCTTCATTCTGTTTTGCTCCATCATTTTACATCTTTTCTACCAAATTTTGGTCAGTGTGCTGTGGGGGCTAAATGCAGTCTGCCATCTTAAAGTTATTAATAGCTCAACAGAACAAGTGGAATGCCAATGACTGTGATAAATTTATATTTTTATAAAATACTTTTTTTCTCTTTTTTAATATTTATTCATGATAGAAACAAATGATTCTAGACATGTTCTTGAGTAAGGACTCAGTGGTTGTATAGTCAAAGAACAAAGACACTGATGTAGCATTATTTTGAACTGGGTTTAGAAAATGTTCCATATGGCAATACATTAGCAGAACAAGTGTGTATCAGTCAGCAATATCTCCAGACTGTTTTCAAAGGTAGCTTCCATAAAACACATTGCAGTAATTTAATAAGACATTTCTCAGCATGTGAATTACACTTGAGAGATATCTTTGCCAGGGTCGGTTAATTCGTTTATCAGCCTGAACTGATAAAACTCTCCATTTGTAATCATGGTTTTGCCTTGACTTTTTATTTACTATCACTGTTATCACTGCAGACCGCTTTAGCCATGTTTTACTAGTTATTTCTTTGCATTTTTAAAAACGGTATTTCTGAAAATTACTATATATTCCTTTAATAACTCTAACTAGCTTGCAAAATCAACTGCAGTATAAACTATCGTAAAATATTATAAAGATTAACAATAATCAGACATAAAGTAAAACAATAGGCATTGTTATAACATCAAAAGACATGAATGAAATGAAATGAATGAATGAAAATAAAGGCTTAGGTAAATTACTATATTTTTATCTCCTTTCCAAAATATCTTTTTAAAATTATGTTTTATTTTAAAGATAGTTTCTATCATTTTTTTTTCTGTGCAGAAGCTATGGATACCTTTCAATAGCTGGAGATCAGACTTAACATTATTTTGGAGGGCAAGGTCATAGATAATCAGACTGGTGTGGTGGTTAAACTATCAGACAAGAAACCAAGAGGCTGTGAGTTCTAGTCTGGTTTATGCACAAAAACAGCTGGGTGACCCTGGGCCAGTCACCCTCTGTCTCAGTCCTAGGAAATAGACAATGGCAAATCACTTCTGAAATCTTGCCAAGAAAACTCACCAGGAGTCAACAATGACTTGAAGCCACTCTCCCCCTACCCCAGCAATGATGAGTAGTGGGTGTGCCATGTAATAGACATGGATGAAGGGGGGGTATCTTTCATTTCAGACTATGTATATATACCATCTAAAACAGGGATGTCAAACTGCCGGCCCATGGGCCGGATACATCATAACAAAACCGCACCCACCCCATTGCCGGCAATGGCAAAAAAGTTGCAATACGTTGTGACACGTGACTTGCAAGTTTGATACCTCTGATCTAAAATAATCCTTTGGATTTAAATAGTGTTACCACTATGGTGGTAACAAAGACTTTAAAAAAATATTATTATTTTATCATAAAAAGTAAAATACAAAGAATAAAAGCAAACAAAATAAAAAAGCATACATTCAACCCTAACAACAACCAAAAAGAAAAAATAGTGTACAAAAAAAGAGGAAACAGGTGGTAATAAAGACTTTTAATGAAATTTCATCAGTCAAAAACTGGCCAGCTGGAGGTGGTGGTGATGGCGGTGGTTTTGTGTGTGTTTATGTATGTAAGAATGTGTGTATATATTTACGGGACCGTCTGCTGCTTCATGAATCCCAGCGGCCAGTTAGGGCCCACAGAGTCGGCCTTCTCCAGGTCCCGTCAGCCAGACAGTGTCACCTGGCGGGGCCTAGGGGAAGAGCCTTCTCTGTTGCGGGCCCGGCCCTCTGGAACCAACTTCCCCCGGAGATCCGTGTCGCCCCCACCCTCTCCGCCTTTCGTAAATTACTCAAAACATACTTTTGCCGGCAGGCCTGGGGCAGCTAACACCTTGCCCCTAGCCAGTGTATGTTTGTGTGTATGTTTGTGGAATGATTGGTTTCTTTTTTAACTTAAGGGTTTTTATATTTATGTATTTTATTGTAATTTCTATCATGTTGTAAGCCGCCCTGAGTTCTCCGGAATAGGGCGGCATAGAAATTAAATAAATAATAATAATAATAATAATAATAATAATAATAATAATAATAATAATAATAATAATAATAATAATAATAATAACATACTTATAACACAAGCACATACACTTACAACACATCATCTGAATGTTTCTGAAAGGTGAATTTTAAATACAAACTGCTTTCATATTCAAAATATAAAAGATATTGATGTTCCATTTGTGAAACTTTTTAAAGAAATCCCATTTGATAATACCATACATTGTTTTTTTTAAAAAACCAAGTAATGCCACAAGGTGGCAGTAGAAAATTAGTTTTGCAAGAATTTCCAAATGAAGTCTAAGCCATATCTCAGGTCTTGCAGTTCACGAGCATTCTGAGTCTCCTCTATGCTATTAAACAGGGTAAGAGCAGCAGCCCCCCCTTCTCTCTCAACTCATGCTATACTTTTTCCAAGGCCCTGCACGTTTGGAGAATGATTTCATCATCCATTGCTGATCACTGAGTCTGTGGTCAGCAGTTAAAGATTTTGTTGGGTTGTGATTGTCTGAAAATGGGATGAGCAAAACCAAGCTTAATTTTGGGGCATGCATTCAAGAACTATCCTGACCATTCCCTGTTTGTTTTCTAAAAATTTTTAAAAGTAAGATTGGCCTTTGTGAATATGCAAAAGATAAGAACTGGATCAAAGGCAGTACTGCATACCCAGGAGCCACTCAGCAATGACTACCAAAGCTATAGAGCCAGTGTTACATGAATAGAGCAAATCTCTTCATCCCAAAGACTGAAACTGAAAGAAGGTAAAGGCTGCAGCAACACAGGCAAAAACTGTTATTGTGGAATGAGCACATCTTCCTTAAAATGGTTGTGCTCTGCAACCAAAAGAAGGAATTCAGAGGGTTTTTAAAAAAACAAAAAACAAATGGTGTTTCTACTTTTGTGTTTTCTAATAGTTTTGTTTAATAATTATGTGTGTGTGTATGTATGTATATATTCTATTTTTTTTAAAAAAATGCAGCGCTTGAGGGCTTTTGGCAATCTTAGAAAGATCAATGAAATATAAATATATTGCTATATTTAAAATGTAACACTTCAAAATCTTTTAAAACATCTTAGCATATGTAGGATATTTTGAAAAATACAGTCATTGTCTATTGTAAGCCCTGTTATTTATAAAAGGCTATAAAGAGAATCACAGTTTACATTTACAGAACCTTATTTTCTTAAAAGTTTCTGTTTTCCAAATGCAATAAAGACAATCCCAGCAAGCTAGCAGTGTTGGCAGGATCAGTCCTAAAAAGATTGAGCAGTGTTCAGTAATACAGGTAAAATGTCCTTCAGTTCTAGCCATCAGATATAGCTTGTAAAATTAAAACTTACCTGTCTGGCTGTTATTAACCTTACTTTTACTCTGAATGAATTGCTGTCTGATTAATTTCTGTGCAGCTGCTACATCAAAAATATGAGAAGACTTTACCCAAGTCTTATGATGGAACAGGGTGGAATAGTAGAATAGAATAATAGAAATTGGGGTTGACATCAAGGGTTCAGTACAGTAGAGAATCAAATTTAAATGAAATTTGAAGAACAACAGTAATCAGGTCTTGTCCTTTGATTTCCAGGCAGTAATGCTCACTGGGCCCAAAGGGACAATTGATAATGGCGTCAGTGAAGAGGAATGATTCAGTCCAAGAAAAGGGACCACTCAACCCATCTTCTTCAAAAGGTCTGGGAAACCAGATCCCATTACTATTTCTCATCTGTACTTAATGTGTTAATATCAGAGTTCCCATTTTAGACAGTTCTGTGGGGCAAGGAGTCAGGTAGACATACTGACATCCTAAGGGTCACAATGGATGTTAATTTTTCCTGTGTGGATGCCTGTCACTGAATGCTTAACACTGGATTATAAAATATTTTTTAAAAAGCATTCATATACTGTATATCCGTGGAGGTTTTCCAAAATCTGGTTTAATTGAGCAAACTGATCCACCCCCTTTGGCTTTTTGTTGTTGTCTGAACAGTTTCATGTTAAAGAATGAGCTCTGCAAATAGCAAGAAAGCTTTACATTTCCAGGTAACCCAGGACTGGGATATACTCAAGCTTAAAGTAACAAAGGGAAGAGCAGAAAAAATATTAATCTACAGAACTTTCTTGCTGATATCAATGTAGTTTTAAACCATGATGCTCAAGTGGTTTCTTTCTGCTTTCTTTCTTTTTGCTAAACTGCTAACAATCATCTATTATGTTCAAAGGATTATTGGATTGTGTATATAGTTGAGGGGTCACACTGCTTTGGACTACAATTCCCATAATACATCAAGGAAAGGTATCAGACATTTATTATTTAAAAATATTTAAAAATATTTTAGGTTTAGCTAGTGAGGGGATTCAGCCAGTTGGCACCACTTTGGCAGAACCGGTAGCTAATTTCTTGCTGCCCAGGCCCAGAATTGACTTCCGGAAGTGGCATCCACACAGAGAACCGGTTGTTCACATATTTGAATCCCACCACTGGGTTTAGCCCATGATTCTATTTAGGAAGCGCTCAACACTTTGTAATTGTTATTGATCACTTGCCTCTATTAACAATTAACTAGATTCAAGGGAATTTCACACAGATTTGACAGTATCTTTGCATGCATATTGGTATGAAAGTATTCAGTCTTACAATTATTAGAAGTAAGTCTTCATCCTGGTTCATACAAGCTGGGATAAATAAGCAAAATGGCAACTGCTTTGGGAAGAAGGTTACAGTTTATTGAAGAAGCAGAAAGATGGTCCTTGCAAGGAGCAGAGAGGAAAAAGAGGGCTTGAGCACATGGGCAGTAGGTTTTTATACCCCCTCTAGCCTTTGGAATAGTTTCCTGTTCCTGTGGCATGAACCTTGAAGCTATTTCTGAGTGTTTTTCTAGGACTTGATATCTGTGGTTTAATCCTATTATCATATCCTGCTTCCCAGGTGATGGGGTTAATGACTCCTAGAGTTTGGGTGGGCATGCAGATCTTCTCTTTGTCTTCTTGAGTGCCCTGGCTTCAGCTTTCTGATGGTTCTACATCTGCATTCGTATGGGGCTAGCTCTTGCTTGGGGCAGAGAGATAGATTTGGGGCCAGGTTTGGTTTTAAAAAAATCCTTTTGAGGAAAAATATATTTTTCTGCCCTTTTAATATTTCCTTCTCTGGGCTAACTTCCTTCAATATCCCCGCTTTGTGCCTTAAGTGTGAGAATGTCACACTTATTGGCACAACATTAAAATTGATCTGGTCAGGGAGACTTGGTAGGCAAGCTTTTAAACTGTTAAGCCAAAAAAAATTAAAACATTAATGGAGGCAGCAGAAAAAGATCCCTTTAGTGGCTCCCAAAAAGGGAGCTTGCACCCATAAAGTTCTAAAAGTCAGGGCAAAAATTTTGTTAGGTGGAAAAGAAATGTATAGTGTCCAATATTCTGTGCCAATCATTTTCAAATGTTGGATGTCACCTTTAGCTTCCAGTCAGGTTTGCATACCTCCCAAAATTCTTCACAGCCATGGTTTTCCTTAGTGCATGACCACTGGCTGCCCATTTTCAAGGGTTGTTTCCTGCCTTAGCTCTTAGTTCAGTGCATCCAGGTTTGTAATGTCCAATTGAGGTTAGCCAATATGCCAGGCTATTAAATTTTTCTTTAAATTGCTCATAATGAGCTCTAGGAATCCCAATCTGAGCCTACCAGTGCAAGATATTCAGGGCTGAGGTTTGGGGATCTTTCCTGTTGCTTCCTTAGTCAGGGCATAAGAATTGCAAATCACCTGAGGGGGCCTAGTTCCCTCCCCCTTGGAATTTTCAGGAAGTTGTGCTTGTAAAGCTTTGGTGCAATAGAGCAAAAAATCAGCCTGGGGGGGACTTTACTAAAGGTGGGTGGAGGGGATAGACTCTGAATGGTGTGAATGGTTTGTGTGTGTGTGTGTGTGTGTGTGTGTGTGTGTGTGTGTGTGTGCAACTATTTCTACAAAACAGGCAATACAAACATTCCGGATAAATTTTCCCTCCCACCAGATAGAAGTCCAAGGTGTTCAATATTTGTTCTGCCAACTATTCCCAAATGCCATCTCTCCATTAATACATTCAACTGGCTTGTTACAATACAAATGGGGCAAGAAAGAAAAGTTTACAGTGGGTTTCCACCCTCCCCCCACAGTCTAATTTTCTCTTGTGAGCCTTCACATGGCACCACTGGCTCCAGGACTCCTTCCTTCTGCAGCTCTCACAGGCATCTGGGGAATGGTAGGACTTGGGAAGATGTTCCACTCAGATTGCATGGTGGCTTTTTAGTGGATGGCTGGATTCAAAATCCAATTCCAAGGCTCAAATGGATGGAGGCAGCATCTGGGTCTGTGTGTTCTGCTTCCAAAGGTTTGGGGGAGGATTGCAGGGCTGAAAGATACAAGAACAAGGTCTTCCCCCACTTTCTGGGTGGACTCTCCCAGGAGAGGCAGACAAACGGTATGGAGAACAAAGGGCAAGAAAGAAATTAGAAAGGGGGGTAGCTTGCAGGCAGTTTGAAAAGGCATTAATACTGCAGTTATTAGAGAAACAGGCAAATCACAGATTTGAGGACAGAAAGAGAACAACAAAATGACATGTTTCACTTTTGAACTTGAACATTTGCAACATATTAAGGACAAGAACTTGCAACTTGAGAGGAAGGAAAAAAATGCTAGGCAACTTGAGAATGCTGAAAACTCCAAATAATTTTAAAAGCCTAATATTTTAATATGTGCAACTTGCCAGGGGCAGGAGAATCTGCTTTTAACATTTATTCCAAAATAGACCACATTATTTTAGAGATTGGAAAATGCTTATTTGTTTCAGAAAAGTTTCACTGTAGTTTCACCAATTAGTGATAGGGTAAGAAAAGTAACTTAAGAAATTATTCCCCCAAACAAGCAGACTTGAACTTCAAAAGGCTCTTGCAGATAGACACGCATTTTCAGGAAAAGGGATAGATAGATAAAACCCATTTAGAACACAAACTCATTTACAACACATTGCAGAATGATTTCTAGAACTTGGGGCAGGAACCCAGCAGGCAAGACACCCCCTCCTCACTCCAATAAAATAATTCAACACTGGATTCCCCCTGGAACAAAATTAACACCTTTTAGACAGAATTGAGAAGGAAATTCACCCAACAACAGACATTGACCAAAAAATCAGAAAAGACAAATTTAAACTCACCAATCAGGAATAACAATTTTGGAAACCATGAAAGGGTATAAGAACTCAACTAAGGTATGTAGGAAGCACATGACAATAGTAAGGGGGACTTTAATTACTCTGACATCAACTGGGAGACAAACTCTGCACTAAGTGGAAGATCAGACAGAATTCCTGACAAAACTTGCAGACAGCTTTGTTTCTCAAAAGTAGAAAAGGGAACTAGGGGATTAGCGATATTGGATCTAATTCTCACTAGCAGAGACAAAATGATAAAAGGTGTTGAAGCCACAGGAACCTTGGGGGAGGGTGATCATGCAATATTGGAATTCAACATTATGGGAGCACAAGCAATAGAACACGGTCAAACTAGAGTCTTAGACTTTAAGAGAGCTAATTTCAATAAACTTGAGAGGGCTTGGGAGGGATTCCATGGATGAGAATCTTCAAGGGGAAACAACTCAAGAAGCTTGGGAAATTTTGAAAAGTGAGATAATAAAAATCCAGTCTAGCACAATATCAACAAAGAAGAAAAATAATAGCTCTCACAAGAAACCAGCATGGCTGCATAAAGAACTCTCTGATAAATTGACATATAAGAGGGACCAGTATAAAAAGTGGAAAGAGGGTCACATAACTACAGCAGAATATTAGCAAATAGTCTGAGCCTGCAAAGATGAGGTGAAGAAAGCTAAGGCTCAAAATGAACTAAGGCTTGTGACCACAGTCAAAAATAATAAAAAGCAAACAGTCCAACTTACAAAAACAGTACCATAAAAAATAGATTAGAAGCACAAGTTAAGTTAGGTAAGAAAATGGTGAGCAAGCACTTATCCAGCCTAGAAGAGTTCAATTCACCAAGACCAGATGGATTACAACCCAAGGTTCTCAAGGAACTGGCAGATGTGATCTCAGAACCACTGAACTATATTTTTCAAAGACCCTGGAGCACTAGGGAACTACCAGAGGACTGGAAAAGAGCTGATGTAGTTTCCCTCTTCAAAAATAAAATAAAAATAAAAATAGATCTAGGAAACAACAGATCTATCAGCCTGACCTCAATACCTGGGAAGATTCTGGAAAAGATAATCAAACAAGAATCCGTGAACACCTAGAGGCAAACAAAGTCATTACTAAAAGCCAACATGGGTTTGTCAAAAATAGATCATGGTAGACACATCCTACTGCATTCTTTGACCCAGTTACAAAATTAGTGGACTAGAGGAATGCTGTAGATATAATTTTCTTGGACTTCAGTAAGGCATTTGATAAAGTTTGTATAGGATTTCCTGCCTGAGCAGGGGGTTGGACTAGATGACCTCCAGGGTCCCTTCCAACTTTATTATATATTATTAAATGCAAGAGTGAAATCTTTCTAGCAGATGAACTTAAAATATTCCCTCCTGCTAACTTAAGGCTGTTCTTAAGAGGACACAGAGAAAAAGAGGAAAACAAACAAACAAACAAACACATTTTTCTTCACTCTGTTTGTTGGCCAGATAAACAGAGTGAGGTATTTCCTTTTTGTGGCTTCTTTTAAGCAAAATTTCTAGCAGAATTTAAAATTATTTTTTCTTTGGATTTGAAACAGTTAACAGTCACATTTACCTCTTACACACAGACTTTGACAAACATATATACACAAAGACAAGAGAACAGAAGTCTTAGTTTTACAAATCCTAGTCATTCCCACCATAAATTTCAGATAACTCAGGTTAGGGAAGGCACACATTTTAAACATACCACGTGGTTGCATAGAGGAGAGAGAGAGAGAGAGAGAGAGAGAGAGAGAGAGAGAGAGAGAGAGAGAGAGAGAGAGAGAGAGAGAGAGAGAGAGAGAGAGAGAGAGAGAGAGAGAGAGAGAGAGAGAGAGAGAGAGAATCACTATTTCTTATTTTCCCTTTTAAGTACCTTTATTTAGCCAAATTGGTTTCCCAGCAAAGCCTTAAGCAAAGTCTATTTCCCCCCCCTATAGTTTCTTTACCTATCTCTTTTTCATTCCAGCCTGGACAGGAAGCTGTCTCTTGTCCCAGGCTCCGAGCAAGCTATCAACTGGGAAACCTACTTCTGCCCTTGAATTGGAACCTCCCATTCTTCTATAATGGGGTTTTCCTTTTAACGCTAAAGGGCACTACACAGTCGAAGCCTCCTTGTGAGACTTCTTTCTACCACCACGATTTTGTGAGTCCGGAAAAAAGGGGACTCATGGAGCTTCTCCGGATCCCTCTCAGAGTTTGTGGGCTCCTCCGAGGGATCCTCCCGTTTTCAGACCAAAAAGGGGTCTGCAGATACCTTCTGGTTTCCCTCAGAAGGTACGGGCTACTCTCCGACTGGCCGGCTTTACACCACCGTTTAGGGACCCCTTGGACCTCCAATGTCCGTGGGCACCTCCGCCTGTCTCAGAGGTGGGTGGCCACTCCCTTTTTGGGGCCTAATTTTCTAACTTTGCTTTGCTTATAGGGCCTTACCAGCTAGTTGCCCAAATCCAATTCTTTCATTCACTCATTCCATTTCATTTTCACACAGCCTCTCCCTTTTCCCTAACAAAAGGTTCTGTGCTGTGACCAAACCCCCATGCTTTCCAGGTTCTGCCAATTAAACAGATCCTTTCTGCGGCTAGGAAAGACCAGAAGGAGCAAAATCCAACTGTGATCGGGAAAAAAGGTCTTCTCACTCACACAAACAGAAATACACACATTCCTTTGTTCCCCTGGGCTTTAAACTTAAAATTTAGAGGTACTCACCTTCACCTTCTTTCCAAAGCAGCCCTTGAGCTCAAACTCTCAAAACTCCCTTTACTACCTCGGCTCCACATGGGCAAAGCCTGGGAGACCCATCCACAGACACAAGGGGGTCTGTTGCCGGCAAGATGGGACTTACCAGTCTCAGTCCATTGGAGAGGTTAGCTTGGAGTCCCATCTTTGGGGGCCAAATTGTTAGAAGTAAGTCTTCATCCTGGTTCATCCAAGCCGGGATAAATAAGCAAAATGGCGACTGCTTTGGGAAGAAGGTTACAGTTTATTGAAGAAGCAGAAAGATGGTCCTTGCAAGGACATGGGCAGTAGGTTTTTATACCCCCTCTAGCCTTTGGAATAGTTTCCTGTTCCTGTGGCATGAACCTTGAAGCTATTTCTGAGTGTTTTTCTAGGACTTGATATCTGTGGTTTAATCCTATTATCATATCCTGCTTGCCAGGTGATGGGGTTAATCACTCCTAGAGTTTGGGTGGGACATGCAGATCTTCTCTTTGACTTCTTGAGTGCCCTGGCTTCAGCTTTCTGATGGTTCTACATCTGCATTCGTATGGGGCTAGCTCTATCTTGGGGCAGAGAGATAGATTTGGGGCCAGGTTTGGTTTTAAAAAAATCCTTTTGAGGAAAAATATATTTTTCTGCCCTTTTAATATTTCCTTCTCTGGGCTAACTTCCTTCACTAGTAAACCAGTATGAGAAATCTTTAAACTGGCTAATCCAGAGCCTTGCCTGCAAAGAAAAGTACAGTCATAAACCTATAGAACTTACCCTAATAGAACAAAAAGAACAATTTATTTTTATGATTCTATCCTTTGTAAAATAAGTTTAAAAATATTTCAGCAGTTTAAAATTTCCTGAACATACTTGTTGTCTTGCCTAGATTTTTTTTTCACATTGAACTAAATCAGGATTATCAGACAAATCTAAATTTATTTGGCTTTACTGTTGCTATAGAATAACTTTCCAATCCAGTACATTTCTAACCCAATTATTAAAAATCCAACCAGAAATTTTGGTAGATTGATTATTGGGATAGGAAGGCACCTAGAGTACTAAGTTTACTTATAAGTGACCATTCCAGTAAGCACAGAAGATGAGGGCAAGCTTTGGTATCCAAGTGATAAAAAAACCCCACACAGTTCTTTGAGGGCGGAGTAATACTGCTTTCCCCAAAACTTTTTTGTTGCACAGTCAAGAGCATTTTTCAAGGGTGACTTTTTTTGGAAAGTGTCACCTGAATGCCATCAACCAATGAGAGTGCTGAAGTATTTAAATTCTAATTCAAAATACCATGTGTTTCATTTTGTACCTTATTTGTAGTCATACATTTTTATTAGTTAGATTAGGGAATTAGCAGTTGCTAGCAATCTGTAAATTAGGGATTTCAAAATGAGATCAGTGTAGGCAATTAATTCAGTGCAACTCTCCAGAATAAATCTGTTTACACACTGAATTACTCAGGTGCAAACCCCTAAAGTCAGCAATGTACATTTTGTTTGTAGCATACAGTTTCTAAAATGTTATCTACTAAAAAGGTAGTAATGTGGTTTATGCCCAGTGAACTAAAATGTATGCACCTATAGATGGATGACATTAACTGCTATGGAATTTGAGTCCTTTTGTTGTTGCAAATAAATATTTTTTTTAAAAGAAAGCTAAACTTTCCACAATAATTTAGACAAAATTCTAAACTCTTTGCTTGGTTCAAACAAATAAATCAATATGTATATTTAATATCACCATGAACAATTTTAAAAGCTTATCCTTAGACACTCTTGGTTGCTTATGCAATATTAGAATAATAATGTCATGAGAATGAAGAAGACTCAGTGGAGGAAATGCCATTCAGGCAATTCCAGTCATTGGGGCAGGGTGGCTCAGCAGTTAAAGACATTGAGCTGGAAAGGTGACAGCCTGGGTTTGAGACCTGAGCACCGCACAATGGGGTGAGATCCTGTTACTTGTCCCAGCTCCTGTCAACCTAGCAGTTTGAAAGCACACAAATGTGAGTAGATAAATAGGTACTACTTTGGTGGGAAAGTAATAGCATTCCATATGTCTCAGCATATACTCATGCTGGCCACATGGCCATGGAAGAGTCTTCAGACAACGCTGGCTCCCTCAGCTAAGAAACGAAGATGAACACTACCCCTAGAGTTGGACATGACTGACAGGCAGCAGTGATTTGTCATAGCCCTTCCGATCCTTGGAAGTGGCTTGATCTGACTGTGTGACCAACCATAATAATAATAAGACATTTTTATGATGTGATCTGATAAATACTTTTATATTGTCTAAGTTTAATTAATTTTAATTATACATAGTTATTGTCCATAGAATAGAGCTAGACAATTTGCTGCGGCCAACTCACCACAGCCAACTCACCACAATCAATTCACCATGGGACAACAACAACAACAATAATAATAGAGTTGGAAGGGACTTTGGAGGTCTTCTATTCCAACCTCCTGCTCAAGCAGGAAACCCTATACCATTTCAGACAAATGTTGTCCAATCTTGTCTTAAAAACTTCCAGTGTTGGAGCATTCACAACATCCAGAGGCAAGTTGTTCCACTGGTTAATTGTTTGAACTTTCAGGAAAAATTTCCTTAGTTCTAGGTTGCTTCTCTCCTTGATTAGTTTCCATCCATTGCTTCTTGTCCTGCCCACAAGTGCTTTAGAGCCCTTTTTCTTGTGGCAGCCCCTCAAATATTGGAAGACTGCTATCATGTCACCCTGTTCCTTCTTTTAATTAAACTAGACATACCCAATTAATTCTTGCAACCATTCTTCATATGCTTTAGCCTCCAGCAACCTAACCATCTTTGTTGCTCTTCTCTGTACTCTTTCTAGAGTCTCAATATCTTTTTTACATTGTGGTGACCAAAACTGGATACAGTATTCCAAGTGTGGCCTTACCAAGGCATTATAAAGTGGCATTAACATGGATCTTGATTCTATCCATCTGTTAATGCAGCCTAGCACTGTGTTGGCTTTTTTGTCAGCTGCACCACACTGCTGGCTCATATTTAAGTGATTGTCCACTAGGACTCGGAGATCCCTCTCACAGTTACTACTGTACTTGTGGCATTTGGTTTTTCTTGCCTAAATGTAGAACCTTAGTTTTTTCACCATTGAATTTCATTTTGTTAGTGCCCAAGGATCTGGACAGACTTGAACACTGGGCACTATCTAGCAAAATTAAATTCAATGGTGAAAAAAGTAAGGTTTTACATCTAGGCAAGAAAAACGAAATGTACAGGTATAGTATAGGGGATACCTTGCTCAATAGTAGTAACTGTGGGAGGGACCTAGGAGTCCTAGTGGACAATCACTTAAATATCAGCCAGCAGTGTGCTGCAGTTGCCAGAAAAGCCAACACAGTGCTAGGCTGCATTAACAGAGGGATAGAATCAAGATCACGTGAAGTATTAATACCACTTCACAATGCCTTGGTAAGGCCACTCTTGGAATACTGCATCCAATTTTGGTCACCACGATGTAAAAAAGATGTTGAGACTCTAGAAAGAGTACAGAGAAGAGCAACAAAGATGATTAGGGGACTGGAGGCTAAAGCATATAAGGAGCGGCTGCTGGAATTGGGTATCTCTAGTTTAATGAAGAGAAGGACGAGGGGAGACATGATAGAAGTGTTCCAATACTTCAGGGGCTGTCACAAAGAAGAGGGAGTCAAGCTATTTTCCAAAGCACCTGAGGGCAGGACAAGAAGCAACGGATGGAAACTAATCAAGGAGAGAAGCAACCTAGAATTAAGGAGAAACTTCCTGACAGTTAGAACAATTAACCAGTGGAACAACCTGCCTCCAGAAGCGGTGAATGCTCCAACACTGGAAGTTTTTAAGAAGAGACTGGACAGCCATTTGTCTGAAATGGTATAGGGTTTCCTGCCTGAGCAGGGGGTTGGACTAGATGACCTCCAAGATCCCTTCCAACTTTATTATTATTATTATTATTATTATTATTATTATTATTATTATTATTATTATTGTTATTATTATTATTATTATTATTATTATGATGATGATGATGATGATGATGATGATGATGATGTCAAGATCCTCCTGTATCTTAAGCCTATCTTCTGGAGTGTTGGCTATTCCTGCCAGCTTGGTGTTGTCTGCAAATTTGATGAGTTCCCCATCTATCCCCTCATCCAAATCATTAATGAAGATATTGAAGAGCACTGGGCCCAGAACAGAGCCCTGGGGCACCCCACTGCACACTTCCCTCCATGTAGATGCAGTTCCATTGAGGACCACACGCTGAATATGGCCGTTCAGCCAGCTACGAATCCATCTGGTGGTGATGCTATCTAACCCACATTTTTCCATCTTATCAAGTAGTAGGTTGTGGTCTACTTTACGAATACCTTATTGAAATCCAAGTAAATTATATCCATAGCATTCCTCTGGTCCACTAATTTTGTCACCTGGTCAAAGAATGCAATAAGATTTGTCTGGCATGATCTGCTTTTGACAAACCCATGTTGGCTTTTGGTTATGACTTTGTTTGCCTCTAGGTGTTTGCTGATTCATTGCTTATTTTTTTCAGAATGTTCCCAGGTATTGAGGTCAGGCTGATAGGTCTGTAGTTTGCTGGATCCATTCCCCCCCCCCCTTTTTAAAGATGAGAAGTACATCATCTCACCACGGCCAATTCACTATGGGACAACTTGCTGCAGGGCAAGAGTTATGCTAATATCAAAGAAATGGTGGAATAGAATCATTAAAGAAAGGATGCAAAAGGAGGGACAAAAATGAAATGTGAATGACAAAAATTTAAATATATTTTTTTATTTTTTTTAAATAATTAAATTGAATTGTTAAATTGTTTCACAGTCTTTGGGAAGGGCTCAATATGACTGACTGTGTGATCAACAATAACAATAATACATTTTTATGATGTGATCCAATAAATAATTTTATATCTTAGTTTAATTAATTTCAATAATACAGTTATTGACCATAGAATAGAGCATAATCTGGCAGCAGTTGTGAACTATATGGGATAGTGAAAGCTACAAATATTGAAAGATTATTGAATAGATTTCTTCAAATTGGGTGAATAGGAAACTGAAAATATAGGTGACATAATTCAATGTATGCTAACATTTTAAAAAAGATCTTTAGAAGTATGCTAATTGTGTCTTTTAAACTTTAGGAATTAATGGAATAAAGTCTTGAGATATTTGTGAACAGCTTAATGAAACTTCGAATATAAAAAGCAAACAAACAAAATCAAAACAGACAAATCCTATGAAAAGGTTTATTACTTAACGGGTTGCAGTACAGTTTCTTTCAAATTCCATTTGTGGTTTGAATATGCATTAATGATACAGTGTGGCCAGGGTTCATAATATTGATATAGACTATTTTCTTCAATCCAGCTTGTCTGGCTGGGCACATTTCCTGATTTCAAAAAGTCCCATAGAAAGATTTCTCCTTTGAAAATTCACTTGAAAACCTCTTAGCTTTAGCTGAACTGTGGGAAGCCAGGCAGGATACAACCATGGAAAGATTTTTCTGAAAGATACAACTCTTGATCGTCTGTCTGTCTGTCTGTCTGTCTGTCTGTCTGTCTGTCTGTCTGTCTGTCTGTCTGTCTGTCTGTCTGTCTGTCTGTCTGTCTGTCTGTCTTGGGAATTTGAGGGTTCAGCACCATATCTTAGCTTAGGAGTCATAGCTCTAAGTCAGGGGTGTCAAACTGCTGGCCCGTGGGCCAGATGCGTCATCCGGAAGTCACACCCACCCCATTGCTGGCAATGGAGAAAAAACTCCGATACGTTGTGTGACATCACATGACATTGCGAGTTTGACATGTTTGCTCTAAGTGCTTCTTCCATCATCGGGATCACTTTGGTCTTTACTTTCCACCTCCTCTCTAGTTCTTCCTTCAAGCCCTGGTATTTCTATAGCTCACAATCCTTCTCCCTGATGTTGCTGTCACTTGCCACTACTGCATCTCTCGCCTTAGGTCTTGGGTGACTCTTTGTCTATGAGCAACTGCTGTTTTGAGCCTCTGGTGTTGTTCCTAATACCCTTCTGAGCCTGGCTCATGCACTGAACCTACAGTTCTATAGTTTGGCAGTTATGATGCCTGATAGGACTTTCCATGTTGTGGGAGCAATTTATTGGCCGGTACTGTTATTGGGTGATGCTGTTTCCATTGTGGAGATATTTCATGATCAGTACTGTGCTTGTGATAGTCAGTCTGGGTAAGAGTTGGAAGCAGCTGGTTCATCTGTTCTGCTAAGCATTCATGCACTGATGTTAGTTTCTTTAGCCAGTAAGTGTGGATCATGTCTGGGCCAGTTGCTATCCAGGTCTTTATCCACTGTTGGATGCCTGCTACTATGATGGTGACTGGTTCCTGTTCTGAGAGATTGCTGTGGCCTGCTCTTAGGTCCTGCAGCTGTTTTGCACTGATATTATGTGTCTATTCTTTCTCCCTTGTGTTCTTCTAGTACTGTTCAGTTCCTGCTGCTGTTGACTTTGCTGTTACTGAGTTATTGCACTGCAGTACATGTTGGATGACTCTTTGGAGAATAGGGTATTTATCTTCTTGATCTCCTTTTCTAGTATATCTCCTTAGTCTGGTAGCCAGTGCTATGGGCCTTTGTTTAGCAATCTCTAGGACTTTGGATGGAGTCAGGCTCTTATATTTTTTTAGTAGTTGAGCCTTATTCTTAATCTTCACATCCTTCTGTAATTTCACCAAATAACTAACCTCTTTCTAATTGTCTTGATCTTTACTGAGTCTTGGTAAGTGATCTTAGGGGTTGACTATAGCTAGTTCATTCAAGATCTTATATTTCATATTAGCTGCTGTGCTCTGCAATTGAGGCTGTCACAGTGACAATCCACTTTCAGGTGTTGGGTGGATACATATTTGTTCTTCAGGTCTTCTTGAATCTGAGATGTAATGTGTAGTTATTTGGTCTCAAGTTGTAAGAGTGGCTTCCTCTTCACTACTAATTTTCATTAATTTCTCCATCACCTAAACCTCTCATGTTTTCCCCAAAGAGTGGATGAATATTTTCCCTACACTGAAGGAGGAAAGATAGATTCACTTTTTTTTCATGCCAATCTATTACTGGAAGCTTATATTGCATTTTCCATACATTTATGTCTGATGCCATTGGCCTCCTGAATTTGAAATGTAAATGCACTTAAGCTATAACCTTATTTACATTACCTTGGAGTGAGTTTGGTTGAGCATACAGAACTTATTTCCACAGATGAAGTTGCTATTTATCATTTTGCCAAAACAGGTTATCATTCTAATAAAAGCATGGCATATCTTGAATGGCATAAATATTGCTGTAGTGTTTGGATCAGTTGCATTTGTCAACAAAAGCAAACAACTATGCAGTTCATTTAATGTTTGCTGGTATGACACAGAATAAAAGTACTGTCAACTCTTCAATGGAGGTCAGTTAACTTTGTTCAGCGTATAAGATTAGAAGTTAAACCATTTGTGTCCAATTGTACCTATTCTACACTGTATGGTGCATAGAACCACCACTGTAGGTAGAAGCTTAGCTTTTAATCCCTCATTCCTTCTGAAATTAATTTACATGTATTTGGAGTTTTTGTTCTTGGAGCAAATAATAATTTCACTCAACTAACAGAGCAGGGCAATAAAGGCAAAAGTCATGCAGTTGACCATGTTCATACTTATGTTATTATGTGATGAAAATAACTCTTTATCTAGTTAAGGATTTTTTTAAAACTAGTTCTAGTTTTTAAGAAATTAGCATTTTTCAGATAAGCTATTAAGATGGTTATATTTTTGGTGGCCAAAAGATGCAAAAATGAATAGACAATCCAGACAGTAACTGATAGGGTGTAGCTTGAGAGTGCAGGAGAAATAAATTCACATGAAGGGACAGGTTCCTGAAGAACAAAACTGATAATGTTCCAGGAAACCTCTGGTTCTTCCAAATACATGCTCAATGTACCATGTTTGAAAGCACAAATTTGACAGCAGGCAATTTGAACTAACAGATGTGCTTACAATTTGAAATCAGCTTTCACATTCAGTATTTGTGTTCAAGAAACTTTTAAAAATGAGAATGGTGAAGGAAACACATGTTATTTGGTCAGCTGAAAAAAATATAAGGGAAAGATAAGAAAATACAGAAATGGTATGCTCAAAAAAAAAAGATGGAGTTACATCAAGATGTTACATATGATCACAACATTTGCATTCCTATGTGTTCTGAAACATTTTTTGTTTGTTGTATTGAAAATTTTAACAGTCTAGTTTTTACCAATAGATCTATGGCAAATAAGATTTACTTGGATAAAGAGATTTAAACCATTTGAAGCAACCTGATTGATTTTGCTGGCCATCTATTTACTTAGAGGGTAAAAGACTATGGCTGGTTGGAGTTGGGAAGCAAGTCACCTAACCTTGCTGCATCTGCTGCCCTGAGCTCATGGCCAATATGTCCTGGGAAAGATAAGCTGCCCAAGAACTGTGATCAATGGCTATCAATGCATCACAAAACCCTATTTAGTAATAGGGCTCTACATTTGTAGCAGAGTTTCCCCAGACCTAATTTTATTTCGCTTAATGGCATCTTGATATTATATCACTCAATGAATGTTTTCCTTATTTTCTTTTATTTATACTGGCTAATAATTACACTTTAGATAGTGGCAATGTGAGGAGTGCAAAAAAACCGGTATCTCTAGCCCAGCGGTCCGCCATTTTTTCCCCTTTTCCTTAGCTGTGCTACTCCCTCTTATTCTATTGGCTTTTGAAAGCCAATAGAATAGACTCTCTTGAATAGAGTCTAATTCTATTGGCTTTCAAAAGCCAATAGGAATTGTCCAGGCTGTCTCTGCCCTGCTGAGCCCGCCAAAAGTCCCAGTTGCCAAACGTTGCTGCAAGTTGTCTGCAGCGAAGGCAAGCTATCTGGAAGTTTCCACCCCTCCCTGCTGAGCAACTACTAAATGTAAGTAAAAGAGAGCCAGGGGTGAGAGGGCTGCCCAGGAGTGCCTGGGCCTGCCTGCCACCACCCCGAATGGGTGGTGGCCAAAGTAAGGCTAGGGGGGCAGCGGAGGGTGCTGGGAGGGTAGCTGGTGCGCGTGGGGCCCAGCGGGTGGCTTACCTCCCTTGGGCTGGGCCAGCTGGTGGCCCAGCTGGTGGTCGGCCTGCACCGTCACTACTGCTTGCCATGGCCGCCCAGGAGCGCCTGGGCCTGCCTGCCGCCACCCCGAATTGGCGGTGGCCAAGGTAAGGCTAGCGGGGCAGGGGAGGGCGCTGGGAGGGTAGCTGGCGCATATGGGGCCTGGCGGGTGGCTTACGGGTGACGTTTTGGGAAGAAAGAGGTATGTTTCTCTACTCATGTGCAAGGTGTTGATTTTTGCTTTAAAGGGAGAAAAAAAACCCTAAAGTCACTGATAATAGCTGGAAGCTTATATAAAAGTTGTATATCTTCACTTCCTTGCAATAGGAAAAACATTTGAAGACAAACTAATTGGATGTATAATTGCCTGCAGGTGCTTTCTTACATAACAAAATTGTTTTTGAAAGCTAAGACACTTGTCTTATCACATATTGAAAGTGTCTACTATAAATATATTTACTATAAATATAAATGATACAGATCTGATACCTGTAAAGAAGAAAAGTTGAGCATGTGCTAATCAAAGCCAAGCATACTGTGGAGCTTTAAGTGATGTTCATTTACATTAATAAAAACAACTTATTGTCCTTAATTAAGATGAATGATTATGTATGCGTAAACTGATTCATACGTGTAACTGCATATGAGAGAGAGAAATATATTTTCACATTATTTGCTGATTGTTACAGAGAGTGTTAGAAGTCATAAGAAGATGTTCCTGGGAAGCAGAGCATCATGCAGGATGTGGTGTAACAATTTTTCTCCCAGCCATCATTCTCATCATTCTTCACAAAAATTCCATTGCATCCCAGAATTTCCTCTCAATGGAAACAACAATGTCCATGAAATAATTTGTCAGCTACTTTCATTTACTTTGGTACCTGGTTTTGCTGTTTGTGCCTGGAGCTCTGGAGGTATGGTTGAGCCCATTTCATGGTTGCGTTACTTGTTTATTACAGTTTTTTCCTGGGTGCCATTTATGTTACTTAGAATTTTGTTATATTGTTTTTATTCTGTTTTTAAGCAATATTGGCTGTTTGGACTCATATAACTGATATGGGTGACCATACACATTCAATCAATCAATTCAATAAACAAACAAACAGATAAATAAATTGAGTACATAGATTCTGTAATGACCCACTTCAGCTATTCTCCCAAGAATTTGAACTCTTGAAGCAATTACTGCTTTAAACAGGATTCTTTTATTTGGGGATCAGTAACAGTGGGTGATCAAGGCAAGGTCTGAGGTAAAAGTTCGTATAGTCACTCAAGCCATAAAACCCCTCCCACCAAAGTCGCTCGTGGATTTGAATTGTATCCAATCAGCTGGCATCTTGAGGCAATCAGCCATTGCTCTTGGCGTGCTATATACTGGCTTTGCTGGCATCTGGCTCGTCATGATCGTCTTCGGACAGCTATCATACCCCTCCACATGGCAATCAGGAAAAGAAAACAGAACTGGTAAACAAATACAAACATGCAAGTAACATTGGGCTCCCCTCCTCCCCCAACAGAATGACAGATCTGGCGGGATAGAAGGAAGGTAAGTAAAATAGGGAACCATTTGGGACCTGACATCTGGCCCCTCTTCAAAAAGGAGGGAGATCCACCTAGAGAAGAGAAAAAGGAAAAAAAGAAAGAAAAGAAAGAAAAGAAAGAGAGGGGGGACAACAACAATGTTATTTAGGTTTATTAGGAAACAGTGTATGAAAATGTTTAAGCAATTGAGGAGCTCAAACATGTTCTTTGTAGACCCATTCCCTCTGAGAACCGAGGAGGTCTTGCCAAGACATGAGGTACTGAGTTTTCCCGTGGTGGGTTCTAGAGTCCAAGATGTCATGGACCTCAAAATTTTGTTCTCCCTCAATCAAAATAGGGGTAGGAAGAGGGGGAACAGGTGGCCTGAGGTCAGAGGTAATTTCTGGTTTCAGCAAACTGCAATGGAAAACTGGGTGGATTTTCCACAGATTCTTTGGTAGGTCTAATTCAACAGTTACAGGGTTTATAATTCGTTTAATTGGGAAAGGACCCACAAATTTTGGGCCCAATTTCTTTGAGGATTGTAGTGATTGCAAATATTTAGTGGAAAGAAATACATGTTCCCCAATGTTGAATGGTTTTTCTTCATTTCTTTTCTTATCAGCCTAGGTTTTGTAAGCTTCCCTAGCCTCATCTAGAGCCTTCCTGACTATTGGCCAAGTATTCTGTAGTTGCTTAATCCATTCCTGTAGCAAAGGGATTTCGGGCTCTTTTAAGAGGAGGTTCCGGCATGGCTACAAAAGTCTACCCATTGGCGACTTGAAATGGGGTAAATCCAGTGCTAGAATGTACAGCATTATTGTAAGCCACTTTGGCAAATGGTAATAAGTCTGACCAGTCATTCTGCTGGTAGTTAATAAAACATCTTAGGTACTGTTCCAGGACAGAGTTTAATCGTTCTGTCCCCCTGTTAGTTTGAGGGTGGTGAGAAGATGAGAGGCCTTGGCTAGAGCCCATTAAATTCAGAAATGCTTTCCAGAATTTAGAAGTAAACTGGACCCATCTATCAGAAATTATCCTTTGGGGGGGGTGCCATGGAACTGATAGATATTTTGTATAAAAAGTTTTGCCAAAGTTTTTGCTGTGGGGATTTTTGAGCATGGGATGAAATGTACCTGTCTGGAAAACAAATCTGTAACCAACCAAATAACCATATTACCAGCACTTTCGGGTAGCTCCACAATGAAGTCCATGGAAATCTCGCTCCATGGTGCTGAAGGGCTTGCTACCGGCTGAAGTAGTCCTGGGCTCTTTCCTTGGCACTGTTTTGCTGCTGCACATGTGGGGCAGCTGGCTATGTAACTCTCAATATCTCTTTTGAGTGCTGGCCACCAAAATTGTCTCTTAATCAAGTGTATTATTTTCATGAACCTGAAGTAGCCGGAGATTTTTGAATCATGTCCAGCCTGCATCACCTTAATTTTCATTTCAGCCGGGACATAGATTTTCTCCCCCACCCATGCTAGTCCATCCTTTATATTACATACATTTTTATGGTTGCAATGCCACTCGTCAGTTTCGTTCACTGGAACTTTCAACTTTGATTGGGCCCTGGTGGTAACAGGAGCCACTAATTGGTGAGGGTATAAGAAGGGTTTAGCGATCTTAGCTTTCTTGCTGTTATATTGAGGTAACATAAAAAGAGTATCAGCTAAAAAATTGTTCCCTCCAGGGAGGTAGTGGATAGTTAAATTAAAATGGTAAAAATATTGAGACCATCTTGCCTGCTTGGGTGAAAGTTTCCTAGGAGTTTTCATTGCTTCTAGATTCTTATGATCATCTATACTTGGAATGTTATTTTATTCTTATGAAGAAAATGTTTCCAAGTTAGCAATGCCCACCGTACTGCATAGGCTTCCTTCTCCCAGGATGCCCATCTTTGCTCAGTCTCTGAAAGTTTTCTGGAGGTGTAAGTGCATGGTTGTAACTGCCCTCCTTTGTTCCTCTGTAGTAATACAGCACCCACAGCCATGTCACAGGGTGTGCTAGCATGTCCTTCATCAATGGTAACGGTTATACATTTTCCACACAGACTGCATTGAGGCTCCAATAGTCTATGCAGAGACAAAGAGGGCCATCTTTTTTTCTCAGAATAATACAGGGGCTGCCACTCGAGGTTTGGTAGGGTCAATGAACCCCCACTTTAAATTCTTATCTATAAAGTTTTTTAGTTCATCCAGTTCCCTAGGGGTCATGGAGTACATTTTTGACTTTGGTAACTTTGCCCCAGGGATGATTTCAATCGCGCAGTCTATGGGTCGATGAGGGGAAAGTTCGTCTGCCCTCCGCTCATTAAGCACCTCAGCCAAATCTTTGCACTCCATTGGCGGGCTTTGCCGCTCTGGCTCAGTAAGGGCAGCGGTAAACACCCGTTTTGTTTCACCCCCTTTTCAAGGTCATTACAGGGGTTTAGAGTCTCCTTTTTCTGGAACCTGAGTTTCCCCTCCCTCCAGTTCGCCATAGGGTTCCAATTTCTTAACCATGTTAGCCCCAAGACTAGTGGCCATTCCATTCCAGGCATCACAATGAAAGCTAGAGTTTCTGTGTGGCTTCCTAGGTTGATGTGTAAGGGACTAGTGGCAAAGCTGGCAGGCATCCCCCTGTGATTGAACCATCCAATTGGTGAAATGTGATTGGAATCTTCAGTCTCCTAAGGGGTAGTCCCATTTTCTTAACTAGTTCTGGGCCAATCATGTACTGAGTGCAGCCTGAGTCTAGTAAGGTGGCTAGTTTCATGGTCCTTTCTGTACCCGGGATAGATAGTTCTACAGGCACCGTTTTTCGATCAATTGACCCACTGACCAGTGGGTCATCCTCTTCCTCATCTTCCACAGCTCTGGGATCTTCAAAACATGGGACCATAGCTCAACCCTCTTGGTTGCAGCCCCAAGGGACCTTGGCAGCTTTGGCAGCTCTCATGGTGGTCTCTTCAGGGTGTGGCGGGATTCATGAGGGTCTACCAGCTGACAGACGATCTCCCCTCCTTTTAGGTATCTTTGCCCAACACTGTGTGGCCCAATGCCTTTCTTCCCCACATTTAAAACAGGCAGTGCTGCAGGATGAGGTAGGTGGTGCTCGTGTGCGTTCCCTTCAGTTTTCTGAGTGTGGAGTGAACTTTAACTTCACCAGACAGTGTAAGTGCTTACACTGATCAATTTCTACCTCTTCTGCCAGCAGGCACCAGTCATATAAACATCCTGGGGCCCTATGGGCTACACAGGCATTGTAGAGGTCCTCATTAAGTCCATCCTGGAAGCAGCTTACCAGGATGTCCTCTGGCCAATGGAGGTAGCTAGCTAATGCCCTAAACTCCTCCATATACTCTGCTACTGGCCATCTGCCCCGCTTTATTGTTTTTATATCCTCCCAGGCATTTTTATCAGCTAGTTGGCCTTCAAAGCATCTGTGGAGTGCAGTCATAAACTGATTAAAATTCTGCAGTTCAGGTGCATTACAGTTATAGAGGGTGACCATCCAATCAGCAGCTGCCCCTTTCAGAGCTAACGTGACCACCCGGACTTTCTCCACATCAGTAGGTAACATCCTCCCATAAATCTGCATATACGTGAACACCTGTGCAAAAAAGAAACCCAGCCACTTTGGGCCCCCATCAAATTTTGCTCCAATTGGGACTGGTTTTGCTTCTACTGGCTGAAGCGGTCACCCCCTAGTTGCTGGTCCTCCTCCAGCTGTAATTTGAATTCATCTAAGGCTCTCCTTATGTATTCCATTACTGCCTCCATAATTTCTGATTTTGGTTCCTCCTTCCCCCCCTTTCTGTCTCGGGGGCAGGGCTGGACCCTTTCTTCTTCTTTCTCCTCCCCCCTTGGTTCAGGGTAACTTTGGAGTCTCTCTCCTCCCAACCTTTGGATTTACCAACTCCAAGGGACCATCTGGCTTGGTCCCCTTCATTGGACAGCCCAGCTGCTTCCATCTCCCTGGAGAGGCCTTCTTCACCCTTCGATTGTTGGAGGTCTCTGGACCATTGCTCTGATGGGTACTCCTCCATACATGCAATAGTTGCAGCTCCCCCAGTAGCGCAGTTGCATCTCTGGGTTGAGTGTTGTGCAGACCTCGCCTTCTGTAACGATCCACTTCAGCTGTTCTCCCAAGAATTTGAACTCTTGAGGCAATCACTGCTTCAAACAGGATTCTTTTATTTGGGGATCAGCAACAGTGGGGGATCAAGACAAGGTCTGAGGTAAAAGTTTGTTAACACCGTATAGTCACTCAAGCCATAAAACCCCTCCCACCAAAGCCGCTCAGGGATTTGAATTGTATCCAATCAGCTGGCATCTCAGGTGATCAGCTGTTGCTCTTGGCGTGCTATTTACTGGCTTTGCTGGCATCTGGCTCATCACGATCATCTTCGGAGAGCTATCATACCCCTCCCCATGGCAATCAGGAAAAGGAAATAGAACTGGCAAACAAATACAAACATGCAAGTAATGCTGGGCTCCCCCCTCTCCCAACAGAATGGCAGGTCCCAAAGATGGAGGGATAGAAGGAAGGTAAGTAAAACAGGGAACTGTTTAGGACTTGACACATTCTGCTTTTTGTCTAGCACAGGGGTTCTCAACCTTAGCAACTTTAAGACTTGTGGACTTCAATTCCCAGAATTCCTCTGCCAGCAAGATTGAGAACCCTTGGTCTAGCACATCAGTGATTCTTATATGGATCATTCCCTTCCTCATTTTTTTCCCACAAAAAGCAAACTTGTGAGATAGGTTTGAACAATAGTAAATGAACAATAATAACTGGTTTGAATAATAGTAACTAGTCCAAAATCACCCATTGAGTTTCTACCAGGCGGACATAAATCTCTGTCTCTTTAGTTCTAGTTCATCATCTTGACTACTATATAGTTGTATAAATATTACTAATGGTCGTGGGAAAATAAGTTGCTGATTAAAGTTACTTATAAAAAAGATCTCCAGTGGCAAAATTTAATGACTTTACAGACACGAGGAAGGGGCAGAATAGGTTGATTACAGGAGTCTCACATTTCCAAACAGTGCAATTGAGTTATTATTTTATGGCTTGTTACCGAGTTGCTATTTTTTAGACTTTTCCAGACAAGTCAATTTATGTTTGCAGATGCATACTTGCCACTCTTCCTAGTAAATAACTGTTTTTAAAAAATATTCACTATAAAATCAGTCAATGAAGGATAGATACACTTAGAATTCATGCTTTGCATGTGTCTTCCTTTTCCTCCCCTTCCTTCTCCTTGCTTTTCTGCTTCCTGTTGAAGGTTGGTGAACATCAGTACTATCCTTTTCATGTTACTATCTAACACAATGCATTTTTGCAAATTAAGTGGACCAACTAGGATTTGCATTATCTTCCAGCACTGCTTTTCCCTGAAATCTTTTCTTATATAATTGAATTTAATGAGTTTACCAATGTCCACAGATTTCTACTTAAACAGCTAAAAATGTGACAAACAATGTGAAAGATAGAAAGACTGCCAAATTTATCAAGCAGAGGGTTTTGAATCCCTTAAATCATAGCTTTGATTTTGCTAGTAACAGAATTGCCATTTATATTTAAGAGCTGAAAAATAACTGTGTACATGCAAAATGTTCATTTTTCTTACCAAAAATAGCTATGTTTGCTGAATTTAGCCTGCTGTTTTAATTTAGATGTTCCTTCGGTTCCTTCTTTTTTAAAAATAAGGATGTACTATATCATAAATGGATTGAAAAGAACTTGCAAATTAAAACCCATACATGCACACACATAGAATGAACCCAAAGCTGCCTGATTATCTCCCGCAGTGATGCATTTAAGTGCATCACGGAGCTCCTATGAGGTTACTATAATGATATGGATGATGCTTCATCAAGATTTTGTTCCATACAAGCCCAGGATGACGGTAAACCCATGGCTATCTGGCTCATGATGAATGCATGAGTCCTTTCCTTTTGGGAGAAAGCAGTATTGTTGTGCAGCTGGCTTACCCATATGTCTCTGGCTTTTAATGATAACCAGGAAGCCAATCTGAAGCACTTCTTAATTCTGAACACAAGGTGTGATATTGTTCCCCCTCCTACTCTCCCATACCAGATTTACTGTAGTTCCACCATTAACACATAGATTCTGGTTATTTGCACTGTTTAATAGTTTCACAGCTATGTTGAAGAAGTGCCTAAGGGTTTGTTTATTTTTTAATGTGAAATGCAAAAAAAAAAATAGACGGGCAAGACTATCCTTGCCCTCATCTTGTACTCAGTCTTACGTAGATTCTTTGCTTCTTCTGAATCATGCACAGCATGTTGTCATATTCTAATTATCAGAATGTTTATCCTTTTAATGGCTCTTTAACAAATATTGAGTTGTTTGAAACAAAATCATTTAAAAAATGAGGCATAGCAGAGTGAATGTTATATTTGGATTGCAAAGCCGATTTGTATATTACCAGCACTGGTGTATAGCAGGTTTACTATTAATCCTTCGGAATAAGTATTTAATACCTACTTTATCTCTTTAAAATATATATTACTTTTAGATTGTAATCTGAAAATCCTTTGGTATTCCAAATCCCATAATGACCTGGTGGATTAGTCTCAATTCAGTTCAACTCTCTTATCTTTCAATAATCTTTAATTTGTTTTATAATTAGGGATAGGGAGAGGTATTATGATGCTATTTACAAATAGTGCTAACAGCACTTATTTTATTTTCCACATTATCTATTAACATTTCAGATTATCCAGATCTAATAAGTCACTTCACAATTTTTTTTATTTTAAGAAAATCATTCAGATTCAGGCTGACACAACACAGAATCCCATGAATCTCCTTGCCAGACTTGTTCTGAATTGATGACCTGCAACTAATTGCAGCATCTGTTTTGTCAGTTTGTGCAACATATATTGTGACTTAAGTGCATTAGAACAGAAAATAAAAAGTTCAGGGTCAGAGTGGGTGGGGGACAAGGAATTTTTCAGATTAAATCCCAAATCATTAATTAACATTTCATTTTTGTATAAATGTACACAGAAAAAAGCCAAAATGTGGTCAGCAGAACTTACACTTAAGTAGGTTACTATTGCTTTACATTCTTGTTGCATCATAAAGGCAAGGAAATCAAGAGATCACAGTGTAATACTGTTAGAGAATTTTAATTTCTCTGTTGGTAAAAATAAATCAGAAGCTTTCACAGTTGACTGCATTTAGCTGATTCAAATAACCTCTTTATATTCATATCAAAATATTTACAATACCATACATTCTTCTTTATAGCAACATAGCACAATGAAGACTTCTTACAGAGAGATACAGAGACAGACCTGAGACTGAATAAAAAAAACCAGCTCCTAACTCAATACCTTTTTTGCACAGACTCAGTAGCACTTTTCTCACATTGGCAGACTGAGTTACCACATGACTCTTCCTGCTCATGAATATTCCAACACTCCTCCCTTCATGACAGGAAGAGACATCAGACCTATTGACTTAATACATTCTCCATAGTGAACACCACCCAATGGTTTAGTCATCATGTCTGCCAAATTATTCTCAGAAGAACAATGATGTAAACTAATCCATTTTTCTTTTACAGCTTCCCTGACATTACAATACTTAATGTCTACATGTTTACTTCTGTTCTTCACCCTGTCACCAGTTGCCATTTTTATACAGGCAGCATTGTCTTCAAATACCTTTACAGATGGTTTTACATTAATATTTAAATCTTGCAACAACTGTACATACCATGTTACTTCAGAACACAATTCAGATAAAGCAATAAACTCTGCTTCCGCTGTTGAAATAGCAACAGTTGTTTGTTTTCTGGACTTCCATCAGTCAGAGTCCCTCCAAACAATATTATAATCCCAGAATTTGATTTCCTTGTGTTTATGTCATTTGCACAGTCACTATTGACATAACACTTTAATTTCAATTCCTCAGTAATCTGTATTTGAAGACCCAAATTTATGGTTCCCTTTAAATACTGAGAACCCTTTTTACACCCATCCAATGTAACTTTGTAAGTGCAGCAGTAAAACGACTCAAAATGCTTACTGCGCAAGCTATGTCTGGTCTGGACCACTGTGATAGATATAACAAACTCCCTATTGCTGAGTGATATATCTCTTGATCACAGATTTCACCTTTGTCCGCACTTAAACTATTATAAAAATCCGTACTCATGGGTGTGGGAGCAGTATTGCTATCTTTCATATTATATTTTTCCAATAACTGCTCAATTTTTCTCCTTTGAGAATATAACCACCTTTTTCATTTTTCCATATCTCTACACCAAGATAATTTTTTATTACTCCCAAATTCTTTAATTTGAATTTCTTTCCTAATTTATCAGCAAATTCCTTGACTTGTGTTGCATCCTTTGCGATGAAGCAAAGATCATCCACAAATGACAACAGTAGACAATTCCCTCCTTGTAACTGTCCAGTATATATACAATTATCAGCTTTGCAACTCTTAAATCCAAGACCCACTAAAGCAGTATCTAAACAGATATTCCAGTTTCTGGCTGACTGCTTCAGCCCATAAATAGCCTTGTTTAATTTATACACCATGTTAGGCTTTGCAACTTCATACCCTGGTGCTTGGATCATATAAATTTCTTCCTCTAACTCAGCATTGAGGAATGCAGTTGTGATATCAAAGTGCCAGATTTTATGCTTATATGCTGCTGCCAATGCCAGTGCTAATCTTATACTCTCACTTTTCACAGTTGGTGCAAATACTTCATCGTAGTGCACATTCTTTAATTGTGAAAAACCTTGTGCTGCTAACCTGGCCTTATACTGTATATCATTATTTGGCGATACCTTTTTCTTATATACCCACTTACAACCCACAGCTTTGGTTCCCTGTGGCAAAGTCACTGATTTAAATACTTCATGGTCTCCCATGGATTTAATCTCTTTATCCATGGCCTCCTTCCATCATTCTTGTTCAGCTTTTGGTAATGCCAACACCTCTTTATAACTTCTTGGCTCATACCACACATTGCAAACCTTTACCTTGCTGGCAGAATACCTGTCAGGCGGAATCCCTTTGTTACATCACTCTGACCTACGTGGTATTAACTGCTCCTGTGTCTCAAGTCTTTCTGGCTTCGTGTCTTGTTCAGCCTCTCCTCCCTGAACATTGACATCTTCAATAATCATTTTTCCATCATTAGATGAGTTATTGTCATTAAATAGATCACTGTCATTAAGTGAGACATACCCAGAATTTTCATTAATTCTGTCCCAACTTTGTTCTGCAAAATTAGCAGACCTTGAAATTACAATTCTTTTACTTCCATTGCTAAAGCGATATCCTTTTGACCATGGCTCATAGCCCACAAATCTGAGCTTTCTTGCCTTTAGCTGTCCCTTTCTTCTGATTGCCTTTGGAATATGTACCCATGCAGTACTTCCAAAAATTCTCAAATGTGCCAGTGATGGTTTTCTCCCATATAGAATGGCATATGGAGTATTATTAATGGAGGAACTCCACAGTCTGTTAACTATATAATTGGCAGTCCATATGGCTTCTCCCCAATATGACCTGCTAATACCAGAATCCTCTAAAAATGAATCTTTCATTGTTTGCAAAACACCATTCCTTCTTTCAGCTACACTGTTCTCTGCTGCTGTGTAAGGATTTGTACGTCTGTGTCTTATCCCCAACTGCCATAACCATTGTTGGAATTTAGTTGACATAAATTCAGTACCTCTGTAAGTTTGCAACTGACACACTTGTTGTCTGTACCTTCTCTCTACAAAACTTACCCACTGTTTGAATTGTTGTAGCACCTCTGTCTTTCCTCTAAGCAGGTAACAAAAGCCATACCTGTTGTAATCATCAACAATTACCAGTGCATACTTTGCTCCTCCCAAACTGGCTTGCATAGGTCCCACCAGATCTGCATGGACCAGCTCTAGAGCTCTTTTTGTTTGTCTTGTGCTATATTTACTAACTGGGAATGCCTTTGACTTCAACGCTTTGCATACTGCACAGTCCAAATATGTTTTGCATCCCTTCAATTTTAGCCCTTCTGCAAACTCTTGCATTTGCTGCAAAACCTTAAAGCTTGCATGGCCAAGTCTTCTATGTAGAAGATGAACACACAAATCATGCTCTGCAACATTCTTAAATCTATGGGAACATTGAACGTTTTGTCCCTGCAATACATATAGATTATCTTCCTTTATGCCTTCTGTGCAAATATTCCCATTCCTCTTGATGAGACACTTCCCATTTACAAAAATGGTCTCAAAACCTTATTTGTCTAAATTAGACACACTTAACAAATTATGTTCCATCTCAGGTACACAAAGCACATTGGTAAACTTTGATTCCAAATATGGAATTTTTACATCACCTCTTCTGATGACTTTTGCTTTCTGGCCATTTGCCAAAGCCACAGCTTCTTGTGCTACTGGAACAAACCTGCAAAATAATTCACAGTCATTAACAATTGTTTGACTTGCCCCACTATCTGTTAGCCACTTGTCTCTGTTGTTGCTATAGCAAACTTTTGCAACAGCAAAATGTTCCTTTTGCAAATCAGTCTTTTTTGCTTGCACAAATGTCCTTCGCTGTAAATTGTTCCTCTGCAAACAGTTCCTTTTCAGATGTGTGTTTGCTTTACAAATGTAGCAATTCTTTTCTTGCTGAGCCCTCTGCTTGCACAATTTTTCTTTTGTTGCAACTTGGTCCTATCTGCTGCTTGTTCCTTCTCCAGAGACTTGCAGTCTGGACCCCCTCCTCAGGAATTTCACCTCCTTGTGGCTGCTCCTAAAATGGCGCTTTTCTTCTTCATTAAGAAAACATGCCTTTAAATCAGCGGTTCTCAACCTTTTTCAGGCCCACATCGCTCATGCGCGGTGCAACGGCCCACATCGCGCATGCGCGGCGTGACGGCCCGCATCGCACATGCACGGTGCTACCCCGTGCATGCACGGTGCTACCCCCCGCATGCGCGGTGCTACCCCCGCATGCGCGGTGGTGCCCCCTGCACTGGCTGAGGCATAGGCCGCTGCCTGTTCGAGGCAGCAGCAGGCAGGCCCAGGTGCTCAGGTGCTCCTGGGCGGCTGCAGCGGCAACGGTGAAGGGCGACCATGGGCTGGGCCACCAGCTGGCCCAGCCCAAGGGAGGTAAGACACTCACCAGGCCCCACACGTGCCAAAAACTCTCCCTGCACCCGCCGCTGCCCCGCTAGCCTTGCCTTTGCCGCTGCCTGTTTGGGGCAGTGGCAGGCAGGCCCAGGCGCTCCTGGGCAGCCGCGGAAGCGATGGCACAGGGCGACCATGGGCTGGGCCACCAGCTGGCCCAGCCCAAGGGAGGTAAGCCACCCGCTGGGCCCCAGGCACACCAAAAACCCTCCCTATGCCCACCGGCCTCCCACCTCCCACCCCTGGCCCTCTTTTACTTACAGTTTTAGTAGTTCTCAGCAGGGAGGGGTGGAAATTTCCGGAGAGCTCGCCTTCGCTGCAGACAACTTGCAGCACCATTTGCAGACTGGGACTTTTGGCACATTCAGCAGGGCGGAGACAGCCTGGACAATTCCTATTGGCTTTCAAAAGCCAATAGAATAAGAGGGAGTAACACAGCTAAGGAAAAGGGGAAAAATGGCGTAGCACAGCTAAGGAAAAGGGGGAAAAATGTCAGACTGCATTGTTTGGCGACCCCCGTGAAATGGTCGTTCGACCCCAAATGGAGTCTCGACCCACAGGTTGAGAACCGCTGCTTTAAAGCCTCAAAATTTAAGTCTTGCTCTTCTTTACACTCAAATATCACAGAAACTGTGTCCCAGGTTTTATCTAAACTGTTCAACACCAATAAAACCTTCTGGGACTTAGGGAATTCAATCCCACGTTGTTCTAAGTCCAAAAATAAACTTTGCATTTTATTTAAATGCTGTTCCAAAGATTTGCCTGGTTGCAAACAGGCCCTGTAAAGGTTTCTTGACAATTGCACTATATTGCATGCAGAAACATTCATGTACACAGCTCTCAACTTCAACCAAATCTCCTTTGCTGTCTTTAAATTTGCAACATTTAGAAATTGTTCATCATCTAAATTCAAGATGAGATAAGCCATTCCTCGATCATGACTTTTCTGATCAGCAGCTGCAAACACTTGTGGTGTATTTTCTACGATATACCACAGCTCTTTAGCTTTCGCAAACATTCCATTTTTGCAGTCCACAGTGCAAAATGTAACTCTTCTGACCCAAACGAGGCACAGAGCTTTCCTTAAATTCCATTGCAGCTATTCTGCTAATTCTGTCTTGTTCTTATACTTTCTAAACACAGGCAATTTCTTCCAGCTTTAAATTACAATGCAGTCCTTAGTAAGCTCTGGGCCCATAACCTGTTAGAGAATTTTAATTTCTCTGTTGGTAAAAATAAATCAGAAGCTCTCACAGTTGACTGCATTTAGCTGATTCAAATAACCTCTTTATATTCATATCAAAACATTTACAATACCATACATTCTTCTTTACAGCAACATAGCACAATGAAGACTTCTTACAGAGAGATACAGAGACAGACCTGAGACTGAATAAAAAAAAACCCAGCTCCTAACTCAATACCTTTTTTGCACAGACTCAGTAGCACTTTTCTCACATTGGCTGACTGAGTTACCACATGACTCTTCCTGCTCATGAATATTCCAACAGATACTAAAATTCTTACATATCCCTAGGGAAGTGACACTGTGGATAGGGATCTTCATTTTGATCAAAACTAATTTCTTTAGAGATATCTATTATTGCTTCTTTTGTAGTCAAGGGGTGACTAAGAACAGAAAGTTCATTTATTCAATTTTATATAGGAAGTTCTTCCATTTAAATTCCATCTATAGCTGCAAAAAGAGCAAAACTGTAAAATTGATAGTGTGTCTTAGCTATAAGCCCAAGGAAGATGCTATGAAAATGCAAAGATATTCTCTTTTCAGTCTGTCCAAAGAAGCTACATAGGTGCTTATAGTCTCTAGAAAATTGTACTGCAGCTTGAACTTTGCACTGTTTGGGCAATTTAAATGTTAATTCATTAAATAAATGTCTTGGGAGAAGAGAGGTTAATGGGATTTGATACTTATGTCAAAATGACCCCAAAAGTGTGGTGTTCTCATACCATAAGTTCTACCCCTTTCATATATGTATGCATCATGATGCATATACAAAAGGAACATATTTTGTATAACATTGGCACAATGTTGAGTTCATTATTTGCCTTCCTGCAGATGTCTTTGCCAGGAAATAGTGTAACCCTGAGTTGGGAACAATGAGCTTTGTGAATTGTGTATAGGATTATATGTATACAAGTCTTTTTCTTCCAGGCTTTTGCAGTTATACCTTGTGTGACAAAATAACAATAGAGGAGAAAGAGGAAAAAAAAATGAATTTTTGTCTGAGAAATGAAAGGTGCCTGCCACCAGGTTTTAACTTCAGAAAATTTAATTGCATTGTAACAATCTACGTGCAAGCCTGTCCTCATTTATCTGAGAAATCCAAATCAATTTCAGAAGGCATACCATTTTTTCCACAATATGTAAAACTCTGGTTTTCATTGGTAACTCTTTAGCTGGCAAACCATTTTTTTTTTAAATTAAAGGCTCCACAACAACATGAAATAGAAAAATCTAAGATGATTGTAGCAATGATGTCACATTAAAAACAATCAGGGATTCAGAAGACCATCAGTCTAAGGGAGAGGCAACAAATGTAGCCAAAAGACAGGCTAAGGTTCAGATGACTAACTTGGCTCTAACTTGGCTTTGAACATAGTGACATTCTCTGATGGGCATATTCTCACATCCCCTTAATTACGATGCAGGCATACTCAGGGAACAGGAAGGAAATTGCCATTAGCACAATCTAGCATGTTTCACAGATGAGGTGATCACTGATGATGTGTCCTGCACCTGGGGTTTATTCAGCCCCAGACGGCCAAATCAAGTTGCTGCCTTTGTGCTAGTTGCTAACATTGCCCTCAGTGGCAATTTTGGTTTGGAGTGCAGGAAAGACTCTGGGCTTCCATAGAGATGTCTGCACACAATACCTGAATGATTCTTTCCAAGTATTTTATTAACACAGACTCTTTTATGTGGGAACTATTTTCAAGGATCACTAGACCCACAAAACCTAGCACTAGGACTCTTGAGAGAATTGGGCTTTGCTTCTTATGATCAGTTTAAACCAGGAAGGAGAGCTGGGTTCTGCTAGCTGTGTGCTACTGTTTCTCTCACCAGTGTGTGGGATACCCCTTTACCTAGATATTTTATGTAGTTGCACTTTTTACTATTTTTAATATGGGGGTTATTGGAGGTGTTTTGCACCCCAATACCCCTCATATTACTTGCACAGTGACCACAGACTACTTCTGGAGACTGCCAGTGTGACTGCTTGTGGCCAATACTGCCATTCCATTGAAAAACTAGTTGAAGATTCCTTGTTCTTCCCCTGCTTCATTTATTGTCTGTCCTCTATCTCCATTACCTGTCAGCCTTTGACCTTTGTTTATTACTCATTTAGACAAGGACTAATCCAATAGCCCAACTGACAGATCACAGATGCAGTGCTCTCCTGTGCCTGCCACCTGTTAGCCAGACAGTTTGACAGGTAGCAAAACCAGCTGTTCTAAGCATCCACTTATACATACCATCCTTCCCCACATTTTACAAAAGGCAACTGATGACTGTTGGTATATGATACATGGTATACAGGGAAATGAAGGTAGTGAAATCCATTCCTTTTCTTCTCACATTAAAACACAAAGGACAGTACCAGTCACAAGTCTTAACTGAAGTAGAATTGGGATCATCACTGAGGACAGTGCAAGTTATGCAGTATAGATTACTACCAAGTCACATATTGAAAAAAGGCACTTTAATGTGACTCTCTAGCTCTGTCTTATATTAGAAGACTCCTACATAAAGGCGACATATTTGAAAGGTAGTATTCTTGCAGTCAGGTATAGGGCAACAAGCTTAGGCCCTGCAATTGGAAAGCATCTTCTAGTCTATTATTTGCTTATGCTTATCTTGCCATGAGATAGGATAGTAATTCCTGTTTTACAGAGATGGAAGAGTGGGAGAAGGCTAACTAGGGGGCTAGTTTTAAAGATTGTTTTATTACCAATTTTAAGCTGCTTTCTAAGCCCACAGTAGAAAAGAGACAACTCAGCTAATTAAATAAATAATACAATGAGGTGTTTTTTTAAAAAAAAAATTAAAAAAATACAAATGAGCTAAGTGTATACTGAATCTGCATATATACAAAACAGACATGTTATACAGATATATGAATTCAGCATTATATTTTCGTAGATCAATAAATCTTACTGATTTGACAACAGGTACCTTTACATCTGATAAATTGATTTTAAGAAATAAAATTAGATGTCAGGATTTATGGGTATCGGATTTCCAGTTTCGGTTCGCGGCGCCTCTAGCCACACGAGGAGGCTTCTCTCCTCGTCCGGCTAGTTTCCCTCCATCGGTAGACCCCAACGGGGGTCAAAAGTTGCACCTGGAAGGCGCGACCACCCTCGACGAGGCTACGCTCGGCTACAGAGGAGCGGCGGCTCCTCTAGCTATCCGAGCTGACTCCGAGGGCCGACGGAGTAGAAGACCGGCCAAAATGGCCGTTCACCTAGCTGCACCAACCGCAAGTCACAAGAACATCTAAGCATAAGAAACCACCATGGTGAATCCGGGTGAGACTTTTCCCTCCCTCGCTATCCTGATTTTTCCTGTAAGAGTTTTTATTTTCCTTTATTAAGAAAGCGGTGGCTGCCTATACATGGAAAGAAGAGCCAAAAAGATAAAGATTAATTTTTGTGTACTATTTTATTATTTGATTGCTGTGGGGTGAACTTTAGGAGAAAAAAAGGGGAAAAAGAGACATTGCTACTTTCCTTTTTTAATTTGATAATACAGAAGATAGTTTGAAAGAAAGAGAGAAAACTTTCCCTTTGTGTTCTTTTTTTTTAACCTTCTCTAACCTTGGGGGAAAAAAGGAAAAAAAAGAAAGAAGATAGACTCTATAATCCATCGAGGACATCTGGTTGAGAAAAAGCAAAATTTCAATTGTATTTCTCTGTTATTTGGAAAAATAACTGGACAGCTGGGTGGTGAAGCTGGCTATTAAACTTTTGGAGGCGGAGATTTGTGGATTTTCCTTAAATAGTCTCTATTAAAGAAAAAGGTAAAGCTACCACCAAAATGGCTGAAAGTTATCCTCATCTTGACTATGATTCAATATTGGAAAAAATATTAGAAATCAGAGAGGTGTTTAGAGCTTATTGGAAATCTCATTTTGATCGTTTAATAACAAATCAAGTTATGGAACAAGGAACAATAGAAGATGAACAGAATAGTTCTCAGACCTACCTACAATTTAAAGAGACAGAGACATTATTTTTACAACCTAATCATGAATTTGCATCAAGAGGAAATGTGGAAACTACAGAATCAACTATTGCTACACATTATCTACAATTGTCTGAACAGACTTATTCACAATTTAAAGAGACAGAGACATTATCCCTACAACCTAATGATGAATCTGCATTAAGAGAGAATGTGGAAACTATTGAATCAACTAATGCCATGCGTTACTTACAACTGATGGACAATTTTGATAATCAAAAAATAGCTGTAACTGACCTAATTCAATTACCAAAAATAACAAAGTTTGACACCCTGACACAACTCTTTGGAAATTACTATAAAGAGGAAAAGGAATATTTTTTTTGCCAGTTTGAATTTGTTAGGAAGCCTCGTAATCAAATCTTGAAGTTTGAGAATCGAAAAGTCTTACTATGGGAACCAAATTGGCATAGAAAGAAAGCTAGAGTTAGGTTCAAGAGTGATACAAAATGTTACTTGACGGGTTAAAAAGGGCTTAGAAATTATTTCTGATTTAACGTTGTATGAAGGATGTAAATTTATTGTTACTTTGGTTGATAATTATTAGAGGGAGTCAATCTTGTTAGAGGATAAAAAGACTATATAGAAGTAGACTGATGAAATGATTGAATATATCTAGTATTTAATTAGGAATGAAAGAGGAGAATCGCCTGATAATATAATTAACAAATATTTGAAAATATAAACTCGATTAAGGTCTTAAAAAGTTTTTGTTGGATTTATATTATTATTTTAAATATGATAACTATGTTGTAAAAGAGAGAAAGAAAGAGGTATTGGTGATAAGGGGGGAAGAAAAGGAAAAAAGAAAAAGGGAAAAAATTGTCTCAATGAACGATTGTATATCAAGGTTACCTGAAATCACTATTATATTCTTATCAAATGTACTTGGAATGTTAATTGTAAGGAGTATAGCTTAAAAACAGGATATAGATTATTGTTACATGTGCTTGATGACTTTTGTAATTGTATAAATTTTAATAAGCAATATTATATTTAATTTGAACTTCATTTATATGACTTTGTTGCTGAATGAGTCCTGATAATTATGTTGTGTTTTAACCTTTGGAAAATTTGGAAAGAGGAGTTGCTCGGACATTACTCCTGGTCTACATCTGAAGAGGGATGAGAGGGAAGAAAGAGTGAAAGAGGGGAGAAGGAAGTAGGAAGGTTGGAGGAGAAGAGGAGAAGTGGAGAGAAAGAGAAGGAAAGGGGTGGAGGAAGAGGGAAGTAGGAAGAGAAGAAAGGTAGAAAGAAGGTAGAGAAGAAAGAGGGTAGATGTGGTGAAGGGGGAAATGGGCGAGCAACCCCAAAAGTTATGTGTAGGTATTTATCTCATTTCATTTATTGACTATATGAATGTTAAGGAATGTATGCTAACATCTTATAAATATTATGATATATGTTTCGAGGAGAGTTTGGAATGAAATTGATAAAGTCTTAAAATAGGTTTAATAGAAATTTATGATAGAAATGGAATATATTAAATTTATATGTTTTTGGTTTTTTTTCTTCTCTCTCTCTTTCTTTTCTTTCTGTCTTGTGTGGGAGAGGGAAATAGAAAGATGATAAGTGAATGTACTAAGTTGAGTTGTTTATGTATGTTTTTTATTCTGGAATTTTTGTTCACCCAATCACCACGGTGTGTTTTAAGCATTTATTGTTAAAATCATAAAATCAGTAAAATATATTTTTTTAAAAAAGGATTTATGGGTATCCTGAGGACTGCCTTGCATATCTCTGAATTTATGCACTACAATGAAGCAATACAAAGAACATTTTCTAAGTTTCTTTCTATAGGTTATCAAGCTCTTTCTACAGGAAACCTGGGAATCAGGTAAGATTCCTCTGGGTCAAAA
Source organism: Bothrops alternatus (assembly GCA_034064705.1). NCBI lineage: Eukaryota > Metazoa > Chordata > Lepidosauria > Squamata > Viperidae > Bothrops > Bothrops alternatus. The sequence continues at coordinate 7,691,719 of JARGCV010000124.1, read as the reverse complement.
GAGAAAGTCATAAATCTGAACTTTTATGAGAAAAGCATGAAGGTGGTATGATATCTTATGATATCAGGATACCTTGTGGCACTACTGTCTACATTTTTTCCTATAAATTCATAGCTCATTATTTAACAAAATGACCAATGGTTAGTTATTTCACAGGTTGGGGTGAGGGGTTTTTGACAAATTTATCTTCAGCCCATTTCTTCTGCCTTATACTATTCTATTCAAGCTGGTTTAAACAGATGATTTAAAGTTATATTCATCATTCCTGCAACCAATTTTTTGGCTCTTCTCTTGGCTATATCTGAGTCATTCTTTTCTTTGGAAACAATTTCTACATATGTCAGATTAAAAATAAATAGTAATGAAAGATTTTTGCAAGCATTACAGAGTCACTCAATTCATGAACATGACAATAACTTAGCCTTGGGAAGTTGTGGGTGATATTTACATACCGAAAGCTGATAATATATTTATTGTGCAACATGGGAGCAAGCAAATTGTAGGCCTAGGAGAACATGCAGTCTTCCATCTAATTTCCTGCAGCTTCATTCTCAATTCAAAAGCAGATAATCAGCTCAGACATTTGACAAAAACAATTTGTCTTTTAACAGTCACAAGTAAAAGAAGAGACAGAGAAAATGAGATTGTATTAGAATGGGCGAATAAATGAAAGTTTCAGCAACATTCCACCACCAGCATGCTTCCAAATAACTAGTTTCAGGGAACAATGGTGGGAAAGAGACATGTCTGTCTTCTGCTTGAGAGGCGTCTTTTAGGTTACTATGCAAAACAAATGCTGGATCAAGTTTGGCCCTATTCTGATCCCACAAACTATTTTTACCTTCTGTATTTCTTCATTGAAGTGCAGCCTCCTAGTCTGCTTGTCATTTTGCTGTCATTTCTAAAAGGGTATGCAGACTTGACAATAAATTTGGAGGAAGAAATCAAGAGTAAGTCTGTCCTTTCTTGACTGCTTGAGCATTTGTTGTTTAAAAAGTCAACAGCTTTATCATGCTGCCAAATGACTTATATCTGATAAAATCTAGATTCATCCAAGGCTTCAATATTATTAGAGTAGTCTATGGAATCAAAGAACAATGCATTCTGAGAATAATGTATAATTTATAAGTACAGTAACTGTAAAATACTTAGCTATAAATACACTGATACAAGTTCCAGTGACAACATAATTAACGAGGAGCATGACACTTTGGCTGAGGATGTCACCATTGCACCAGTGAATAATTATAAAGTGCTCCATTTTTCTGTTACATTTTTTGGCCTACATAACATATACATTGTGTGAATAACTTAAAAGAAAATACTTATGTCCTCTCTTCCTGAATCTTCCACCAGTCCTGATTCAATCTGTTTTGCCTCAGGGTGTGCTTTTTTCCCCTCAGAAATTAGCAACTTGCATATTTGCCTAATTTAATCTACTTCCACATGTACTTTCTGCTAAACAGATTTGTTGGCTATTCCCCTTGCCATTTCTTTATGAGTCAGCTTGCAATCTGAATTAAAAGTGGAAGTGAAAATAATGTTTGGAAGCAATAAGAAACAACAGGGTTAATCAAATCAGGATGAGCAGTAAAATGATAAAAATAAATAAAACTGGGACCACAGCCAGCATTCCCTAAATAACAATTGGAGAGCCCCAAAGGGTCTCTGAACAAGAGCTGATTTAGCCAACTGCCTCAAGATATAAACGGAGGGTGTGCAGCATAAACTGAATTGTTTTATTTTTTTCCTTAAAAACTACCTTTTACAACAGAGGCAAAGACTTAAATTAAACAGTCCTCTGTTGTACAAGAATTGTCCAGTGGAAATACAATTTCCTGCTAAAAGACATATTGGTTGTTTCTTGTTTACCAACTGCTTTCTGTGTGAAAACAAAAAAAAATTGCTTTAAAAAGTTTCCTTGAAGTCTTACTCTGTTGTATATTTCAAGCTCACTAGTGTTCTAGTCACATACATGCTTCGTATTTTTGCGCACTCTTTCTTTAGTAGCAATTTTTCACTTCACTGCTAGCAGGAGGTAATGCTAATGTATTTGTATCTCTTTGAAATTTTCCTGATTGATTATTATTATAAAATAATATTTTATAAAATATTATAAAACATTCTTTTTCTTGTTTCAGATGAAAGCCACAATAACATACAAAGGATAGAATTGGTTTTCTTCATGAGTGACTGGATATTGCAATTCTCAAACCTTAATTTTCTCAGGACCTATTTCATCCTCAGTGAGTGAAGAGCCACTTCCTTTTCTTCTATTTTAATTGAGAATCATAATACCTTTCATTTGGAATCACCTAAGACTTTCTTAATTAGTAATATTTGGTTAGCTAGGAATGGTAAAATCAACCTAATTCCAATTGAATATGTCTGATTCTTCTATTATCAAAAAATGTTCAGTTTTAAGACTCCATTAAATGAAAAGTATTAAAAATAAGAAACAGTAAAAATCCCACCAGCTAACAGACAAAGTTTCCTATAAATTGTAACCATGTAGATGATTTTGGATAATTGCCAGTTTAGGTGACTAGAATGACATTTGTGATGTGCTGCTGCTATCTATACTTTAATACCGACAGAGCATTAATACCGACAGAGCATTTTCAGGAGTGAAACTAAAAAGCTAAAAGGAGTGAAGCTAAAAATACCTCTCACTTTGTCCAGAATTGTTTAGAATCTAGACAAGATTTTGAATTTAGATTCTTACTATAAAACTAGCCTTTTACTTCATGCAAATTTCAAAGTATTTCAGTACAAAAATACTAAAGAAAAACTAAAACTAAATGTAAGCCACATTCTTGATTTTAAGTGTCACTTGTCAATGTTTGGACAATTCATTATGAACTATTCATATATGTATATATATATATATGTTTTACACACACACACACACACACACACACACACACACACACTTATATGAGCATGAACTAGCTGTCAAGTGCAACGAACAACGGTCCCAGGTGTGGGCGCATACGACTGAGCATAATCATACATTCAACTTTGCAGGGGCCAAAGTCATTGCCCACGATTCGACGAAAAGCAGCCGCCTGCTGAAGGAAGCTTGGCTATCTAATCAACACTCTATTAACCGACACATCAAACTGTTGCCAGCTTACCAGGCGTTGCAGCAACATGAATCATCACACAGGGGGCTAGAACAGATGAATCAACAATCACTTCTCTCCCTTATAAACAGGAGAGCAAAAGACCACGATTGCACACCAATTGACATATTGGCGTGGCAAGAGACTATGACAATTGGATGCATGGAAGAGCAGACCAGACTTACAAACTCCAGGAAAAGACATTGAACCAACACAACCAACAATGCTGGCACAATGGAGAGATTGTGAGCTAGAACAACGGCACTGCATGTGGGGGATACACCTAAGCAAAGCAGTGGGGAGAATAGTCAGGCGGTGACGTCAAATGACTGTGCCACAAGATGAACGTTTCAGGCAGGCGGAGCATGCGGGGAGAGGCAGAGCAGTAAAATACAAACGGATGTTGGTTAGCACAGTAGAAACAAGATTGATGCAGCCAATTATAGGTGTGCGGGGGATGGACAGCTATGATATGCTCATTGTCCAAATCTTTAGCTTCCCAAAGACTATAAGGATGAGCATTCCCAGATCTTGGTTTATATTTTGACAATGTCAGCAGCTACTGATGAAAGCTTAGTTCTTAATAAAATTTTTAGTTTTGGAGATCAACGTTTTTAGTAGTTTTTTCTTTTTATATATAAAATTTTTTTTATTGGTTTTTTCACTTTTTCCCAAAAGCTTAGGACACAACGTGGTGGTCAGGGTGTCCAATCATTCAAAGAAAAAAATCACATAAATATAGCTCAAATTAATTGTCAAAAATTTCCTCTCTGTTTCTTAAATATAGTATTGCTTATGGAAATTAATACAGTTTTAAGTAAAGTTCAATCAAACAAAAATCATCAATCACATACAATTATAATCTATATCCTGTTTTTAAGCTTTACTAATTACAGTTGTGATACTCCAATTACATTTTAGTAAGTATATAGTTTGGATTTCAGTTATCCTTAATAAAGATCATTCATTGAGACTGATTTTTTTTCTTCCTTATCACGAATAGCTTTTCCTCTCTCTCTATGGCAACATAATTATCATATTTAAAATAATAATATAAGTCCAACAAATACAGTTCTATTTTTAAGAATATATTCTATCATTTCATCAGTCTACATCTATAGAAAAATCTTTTTAAACCCTTGATAAAGTTTATATCTTCAAATACTTATCAACTATAATATCACGAAATTCTCATCTTTCCTTCCTAATTAGATCAGACATATTCTCTTTCTCTATTACAACAGGATCAGCAAGATCCTCCACAAACATAACATCAAGACAGCATTCTGCACAAACAGAAAAATATCCACCATCCTAAGAAACACTAAAAACAAAATTGAGTTAGAAAATCAAGGAATATATGAAATCCCATGTACTGCTTGCCCCACCACATACATTGGACAAACCAACAGAAGAATAAGTGCATGCATTGAAGAACACAAAAACTCAGTCAAAAAAGAGGAACCAACTTCTTCCTTGGTCCAACACCTTAAAGCCACAGGACATGAAATTGACTTCAAAAAGACCAGAACTATTGCCAAAACTGAACACTTTAATAACAGAATAATCAGAGAAGCCATTGAGATAGAAAAACACCCACACAGCATGAACAAACGAGATGATACCTTCCACCTACCAGCCATTTGGAAACCCGCCCTTATTGACAAACGAGTCCCTAACACAAAGAATGACACCAGACTCACACTCACGAAAACCACACAGGATGTCACCACCACACATCCACGCAAAAAGCAAACCCAAACCCACACCGATGATGAGGCACGACCACAAACCCCTCCAATCCATACATGAAGCAAACTGACACCCACCATGAAGATGAGGCACGACCACGAACGCAAAGCCAAACAGCTCACCATCTCTAATCTCCCTGCAACTCAGACTAACCTGAGCACAACAAAGCCCCCACCCAAACAGAACACTTCCCCAGCCAATCAGAGCACACCCAAGCCCCTAACCAATCAGAACACACCTCCACCCAATCAGAACACAGCCGAGCTCCCAGCCAATCAGTTCAAACCCCCACTGGCAGTTAAAAGGAAGAAACAGCTACAATCACACATTGCTCCTAGAAGCACAAAGCCGAAAGCACCAGCCTGAAGATGACGAATGGGACTTCGTCGAAACGTCGCCAAGACACTTCAAATTCTACGTAGGAGAAAACCCGAAGAACCAAAGACCTACATACAAACACCCGCGAAAACCTCAGAAAACATGTATATGTATGTATATATATGTATATATATGTATATATATATGTATATATATGTATATATATGTATATATATGTATATATATGTATATATATGTATATATATGTATATATATGTATATATATGTATATATATGTATATATATGTATATATATATATATGTGTATATATATATATATATATATATATATATATATATATATATATATATATATATATATATATATATATATATATATATATATATATATATATATATATATATCTATATATATATATATATCTATATCTATATCTATATCTATATCTATATCTATATCTATATCTATATCTATATCTATATCTATATCTATATATCTCTATCATAAAATTACACAATCCCCCTAAAACATTTTAACCCGGCTGGAGCCGGAGCTTCTATGCCAGGCCGGCCTGTTGAAAAAGGAAAGTTTTCAGTTCCCGACGGAAGGTGCGTAAGTCCGTCATCGTACGGAGTTCGGGGGGGGAGCTCGTTCCATAGCGTGGGAGCTCCCACAGAGAAGGCTCTCCCCCTGGGGGTCGCCAGTCGACATTGTCTGGCCGATGGCACCCTGAGGAGGCCCTCTCTGTGGGAGCGTACCGTACGGCGGGAGGTATTTGCTAGCAGTAAGTGGTCCTGTAAGTATCCAGGTCCGATGCCATGGAATGCTTTAAAGGTGGTCACTAACACCTTGAACCACACCCGGAAGACCACCGGCAACCAGTGCAGCTCGCACAGGAGCGGTGTTACATGTGAGCGCCACGACACTCCTGTCACTACCCATGTGGCCGCATTCTGGGCCAGTTGGAGCCTCCGGGTGCACCTCAAGGGGAGCCCCATGTAGAGAGCATTACAGTAGTCCAGCCTGGAGGTAACGAAGGCATGAGTGACTGTGCGTAGCGAGTCCCGGTCTAGGAAGGGACGCAACTGGCGCACCAGGCGAACCTGATAGAACGTCCTCCCGGCCACGGCCGCCAGATGGTCCTCTAAGGACAGCCGTGAATCCAGGAGGACTCCCAAATTGCGAGCCCTTCCCTTATAGAAGGACATAATTCCTATGTCCTTCTATGAACTTTATCCTATTTGTATGAAAGCTTCTTAAAGAGTAATGCTCTGAATACGAATCAATACTGGAGGTGTGGTCTAATTAACGCAGAATAAATGAAATGGTTATTTTCATATTTTAGGAATTATACTTCTAGCATATTAAACATAGACTCCTAGGTTTCTTAACCAGTTTATGCAAGCATCCTACTGGACTTTTCCCAATCCCTATGCACTTTTTCTCTAAATAATACCCATGTTAATATGGTGCCTAAGGGTTTAAATGATTCAGTTTCCATCTCTTCCCTTGGCAAGCTAATTAAAAAAATAATAGAATGATCAACATGATTGTAAACAGAACTAAAATTTACTATTAGCACTTTTCAAACAGGTCTTCATAAAACAAATGGATAAAACAAATTAAAACTTCAGCATAATTTCCAGAATGAAAATAACTCTTATTCACTGACTGAAATTTTTTTCTCAGTACAGAGGTCACTGCCAGACCATGCACACTCCTAGGGACTAAATGGAGACTATTAGCCCTTTTTTTTTTTGGCCATTCGCTGATAAATTCTTTGCTCTTCGCCTTCACTTGCTATCAAGCTTGTGAGATAGACCAGATTGAAATAAGGTCAGATGAGCAAAATCTACTTTTTCATGTAAAATTACACAAAGACTCAAAGTACATTTCTCCTCATCCCTTTGCAGCTCATGAAACTAGTGACCTTCTGAGCTGTTTGCCCTGCCCACATTACTGCTGTAAAGGAATCTGCCTTTTATCTGATAATTCCCTTAACTAGGTCTCTTTGGTCTATCGCAAAAGGCCATTCTCACATACCATTACAACTGAAAGGAGATGGGAAAAACACTTTTGGGGGGGTCAGTCATTCCTCTTTTGTCCATTTGTTCTTTTTGATCCTCTCGTCTCTCTTGCTCTTGGGTATTTTTATGTTCATTTGCTTGATCTGGCTTTTTCCCCCACATCTTATCTGCTTTCTTTCATGATTCGTTTGGCCTCCATGATCACATCTTCTAGTCCCCTTAATACTCTGATCTCCTCTTCTTCCAAAGTCCATCCTCAAATATGCTGTTTGCCCTCACTATCCCCTGATCTTCTCTGTAGCTGCCTTTGGACTGTCTCTGGTCCTTATTTATCCCCATTCATCTGCTGCCATTTCTGATCTTTTTCTAAGGCAAGGTCAGCTACTGCTGTCTTCTGAAACTCCTGTTGTTGTGCTATTGCTCCTTCTTCCCCATTGCCCTTCCTTTCCCTCCCTTCTCTTCCCAGCAGGCTGGTAATTGTCTGCTGCTTGGTGGGGGAGGGAGCCATCCCTTGCCTTTGATTGCCTATCCTCCTTTCCTAATTAGCTAAGTTACACTCTTCTGTATCTCCTAAAATGCCCTAAAGGTACTTCAGTTGAATCTGCAAAATTGGATGTACCAGACATATCTCAATGTTGACTCATACTCTATTTGCAATTAACTATTTTTCCAATAACATTTTCACTATTATTACCAGCTATCTCTTGTTCTACTTCTATAGATACATTTGATACACATTTCCTAAGCGAAAAACTTTGTATTTGTCAGTGTTTAATTTTATTTTGCTTTTTAACAACCCTTTTAATCTATTAAAATCATTCTAAATGTTGTTCCATCCAGTTTTGTATCATCTCAAAGTAATTAATAAACCTGTTGGCTGCAACTTTATAGCAATTCACTAAATATTTCCCTCCAATGACTATTTTTGAATACAATGTTTGAGCCATATATTTAATTTCCATGAGACTCAGCTCATACTTGTCTAGCGTGCTAATCAGATGTCACAGGGTAGCAGAACTTAAGATATAACTGTAGAATTCCCACCTTCTAATAAGAAAATTTCCTAATGAAAAAATGAAGTTAATCTGACAGATCTTGAAAAATCCCTGTTTACTTAGGGTGGTTGCTGCATTGTTTTTAAGGTGCTTTCATTTTGATCACTTTATGCTATGCTCTAGAATCTTTTAAGATGTTGATGTCATATTGACAGGTGTGTAGTTTCTTAACTTTTCCTTTTCTTCCTTTCTGAAGATCAGAATGGTACCTGTATTTCTCCCATAATCTACCACTTCATTCATTCCCATAATATCTGAAAAAAGAGCATAAAGGCTTAACCAAAACATGAGCAGGATCCTTCAATACCTTAGTATCAATTCACCTAATCCTAACCTTTTAAACCAGTGTTTCTTAATATTTTTGTTTTTAGAATCCTTTCCCACTTTTAAAAATTACTAGACAAGATGTGATCTTTTGGTTCATTGTTTCAGAGAAATTTTGTTACCTAAACAGAATGACCACAGGTGGGTAGTAGTAGTAGTAGTAATAATAATAATAATAATAATAATAATAATAATAATAATAATAATAATAATAAGTGGGAGTGGGAGTGGCTTCTGATTTCCTGTTGGTTTTCCCATTCTATTGTGGGAAGCTGGCAGCTCTGAGCATTGGAAAAACTAGACTAGACTAGACTAGACTAGACTAGACTAGACTAGACTAGACTAGAATAGACTAGAATAGAATAGACTAGAATAGAATAGAATAGACTAGAATAGAATAGAATAGACTAGAATAGAATAGAATAGAATAGAATAGAATTTCTTTATTGACCAAGTGATAATAATAGGACATAGGTCATAAATCATAATTACAATCATTAATCATAAGTTACAAACAATTGATAAATCATAGGAAACCAGTAGGAAAATATCTCCCTTCCCTTCTGAGCAGGCAGGTAAGTAGCTGCTGCTGGGTGGGGTTGAGCGTGGGAGTGGTTTATGACTTCCTGTTGGTTTCCCATTCTGTTTCGTTGTGGGAAGTTGGCAGCTCTGACCATTGGAAATAAAATAAAAAAGAATTGAATAGAATTCTTAAGTGGCCAAATGTGACAGTAATAGGTCATAGTTCATAAATCATAGTTACAATCATTAATCATAAATTACAAACAATAATTGAAAAATCATAAGAAACCAATAGGAGAAGATCTCCCTTCCCTTCCCATCCCAGCCGGCAGGTAAGTGGCTGCTGCTGAGTAGAGGTGGAAGCAAAGAATTGTAAGATTGGCTGGGAATTGTCATGGAAGATTGGAAATGAAGGTCCCTTGAGTCATTGTTTCAGAGATATTTTCCTACCTAAACATAGAAACAGAATGACCCTGGGTGGGCAAAAATAAAATAAAAAATCAGTAGGAGTGGGAGTGACTTCTGATTTCGTGTTGGTTTTCTCATTCTGTTTTGTTATGGGAAGCAGCAATAGCCCAGCAGCCGAGCAGGAGCCAGTAGAACTGAAACACCTGCAACTTCCCCCAATTTCACTCCCTCCAGTATAATGGGTCCTGAATTTTGTAAATTAGCTCATTTAAAGTACCTTGGTTCAAAAATTGCTGCCCTATGATTTATTATTTATTTATTTAGGATGCACCATTTTGCCAGTTAAAGGTCATGAAAGAAGGATTCCTAGTAGTATAAAAATAGATGGAGAACCCCCAAAGAGCTTTTGTTTGTATGGGTTAATATTTATTAATATTAATTTTAGTAAATAATATAAAATAGTATTAAACCATTAGATATTAGCATAAATAAAATATTTTTCTGGAAAAAACAATTTTAACAGATCAAAATATGAATGAGAAGAGTGATATTATTTTACATTCTTGCAAGTATCTTCAATATTTGACAAGCAATTTTTATTTCATGGACTCCTGGAGGACCTCCAAGGGCTCCTTAGACCCCACTTTTAAAAAAAACTAAATTCATTCAAAGTAAAATTGAATTAAGGTAGCATAGGATTTCAGATTATAAGGAATAAACGTGGTTTGGAGCACACATGAACTTTCACATGGTACCTTTAGGCAATTCTTAAAGCAGTTGCAACTTTTCTTAGGAACACATGACTTTCTTCTGCTATGGCAAAAGTGGTGTTTTGCTTAAGGATCTGCTGGCTAGTGCTACATATATGTCTATGAACACACTTCAGCATTGCATAAGCTTAATAGGTTTTGCTAACCAGTTTAATATCCATTTCAGATTTCAATCTTACTCCTTTAATGTTCTTCATAATTTTATTGTAGAATACATGCACCCTTTTTATTGAAGACTGAAAAAAAATGGAATTTAGCCTCTGACCAACCTAGATTGATATATAAAAATCAAATCAAGGTTTGGATCACTAGGAAATCCTAGTGCTGAGGGTAGGTGAAGAAGATGGAAAAATATCCTAGAAGAAGGTAATGGAAACATTTTTTTTCGTTGTTGCCTAGAAAACTACATGATGAACCCTTCTACTCAGATAATAATGCGGTGTTTCTTAATATATAAATGTCAGTTTAGAAGTGGCATGGATTTTAAGTATGAATTAGGCTCCAAATTTTCATTTTAAAAAGGAACATAAAGAGTCAAGTAATATGTTACAGTATCTAAGCAGTTTCTTATATGTCCCATCATTCTTATTCTTGAATATTTAGTACCAAACTAGAACATTAATTCATCAACATGTTTCAGGAATTATTCATTGAAATATCAAAAGAAATCCTGTGTGGTGCATTTTAAAAATGTGCTGTATGGGTTTTACAACAGGCTGCTAAATCTATCTGTGCTTGTCTATTTAATACAAAAATCACTTCTTTTGTTATACTTTCAAAATGTCAGTCACTAAAAACCTAAGGAAAAAAACAGACAAAGAAACAATTTTCAGTTTTTAATATTACAATGATTGTGATCTCGTTCTCTTCTTCCCACCACATATCTCTTCTCTCTGTCTAAATAGGCTTTAAGTTTGAAATTTGAACCAGAATAAAATCAGAATTAAACATAGCTTCTTGTCATCTGCACTTGCTGATTTTTAGGCATGTTCCTGTCAAATCGTTCTTGCTAACCAGTGCTTCAGATTGGGGGGGGGACATATAAGAGGAGTGCTATAAGACTGCAGAAGTCAATTTTTTTGTATACAGAAAATCACTTCACCTTTTGCTTCTGAATAATATTTAGTCAAAATTTAGTTCTGAATGTAAAATTGCCTAGTAGTTCTTGAACCAATTAATTGACCCAATAACTTTAACTTTCATGAGCTGTGTAACATTTGCATGCATGATAAAATTCGAAACTCTCAACAATGCACTAATATTAGGCTGTGTATATCATAGAGAAATTCTGAAAGACATAGAAAGCTCAACTTTTTTTTTTAGAACAGTTTGGTGGCATGTTTGGTTTGCTGGATTTAAATAAAACTGGACCAAAATAATGCCTTTTGTACATGTTGATAAAAATACATAATATTGATTTAAATGTCCTTAACTAAAAAGAATAAAAAAGGAAAAACACACCCATCTTCCACTTTGTCTTTGAGCACAATAGGGTTTGGGCATGAGGGCAGTACAACGTATATTGACATACTAACTTCTAAGTCAAGGATTAGCAGCACACAGTTTCATGTAAATGTGAGGAAAGTTTATCTAGTCTACAATCATCTGGTTTCCTTATGAATGCATTAGGAAGAAACAATTTTGTAAATGGAAACTGTAAATGGTGAGCAACTTTGTTGAAACTGGTGTATTCATAAATGATCTAATGCTCAGGTAACATTGAATTATAAATGGCTGAAAGAAAATGGATCCACAAGGAACATTCATATGGGTTCAAAGTAAGCAAAACTTTCTAGGAGACTCTTGACTGTCGGAAAATAGGAATTCAGACCATTTGGTTTAGAAACTTTCTAAAGTTTATACAGAAATTGATACTCAGTTACAGGTAATCTTCAAATTATGACCATTTGTTCAGTGTTCAAAATTTTGATGGTGCTGAACAAATGGTACTTATGAATGATTTTCAGAGTTTTGGCTGTTGCAATGTCCCTGTAGTCACATGACTATAATTTGGGCACTTGGCAACAAGCTTGCAATTATGATGTCAAAGGGACCTGCAGTCATGTGGTTGTGATTTCTGATGTTTCCTGCTGGCTTCCCACAAACAAAGTCAATGAGGAAGCCAGCAGGAACATGGAGTCATGTATGTAAGATGGGTGGCCAAATAATTGAACACATATATAAATGGCTGTATTATGAAATCTCCTAATATAGCCATGGGTTCATGCCCCAGCTTGAAAACGCCATGGGAAGACTAGAAATGGTATAGAACTGGTTAATCTTAATCGGCAGGACTCTTGTCAAGAATAATATGTCCACACAAGAGTTTTCTAATGAAAGCGGAAAGCTCATTATACAGAAGAGTTTTATTATACAGAAGAGTTCCTTAATTTTACTGTGAAAGTGGGAAATTTATTATACAGAATAGAAACTGTATTTGCATATTTGAAATATTTCTCTCCCCTTAAATATGAAAGGGGCAAGCTCGTCAGCCTCTCATCAATTTACTGATTACACAGAATTCTGGATCAAAGAAGATTTAAAATGGTTTAGGTTTTGGCATTATTATGCAGCTATATAGCATGGGTCCCTTACATTTCATAATTATATAAATTAATCTAAATTCAGCAATAATGATATAGTGACTCCATATAAGAATGGAATCTTTCTCTAAACAGGGACATCCCAATGTTTACAGGTACTGTATATAGAATATTTTTCTGGAAAAGAGTGATAAGAGCTCCTAAAACATGCATAAAAGCACTACTGAAAAGGAGAGATAATAGAATGATGCCATTTCAGGAAGTCAGTTCTTTGATGGTCAAACTAAAGGAGAAATAACATTGAAAGTGAGGAAGATATGCCATATTGGAGAAGGCCAAGATTTGGCTATGAAGCAATTGTATGTCATCTTTTTTTATTCTCTTTTGTTGTACTTTTGCCCATGTCCCAACAAAAAATATTGAAAGAAAAAAAAACAAAAAAGGGATGAGATAATTCCATGATAGTGCCATCAAACAGCACTTTGAATGGCTTTTCTTTAATGTATACTTTATATCAGGATTTCTCAAACTGTGGGGTGTACCTTCATTGAGGAACCCAAAAGGTGCTTTTTCAAGAGGCAGCTAGACTTTCTTGTTTTTCTTTGACAACTTTTTGCTTCTCATCCAAGAAGCTTCTTCAGCTCTGACCTGGAGGACTAAGAATCTCCATAGACCTTCATTAAGGAAGTGCAGACCAGGTCCAGGGAGTTATGGAGAACCTTTTAGTTGCATTGTTAGAATAAATCCATCTCTCCCAAGGTTCATTGTATTGTTTTGATGGTTTATTTGAGTTTATTTTGGCATTTGGACTTTTAGGGTGAAGGCAACGCAGCATGGAGTTTGTAGTATCAGCAACATGGACTTCATAGTATTGTTGCATTTGAGAAAAAACATTAGTTTTCTTGTATTTTATATTTTAATATATTTTTTTCTAATAAAGTTAATGGTTTATCAAAACATTGCAGATTGGAATGTAGAAACTTTTTTACTTTACTACAGATGGATTGATTGTATAACATTGCCAAACTGCAAGATAAACTATCTTTGGTCTCCAGATATAGATAGAATAGAAGAGTGTTTGTATTTTAGTTTGTCTTCTGATAAGATAGAGAACTCTTTAGTGTTGATTGACATCTGGTTTGTCTCTTCGGGAGACAAGTAATCTTATAACATTTTTTCTTCATTAGCATTCTAAATTAAGACTCCATGAAGTTCATTTAAATGAACATATGTGGTACTATAGGATGCAAATATGTAACATGTTTAACTTCATGTAGCTGATTTCTTATGTAAAGGAGAAGATACTTTTGAACTGCTTAATCAACTTTGATTTTGTATTTTCCTTTGATGTATTAACTATGAAAGAGAATGTAAGCAGAGGCCCAGGGTTCTCCTCTTTGAATAAGAGGATCCCTTTTTATCAGAGCATTCTGAATAAATTGTACTAAAATGCTCTTCCTGCCTTGCATTTGCTTCATTGGGATCGATGCATACTGGGGCATGAGCTTAGGGCCAGATTTGTCTATTAGGAGATGTGTACATTAAGATCGCACCAAGGAGAGGTGTGATGGCAAAAAGTTTAGAAACCCTTGCTTTAAATAAGAAATAAAATAATATTAAAATATAAAAAGTGAGAAATCTTCAAAACATCAGTTTTGATGTTAACATTGTTGTTAGCTTAGAGAAATGTCTAGAATGACACCAATGACTCTAGCCATTTCTTTCGCTTCTAGCTAGCTGGCAAAAGCAGAAGGGGAAATACACACATGCATGCCCACAGATACATATATAGATGGAGATTCTGTGCTCCACTAATCTCCGTCTATCAGAAAATCCTCTTAAGGCTATGGTCAGTTGAACACATATAGAACAGTTAGCCAGCTTCTAAGCTAGCCCAGATTCTTGGAGTTAAAAAGTGAATATAACGTGTTCCAACCTGTTTGGAATAAAGGACCTTGGTATTCATGGATTTTGTTTTGTTTTTTAACTGATTTGGCATGGTTGATGTTTTTCTGTTTTATTTGATAGAAAAACAAATAACTAAATGAAGCACTGAGCTGCCAAGGCTGTGCGAGTAGTCTTGACTTATTCTAAGAAAATGATGCTTTCCAAATCAAGCATCTCTCTTTTAGTTATTGAGTAATCCCAATTCCCATTTGGAACTGTTTGGGGCATAAGTGTTGGTTGTATATAATGCAATATCAAGTGATGCTTACTTTCGACATCTTCCCAAGCAGAATACCTACACTTTCTGTCTGAATCAGTTGTTGCAGCAGTTCAGAAATTAGATGTAAATTACCCAGAAAAATAAAACAATCCTCTTCTCTTCTCTTCTCTTCTCTTCTCTTCTCTTCTCTTCTCTTCTCTTCTCTTCTCTTCTCTTCTCTTCTCTTCTCTTCTCTTCTCTTCTCTTCTCTTCTCTTCTCTTCTCTTCTCTTCTCTTCTCTTCTCTTCTCTTCTCTTCTCTTCCCTTCCCTTCCCTTCCCTTCCCTTCCCTTCCCTTCCCTTCCCTTCCCTTCCCGTCCCGTCCCGTCCCTTCCCCTCCCCTCCCCTCCCCTCCCCTCCCATCTCCTTGTCTCTCTGCAACAAATGAATACAATTAATATTATTTTAAATTTAAATATGGATCTATCATATGAGATATCCAATATACAAATGACAAAAACATGAAAAACTAATGTAGATGGTTTCCACCAATTTTGCAAGACAGTTGTGGTCATAATATATAGAAATCCATACTATTAAGATTGGTTAATTAATAGCTATTAGAAGTATGCATTATATCACAGAAAAATGCATGTCCCAATTTCATACTCAAAGGCATAAGTGCTTGAAGTTTCAAGGAGATCTAAAACATGATATTTTCTTGTTTTCAAAATGAAGGGGGTCTGGAGACAAACCAATCTCTTATTTGTATATCTAATTTTTCCAAGCTTAAATTTGGTTTAGCCCATATCCATTTACTTTTAAATTTATTCTTTTAAAGAAATTTCCATAAAAATACTTCTTCATGTTTTCTCTAACATAATTGTCTTCCTCTTGAGAACCTCCTCCTCACATACCTATTTTCATATTTTCTATATATTTTCATGGCTGGTTGTGATTTTTGGAGGATAAATGGCTTTCCATGTACGTAGAACTGCAAAGCTAGTTTGTATTAAGAAACAAACAAAAAGATTTTTCCTATTGCTGTTGAAGAATGTCTTGATTTCAAGAACATCTTGAACAATATCTTGATATTCTGTGATCTCCTTGTGATTTGTTGTTCAATCACTGAGTCATGTCCGACTCTTTGGGACTCCATGGACTATAGCATGCCAGCCCCCCTTACCGTCCACTGTCTCCTGGACTTTGCCCAGATTCATGATCATTGTGTCAATGACACTATTTAACCATCTCATCCTCTGCCATCTCCTTCTTTTGCCTTTGAGTTTTCCCAACATCAAGGTCTTTTCCAACAAGTCCTCTCTTCTCATTAAGTGACCAAAGTATTTGAGCTTCAGCCTCAGTATCTGTCCTTCCAAAGAACAGTCAGGATTAATTTCCTTTAGGATTGACTGATTTGAAATATTTAAAAGCAACATAAGGTTATGGCAGCTTTCTGTAACAAGGAGGAACAAAATATGTGCCAAAAATCTGTTCATTACAAGTTGAATGAATAAAAAAGATCACCTTTTTCTAAGTAAAGTATATGCTTGATGTAGATCAGGGGTTCCCAACAGGGGGTGCTTGGCCCCCCCAGGTATGTGAGATGATATTCCAGGGGGTACAAAAACTTGGGTTTTCAAAATTATAGTGTATATGCATAATTCGTTGCCGTTGTTATGAACTTTTGTAAGGAGTGTGAGAATATATCAGAAGTGTTCTAGGGCAGGGCTTTTCAACCTTTTCACAGATTGTACCACTTTTAGGACATGACAATATTTGAGTACCACCAGTGCTTAGCAAGGTGTCAAAAACCTGATGACTAAAAAAGGGGGGGAGGATTTTGGGTTTTACTGATTAGATTAATTTGTTGTTATAGAAATGTCTAGTTCATAATGTTATGGAAAAGTAAAAAGTTGAGGTTCAATGTTACTTCTTCCTTCTACTGCAACAGAGGAAGTCTGTTCTTTTCCCCTTCTCTCTCCCTCACTTTTCCCCCTTTTTCTTCCCCACTGTGTCCTACTATTTGCTTTTGTATTTTTGTATTTTATTCTATAATCTAATAAAATATTACAAACTGTAGAAAAAAGAAGAAAAAGTACCAGTTTTAATTTCCTTGGTGGCTATTCCTTTGCTGAATCACTTTCCCTTTGCACTGACAAATGTATGATGAATTTATCCATGTTTATTAATATGCGCCACTACCAGCTAGTTCAGGAGTCTTCAAACTTGGCACTTTTAAGACTTGTGGACTTCAACTCCCAGAATTCCTCAGCCCTCACGGCTGGTTGAGGAATTCTGGGAGTTGAAGTCCACAGGTCCTAAAGTTGCTAAGTTTATAGACTCCTGAGCTAGCTGGTCATCCCTTCTTCTCTCCCTTCTGAGCTCTTCCACAGTGTAGTAAGAATGCACCTCCCTAAATCCCTTCCCTGTACCCTTAAAGACACAGGAATCAAGTGCAAAGCAAGAAAGGATAACAAAATAAGCCTCCTTTCTTTTTTTCTCTTTAAACTGCCTCAGGTGTGTCATGTGTCACAATGTTGCAATCCTAGACTGAAAGGTTCTGGCAATTGCAAAAAGTTTTAGCTTTAAATTAAGCCTGTTTACCTTCAAAGAAAACTTTCTAAAAGCCACAGACAGACTCAATTAAAAGGGGTAAAACTAATTTCATTTGTTTAAAGGGATTAAACCCTTCCTGTTGTTTTTTTCCCATTCCCATTCCCCAACCCAAACCACCTCCTTTTATAGCCTCTCCTCTCCTCCCCCCCTTTTTCTTCAGTTCACCTCCAGCTCCCAGCTGTTTCCAGAAGCACCAATCAGCTGGAGCCCTGCTGGCTCCTGGGGTTTCTGCTGAGCCCAGACATTCATGTAGCTGCAGCTGCCTCTCCCTCAGGCTTGGGTCGCTTGGGCTCATTCCCCTCCCCTGCTACACTTGGCTAGCAGTCACGTACCACTTGCCATGTGGCAAAGTACCACAGGTGGTATGCGTACAACTGGTTGAAAAGCCCTGTTCTAGGGGTGCAGGTTATAGAAAAGGTTGGGAGCCACTGATGTAGAAAGGATTCAATTTTTTTATTTTTAGAACAAAGTTTATGCAAAACCATCTGATAGGAAAGCTTCAGAATGTAAAGAAAAATCCAAAGAGGTTCAAAACTGTCAGGTCTGGTCACAAAAATGTTGTTAGCATATCAATTGCAACCTAATGCATTGTTTATAACTGAACATCTTACAAACCTGACATGAACTTGGCAGTCTTGCTAAGACTCATTTTTCCTGCCAACAAGATGTCTTTTGCGGCCTAAATTCTTCACAGCCTGCTGTGATAAGAGGGTTGTGGAAATTGATGACTGTTAGACTGCTGCCCTAAAACCTTTAATTTCATGCTCTTTTTCTGTGCTGAGTTTTGGTTCCAGTTGGCTTATGCCTTGGAAACTACAACACCCTGCTGGGTTAAATGTGATGGACAATCTCTATGAAAACCAATCTGTTATTTTGACAGTAGGTTTGGCAGAAGTCAAGACCACCTCTTCCCCAAACTAATTTGAGCAGAGGCAAGAGGGAAAGGGAAGGAGGAGGAGAGGGAAAGTGTGTTTAGAAAGAACTGATTCTGCATTTTATTGGCTGTGTACTGAATTTGATTTAATTCTTCCTATATACAATAAAGGAATCTAAGCTTTGCCTAAGGTAGCATTTCTGATCTCTGATAATAACACTGATTTTAATATTCAAAGCTGTGCTACTATGAATCTAATTTAAACATACTATCTTATTTTATATTGATTCCAATTAGTATCCCATATAAATTAACAGGGGTTCTCAACCCTGGCAACTTTAAGACTTGTGGACTTCAACTCCCAGCTTTGGTGGCTGAGGAATTCTGGGAGTTGAAGTCCACAAGTCTTAAAGTTGCCAAGGTTGAGAACCCCTGCCATATAAGAATACAACATGGTTCCATATTCATATAAAATAACCTTTTTTCAGGGCAAAATCATGCCAATGGCTGAATGTATTATTATTATTAGTACTGGAACACATATGCTACAATTGCTTCTTGGTAAAACTTAAATATTGCAATACGTGTGCCCATTACTAGTCATAGGATGTTTGAAATCAATGCTTCCTGCTTTCAAAAGAAAAATCCAAATTTCAGATGCTATATGTTTCATGAACTTTTATAAAAACATGTGTAACATATTGTGATGGAGTGTTGTAGTCCTCTTTCCCAGGAGGAAGGGAGGTACATTCTGAAGGAATAAGAGGCCAGATGTTTTTTGTGAGAGGAAGAGGGAAATAATGGTCCCTCCCTAATATTTCTTAAAGAATATGCCTGATGTAAATAGTAGAATGCTTCAGTTTGGCAAGATTCTATCTATAGCTTTGGAAAGAAATCTACTTGGAAGAATCAGCACATATCTTTCTTGGTTTCCAGGCCTAAGATGTATCAGCTGAACCACAAGTACTTTCCATATTAAACAACATTTTCCTTTGTGACACTGAAGTCTTTCTCACTGAGTTGTGACACTACTTACAGAGTTGTTAAAAAGAGATGGTATAGTTTCTATATTTGTAGAGAAAGGTCTACAGAATATGTCCAAATCATATTATATAATGTATCTCAACAAATCTATTTATTAAATGCAGCCACCTGTTATACATAGCTTTATTAATAGTTGTGTTTGATCTCTTATGATGTGACACTTCTCTTGGTAGTGCCATAGAATTCTTGTCCAATAAATAATAAAACCAAAAGTTTCCCTATATGGGAACTCCATGGACACAGTTATGGAGGTCAAATGTCATAATTATTCTTATTACTTACTATGCTTTTTAAATTTTAAATTGTTTAAAAGATATGTTAATATTTAAAACTTTAATGCTCGATGCATTTCATGAAAAGTGATCTGTAAATAAGCCTATATACTTAACCATGCTGTTTCTATTTCCCAAAGACTCATAGTTCAGTTTTTATGAAATTAGCTTGCTCCTCAATGCCTTCCTTGTTTTTAAAGAGAAAATATATCTGTCGTAGCAGCTCTGGACAATTAACAGCATATAAAACAATTAAAAAACAAGCTCTTCAACAATAAACATATATATTCATCCCCAAATCCATATTATTAAACTATAGTCAAGAATGTAACATAGTTCTATTTATTTAATTTGGTTTGTTTGTACAAATACATTTGTTAATTATTTGCATTTAGATGCAAATTAAAGTAAGGGAGACTATATTGATGTGCCATCAGTACCAAAATCCATGATCAGAAATGTAAAATTGGTTAAAGAATGTCCTTTAATGATTTTTAGCTAGATCTTTCACATGTGACAGTGATTAATTTTATAACCACTTTCTAAGATTGTGTGATGGTTGTGCAGCAAAGAAATGCACAGAAAGAAATAGATGCAGAGACAGAAAATATATCATATATGGCAAAAGATTATACTGAATGTAGAAAATTTTACTCTTATCTCTTTGTACCTTCATGTACTACTTAATGAGTTTTTGAATCATGATGAAAAGCTGTCAACATTGGTCAACACTCCACTAAGTTTTCCCACTCTCAACATACATTTACAGGAAGTAAAGAGTTGATTAATATTCTCAGTGTTTGGGTGATTTCATTTTTCTAATTTCAGATGAGAAGTGGCACACACTCATATTTTTACAATTTCTCTAAACAACTTGAAGTTGTTTTTAACATACAGTTCTCAGAATACAAGAAGCCCTGTTACAATCTGCTACATAGGTAACTACATATATACTCTTGTCATTTATTATAGTAGAGGAGACAAACCTCAGGCTATGAAAGGTCTTTTTGTCCTACATGAGATTTGCTTTGGCTTTTTTCTGGGTTAGCAGTTTTGTGATGGAAGTTTGCATTTGGAGTTAACGTTGAAGCTTTATATTCTTGATTGGCAACAATTGTATTTATACCCTAACTACCTTACCAGTACCTTTTATTTTATTAAAAAATGAGCACTATCACCAAAGTTAAGCTTGAATCATGATTCAATGATCCAGATGCCATCCCAGTTCAATTTCAGTCAGTTTGGAGGCTACAGAATACAATTGTATAACCAAAATTTTCACACATAGTAGATATTTTTGATAGATTGCAATCTACCAAATGTTTATACTTTATATTTTAAGCACTAATAACTACCAAGAATCCTTATTTGAGAACAAGGGGAGGATATGTGCAGAATAATTAAATTAATTAAATAAATAAATTCCAAAATAAAACATATACTGTATAATACTTTTGTGAAAGAGTAAAGGAATGAGCAAACTATTTGGAATGCAGACTAAATTGAAATGGGCAGTGAAGTGTTAAAAACCATGTAATACTAATACTAATGAAACCTGAAGCCTTTCTTCTAGGTCTTGTTGACAAATAGATAGAAAAACAGTTTAGGATCTTATTTCTTTACATGGTGACTTCTGCAAGGATTGTTTATGCCAAATATTGGAAAGAAAGACTGAATTGGCAGAGATGATGAACTTAACCATATTGATTAGAGACAATTGATTAAACAACTGAAGATGAGTTTTGTTTTTGGGGTTACCTGTTAATTTTTTCTTTTAAGTGAATTGATGGTGAGTCAACTTGATAGAGGGATAACAGGTTTCCACATTGGTGACATCTTTTTTACTGTAAGTAACATAGTATTTTTAGTAAATATAGTGGGGGAAATAATCACTAGTTGTAGATCTGCTATGCAAGGGGAAGAGAAAACTTAAAAGATATCTGAGATATATTTTTCTGCATTCAATCAGGGTGGATATTTATTTTGATTGTTAATGTTAATAGGATATTGTTATTTGTTCTACACATATTTTTATTATTTTTGTTTGGTTGTTTTATTTGTACTTGATGCCTTCTTTCTTTTTATTCTGTATTTTGGAGATAAATAAAAAAGTATTAAAAACTATATAAATGGAAAGAATAACCTTTTATATGACAAATGTTCAACAAACAGACATAGAGTGATAAACATTTGGGCAAAAAATGGTCACTTTATTGATTCCCATGTATCTGGCTACAATGGCTATTTTGTTTTACATTATGAATTCTCATGCAGGAGAATGGGATATATAAAAATACACATTCCATTCTCTTCATTTGTGTCTTCATCTTAGTATTTCTCTCTTACATAAAGATATACCATATTACAGTCTCTGTCACAAAGAAAGTACAATCTAAAACTTGCCACAGGAAGAACAAGAAATAGAAGTTGGGAAAATCAGGAGTATACTTGGCTATTGAATGGAAGCCACATAACACTTAATGGGATTTGCTTCAAGTAGAAATAGAATTCAGCTGTTAATGCTGTAGTGAAATGATGATGTTATCCATTCAGTCGTGCCTGACTCTTCGCAATTCTACAGGCCAGGTCTCTCCACGTCTCCTGATCTTGCACTATTTTGTAGTGCAATAACAATTAACTATGTTGTTTAATGGCATGAATAAGGTAATAGCAATCCTACCGATGCTTGGGCAGTAGGAATAAGAATGGGGCAGCATTGGAAACAACAGCAAAGCAAAGCAAAGCAAAACAAAACAAAACAAAAAACTACAACGTGAAACTGTAGGTCATAGTTTTCGTATTTTCAATTTTAAGGGACATTTTCTTGAAAAGGAAGTCTATTTAGCATGATAGATCCATTTATCTGAGAAGAATTTCATGATCTGCCAAAGGATTAAATTAAAATGAAATATTTGCTGTTCTGCAAGTAGATTTTTGACATAAATATAGATGTGAACAGGTTTCAAATTCTGTATTAACAATATTTTAAAATTTAATACATTCTAGGACAGCTCAAAGTTAAACATCACAGTATCTGGGATGTTTATATGTAGTGTATGGACAAGTTCTTAGGGGCAAATTGTACATACTGTATATCAATAACTGATTGAAACAGAAAGAAGATTGGGGGATTTACTATACAAATAAGTAGAGCTTTGCATTCACTAATGTCAGAGAAGACAAGGTAACATTTACTGCAAATGTGTCAACATTAATAACCAGATGGATTTGTAACTCAAGAGGATCAGAATGTGGCATTCCTATAGACAAGGGTTTTAAATGAAACAAAGAGACACATTTGCTATTGAGCCCTGTTTACTGCATTAAGCCAGAGAGATAGGAAGAAGATAAAATGATTGCTCAACACCCTAAAATGCATTTTTAGATTATTCCAGCTTCACTCAGCAATAAAATATTCATGTTATAATGCATTATTATTTAGTGTTTTTGCTTTGATAAAGTCTGGTCCAAATGCTTATATGAATATTTTTGTGGTAAGTGAACATGAGGGTTGAAAAAAAGCTTACTATACAAAGGAAATGTCCTTATATTGAAGGGTTTTTGAAGAAATCATCTAAAAATCCCAATTAGCAGTGACCTTCCCTATGGTTTAAGTATAGTTAATTCCAATTAAAAATGGTTTAAAGATATTAAAGCATTTAGTTTTTGCCTGAATATAAGAGAGTTACCAAGTAACTCAATGATTATCTAAATCTTCTATGTTTATTTTTGTTCATTTTCTGTACAGTCTTCCTCATTCTTTTCAGTTCTGTTGATGCATCATCCTTTTATGATTTATATAACCAAGTTTATTCATTTCACTAAAGAAAGAACAGCTGTTTCCTGCCATATGTTAACTTTTCTATGAGTTGGTTTGATGCTGAAAGCACAAATGCAAATACACATTGACTATTTCAACTGTCAAAGGTTTCAGTTCAAAGCATTTTGAAGTGAAGATATATTTGCGTGGCTTTTGGATACTATCACTGCTTATTTGTTTGTTTGCACTTCTATAAAATGTTTATGTCTTTATAAAACTATTTCAGACTGAATTGGGTTATGACTTGTATTTATAAGATACCTAAATTTTATTTCCAGAGTCTTGCAGTGTTTATTTTCCTGAGCAAGAATATGGCAGAGGACTTAAGGTGTTGGATTACAGCTAGGGACATCTGGCTCAAGTTCACCAAGGTTTGGTTTTAGCCATGAAAACTCACAGGTTGATTTAGGTTAATTACTATATTTCAACCACAGCTACTCTCCCAAATTGAATATTCAATCTTTATAGCCTTTCCTATCTTTGTCACAAGTACAGAATTCAAACTTTGTGAACAGTACAGCTTATCTCCTTACACAGTGTTAGAAAAAATTGGCCAGACAATAGTGTGATACTACATGTGGGCAAATTTATTTGGAAAGGGGATTAAATAAAGTGATGAAACATACCTTTCCATGCATTATTGTTATTTTACTTTAGTAACTATAGGACCTGTCATAACTATTTCTGTCAATTACAAATTGGGAGAGGAATAAAGTCAGCAATGTGCCTCATGACTGTGATGCAGAACCCTGAGGTGTTTTACTGGATGCCTTTTTCCATGTGGATAAAGCACATTTAAGGACCATTGCACCTGGTATGGTTGTTCAGACAGCTACAAATCAATCAAATAGTGGGACCATCCACCATATTGTTCCATTTTATCAAGAAAGAGACTATAGTCAATTTTATCCAATGCTTTACTGAAATTTAAGTATACCATACCCATATCATTATCTTGGTCTATTAATTTAATCTCTATTTTAAAAAGTAATAAGAATTGTCTGGATGTAACATATTATTGACAAATTCATACTGGCTTAATCCATCTTGTTACTTTTTAAATGCTGGGAACCCACTGCTTGATTATTTTTATGGATTTGAAGTTTTCTGATTCAACTTTTTCTTTTTTGGGTGTGGAATGTTAGTTCCCCAATCTTCTGATACTTTAGTAATCTGATATGTGTATTGTTCTGTTTTTGATGTAAAGGCATTGAGACGAGGCAGGAATAACAACAGGCGGCTCTTTATTCAGATCTCAACAGAACCAATACAAAATGGTGCAGATTCCTTTTATATCCCTTTGCAGGGACAGTGTCAATCAATCAATGCAACAGATTCTCCTTGCGCATGTGCCTGTCTGGTCCCGGGCATCCATGTAGTCTGCCCAGGCCTCTCTGCAGCTTCCTGCATCTGCTGAGTCACTCAGCAGGCCCAGGACATAACACCCCTCCCCTCTTATTTCAAAACATAGTACTTAATATTTTACAATACTACAAATCTAATACCTTGTCAATCCTTTATCCACAACACCGTACTACTTACTATTTTGCATTACTATAAATCAGACATTTGTTCTTTTGAGCATGTTTTGATTTCTAAGTACCCTTACACCTGCCCACCTATTGACAGGGATCTTACATAGTCCTGTAAATGCTTGCGTGGACCTCTGGTCTGCTCTGATCTTCTTGGAGCGGTTGTGACTGCCTGGCCTGCAAGGTCGCCTACCAGGCTCGGCAGACCAGGACTTTGATGCCCCCTAGATTCAGGCGACCCTCCATCATGCTGACTGGATGGATCCTGTGAACCCAGACCAGAGTTCCTTGGTGGGGTAGAATTCCCCAAGTCCACAATGGACCCCTCTTGGGAGTACTGTCCCGTGAGCCCAAGACCAGCAGATGCAATGGCCTGAAAAGCCGGTTGTGAACAATGTCCCATGGACCCAGTGCCAGAGTCAGAAGCTGCTTCGTTGGCAAAACCCCCTACTGGTGCATGTGAAATTCTGCTTTTGCAGAGAGACTGTGGCCCATGATCGTAATCATGGTCCTCCTCCCCCCCAAGAGCAGAGTCAGGAGCAGAAGTGTGGCTGGGAAGCCTCCAGCCCAGTTGGTCGATGTGTCGATGTAACACACGACCATCATCCAAAACCACTTCGTATGACAGCGGCCCAGTAACTTTGCAGATGACTGCTGTCACCCAGAGATGTCCAGGTCCATAGTTCGGTTCCCAGACTGGATCACTCACCTGTAGTCTCCTAGGTGCCCGCAGCTGAGACACCTGTGACGCTGGGTGGTCTGGGTGCAACCTGTCCAGTTTTGTAATGAGTCTGCGACCCCAGCGGAGTTCAACTGGGCTCTTTCCAGTGGCTGTGCAAGGTGTAGTGCAGTGGCAAAGAAGAAAGTCAGCTAACCTGTGATGCCAACTACCATGAGTGATCCTCTTTAAAGCATCCTTGGTTGTGCACACCATATGCTCAGCTTGACCATTGGACGCAGGATGAAATGGTGCTGATGTGGCATGATGGATCATGTTGGCCTGTAGAAAAGCCTGAAACTCAGAAGAAGTGAATTGTGGTCCATTGTTGGAGACAAGGACATCTGGAAGCCCATGAGAGGTGAAGATCCCTCTCAATACCTGGATGGTCCTGGCAGTAGTAATGGAGGAGACTGGAATGAACTCTAGCCACTTGGAATGGCTGTCCACAAGGAGAAGGAAGAATTGTCCCTGAAAGGGGCCAGCATAGTCAATATGAACCCTTGACCAAGGGGCATGTGTCACCTCCCACCTATGTACAGGAGCCTGAGGCATTTCAGGCCTAGACTGTTGGCAAACAGTACACCCATGGACCTGGGTCTCAATCTCTTTATCGAGCCCAGGCCACCAAAGATGGCTACGCGCAAGTGCCTTCATTCAGACTATACCTGGATGTCCCTCATGCAGAGAGAGCAAGACTCTAGTCCTAAATGAGGTTGGGATCACTACCCTACTACCCCATAGGACACAATCCTTAAAGATGGATAGCTCATGCTTCCTCTTCCAGAAACTCTGGAACTCTATGCCAGGACACGTGTCAGGCCACCCTGACAGCACCGACGTCAACACGCATGTTAACGTGTGATCAGTGGCTGTTTCTGCAGCTACATCCCTAGTGTTGAGGGGAGACTCAGGTAAATCCTGAATAGAAAGTATGTGGTGAGCTGGAGCAGGATCTGACTCTACTAGCTGTAGAGGTAATCTGCCGAGGCCATCTGCATAGCTCATTTCTTTGCCTGGTTTGTAAACCAGTGTGTAGTCATATGCAAAAAGAAAAATTGACCATCTCAGCATTCTAGGAGAGATGATGTGTGGGGTTTGCTTGTTGGTTGTAAACAACCTCAGCAGTGGCTTTTGATCTATAAAGACCATGAATTGGTGGCCATATAAAAAGTCATGGAACTTTTTTATGCCAGCCACTATGGCCAAGGCTTCTCTATCTATTTGTGCGTAATTATGCTCAGCAGATGATAGAGTCCTAGAATAGTAGGCTACAGGGACTTGTATCCCATCAGCCTGCAGGTGACTTAACACAGCCCTAATCCCATAAGGGGATGCATCAAGGCTATGCACACAGGCAGCTGCTCATTGAAATGCACTAGAACCGCATTTGAAGACAGCAAAGCCTTCCTTTCGTGGACTTTTGTTCACTGCCAAGGAGCCTGTTTGTCCAAGAGCCAGTGTAATGGCTCAGCCACTGCAGTCTTGTGAGGGAGGAATGAATGGTAAAAGTTTAACAGTCCCAGAAAAGCCTGAAGTTCGCTTTTGGACTTGGGACTTGGGGTCTGCTGAATTGCTTTGAGTTTGGATTCAGCTGGATGGATGCCTTCAGCATCAATACGGAACCCCGGAAACTCTGTGAAAGTGACTCCAATTTTACATTTGTCTTGCTTTAGCTTCATCCCCGCTTGGCGGAAACGCAGCAAGAGAGCCCTAAGCCTGTCAGCCAGATTTTCAGATGATTCCCCAGCAATGAGGACATCATCAAAGTAAGGGCAAACTCCTGGAATATTGTGGAGCATTCACTCCATCATGCTTTGGAAAATGCTAGGGGCTACGTTAACCCCGAAATGCAGCCTTTTAACCTTAAAAGCTACCCGGTGTGTTACAATTGTTTGGGCCTCTGCCGTTGCCTCTTCAACTGGTAGTTGTTGATAGGCCTGAGCCAAATCAAGCTTGGTGAATGCTTCAGCAGGCTCAGGACACAACAGGCATGTTGGTTATAAAGTGCTAGTTTGTTAATAATCCTTTCTGTTTGAAAGAAAAATGAATACTTTAGAATCTGCAGACTTTATAATCTATCCGAATCACAAATGGAAGAAAATATGCATTCTTTTTTTCTCCCTTTCAGTTTAGAAAATGAATATAAAATGAATAGAATTAGAATACATGCATGTACAACTTCCTTGGGTAGAATTTATTTAGGCAGCATTTCTGCTTCCACTTTTGGAAATCACTGCAGACATTGTTCCTATGGTTACCAGTAGATGGTAATCATGGAGACAGAGCAGCACTATAAAAGGAAGAAGAAAAAGCAGCACTTTGGAACTGCCAGCTGATTTTCAAATTCTCTTGTGCTTCGGTATTTATCAGTTATCAAATAGCTGCAGATTTTGCATTTGACCACAAACAATATGAAAATCAAATATTTATATGATGTCTAATAGTTTTATTCTGTCAGCTTCTTCCATCTTCCTAAAAGGCTTAGGATTCCATGTGTGTTGAAAAAACATTGAGAAGCTTTTAGAGCAGCAAATAAGCAAATGCTAAATGGGTTATGTGAAAAAGAAGATGGATAAAAATAAAGCCTATTTATGCTGGAGTTAGCTAACATAGTTTTAAATAGCCCTTTCTACACTACTTGTGCCATGGTTCTGCTTAGCAAGTTTTAGGGAACTTTTTAGCATTTTTAATTCCTTTTAGATATACTCTTCGGAAAAGATTTTTAACTGCTTAGGCAGTGTAGAATTAGCAAAAGAGATGATTGAAAAATGTGTAGTTTAAGGCATGTAAGGGCCAGTTATTCAATTAAATATGTATAGTAGCTAACTATTGTTGCCATTGTTTTCTTAATAATATTTATACATAGTGGGTTTTTACACCTTCAACTAAATTTTTAAAAACTGTTCTACAACATGCATCATGTGGTAGAATAGAAATTCTCCATAATTCCAGAGGTGAAACATCAAATTTGTGGTATCGGAAAGATTTTAATATAATAAGACAAAACTTGTATGGAGTATGTGTTTATTTTTGTCCATGCGCATTCATATAAGTTGCAAGAAGGCTAGATTCTAGGTCAAATGTAGTCTGTTTCTCTTCATCTTTTCCAAATAACATGCCTGAAAAAAAAATTTCTTGCCATGTTGCCAAGACATTGCTTTTTTCTTTCCCCCTCTTTGAGGCTTACATTATTCTTAGTTGCACCAGTATTAAGACAGTATTTTCTCATTTATTCTGATACAGGGCAGCCTCAAAATGTGTACAGTTTGATAGGTTTTGTCACTATGGAGAGAGATCAAAAGAAGCACTAGCAAAAGCATGGAGAAAAGAAATGCTAGGAAGCAATTTTTCACTGTACATTCAGTTTCTGTTACTGAACTGCTATGGAATGTGTTGATAGTTATAAAGACTCTGCAATGCTTGCTACGAGTAGAGAGGTTTTTAAGGCAATCTTCAGGATATGGCATCAAACGCTTATTTTATGGAGGCAGTCATAACCTTTCATGCAAAGCTAGCAGTCTTCCCAAATCAGGGAAAGGGAACTCACATTAAATTTGTGCTTAATAGCTATAAAATGCCGAACATTTCCAAATGGTGCCCCTTCTACATCTGTCTGTAAATAAATTGTAACAGTTCAATAGAAATAAAACTTGAAAATGATAGAAGTGAATGGGAAACATAATTTATGGAAAATGGTGTACAAGGAAAGGATCAAGATACTTATAATCATACACTTATAATCCACTCTTGTAGCCTGGAGTAAAAAACAACAACAAACTGCTATAATTACAAATAGGATGTAACAAAATCTATTATAGTATTGAGTAAATAATCACAGAAGAAACCAAATAATTTCTTATTTATTAGAAATCATTGGTTGATTTCTATTATTTATTTAAATGTTAAATGTTTGCATTTTTAATATTTTGGACATTTCATTCCTTTTAAAATACAACCATCTTTCTATTAAAGTGAATATCTTAACTGAAAAACAAACACTAAATAAAATGGAATTATATCTATGATGAGTACATTCTTGCATAGATATTGATATATACAATGTGTCAGTTCATTTCAAAGTTTAACAACACA
Source organism: Bothrops alternatus (assembly GCA_034064705.1). Classification (NCBI taxonomy): domain Eukaryota; kingdom Metazoa; phylum Chordata; class Lepidosauria; order Squamata; family Viperidae; genus Bothrops; species Bothrops alternatus. The sequence goes on along the minus strand of JARGCV010000124.1, from coordinate 7,661,734 downwards.
AACCAACACCGCACCGGAAGTCAGCATGCCCCGATGCTTGTTATGGATGGCTCATTTGAGTTTTCATAATGTTTCACAGTAGACTTCTGAATTGATGGTCAAACCACGCTCCAGGAACTTCACTAGCAGTACTCCTTTGGCATCTTCACATTTGGTGGCATTTTCTATGGCACCACTTCCGGTGTGGTGTTTGGTTCATGATAATGCTTGCCCGCACACCGCTAGATGCACCCAAGAACTTTTGAAGCTGTTCCGTTGGGATGTTTTTGAACATCTCCCCCATAGCCCAGATTTGGCACCAAGCGACTACTACTAAGGAATTTCAAACCTTGTAAGATGTTATGACAAGTGCCTCAATTTGAATGGCGATTATGTCAAAAAGTAATGTAATGTTGTAGTTTTCTAATGTGTATAATTCAAAGTTCTGTATCTGCAAGTATCTGTCATTGATAACCAAATGGATGTTTATTTTTGAATTGCCCTCGTAAAAATGCTCCAAATAACTGGAAATATTAATTACTTTCTTTTTTAGCATACTGAAAGTAACTTAAATAAACTATTCAACTCATTTTTTTATGAAATGCATTTACAATATTGTTCCTACTATGCATTTCACTTTTCTGCTATCTATAAATAATGTTGATGTGACTTCAGATATTGTTATCACAAATTCTGCTTGAGTTTGGCTGCAAAGATCGATGGCAATGTTTTGAAAGTTTTTAAGGAAGAAGATATTCAAATATGTTAGTGCATTCACTGTGTTCCTCCTATTCACTCCCAAATTATATTGAATCTGCAGTGTAGATCATTTTCAGATCTAGAACAGTTATTTTGGGGTAAGCTTTGGAATGTATAATATCATTTGAAATAGTCAGCTCAGTGTATTAACTATGAACATTGACAGCCATGGACATCTGACAAATGCTGAAGCCCCCAGAATTTTCTTTCTGATTCATGCAGTCTTGTAAATTTCAAGTATTGTAGAAAGGCAGTATTCACCAGTAGAACAAAACAGAGTCCCTTGACTCCTTGAGCTGAGAAAGCAAATTAAGGCAGGAAACATATGCAAATTCACTAATTAAAATTGTGTGAGTTCCAATAAATTAAGCTAAGTGCTCTTATAATTTTGGACTGCTTCATAGTGTTTTTCCGAAATAGGAATGCTTCCTTTGTGAGGGAAAAGAAGCCAATAATGAAGAAAATTCTAAAGAGAAATTATTTATCTAGTAGGCAGGATATTTGCTCAAAAAAATATCTAACAGATTAGTGAAGGCAGTTCTTATTTGTGGTCTGGGTGTTACCTGCAAGAGCTATAGCCTATAGCTATAGCTATAATGGGTTCCTGCTACAGTATATAAGATGAGAGTTGTTCTACAAATGTTAGTTATCTAATAGTATTTCATGCAGGTTAGCACTGCAACTTTCTAACTGTCATTGAATTTTTGTGCTGTTAATTTAAGAGGCTTTGTAGTAGTTGAGTAAGTGGGCAATTATAATTGTTCTCTGAATTCAGTTCTCCTTAGTTTAATATCTTATGCAGTTTCTTGGAATGACCACTCCCAAATTTGTTCTAGTACAAAGGCAAGAGCATGTAGAAATTTAATGTTATTTCTAATTAAGAGCCATGAGGAAGCCTGGTTCTATGAACAGCTTTGCCTCTGCAATCTTTCTTGGGGTTCAAAAGCGAGCGCTATTGTTGCTAGATGTTAGGACAAATCCTTTACTTCAGAGATCTTTAGGTGGCCAGATTGCCCTTAATATTTTGGAGAATGTCCAAGAGTGATAATTGATGAGGCTATAAAGCAAATTGGGCAGGATTATATCACATATACAAATAGACTACAACCTTTGTTCTTTTTTTTTTTGCTTCCTGTTTTGGTGAGATATGGATTTTCATCCTACAAAGATTAAACCTATTTTAGAACATATACTATAATGTTAGCAAATTTTCTGCCTTAAAATGTCCAGAACACCATCATACAATTGTTAGTAATTTTGGTTGGGAGATCTCAAAATGATTAAAAGACTACCTAAATAATATTGGAACTACAGGTTTCCAGCTCCTGTCATATTGTTTAGTATTAGTGATATACAGTACTTATTTACAGAACTAGTTAACAGTGGATTCTACTTCAATACCGTTTAAAATCTATTACTGCTTGTTTGTAAATGAATATCTCTAAATTACATTGTACAGATAGGAAAATGTTGGTATAACTTGAATTCTTATCTAATCTAACTGTCCTTTAGATGGTCTTGTTTAACTAATTCTGCTAACCATGAATAGCAACATTTTACAAATGAAATGAGTAAATTATTACAAATGAATGAATGGCAAGATTAATTCCATTTTCAAATTCTAATTGCTTGAAGACAGTCCTTTCCTCTTTACAGGACTAAAGAGTTATGGAGTTGTTATGAGAATTGTTGCCTGCTTCTAGCCAGGAAAAAAAAGTGCATTAGGAAGATAGGAAAGAAACAATCCAAGGACAAATTTGCTGAGATATGGCTGAAGAAAGTAGGTCAATTTGACAGAGAAATTTTTTAATTTGTAATTTTTAATTTATAAAATTTTAATGTTAGGCAATCCAATTATATTTTAGGCTGCCTAAGTTTATTTATTTATTAAAATTCTATGTCACTCATGTCCTTAACTGGAATGGGAGAGCTCACCGTGGCCAATTCAATGCAGGATAACTCAACTCAAGATAACTGTATCATTATCCACCAAGATTTCTTCAATCTTATTTTAATTTTTGTCATTCACATTTCATTTTGTCCCTCCATAAGCATCCATTCTTTAATGATTCTATTCCAACATTTCTTCTATATCATTGAAGAAATATCAAGGAAATGGTGGAATAAAATCATTAAGGAAAGGTTGTTAAAGGAGGGACAAAATGAAATGTGAATGACAAAAATTAAAATAAGGTTGTAGGCTGTCTCATCAATATTCAGAAGACAACATGATTTCACATTCAGAATATCTCCAGGCTTCCTGACTTTAGGTTGCTATATTGCCCCATCTTTTGCATCAGAACCTTTGTAAAAGAAGGAGCAGATTAAAAGACTTCCAATATCAGTATGGTATTTTTCATGCAATTAACTTTATATTTATTTAACTGGGGACATTGGAGGATTTCTATTCCAGTTCCCTGCTCTTCCCAGACATATATGACTGCTAAGGTGACCAACTTTTTTTTTTTAGTAAAGATTTTATTGTTTTTTTTCCAACATGTTAATTTTTCCAATCAACACGTTGTCTGGCATTTGCTATGCTAATACATGTTCAATTCCTAATCCTTCATTCTTTCCTCTAGCCAAGAATAAAATAGGTTCCAAATTTGATAGTAGTCTGTATCTTCTTTATCTTTCAACCTCATAGTTAATCTGTCCATCTCTGCACATTCCAATATTTTCCTGATTACTTCTTCTTCTGATGGCAGTCCTTCATTCTTCCAGTATTGTGCAAAAAATATTCTCGCTGCTGTAGTAATGTGTAAGATTAAATATAGTTTCTGCTTATTAGTCTTTTCAGGGATAAAACCTAATAAAAAAAGTTCAGGTTTAAAATCCACTTGTTCACCCAATATTCAGACTGCCCAATTTTTTATTGAAATCCTCCAATGATAGAGAAATCACAATTCCAAGAGGCAAGATATCACACTGCGTTAATAGCTCTCGTTTTTAGTAAATTGTTCCTTGTTTCCAGTTTGGATCCTTTTCTGTAAAGCTTCCACCCATTGTTCTTGACCTACCCTCAGGGACTATGAGAATAAATCCATACTTTCTTCCCTATGACAGCCCTTGAAGTATTAGAAGATTTCTGCCATGTCCCCTTTTAACCTTCTCTTTTTAAAGCTAAAGATACTCAGTTCCTTTAGCAATTCCTCATAGGATTGGCTTCCAGTCTCCTCACCATCTTTATTACTCTTCTCTGTACCCTTTGTGATTTTATTTTAACCTTCTATCTCCATGTTTTAATTTTCTAGCATGCTGTATAGAGATCACAGAAATTAGCTTCTTTGCTTTCATGACATATAACAATAAATGGCATAATTGTATTCAGAATATATTGCTGAAGGATTATTTTATTCTTTTAATACATGTCTCACTACAGATATGGAAAAGTATTGCCTCCAGTATAAAGAAGATGAAATTATTTTGTCTATCAGCTAAAAGCTACAGTGATAAAGGAGAATATCTGTAGCTCAGGGTTGAAATGAGGTGTCCTTGGTGCTCTCTGAGTTTGGTTGTTTTCTTGCAGAAGTTTCAGTACCCAAACTAGGTGACATCATTGGTGCTAGCCTAACTCTGATGATGTTACCTAGTTTGGGTAATGAAACATCTGCAAGAAAACAACCAAGCTCAGAGAGCACCAAGGAACCCCTCAAATTATACTGAGAAAAAAGTAGTTCTTGGTTTAATATTTACTACTAATAATAATTGTATTTGCTTTGGCCTATATCCTATTACCTGTAATAAAGATGAGCAGAATATGTGTGTGTGTGTGTGTGTGTGTGTGTGTGTGTGTGTGTGTGTGTGTGTGTGTGTGTGTGTTATATTAACCATTAACTGAAAAGAAGAAACATAACACTGGAAAATTTAAATCTTTTGAACACAATTTTATAAAATATTTTTTAAAAAGAAATATATGGTTGCACCACTTTTTTAAATTAAATTTTTAAAACATGTTGCAGTAAAGCAGATGCTTAGTATCTGTAAGTTCAATAAATCAATCTGCAACAAATTAAATTAAAAGGATTAGATAACAAGTAATGGAAAAGATGTTTGCTTGCGACTTAAGAGTATTGTTATCTACAAAATGGATTAGAAGTACTCTAGAGATTGTCAGCTTCAGGTTCCACCATCTTTATCTTTAGTCATGCTTCCTGAGGTTAATGAGAATTGAAGTCTGAAATAATCGAACACCACCAAATTACCAGTTCCTGAAATACTAAGTTTTGATCTAGGTGGTCAAACAATCTGATATGATACAACATTTTTCTATTGACTAATTGATGGCACTCAGAACAATATATCAGTACAGTTGTAAAATGCAATCTATGTACTGTATGTATTATTATCTATAGAATTATATCTATAGAACAGCATCTCTTTGCCTAGTCTTCCCAAGTCATTCCCACATACACATTTTGACAAAGATATCTTTCTCTGATGATGAGAGGAAGCATTACTGAAGATACTCTGGCCACAAACTGTTTAAAGCAGTATTTCTCAAACTTGGCAACTTTAAGTCCTAGAAATCTGCAGTTGAAATCCACATGTCTTAAAGTTGCCAAGTCTGAGAAAAACTGATTTAGAACTTTAAACATCAGCACCGCTATATCCCAGTGTAACAGACAAAGAACTGGCATCACATTAGCCAATTTAATTTTGTAACCTTGCTCAAAACCTGTTAGCCAGACCAGAGAGGCCAGATGAGGAAGCAACTCCACAGGAAGGCTAAAATTACTTATATAGAGTTTGGTTATAATAATTTTTTTTGCAAGGCTGATTATGTCATTTTTCCTCAGCTTTGTCCCTCTTTAGTGAATTTGGGAGGTGTCTGAGCTGTTTCTGAATATTAGCTGGATGTTTTAGCCCCTTTTGCTAAGGCAATAAAGCTTGCATATCTCTGTTAAGATTATCTTTCTTACTCTTTACATAATCTTGGCTTGAAAAATAGAAATAAGCTAGAGCCATTAAAACTATAGCTCATTCCACTTGGCGTTAATTGGCGTTTTGAAGTTATTGTCAAAGTACTTCAGACAAAATTTCAGATAGCATAAAAAATAAAACTCAAGGAAAATTGTATTCTAGTCCCATACTAATACATGAACAGAAGATTAGCTTTGTTCCCTATTGGAATACAGACCAAGCATCTACCATATTTTTTACAGAGGAAACATCCCTAATACATCCATTGAAATCCATGATATATTCTGCAGAGAACAGATAAATTCTGTTTAGTTTATATAGCATTTGATTGACAAATCATGTCAAAGCAATAAACCAAAAGTAGCAGTAATAATAATAAAAAAGAGCAATACATTTGATATGTACTTTTTATATAAAAAAGTTTCCAATAGTTGGTAGAAATCCAATTATTTATTTATTCTTACTGTAATTTTTATTTTCTGCATTTTCTCCAGAAAACTGGAGTTAGTTTGAGAGACTGTCATGAATATAAGCTTGTCAAAGAATGAGTTTCCATTCCTGGGGATGTAGGTGAGTTGAAACTTATTTCTCAGATAATATGAGATACTGACTATTATTCCATACTGGTTCTGATAGTTTTTTTAATATCTGTTTGAAAAGGAAATTAATCTGGTATCTAAATAGGGACAGTGAGCTCCCAAAGAGAGATTCTAAGCGAGAACGTTCCCACTGATGAATGGGTCCATTATAAGGAGGTTATTTTCTCCTTCATCACTTCACTGTGGGCAGTAGCATCCAAAAAAAAGCCTCTCAATATGACCAGGAAGCCATTTCAGCAACCAAGAAACAAAATATTTAGAGATTCTTCTAACCAGTCTATCATTTAAATTATAGTAATTGCAATACTTTGTTATTGCTTTGTATTTTTTGATAATATTTTATATCCATGTATTTTCTTTAAATTTTGCTTATATGGCTTTTCTTTCTTCTTTCACACAATGTGTAATAAAATGTCATATTTATATATGCCATATAAGAAGCTCTGGATGGATTGTTCTGAATAAGTATTTAGTATTTTCAGATTTTTAGGCTGAAAACAGACAGCTGCACTAATAGCACACATATAACAAGTCCTACAGAATTCTTGCACTTTTAAAAAATTGATCACAGGTCTTTTAAATCTCTGGACATAGCAACCAGGCTTTGTTTTTCTTTTCTGTGTTCATCAGGAACTAGCTGAATAGTCATGGCAGGTTCCTAAATTCACAATGAAAGTATATTATACCTCTGCTATATATTTCTTCTTTGACCAGCAGCAGAAGTTAAATGAACGGGGTATGATGACAGGCGAAATGGCCTTTAAATTGCAAGGCATTTTTAAAGTGTATTCTTCTAATACGTAATTAAAGAAGCTGTGTTTTTTTTAAAGAAAAAAACACAGAAGAGATATGAACATTTTAGTTGAATACCCTCAATCTAGTTTTTCTTTACTTTGTTTTCCACACTGGAAAAGTTCCACACTGGAGTTTTAACTACAGTATTAGGGATCCTTTTCAGCATTCACATTCACACTGGGTTGTTTCAATGACACAGTGTCATCTTTAGACATTTAAATTATAATATTTGCAATAAACAGCCACTGCTTGTACTCTTTGGTAATATTTTATAGACATGTACATATACCTGGTTGTAAAAAATCACTACAACCGTGGTTTTTTTTTTTAAAATCCCTCTTAAAATGAATAAACAAGTCCCATGTTAACTAAGTCATGAATTGATAATCCCATTTTACAGACATTTTTTGGTGGTGGGGGGGGGTAAATCTAGCCATTCATAGTATATAAAGTATTGCAGTTATATTAGATGTCTTTATAGCCATCACTATTTCTACCTGTTCTGAAATATAAAGAAGTTCATTATGTTTCAATAAGATCAATGAAATTCTTTATTATGGAATAGAACTTGATTTATAGGTGATAACACTGTATAAAAATGGGTACATTTCATCAGTGGAACCAATCATGTTTTAGAAATCTTATTAATAGTTGCACAATTTCCTGAAATAGGCATACAATTCTGGGCATATTTGTGGGAAAGGAAATCAGCCACTTCCTTTTCCTTGTATAGTCAGTATGGGTGCATTTAATACCATGGTTACATTAGAACATCTGGCCATAAATCTAATTGTACAGGCAATGCTATATTATGATGTATAACATTGGGAGACCAGGTGCGGAAAGGAAACATTCCTATTGAATTCTATTGAACAATTGTCATTATCATGTGTTTAACTGTAGAGTCTAGCAATATGGTAGGGTAGCTGGACATGGCAGAAAGGCAGCATGCCTGCCATCACTAGAGCAATAATTCTGCAGATGCAGCTTGCAAACTGGCCTAGTAACCTGTGGGGGTAGGTGAGATACTGGAGTAAGGTGGGCAGTTTCTCTCATTTGCAATCCTATCTGGACATGACTTCAAATTATCATAATTATCACTGGATTGATACTTCAGGCAGCTTTTACATGAAAAGAAAGTACTTAGGGTAAAGAGAAGATCAGATCTCACCCAGTTTCTTCCGCATTGCTTTTGAAGTGCTTGGTGATAGGTTTGACTTCAGCTGTCTACAAGCCTAGTGACGGGCCATATTACTATGGCTGGTCTTTCCTCTGCTGGTTTGGAGGGCTGCCTCATATTGAGCAGAAGGGCTGCCACCCTTCCACAATCAAACGGGGGTCCCCTCCATGCTTGTTGCTCCTACAGGCCAACTTTTGACCCTTTCCAGGGTCCCCCAGCAGAGTGAAACTGAATGAGGAATACGGAGCTCACCTTTCAGCATACGCAGCTTCCACGATGGCAAACCAGAATTCCGGAAGTATCTTTCCACCTGTGAGGAGAGAGGGAAGGGAATTTCTATTCCACCCTCTAAGAATAGTGGTGTCTGACTATCTGGGGGAATTAAAGCATTAAAAGAACAACTTTAATCTAATTGGATTTATATGTTCCTGAAACTTGGGGATCAAAAAATTTCCTATTTTTATTGGAGACTCTTGCTTTTATCTACAAAAAAAGAAATAAAATTGGGAAAAGGATTATAAAAATTTTGGACTTAAAAAACCTTAAACAGCATCGATGACATCCTGTGGCGAAGTTTGGTATTACAACTTGTTATTTCCTAAAAGAGACTTGGCTTGAAGCCCAGACCTTAGATAAGACTCTTTTGACCTTGGCACCACCTGTGAGAGACTCAGCTGTAAGAGAACAGCTGGGCAGCATAACTGGCCTACTTGAACTGTGAATGTAAACCTTTACTGACTTTCAGAGTTATATGTAGGAAATTGCCTTCCTATCTCTTTATTTGAGGAATATTGGTCACTATATAAGATGATGAAATACTTTGGACTATAAAATCTTGCTTGACAAATGACTTCTACTATAAAGACTATTTATAAACATGTGAAAGAGATGGATGAAGACCAGGAAAAGATTTTGTTATCAAACTATTGATTAACCCAGCCACCACATTGCTTTTAAAATACTTAAATGTAAAATTGGAAAATTAATAAAATATTATATATAAAAATAATTATCACTGGATCATCTTTATCATTTATAGATTGTCTCTCTTTCTCTTTCTTTGTCATGATTAACAACCTCTCGCTTCCATCTTCACTGGCATCCCATGACATTTTTCTTTGTCAAAGGAACTGCATTTGGGCTGGTACACAAAAAGATGACTGGATGGATAGAGAGTTATAATAAAGAACACTAAGATCTGAAAATGCATGAAAAGGAAACTGACAAGCTTGTTGAGAGATTTGATGGAAGGCAGCTTCAAGAAGTGTATAGCTGACTGTCTTTGAGAAAGATCATGGATAAATTAAAGAGAGAGGGAGTGCTGACCAGTTTTGTTTGCATATTGTTGTATATATATCCCAGGAAACAGACAAAATTCTGACAAAAGATCTTTATTATTCTTTATTCCTCCTCCTCCTCCTCTATTATAGTATATATTGTGCATGGTTTTATTTGAATATAAATGTATTCCTAGGGTTTAACTAATAAGAAAGCTTCTTTTATGTTTAAGTTTTGAATTTCTCCAGAAAATGTAAATGTATTCTTAGATAAGTTGCAGTATTTTGAGCTGTTGAATAGATAAACAGTATTTAAGTGACAATGTTCTAATTAATCCTTGATATTCAAATGCTGTGTACCAAAAATGACAGACAACAAATTGTACACACAGGTTAAATACAAGCAACAGCTGAACTTTTACATAAAATGTGTTTTTAGAATGATATCAGAGACCAGAAAAGAAAATGAAACAGTAATTTGCATTTTCCACTGAGGGATTCATGATCTTTGTAGCATGGAACTCATTGGCTTGGCTAGAAGCCATTTCACCTTGGGGATCTTTGAGGAGAATAAGTACATTCAAAATGCATAATGAAATGCTGTGGAAAATAAATAAATCTTCTGTTTTCACAAACTGATATTTTCTGAAACATACCGACCCCCAAAAGCTTACAGTTCATAACAAATAACAAACAACGTAAAATAACAAATATCAAAATGATATATTACTGGATTGAATTTTGGTATAGAATATAAAAGCAGATAATGTTAGTTTAGTTTAGTTTAGTTTATTCACACTTATATGCCGCCCTTCTCCGAAGACCCAGTGTGGCTCACAACAAGAATACAATAACAATTTTAAAATTAACCACATTCATACCACATACAAACACAATCAATTCGCAGTCACTGATGGTGGGACACTCTTAAGGCTGAGGAGCAGAGCACAGCTCATATGCCCCAAGCCTGTCGGCATACATGTGTCTTCAGCACTTTCCGGAAAGCTAGGAGGGAGGGAGCAGTACAACCCTCTGAGGGAAGCTGGTTCCAGAGGGCTGGGGCAGCATTGGAGAAGGCCCTTGCCCTAGGTCCCGCCAGATGACATTGTTTAACAGACGGGACTCATAGGAGGCCAACCCTATGCGCCCTGACCGGTCGCTGGGATTCATGAGGCAGGAGACGGTCCCGCAAGTAGCCATATAGGGCTTTATAGGTCATAACCAACACTTTGAATTGTGTTCGGAGACCAATTGGTAGCCAGTACAGCTCACGGAGGGCAGGAGTGATACAGTATGAGCATGTCTTGGGAGACCCAAGACGGCTCGCGCGGCTGCATTCTGGACTACTTGCAGTCTACGGACATTCTTCAAAGGTTGCCCCATGTAGAGAGCATTACAGTAGTCGAATCTCGAGGTGACAAGGGCATGAATGACTGTGAGGAGTGACTCCCGGTCCAAATAGGGCCGCAACTGGCGCACCAGGCGAACCTGGGCGAATGCTCCCCTCGCCACAGCCGAAAAATGATGTTCCAAACTTAGCTGTGGATCAAGGAGGACACCCAAGTTTACATTATTAATATTAATGTAAAAAACGGTCATACACCACTTTTTTCAGTGCCTTTGTAACTTTGAACAGTCACTAAATATTGTAAGTGAAGGGCTACCTGTACAGAATCTGCCTTCCTACTTGGTGCTCCTGAAATGTGTTGGACTTCAGCCTTCAGAAGTGGAAACTGAAATCCACATTCTCAGGAGAACCTCACATCACAAAGATCACAAAAGCTGACTTCATCTTCAACAGCTCTCATCAACTGCTGGTGTAACCTGGCCCGTTTCCCTTGTGCATTCACTGAGAAAGCTGAGAAGTTTTAGCATCTGAAAAAGATCTTTCCACATGTCATCTACTTAGGTCTGAAGAATGTCTACAAGGACTTCCTCATCTCCACAAGCTGATTCAATACGTATCTGGCAGCTTTTCAAACTATCAAATGCTCTCGTGGGAACTGGCCTATGAGTCAGTTGCGCAACCCGTGGCTAGAACTCAGCCACCAAGAAATGATTTCAACCAAAGAATAAATCCTGAGACAATGGAGACCTCAAAGAGGTCAAACAATATTGTGTATCTCTTTATCATGTTAAGCTATTTTTATAACTGTAAAGCTTCTGGGTGTTAAGTTTCCACAGAAAACCAATCTACAGGGCCAGCTGATTTGAAGGGTGGCCTTTTCTCAGTTATATCTACCTGACCATCCAGAGTGAAAGAGGCAGTATGGGTCCCCTCTCTTAAGAATGTCCATCTAGTGCAAGGCTGGGGAATCTTGGCTCTTCCATGACTGGTGGACTTCAACTCCCAGAATTCCTGAGCCACAAGTCATAAAAGAGCCAAGGCTCCCCACCCCTGATCTAGTGGAACCAAGAAGAAAGGTTCTCCCTGTAGAACAGGGGTCTTCAAAGTTGGCCCCCCAATGACCCGTGGGGACCTCAACTCTCAGAATTCCCCAGCCAGGCACACGTGCCTGGCTGAGGAATTCCAGGAGCCAAAGTCCACAAGTCATCAAAGGGCCAACCTTGAAGACCCCTGCTGTAGAACATCATCCCTGCGGAGATAAGACTGGTGCCACCTTGACATTCTTCTGCAAGGCCCTGGAGACAAGGTTTTGCCAATGGTCCTGGGGAACCCAGGCTGATACGGAGCCCATCAAGTGGCTGGTTTCATTATTGTCACGGTGTGCGTGTTGGGTTTTGTAGTTGGGGTTTCATTTCTGTAAGCCACCAGGAGCCCCAGGGAGCGAGTTGGGAAGCCATATAAATCTTCTTAATAAATAAATAAATCTGAGGCCAGGAATCCATGCAAACCAAAGAAGAAAAACCAGCCCTATAAAAACCCACACCATCCCTGGTCCTTCCTCAAGACGCTGGGCTTGTCGGAGTGCCACGCAACGGGATGAGCTCCTGTCCCTTGTCCCAGCTCCTGCCAAACTAGCAGTCCCAAAGCATGCAAATGTGAACAGATAAATAGGTACCACTTTGGTGGGAAGTACCGGTAACAGTGCTCTGTGATGTCCTGCTGGCCACATGACCACAGAAACACAGAGCATAGAATAATAAAGTTGGAAGGGACTTTGGAGGTCTTCTAGCCCAACCCCCTAAAACGTCTTTGGATAGCACTGGCTCATCTCGACACAGAGATGAGAACCGCCCTCTATGGTCGTCAACAACTAGCGGAGTAAGATCCGCGAGGCCTCCTTTCACTTTTTTTAAACCTGCCCTTTCTTCCATTTTTATCCTCCTATAACTAGCCAAGTATCCTAGGTTGAGAATGGCTGAACAGGAGGAAGAATTCGGACCTATCTTCCAGGTAAAATAGGATCAGGTAAAGCTTACTGTTAAAGAGAGTTGGATCACTGAAGATTATTCTCCTGAATGAGCAGCTTGCCAATAGATCTAAAAAGGAAGACCAGTGTTTAACTGTGTAAGTTTCACCAGGGGTGAATATTAAAGAAACTAAGAAGAGTTCTATTACATTTATCCATGCCATTAAACAACAAAAATATTTTGCTTTCAGTTATTAGTCTTGCATCTAGGAAACTGTCATAACTAATAATAAGAACTAGGACAGAAATTGCTTTGCTTTGCATTGTAATGTGAATTTGATTATTTCTTTTGCCAAAAATTTTATTGGTTTTTTCAATTTTAACAACAAAATTCTCAAAGCACACCATGGTGTTAGGGTAAACAATCATCCAAAAGCAAAACATTTATACATATTTCAATCAATACGTCTGGTATTCCCTCTCTTTCCCCTTAACTAACATAATTTATTTAAAATAGTTCAGTCTGATTTAAATTTAGTCAACCTATACCTGTTTCTAACACTTTAAAAATTTATACAACCGTAATCAAATTAACTTTAAATACAAACTCTATCAGTTCGGGTATTCCTTCCAAATATATTCTAGTACCTTAGTTTTTATTGTAAATTTTATTTAACTCTTCTTCCAGTAATATCCCTTAATTAAACTAAAACATTAATCTATCATATATATATCTAATTTATCAACTAATCAATCTCTTATAGCTAAGAGATAAAATCAAATCTTAAATTTTTATTTATTTTATTTATTAATCCATTTATTTATTCAATCCATTAAACATAATTCAGCTCATATCCAATTAAATTGTCATAACCAATAACATCAATCTTATCAAGCAAAAATCATCTTATTAAGTTAATTCAAGATTACATAATAATTTTCTTACAAATAACCCTATTATCCTAAACAAAAAAAAGAAAGAAAAGAAAAAAAAGAAAAGAAAAGAAAAGAAAAAGAACAAATACATTCTTAAAGGATTTAATATGTATTTCATTAATCACTTCTTTTTTCTCTTATATCTCTTTTTTAAACTAAAGTATTAATCTGTCCTAAAGCTATATAAACCATCAATCAACTTTAAACTAACAAGATAACATCAAACTTTAAGATATTTCAATTCATTAATCATCAAACAAGTAAATCATCAGTAATTTCCATGTAGCTAAATTTTATATCTTCCATTAATCCCATTTTTCTTACATCTAACTTATAATCTTGGTCCTTAAGTCAGTCCATAGTTCTAGATTGCCTTTAGTCCATTACTCAAAATTTTAACTTTCATTTTTAAAAAAATCTTATTCTGGGTTTTTTCAAATACCAAGTAGGTTTCAATAGCAAAACTTCCTTTCCAACAGATAGGTCTCTCTTTATTGCTTGTAGTATCTTTAGAATAGGTAAGAACCATCTTGACCTCTGAATTGGCCTTCTGATTTTTTTTGCATAAAGTCTCGTTGCTTTAAAGTTCCAAGTCCGAATCTTTGCTTTTCCTGATTCTCAACACCATAACTGAGTTGCATATAAGACAGAGTCAATTTCTCTTTGTTTTCAGTTAGGTCCTCTTTTTGTAGAGTCTGTTTAATAGAAGAATCAGGTTCACTCTGAAAGTCAATTTTGAAGTTTGAGGAAGAGATTCTGGCTCTTAATTCTGTAGTAAGCTCTTTCATTGTAGCACATATTTCCTCTTTACTCATACATTTTTTCCAGAATAAGTTTGCAATTTAAATGTGAGTACAACTCCATTTTAGAAAGAAAAAAATTCAAACAAACATCCAGTTAACTTTCATATAAAAAGATGATTCCTCTCCAATTGCAATATTGCTTTTTAACCAGTAGATGTCCTCAGAGAGCTAATAAAAAAGTAAATAAATCCATTTTTTCCCCAAAGTCATTTCACTTTTCATTCTTCTTTCTTTACTCAAAAAAAGAAAAAAAACAACATAGGCTAATAATAAAGTTTGTAAAAAAAGTTTTTCCGATACCCCAGAGTACTTATATTAAAAAAAGCAACGTAATTTCTAAAACTTTACTTTGTTCCTTTGTTCGCCTTTCTTCCCCAACGAGTAAAAGCTGCCTTTCCGAGCTAGGGAAATCTTTCCAACACAGCTCTTACAGGCAACAAACAAAACAAAAAAAAAAACAAAGAGAGGGGGGAAAAAAGGAAAGGTCTCACCCGGATTCACCACAGTGGGTCTGCAGCTTAGATGTTCTTTGGACTTGCGGTTTCTTGCGGCAAAGCGATCGGCCATTTTATTGGCCGATCTTCTCCGTTGGCTCCTCCGCTGCCAGAACGCTGCCTCCTCATAGGAAAGTCGCGCCCTCCAGGGCGACTTTGGACCCGCATAAGGGTCCGCCGACGGAGGGAAAACTAGTCAGCAGGGAGAGCAATCTCCCTGCTCGACTAGCGACGCCGTGACCAGAACCGGAAGTCTGAATTTGATTATTTCATAGCTATTAACCAAAACAAGAACTGAAACATACTACTCCAAATTTTGCAAGTCAGTTCTCCATAAAAGAAAAAATTATAAATTGTTTATATGAGGAATCAGAGACACACAAAAATGGTTAAAATAAGGTTAGAATGCATTGTGTTAGTAAAAGCAGCTTACAAAATATAGAAAGTTGCATATGTTATACAAAAATGCATTCAAAAATTCCATAATGGATGTAATTCTTACCTTCCACTCCGCCACACTGAATGTTAAAACCAGTAACTTCACAATTAAGAGGGTATGATTCTTCCAACTGACCATTTAATTGTACTTGTAGTTATGGAGTAACTTGTTATCTTTGTAAAGAAAATGACGATGAAGAGAAAAGAATGGCAAAAAATGGATAGGGAGATTGATGGCTTGTTGTGTTGAGACGTTTTTAACATGCAATTGAAGGTTGTAATAACATGTTCTTAGGAAAATTAGAGTCATTGGCATATTTAAGGGCCTTCTGGACAAGAAACCAAGCTTTCTACTTTCCTCCTGTTGAGAAGATGAACCCCAGAATAACCTCAATTCCACCTCTGGAGAAATTTATAAAATCAGGTGAGGAATATATATTAGGTTAGAAAGCATTTCCTGAAAGGATTGTTTTACCATACTGCAGGCATGTCAAACTTGCGATGTCATGTGATGTCGCATGACGTATCACAACTTTTCCCCCATTACCGGCAACGGAGTGGGTGCGGTTTCAGTATGATGCATCCGGCCCGTGGGCTGGCAGTTTGATCTGCCTGCCATACTGTATCTCAAGGATGGGTAAAATGGAAGCTTGTTATATTTGAATGGAATAATTTCTTGGATAAATAATATTGGATAAGTAATATTGCTGGGAAATATTTCTCATACTCCTAGTAGTCATGTCAAGGTCAACCAGGAATCTATGCATTTATTTATAAAATTGTAGGCTATATAAGTACATAAGTACATATTCTCTCTTTTCTCTTTCTTCATCCTTTTTAAAGATCATTCAAATAAAACGAAAAAAATCCAAAACAAAAAGCAACATTTATATTGAATATGGAAGTAAACCAATCTGAAATTCTTTTTATTTTAGGTATTATTCCAAACTGGGGCACATTATAACCAGATTGGTTCAGATTAGGTAAAATTGGAGTTGCTTTTAACTTGCACAAGATAAAGCATATTTTAAAGGCTAATCTAATTTAAAATCCTCCTTGAAGCTTCACCTGTTTTATTTCATTCCAACCCATCTTTTGTTTGCAAAAATGTATTATTTACAATTTACCTTTTTCTCTTTTTCTTTCACACACTTACAGTATCTGAATGCAACTTTTTTTAACCATCATGATATAACCTTGAGATTTTCTTTGTTTTAGAAATGTGCTCCTTTTTGAAAGTTTTGAATTTTGAGTAGAAGTTGTTATAGTAATGGGCTTAAATTCACAGGTGCCCCTTTCCCCCCTAACTAATTGCTTTGGTAGAACATGCCATTTAATTCTTGGTGAAATGTAAGGCAGATTTCTTTACATCAAATTCTACACTTATTTCTTTTAAAATCAACAGAAAAATTGTGCAAAATTAATTATTTCAGTGCTTAAGACATTCCTGCTTAAGTGTTGATGGAAAAAAATCACAAATTATCAAAGGAAAATATACAGACATATATCCCTGTATTTTTATTTATTTATATAAACGACTTCAAAATGAAGTCCGCTCAGTATAAGTTTATCATCTGACAAATCATGTCCCTAGAATTAATAATATGAACATACTGATTCAAATGAGTTAAAGACATTTCTTTCAGTTTGGTAAAGCATCTTTCAGTCTAGAGAAATTATTCTTAAAACTAAAAATTGATATAAGTGGGCTTTTTTTTTCCAGTTGGGTGACTCTTTTTAGATATCTTGCATTCTCTAAAGAATAGTCTTCTGAAAACAAACAAAAATAATAATTTAAAAATAAAGATGATGGAATCACATGTATTAAATATCTGCCTAAATATTAAATACTAACTGAAAATCATCCTCAAGGTTTTTGTTCTCTGCTTGGTTGCTTGTAATGGAAAACCTTGCCTTTGGGGGAATTTTACCATATGGTGTGTAGTATACTTTCATACATTTATTGAAAGTTTTTCCTTCTCCGTTTGAAGACACATTAATTTATTATTTTTTTACATTAAAACAGTAATGACTCCCTGCATGGATTGAGTAAAATGTATAAAAATTAAATTTATCTTTCCATTTAAATAAGATGGTTCTCTTATTATGAGTCCACTGCAAAACTGGATTCAGGGTTTTGAAGGGCATTTACATTAGGCAAGTATCCCATTCAGTATTACAAGCCAGAAAGCTTTTAAACTTTTCTCAAGGGAAGCATCTTTGAAATGCAAAGCTGAATACTTTATTAAATGTATATAATGTTTGGGGAATTAAGAGAAAAAACACTTTTGGGGGTTAAGAATGAGATAAATGTTCGTTGCTTGGGAGACTAACCAGCTTAAAAACAGCACCCATTCAATGATTGCCCTGAAGCATAGATGCAAGAAGACTGACTGGTTAAAAGATTATGCTTTGAAAATAAAGATATTCATAAGCACTTTACTTCATACATTTAGAATTTTAAAAATGATCAGGGGTCTCTAGATACTCAGAAGTAAACCCTAAGCTATGACTACTACAAATAGTTCTTTCTGAAATAACTGAGACTTTAAGAAATAATTAAGATGACCCATTGATTTCAATAGAAATAAAGTTAGATATTCAATGCAGTCTCTTAAAACAATGGCTCTCCTGAACAGACATATATTGGATTGTATAAAAATTTCTACACGTGTATTCACTGTTATCAGTTGTTCAATGCACAATGAGATTAATCACTGTACAAATTCAATTCATCTATGCATACAAGAAGCAACGGATGGAAACTAATCAAGGAGAGAAGCAACCTAGAACTAAGGAGGAACTTCCTGACAGTTAGAACAATTAACCAGTGGAACAACCTGCCTCCAGAGGCGGTGAATGCTCCAACATTGGAAGTTTTTAAGAAGAGACTGGACAGCCATTTATCTGAAATGGTGTAGGGTTTCCTGCCTGAGCAGGGGGGTGGACTCGATGACCTCCAAGGTCCCTTCCAACTTTATTATTATTATTATTATTACTACTACTACTACTACTACTACTACTACTACTACTACTACTAGGAAGACATTTAGAATGCTGTCTTGATAACCTAATAGAATGACTGCCATAAGATAATGGCCATTACTGATAATTAAGATTCTATTGCAAAGTACACTAATAGCATATTTGCATATTTGTAGTGATCTATTTTTTTTCTGATAGGCCCTTAATTTTACGAACAGAGCCTTAGCACAGTTGCCAGTCATATAAAGTCATGAATAATCATAAAAATTCTGAAATCCCATTTAGATTGAGTAAAGAGAGGATGGAGGTGGCATATGGGGGGACATAGAAGACAGTGCTAAAGCTTGTGGTCCAATGCCCTTAGATATATTTGTTTTATCCAGTTCAGTCCAGGAATTCACAAGGGATTAATTCACAGAAGAAAATGACAAGATATGCATAATTATGTAAATGATAGGGCTGAGGTACTTGTGTTAGGCAATTTGAAGTACTAAGGTGCATCCTTGTATAATGATGTCCTGACGTATAGAGTCAACATTGTGATATTACTAAGGCATATTAGAAACATCACTGCTCTTCAGGCATAATGCTTGAGCAGAGTGCTCTCTGTCTCACAGATCATCCCCTAGATCAATGATGGCGAACCTTTTAGAGACTGAGTGCTCAAACTGCAACCCCAAACCGACTTATTTATCGCAAAATGCCAGAGCTGCATCAGCATTGTGGTGCCCTCAGGGGGTGTTGGGGTGTGTGGCCCACTGGGCATGGTTGAAGTCATGGCAGACTGGGCAAGTGTGGCCGGGGCCAGTCCCTTGCCATCTCTGGGGCATCCTGGGGGGGTCCAACACCGCTTACTCACTTCCTGCCCTGTCGCTTCCAAACACCATGTGCTCGCTACTCTGGTGAACTCTGCTGGGGCAATGGCATGTGTGCCCACAGAGAGGGCTCTGAGTGCCATCTCTGGCATGTGTGCCATAGGTTCGCCACCACTGCCCTAGATAGAAGTTCATGGGATTTGGTAGGAAGTAGACCATGCAGAATAGAATTTGAAAGCAAGAAGCAATATGAGAAAAGAAGGGGGAATAAGAAAATCTTAATCATTAGCCATAGAAGAAGAATGAGAAGAAACAAATCTTGATCCCATTTGATCAATACTTCTGAGGAGCCAGAAGTCTGCTAACTTATTAGAAGAATGAATGGGCATTGGTCCTTCATACTACAACTGCAACTATTTATCAGTCAAAACTGATAATGCTTTCATTTTGGGGGAAAAAGAGTTCCTTCAAAAAAGTTTGCATTGCACTGATGCAGACTTCCTGAATTTAGGAATCCTCCAACTATGTAGACATAAACTTGTGGAATCCTCAGCAATGCTATGGTGGCTGGGAATTATGTTGTTAGGGATGGGTGAATCTGAGAAAATAACAGTCTAGAATCCAACAGATGTTACAGGTTATAGTAAAGTATGGGATCACTGGATTATCACAGCAGAGCACATTTGCTAATATTCTTATGGATTTGGTTCAACTACTGTAAAATACATGATATTTAAAAGTGCTATGTTAATCATACTTATGTGACCAAAATGAGTGCACCCTATAATAGATATGAGACCCATTGTAGAAATGATACTTTGTCAGGTCTCTAACATTTTCTTACTGATCCCTTTCATAAGGTAAGGTCAGTGTCCTTACCAACCCCTGGTTCCCACAGAAAACAAGTGGTAGACGTCAAGGTGGCTGGCAAAAATCAGAACCGTCTGACCAGTGTTTAATCACAGCAAACAAAGTTAGCTCTGGGAGTGGTTAGCATTAAATGTTAAAATAACAATAAACCAATTCAGTTTCCATGATAAGGAATAGGGTTAATAATAAGGATGCCCCCCTCTCCCTCCCACTCACTCTCCCACTCACTCTCCCACTCACTCACTCACTCACTCACTCACTCACTCACTCACTCACTCTCTGTCCCCATGAGGCTGACATTTGGCTATTACCAAGTATTTTGAATGAATGAATGAGCCTGACAGTTTCAGCTTCTTGTAGAAATGCAAACTGTTGTGCTTAATAGATTTACACCTTATATGTTTCAGAGTCAGTTGTTCAAGAAGTAGAAGTCAGGAAGGAATTTTAGTCACATATGTCATTTTTGGCTAACATAAATAACCATCTGCAAAAGAAACAGTCTGTAGTATCAAGAAGATTTTGTTTAACCCTCCCTGGGCAACTCCAAAATAAACCCCATTAATTTTAGTGAGGCATACTCTCAAGTCAAGATGTGTTGGATTTGTATCTCAGTTCACTGAACAGTAATAATATGGCATATTTTCATCTATATTGATGCAGTTCTTTCTCAATTTTATTTATTTTTTCCACATGTCAAGATATTGTTTAGTAAAATACTTTAAAAGCTTTAATAATAAGGATTTTTCAGCAACTGTCATTTAAACCAGTCTCTTTACTTTTCAATAAAAAAATGGAGAGAGGGCATATTTTTATATTGCATTATTCTCAACAAATTCAATTCATGTCCATAGAAATGGGTTAAATAAATAGTATATACTTTTCTTTTCATGTTTGCTGAACCCCATGCATGATATCCTGCTAAGAAATATCAGAGAAGGGCTGGTTTACTTCATGGCATGGGGCCAGCCTCTTAACACATTCAAAATCATGTTACACAATGGCCCTTTCACTAAAATATGTCACAATCCAAAAGGAAAAACTACATTTTAGAAGACAAAATCATACTGTACATTCACATGCTTTTTTTCCCTTTATAAAAAAACGTTGAAAGTTATTTGTTCAAAATCCTTCTTTATCTCTCTGAATACCATGGTATATTTCTAATCTCAACTTATTTTAATTTATATTATTTAATACATAGATATATCCAGGGCTTTTTTTCTCATAGAAAGTCCAGAATGGAGTTCCGGCACCTTTTTTGGATGGAACCTTGTAGGGTAGGCAAGGCGGGTTGTATGATGTGTGCACCTTTTTTTTTTTTTTTTTTAGAAAAAAAGCACTGGATATATCAGATATATTATCAAGGAGTTTAAGGAAGAGTACTTTCCCCATTATCTCCTCACAGTGACAGTGAACCTGTCAAATGAATTGTGGTAAGAAATAATGATGTACAGTATCCTAGTCCAATATGGTGATAAACACATCACCCTGTCTATAATTCAAGGTTATTCTATAGTTATTCCATATCATTCAATTGATTTGCACATTTTTATTATTTTTTCTAATGTTCTCATTTAATTTTGCAATGTTCTCTACTATATACATGTTATATGCAATTTCTTATGATACAATTTTCCATACAGTTCCCTTAATATGTATGGCATTGACAAACCAAGATTTGTATTGCAAAATTTGAAAAAAATGAAAAATCTTGGCCACAAATCTGTCAGTTTGCATAACACAATAATGAGATCAAGTCAGTGTTTTAAAATGGGGGATAGGGAACCTTAGGGATTCTGTAATAATTTGCTTAATTCATATTATGTATCCCAAAAATTCTTTTTAACTAGGATTCCCAAACCACCATGTGAACATTGTATTTTTCCTTCCAAATTCACAGTGGGCACATAACAGGAAAAAAATCTAGCTATTTTTTTTCTCGATTACTTATGAAATAACTATTATTTTCAACTTTTTTCCTTAACATGTCTTATAACTAACTTACCATTTTTTTCTTCTGTCCTTTGCTGTTAATATTTTCTCTTCCCTGTAGTAATCCTAATTACATAAAAATAAGATTTGGGGATATTTTGCTTTGTGCCATTTTAGGGAAACCCTATAAAAGTATGACCAAGCCTACATTTTACATGACCATCAAGATTTTATTTTATATGCAATTAATAGGAAAAGCCACATTCCTCCATATAACCATCTTTGGATTTTAGGGTCCTTGGGAAAACCAGTTCCCTCTGTTCTGTCTTATCAAATAGAAATATTGAAAAGATCTTTCAGGATCCCAGGTTCTGGATTTTTTTTTTGTTGGTGAGTTCAGATTAGCATCAGCTCTGCTGTTCCAGCACTAATAGGAGAATACATTTTATTCAGTTAGGTGATATGTGACTAAACGTGACAGTATACAGATTGTATATGCCCAGTTACTGATTTACTTGGTTAGAAACATATGGTTAACTTTTTGAATTGGGGCCATGGCCAGAGGGCGAAGAAGAGCTAATCCTTGTATCTCTCTTTTTGTATCTTCTAAAATTTAATTTTATTGGTACAAATGAAGCCTGATTTTGTGGAGGTCAGGATTATTTAATATCAGATGTTCATTTTTCTCCTTCTCAACTATATTTCAGTGAATAAAACATGTCTACAAAGTGTTGGAAGAAATTTTCTGACTACATTTAATTATTATTCCACACATGCCTTAAAACAGCCTTTGGGCTTGGCAGTCTGGCTGGGGGAGAGAGAGGAACCAGGCCACATGTGTATAAACTTGTGCACACAGCTTGACTGGCCCAAGTTGAGCTGAACACATGTGCGCATCGGCCCAACACTTGTGCGAGTTAAGCTGCGTGTGCACTTGTGCACTGGCCTAATGCTCACATGGCCCAGTTGCAAATAGTCTGCAGCCAGCTAGTGGACCATGCCCCAGAGACTGGGGACCTCTGCCTTAATGGATCTCTAGAGATTCTATTTAATACATGAATTCCTTTGAAAATTATAGTATGGAATTCTTTAATTTAATTTGGAATATTTAATACATGCATTTTTGTATAAGCTATCACTTGTGGATATTTTCATGAAATGTGAAACAGAATGATAACAAATTTGTATAAAAGAAATACTTTAAAAGAATATCTCTTGACAAACAGCTGAAATATTCTATTATTTTCATTCACCATGCACAGGGAACAGTTGATTATTAGCTAGACAACAAAACAATTTTGATTTCAGTCTTGTCTCTCTTTAAAGTTTCTAGGAGCCAGATGTCACAAATGTTTGCTCTCCCTAAAGATGCATACTTCAGTATAAAAACAAAAGATAGGCATCTAGGACAACATAAGAAATGTCTTAACCTGATGCTATACTATAGTAGGAGTATTATAGAAATTAATCTTGTTTCTTTTCAATTTAAGTTCACTGTCATATCGATTATTATTATCAATGCAATAAATCACCAATAAATATAAACTGAATGCCAAGAGCAAGAAGGCTGGAATGATCCTCTAAGGCAGCGGTTCTCAACCTGTGGGTCGCGACCCCATTTGGGGTCGAACGACCATTTCACAGGGGTCGCCAAACAATGCAGTCCGCCATTTTTCCCCCTTTTCCTTAGCTGTGCTACGCCATTTTTTCCCCTTTTCCTTAGCTGTGGTACTCCCTCTTATTCTATTGGCTTTTGAAAGCCAATAGAATAGACTCTCTTGAATAGAGTCTAATTCTATTGGCTTTCAAAAGCCAATAGGAATTGTCCAGGCTGTCTCCGCCCTGCTGAGCCCACCAAAAGTCCCAGTCTGCAAATGGTGCTGCAAGTTGTCTGCAGTGAAGGTGAGCTCTCCGGAAGTTTCCACCCCTCTCTGCTGAGAACTACTAAAACTGTAAGTAAAAGAGGGCCAGGGGTGGGAGGTGGGAGGCTGGCGGGCGCAGGGAGGGTTTTTTGCACGCGTGGGGCCCGGTGGGTGGCTTACCTCCCTTGGGCTGGGCCAGCTGGTGGCCCAGCCCGTGGTTGCCCTGCGCCGTCGCTGCCGCAGCCGCCCAGGAACACCTGGGCCTGCCTGCCGCCACCCCAAACGGACGACATCGAAGGCAAGGCTAGTGGGGCAGCGGCAGGCACAGGGAGAGATTTTGGCACGTGTGGGGCCCGGCGGGTGGCTTACCTCCCTTGGGCTGGCCCAGCTGCTGGCCCAGCCTGTGGTCGCCCTTCACCATCGCCGCCGCAACCGCCCAGGAGTACCTGGGCCTGCCTGCCGCTGCCCTGAATGGGCGGCGGCCTACACCTCGGTCGGCGCAGGGGGCAGGACCACACATGCGCGATGAAGGCCATCGCGCCGCGCAAGCGCGATGCAGGTCGGGTCGCGCCGCGCATGCGCGCGCAGGTCAGAGTCACAGCCTGAGAAAGGTTGAGAACCACTGCTCTAAGGCAACATCTAACCTGATTTTGTACCATCAGGAATAAGTGATGTGCCCACTGCTATGGTGACAAGCGATGACAGCATCATAAGCAGCCTGGAATAGATGCTTTTAGGGATGGAAAATCAACACAGATGGGATAACTAAGGGTGGTGCCTAGTTTACACCTTTGTTACCTTACTAACAAGCATGATGACATAACTTTAATTGACCAAAGCCATGATAGTTGGCAGAAGTTAAGACATATGGTCCTATCTGGGAATGAGCTTGGCAGTTATGACTTGGAATGTAAGGAAAATAGCTATGTTATCTAGTTTATATCTATGCTATCTATAAGAGAAAAGGCATAATAATAATGAGTCTTTGTGATCTGGTGAATTGGAGTTGATAAACACATGGAGGGAAATAAAATGTAGGGGTAATTATGAATAAAAGGGTAAAATGTATGTCATAAAAATATGAATATGCTAATTTAATCTATAAAGGTGTCTGTGAAAATGGGGGTCCATGGATTGATGACAATTATTGCATGTTATACTCCAGTAAACGGTGATAATGGAAGAACAAGAAAAAGTTTGGGGGATGATTGTACATGGGATATGGCAGCTGCATACTGTATAGGTTGTAATTCCAGGTGAGCTCCAAAATCAGCTTCCTTACAGTAATCTAACTCAGCATTACAATAATCCAAGTGATGAGGCCCTGGTTACTGGCACCAGGGTATCTAGGCCCAAGTAGGGTTATAATTGGCACACCAGCTGGAGCTGTCCTGGCAACTGTTTCAACCTACAAAGAGTCCAGAGGACTAGTTATGACCAGTACCATAACTGTGCTATAATAAATAGAACTGCTGGTTTAAAGTGGAAGGAAAGTGTGAGTGAGAAAAGTATATTTGTTGAAACAGCACATAGCCCCTGGTTCATAGCTGGATAATATTTTGATATCAATCTACAAATGGTTTCCTCAAGTCAGCTGGAAGTAATAGGCTTTGAGAAATGCAAGAAGTGTCACCACAAAAGGATGTCACATAACCAATACATAGGGAAAATAAACACCGGGTTTACATCTAATTATTGCCTAATTATTTTATTAACACTCCTGATCCTGCCAACTTTTAACTTGTGGTGGGTTATTTGAAAGTCCTCCTCTCCCCAACTATATCTGCTCATCCCATTAGATCTGTCTGAAGAGGCATGCTGTGGGTCATGCCAGTAAGGGCAGAATCCCAGGAGATGAGCCTTCTCCATCATGGTACTCGCTTTATGGGTCATTCTCCCCCCCTCACAAAGTGAGGTTAGCACCATCTCTAATCATTTTCCAAACATCCTTCAAGACCCAGCCATGTCATTGAGCCTGAGAGTCCCAGGGGACTAGTGAGATTAATTAATTATTTGGCTAAACAATTAATCAATGGAACAGTTTACCTACCAGAGTTGTGGGTACTCCATTTCTAGAGGTCTTTAAGAAAAGAATGGGCAACTATTTGTCTGAGATGCAATAAGGTCTTCTGCCTTCTACAGGAGGTTGAACTAGAAGACCTCCAAGGCCCCTTCCAGCCCTATGATTCTATAAGATCTTGAGGTGGCTCCATTATTAACATCTAATTGGGGTGGTCAGGGAGGGGTAGTACATCTGGTGTAGGGCGTGTCATGCCTTTTAGGCAGCTCGTACACCTTTGGTCCCCACCTGACACTCAGCTCTCACCTGTGACTCCTAGTAGCTGTAACATGCGCAGCGGCCACACCCCGGGCAACAGCCTTGACAGGCTGGCTAAACCAGGTTGAGGGTAGCTGTTGTGTCTTCGACACTCGGTGAGTAAGGGATTTGTCTATCCCGAGCATGTGAAGACAGACTCTGGCGGATTGAGCGGATGAGATCTATCAAAATAGAACCAACGGTCATAAAGGCAGTTTCTGCAAGCGATGTGGTATGCTGAGAGCATGGCAAGACACTGTGGTGTTTCCCGGCTTCCATGAATAATGACAGAGACTGGGGATTGTCTCGGAGTGAAAGCCCAGATAGAAATCCGGCATGTCCTTTTATTACACATCAAAAGCTTCTCCCCTTTCAATTGTCATCCCACAGATACACAGCCAATCACAGTTACACATACACTTTGAAAGCCCTGACACATTTCTCAGGAAACGAAACTTAATCCTTGTTCCTCCACCTCCTAGTGCAGCTATCAGCTACGTGATAGCCTGTAGGCTCGGAAGGGAAACTTATCCAGAAACTGAGAAATAGAAACTTAGTGGAGAAATGGAAACTTGTCGCAACAAAACATGAAAGATGCCCTGATCAACCACTGCACTCAGCCCATCTCCAACTGTCTCGACTTTTGTCCTGCCATTGGAACAAGATGGAATCTGGGAAGAGAGAGTGAGGCTGACTATGCGCACCTCTCCCTCACTTAAATCCAATTCACGCGCAAGTCTTGACATCTTGACTTTCCCTATTTCCCTAATTCCGACGAAATCTTAAAGTCCTGTGGCGATAGGCGAGCGAAGAAGCAGCAGGTGTGGAATCACTGGGAGCTGTGGACACGGACCTGCACACAGGTGGCTCAGGTCTAATGGTCGCTTCTTGCTGATGAAGCAACAACTGGATTTGGCATCTATCTGAGTGACTGAGCAGCCCTCTTTAGGATCACACTGCTCACCTCCGTAGTATGAGGAAGGGGCTAGAAAATGTGCCCTAAACATTGTTGCTTCCTTCAAACCCTGTCCTGCCTACCGCGGCTGGAGGGGATCCCATCTCATGTGGTCAAAACACAAAATTTAAGACGAAACACAAGGTGTTACCACTTGTTATTGGTACATGGAATGTACGTACGCTTCAAGACAATCCATTAGCAGACTGTCCAGAAAGAAGAACAGCTCTGGTAGCCAGATAACTTGCAAGATTTAACATTGACATTGTGGCCCTGTGTGAAACTCGTTTAGCCAATGAAGGTCAGCTTACAGAAACAGGAGGCGTTATACATTCTTTTGGTGTGGACGTGGTAATGACCAACGTTGTGAGTCTGGAGTTGGCTTGGCAGTTAAGAACCATCTTGTTCGCCAACTTGCCAGTCTTCCTAAGGGTGTGAATGATCAACTTATGACACTGCACCTCCCATTACTAAGTGGAAAGCAAGCCACATTGATCAGTGCCTACGCACCTACAATGATAAATCCAGATGAAGTAAAGGACAAGTTTTACGAAGATCTTGATGCCCTACTTTCATCCATGAAGCACACTGATAGGCTGATTTTATTTGGTGATTTCAATGCGAGAGTGGGGTCTAATCATTCTACCTGGGATGGCGTTATTGGTAAAAATGGAATTGGCACATGTAACAGCAATGGTTTGCTATTATTGAAGACATGTGCTGCTCATGATCTGGTCATTACCAATACCATCTTTCGCCTGCCTACTCGTAAAAAGACGTCCTGGATGCACCCACGCTCCAGGCACTGGCATCTCATTGACTACGTCATTGTGCGGAGGAAAGACACGCAAGATGTAAGAGTAACTAAGGCTATGCCGAGTGCTGACTGTTGGACTGACCATAGACTCATCATTTCAAAGTTAAATATTGACATCAAGCCAAAGAATCGTCCACAGGGAAACAGAGTTGTGATGAAAAAGATCAACGTCAGTGCACTGGAAAACCCTGACGTAGCAGCTTCATTAGTAAAAGATCTTGATACTCAACTCCTGGAGCTGCAAATACAGGAAAATGCTGAGAAGGACTGGGAATGTTTCCGGGACATCTTGCACTCTTCTGCACTCAAAGTTCTTGGACCTTCATATAGGAAGCAGCAGGACTGGTTTGATGAAAACGACAAAGAGATTAAGATCTTGCTTGCTGAAAAACACCACCTCTACCGTGCTCATCAAAATGATCCATCGTCAACTGCAAAGAAAAATGCTTTTATAA
This sequence comes from Bothrops alternatus, assembly GCA_034064705.1. NCBI lineage: Eukaryota > Metazoa > Chordata > Lepidosauria > Squamata > Viperidae > Bothrops > Bothrops alternatus. The sequence goes on along the minus strand of JARGCV010000124.1, from coordinate 7,633,229 downwards.
ACACTCGCAGGATTGTACAGAGCAAGCTCCGCAAGATGCAGGACTCCTGGTTGAGTGCTAAAGCAGATGAAATCCAGAGGTTTGCTGATAGAGGCGATGTCAAATGGTTCTATGAAGCCCTTAGATCCCTGTATGGACCTCAGCCCTTAGGAAGCTCTCCTCTACTGGATTTGAGTGGTGCAACTCTTATCACTGAGAAGACCCTGATTTTACAGCGTTGGGCTGAGCACTTCTACTCTGTGCTGAACCGCCCATCTACCATCAATAATGAGGCGATTGACAGGATGTCCCAGGTAGATATCAACTATAGCCTGGATGCCCTACAATCAGAGGCTGAAACCTTACAGGTCATCAGGCAATGTTCCAGTGGTAAGGCGCCAGGATCTGATGCAATCCCAGCGGAAGTTTATAAGGCTGGTGGCACTGTGATTTTTGGAAAACTTTCCCAACTGTTCCGATCCTTTTGGAAGCAAGGTTCCATCCCTCAGGAACTGAATGATGCGTCCATCATGCACCTCTACAAGAGGAAAAGAAATAGACAACTCTGCGATAACTATAGAGGAATATCACTTCTCTCCGTCGCAGGCAAGATCTTTGCACGTGTGTTGCTAAATCGCCTGATTGACCATCTGGAACAGGGTATACTACCTGAAACACAGTGTGGTTTCCGTAAAGAGCGTGGCATGGTGGACATGATCTTTGCAGCTCGACAGCTCCAGGAGAAATGTCAGGAGCAAAATTGTGAACTATACACGACCTTCGTGGATCTTACCAAGGCTTTTGACACAGTTAGTCGTGAAGGATTATGGCGTATTATGTCGAAGTTTGGGTGCCCTGACAGATTTATCCTGATGGTACAGCAGTTCCATGATGGCATGGCAGCTCGTGTATTGAGTAACGGTGGAGCCTCAGAGGCCTTCCCTGTCACTAAGCAAGGCTGCGTGCTGGCACCAACCCTATTCAGCATGATGTTTTCAGCCATGCTGTCAGATGCCTTTCAGAACAGTTCAGTGGGAGTTAATCTGAGGTACAGAACCGATGGGAAACTATTCAACCTGCAAAGACTTCAGGCTCTCACCAAGGTAAAGAAGACTGTGTTACGAGATCTACTTTTTGCTGATGACTGCGCCCTTAATGCAGGATCGGAGCAGGAAATGCAAGCCAGCATGGACAAATTTGCAACCGCTTGTGACAACTTTGGCCTTCTCATTAACACAAAGAAAACTGAAGTGATGTACCAGCCAGTTCCAAAAGCTCGGTATCAAGCACCTATCATCACAGTAAAGGGACAAAAGCTGCAAGTAGTGGACCAGTTTACGTATCTTGGTAGTACCCTCTCCCGTGCAGTGACAATTGACAACGAGGTCAACTGTAGAATTGCTAAGGCAAACTCTGCATTTGGCAGATTGCGGACTAAAGTGTGGGACTGCCGTGGAATAAGCCTTGCTACTAAGCTTAAAGTTTACAAGGCAGCAGTGTTAACTACTCTGATGTATGCTAGTGAGACCTGGGCAGTGTACAAGAGGCATGTGAGGCAACTGAATTATTTCCACATGACCTGCCTTCGTAGAATTCTGAGGATCCGGTGGCAAGATAAGATACCAGACACTGATGTCCTCTCCAGAGCAGGCCTATCATCACTTTACACTCGGTTGATGAAAGCCCAGATGCGCTGGGCAGGCCATGTTGTAAGGATGCCAGATCATTGCATCCCTAAACAGCTCTTTTATGGTGAACTGTCTCAAGGAAAACATAAGAACATAAGAACATAAGAAGAGCCATGCTGAATCAGGCCAAAGCCCATTGAGTCCAGCATTCTGTGTCACACAGTGGCCCACCAAATGTACATGGGGATCTTGAGCAGAAAGAGAAGGCAAAACCCTCCCTTTCCCTTGACCCCCAACAAATGGTACTCAAGGGAATCCTGCCTGCCTCAACCAACATAGAGGCGGCACATGGACATCCGTTTTAATAACCACTGATACACTTGGCATCCATGAATCTATCTAGCCCTGCCTTGAAGCTGTCAAGGCTGACAGCTGTCACGACCCCTTCTGGAAGTGAATTCCATAAATCAACGACCCTCTGGGTGAAGAAATATTTCCCTTTATTTGTCCTCACTTTCTTAGCTATGAGCTTTAGGGAGTGCCCCCTTGTCCTGGTATTGTGTGATAGAGAAAAGAATTTTTCTCTATCCACCTTTTCTATCCCATGCATGATTTTATACACTTCGATCAAGTCACCCCTTAAACGCCGTCTTTCAAGGCTGAAGAGACCAAGGCGTTGCAATCTGGTTTCATAAGGGAGGCGCTCCATTTCCTTGATCATTCTTGTTGCCCTTTTTTGCACCTTTTCCAGTTCCATTATATCCTTCTTGAGGTGTGGTGACCAGAACTGTACACAGTACTCCAAGTGTGGTCTCACCATCGATTTGTACAGGGGCAATACAACACTTGCTGACTTATTTTCGATTCCCTTCCTAATCATGCCAAGCATGGAATTTGCTTTTTTTACTGCTGCTGCGCATTGGGTTGACATCTTCATCGAGCTGTCCACCAAAACCCCAAGATCCCTTTCTTGGGTTGTCTCAGAAAGTTTGGTCCCCATCAGTTGGTAAGTATAATTGGGGTTCTTTGCCCCGATGTGCATAACTTTGAACTTGTTTAGGTTAAAATGCATTTGCCACTTTGTTGCCCACTCACACAATTTCGAGAGATCCTTCTGGAGCTCCCGACAATCAGTTTCACTTTTCACAACCCGGAACAATTTAGTGTCATCAGCAAACTTGGCTACCTCACTATTAACTTCTACATCCAGATCATTGATGAATAAATTAAAAAGTAAAGGCCCCAAAACTGAACCTTGGGGTACACCACTTCTCACTTCTTTCCATCCGGAGAATTGTCCATTTATTGCCACCCTTTGCTTCCTACAATTTAGCCAGTTACCAATCCAGGACAAGACCTGTCCTCTAATTCCGTGGCTGGAGAGCTTTTTTAGGAGCCTTTGGTGAGGGACTTTGTCAAAAGCCTTTTGAAAGTCAAGATATACAATATCAACTGGGGCCCCTTTATCTATGTATTTATTTACACCCTCAAAGAATTCTAACAAGTTAGTAAGACATGATTTGCCTTTGCAGAAATCATGTTGATTTTCTTTCAGCAATGCCTGTTTTTCTATGTGCCCTGTAATTTTATCTTTAATAATGGTTTCCATCAGTTTGCCTGGAACTGAGGTTAGACTGACTGGTCTATAGTTTCCTGGATCACCTCTGGATCCTTTCTTGAAGATTGGGGTTATATTTGCTTCCCTCCAATCCTCCGGTACAGTGCCTGATCTTAGAGAAAGATTATATATTTTAGCTAGAAGTTCAGCAATTTCACACTTGAGTTCCTTGAGAATTCTAGGGTGGATGCCATCTGGACCCGGCGATTTGTTGACGTTTAGTTTAGAAAGGCATGCAAGAACATCTTCCTTGTTTATCTCTATCAGGTTTAATTCTTCTATTTCCCTCCCTGGGAAAACTAATTCAGTGGCAGGCAAATGTTCTCTATCCTCCTCGGTGAAAACGGAGGCAAAGAAGTCATTTAGCCTCTCCGCAATCTCCTTGTCTTCTCTGATTATCCCCTTCTGACCATTGTCATCGAGTGGTCCAACTGATTTTCTGGTTGGGTTCCTGCTTCTGATGTACTTAAAAAAGGTTTTGTTATTATTTTTAATATTCTTGGCTATATGCTCCTCAAAGTCTCTCTTGGGTTTCATGACTATCGCCTTGCATTTGGTCTGCCAGAGTTTGTGATCCCTCCTGTTCTCCTCGGTAGGAAGAGCCTTCCATTTCTTAAATGAGTTTTTCTTCTTTCCAATAACCTCCTTTACCTCATTCGTAAGCCATACTGGTATCCTCTTGGACTTTCCAATCCTCTTTCTTCTTTTAGGAATGCATTTTATTTGAGCCTGCTGTAATGTATTTTTAAACAATTTCCAAGCATTTTGGAAACTATCACACGGGGGACAAAAGAAGCGATATAAAGACACGCTGAAAGTCTGTCTCAAGTCCCTGGATATTAACATCACCTCCTGGGAACCTCTGGCACATGATCAATCGACATGGCGTACTCTGGTGTACCAGAGTTGCCAGACATATGAACATAGAAGGACAATCTTGACACAAGAGAAGCTTGCACTCCGCAAAGCCAGAACTGTAAATGCCAAAGTAACAGTGTCTACATTTCTTTGTTCAGTATGTGGCAGAACATTCCGTGCTAACATCGGTCTTATCAGCCACCTATGGACACATCGTTGATGGCCCATAACCCACAAGATGTCAAGGTCCTCATCGAATTCGATGGACGAACAAATATGCCTTGTGTTTTTTTAAAATGTTTTAATAATGACTGTTTTTTGATATATTTATTGTTTATATCTTGCTTGTGAATTTATAAATATATAATACATGCATATTCAAACATATGTACATGTACATATACATATACAGATAATCACTCTGCCTTTCTCCATCCAGCCTTAATTGCCTCTATTCTTTAGAAGCGGGAGATGTGTAAATTTAAGCAACTCCTTTTTTTTCCATTTGTGCCTTCTTTTAGAGAAATATTTGTCACAATCCTCTCCCATTTCTTGACCAGGAAGCTACAATTCTGAAGAAGTACAAAATTCTCTTCACAGATAAACATAACATGGGATTCTAGGATGACATGACTCTCCTGATTTATTTTTAATGTCTGCAAATCAGTTTGCCAATGGTGTGATAGTTGTTTATGAATGGAATGTTTATTGCTATGCCAGTTCAGAAAGTTGGGGTACGTTTGGTTGAACAATTGTTCATGGGTGGATTCTGCAATTTCAATGCTTTTCACATAGTGAGGTTTAGTTCTGAAGTAATCAGCTGTAAATTGTGGATTTCATGTCTGCTTTTATACCTATATTTAGACACTGTTGTCAGAGAAAGTGGAAATTCTAGAATGGAAAAATGTGAGACATATTTCAAGAAGAAACTGTGGCTTGGCTTTAAACTTATTCATCCTTTGAGTAAAGCAACTAAAATAATAGAACATTAATTATGTGCTATTTAAGTGGTGTTCAACTAATTTTCCACAAATCTTTTAAATTCCTTATATCTATATTACCAATTGTATTTCCTCAACTTTATCAGCTATTTTTTCTATTTCCTATTTGCATCATATTAGTAATGGCTAATTTAAGTCTTTCTGAGTTTGGTGGATCTGCTATAAATATGACTAAATATGGATTCTACTGAATATAAAAATAATTATAGATTGTTTTCTATACATGCATTAGTATACCATAAACCAATATGTGCTATTATGAAGGAATATTTATAAATTTGACAATCCTAGAAATGAATGAATACAATAAAATAAAACCAGAACAAACAATGTTCCAGAAAGAGTTAAACACCCTATTTATTTCCATTCAGGGTATGTATATATTCATATGGATGCATACATCCAGTTTGATCTAGTGGTTAAGGCACCAGAGTAAAAACCAGAGGACTGTGACTTCTAGGCCCACCTAAGCCATGAAAACCAGCTGAGTAACCTTGGGTCAGCACTCTCTCTCAGCACAAGTAATCTCACAAAGTTATTGTTATGGGGAAAACAAGAGTAGGAAGGAGTATTAGATATGTTCGCCACTTTGAGTTGCTTATGAAAATAATAAAGGTGGGATATTAGTGAGAGAGATAGGTAGTTCAGAAATGTGAAAAATATAAATAAGTAAATAAATAAACAAATATCTACAAAGATACAAATAAATGTTCTATTTCATTTGGAGTATTAGATTTAATCCATAATTTTAATCCATATCTTCAGAAATACTTTGACCATAACATTAACATGCTTTTAAAGTCAGAACTGTAACAGTATGAAATAAATTTGGGTGCCATAAACAGCTGCACACCCAGGAATTTGACGCTGGTAACCAACGCTGGTAACCGACTATTGCCAAGCCCCAGGCAAACTGCTTGGCAATAGTCTAAACTGGGTAGTAAGACTAGACTAGACTAGACTAGACTAGACTAGACTAGACTAGACTAGACTAGACTAGACTAGACTAGACTAGAATAGAATAGAATAGAATAGAATAGAATAGAATAGAATAATAGAATTGGAAGGGACCTTGGAGATCTTCTAGTCCAATCCCCTGCTTAGGCAGGAAACCCTACACCATTTCAGACAAATGGTTGTCCAATCTCTTCTTAAAAACTTCCAGTGTTGGCTTTCAGAGGCAAGTTGTCCCACTGGTTAATTGTTCTAACTTTCAGGAAATCTCTTCTTAGTTCTAGGTTGTTCCTCTCCTTGATTAGTTTCCATCCATTGCTACTTGTCCTGCCCTCAGTTGCTTTGGAGAGTAGCTTGACTCCGTCTTCTTTGTGGCAACACATGAGTTATTGGAACACTGCTGTCATGTCACCCCTAGTCCTTCTCTTCATTAAACTAGACATACCCAATTCCAGCAATCATTATTTATATGTTTTAGCCTCCAGTCCCCTGATAATTTTTGTTGCTCTTTTCTGCACTCTTTCTAGAGTCTCAACATCTTTTTACATCATGGTGACCAAACTGGATGCAGTTTGTGTGGCCTTACCAAGGCATTATAAAGTGGTATTAACACTTCACAACATCTTGATTCTAGCTATCTATTAATGCAGCCTATGACTGTGTTGGCTTTTTTGGCAGCTGCAACACACTGCTGGCTCATATTTAAGTGATTGTCCACTAGGACTCCGAGATCCCTCTCACAATTACTACTATTGAGCGAGGTACCACCTATACTGTACCTGTGCATTTGATTTTTCTTGCCTAAATGTAGAAACTTATTTTTTTCACCGTTGAATTTCATTTTGTTAGCACAGAGGTCCCCAACCTTTTGGGTACCAGGGTCCAGTTACATGGAGAGAGGTTTTTCCGTGAATCGGAGGGAGCGTGGTTTTGTGTGCTGCCTGCATCCTTTGCTTGTTTGTGCGGCCCGGTTGCTGGCATGCCGCGGCCTGGTAACAGTCCACAGACCAGGGGTTGGGGACCCCTGAGATAGCACCCAGTGTTCAAATCTGTCAAGATCCTCTTGTAGCTTAAGCCTATCTTGTGGAGTGTTGGCTATTCCTGCCAGCTTGGTGTCATCTGCAAATTTGATGAGTTCCCATTTATCGTCTCATCCAAATCATTGATGAAGATGTTGAGAAGTACTGGGACTAAAACAGAGTTTTGGGGTTCCCCACTGCACAGTTTCCTCCATGTAGATGCAGTTCCATTGAGGACTACACATTGAGTGCAGTTGGTTGGCCAGCTATGAATCCATCTGGTAGTGATGCTGTCCAACCCACATTTTTCCATCTTATCAAGTAGTAGGTTGTGGTCTACTTTATCAGATGCCTTACTGAAGTCCAAGTAAATGATATCCACAGCATTCCTCTGGTCCATTAATTTTGTCACCTTAATAATAAGTAACCTCTTTCACCAAATTAAGTTTGTACTGGAACACCAGCTAAAGCTGGGCAAAGATTGCTCTGGACATGGGCTCCATCTGTTGTAATAGTAGTAATTGTGACTACAGAATCATAAACCTGCTTCTTCAGAGATAGTGCCTTCTCACACAGTTAACAATAGTATTGATGAAGAGTGCTGATTGTTGGTTGCTTTAATCTATTCTGTTCCATGCAGTTACTAACAGGCACAGGCTCCTTCCTTCCTTCCTGTGCCCAGTTCCATTAAGATCTGAATGACATACAAAATTAATAACAGCAGGAACCAATAAAATAACAAAAAGAACAATTGCAGTCTCAAAGGAAAACATTCAAACAAACAGTCACCTTATAATATATCAGGTTTTTAAAATTAAATTCAGTGCTTTCAATTGCTTTTCTTCTTGTATATGCATACGGATCCATGCCTGCCAACTCAATCAATAGGCTCGTGGACAGATATAAAATAAAAGGGGATGTGCAAGTATTTATGTTTAGGTGATAGTTAATACTTTGGTAATTAGATTAACCAGATTTGGGATCATGATATTATCCATAAATCCTCTGAAATTGCATGTTGCATAGACAAAAGGAATTAAAGGAACATTTTAGTGAAAGAAAAAAATGTATTTGCTGAAAGTTCGTTTTAAGAGCTAAACAAGCAGCCAAGTAGCCTATGAAATATTCAAAGCTGATTGTGATTTCAGTGCTTTTATCTGCTAAGGGGATTTATTTGCGCAAGTGACAAATTAGTCCTCTGTTTCAATATAGTCATTTCAAGCCACAATCCCAGTTATTTTTGTAACTCTGGATTCATTAAATTCTTAAATGTTCACATTGAGAAATGTAAACTTAATTTGGTGATTGTCAAGTATCACTTAAGTAAACTTATGGAATTTGGTCCCTCTCCATGATTTGGGAAGAATGTGTAGATGGCACTAGCATCTGTTACTTCTTTTGATTTTTACTAAAGCTTAAACAATGTTTTTGACAAGGCACTATGAAAGATAGAATATGATTGTATATATAGTATAATTTGTGTAATTAATATTTCAAATAGATTTGAGATCCATAGCAATAAATGATTAGACTATCAAACATCCAATCAAAAGACCATAGAGGATTGATTATTTTTCATGATTTATTAGACTTAGCTATTTTAATAAATGGAAAACATTAAAACAGAGCACAGTTCATATTGACTTGAATTTCCTTAATATAGACCTGAACAGTCATTGATCAACTATTAGAGAACCTATGAATGTGCAGTCTAAGTTTTTAATTGATTTGATTTGAAAAAAAAATTGAAGTTTTAGGCAATCTTGAAAGACTGCTTCCCCGTAAGGCATGCTATAATTGATCAATTGGGAATTTACATGTGAATACATTGTAAATAGCAAAACAATGTAATACAATACTAGATCCATCACAGGGCCTAAATACTGCATTGATTACAGCTTCATGTAGGTAATGATTTCAGTTTTCTCTTAGTGGAAATTACTTGATGTTTTTCTTAGGCTGCTAAAATATCTGGAGCTTAGGTTTCTTCCTAATAGTTAATCTGAAGTCTTGCTCTTTTTATTCATTATGTGAAAAGAAAAGAGCAATATGTTTTATTTTCATGAAATGAAGTTTTGATTTGTGTGCATCCCCATGATTAATCTAGTTGACACTAGATATCTATACAATCCCTGTAACTAAAAACGGAAAGCAATGATAGCATAGGAGAGGGATCAATACTGTTCATTAAAAGACTTTAATCAAGCTTTGATAGGACTCAAGTGTTGAAATGTAACTATACATCAAAAATAAAGTACTCTCACTATTTTCTTTATGAGATTGCAACATGGGGATTCACATGGCAAAAAGAAAGATTGCTTTACAAATACTGTCTGATTTCTGAATGCAGTGTTAACAAATGGTTTGGTCTAAGCTTGTATTGCATTATGCATTTTTATGTTTCTAATGAAAAACTAGTTGATAGATACCTATGTGGAAAATCTAAATATAGCTTTCCCATATATTCTATAGCCCTCAGTAGACAAACACAACAATTTCCATTGGTCAAAAAGGGAGTCTTTGTTGTGAAAGTCTTAATGGGACATGAATTAGATCACACAATGTATGATTTATGCATAATTATTTCTATGGCTGTTAACTTATTGTTTTTATTTTAAAACTTTCTTCCATATAGAAGCAAAAGCACAGGAAGTTAGGTCAGGCTTTAATTTTCAACCTCTGATAACTCATCCTAAGTTTATGTCAGTGCACTGCATGTACTATTTAATTGGGTGGGATATGAACAATAAATGTTTGCTTGCTGGATTGTTTCGAATTTATAAATCCAGCTTACATAGAATAGCTTGAGAATGCTTGGGGTAAATCTAAGTTTGATAGCTTTTATGGCACATAAAGCAAAATATGAGAAGCTGACTGATACCTATTATTAGCAGCAAATATTATTAGCAGCAAAACTAATAACCTACTCTATATCTTCTCAGTCTTTCTAACAATTGTTTTGTGAAAGCCTTGATTGATCAAAATTATTGTGATGAAGACTATTGTCTGTGGACACATGGATTGACCAGGGAAAATGTAAATTTAGACTTAGAAAAATAAATAAATAAATAAATGTGAAATGAGTCATAATTGGTAATTATCTGCTTTAAAAGGTTTGTTTATTACATATATTAGGTAAACATATGTACACATGGAAAGGGAAGGGATGGCTGTCTTAATTTCTATGATGAAAGACTTTGGGAGAATCAGTGAAGGATGCCAGGATAATAAGAGATTCTGATTATATGACAAACTCTTATTGGATAGTTTAAAAGCGGTTCTTAGGAAAAAATGAACACAGAGGAAAAGGAAATAAATGCAATAAACATGAAAGAAGAATGATACCTCAAGGAGGAAACATAAAACTTGAATGAAAAAGCTGGTTTGCGATTGTAGCATTAGTGGACATGTGAGGCGATCGCTCCCTCCACTGTCTGGTTTTCTTCTGCCGGGGGACCCTGAAAAGGGTTGGAAGTTGCTCTGTAGGGGCAATGAGCAAGAAGAGGACCCCCGAGTGATCGCAAGCACCTTTAAAGCAATGTGGAGGAATTGGGTGAGATCTTACCTTCTCTGTACCCCAAATACTTTCCTGTAAAAAGCTTCTTGAAATTCCTTCCCCCTGTGAGGAGAGAGGGAAGGGAACTTCTTCCTCCCACCCTCTAAAATGGTGGCGTAGGAATACTCAGGGGAAACAAAGCATTGAAAAGAATAACTTAATATAATTGGATTTACATCTTTTTGGAATTTGGACCCAAAGGTTCCTACTCTTACTGGGACCTGCTACTTTCCTATTTGCAAAAAAGAATTTAAATTGGATAAGAACTTAGCCTGGAATCAGAAAAAGACTTTATGTGCTATCGGGGACATCTTGTGGCGAAACATGGTACAGTAATTTATTATCTCTGGCAAAGAGACCTGCTCACAGCCCAGATCTGACCTTGGTATTATCTATGAGAGATTCAAAGCTGAGAGAACAGCTGGGCAGTGAAATTGGTCTCTAGGAACTGGGGAGGTGAACACTTACTGACTCTTGACTAATAAATAGCCTTCACTGAAAAGATTATCTGCAACTACACCAGAAATGGAGGAGGGCCAGCAAAAAATCTTGGCTATGTTAACATCTATACTTGAAACTATTCTTACAGCCAACAAGGCAATGAGATCCAATCTGAAAGACCAAGATACCTGCTCAGTACAAAGCACAACCCTGATTGCAACTAAAGAACTAACAATCCAAAAAACAACAGAAGTGCAAGAAGTGAATATCAAGACAGAGGGCTTTAAAGATCAACAAGTACAATTCACCAAAAAATCAGACAATGAAACAATAACTTCAAAAATGGAAATGACTCTCTATACAAACCAGAAGAAATCTGAGAAAGAAGAAGTCCAAATCAAATTGAAGACAACTATACCAGAGCAAACATGGGAATTTGGGTCATTAGAGAGACAACTTAATAATTATAAATGGGCCAGTTCTTTCAGAATATAGGCAACTGGATGGTCTCCTTTAGTTCAAGTAATATACACAAGAAAGAAGAGAGATCTTTTTGATGATTTAAAAGCATGTGTATGGAAGGCTGCTTGGCAAAAGAAGAAAGCTAGAATTAGGTTTATTTACTGGAGAGTATCCTACATTGTTAACTGGTGGGCTAAAGGGAGATTTTGAGAAAAGGTGAAATTTGACTATTAGATTCAAAATAGGGGGAAAATAGTAAACAAAATAAGGGATTAATCTGTTTAATATTGAGGACTTAAATTTACAAGGGAAATGAAAACTATTAGGAAATAGGCTTGAACTATTGATTAGCCCAGACAATATAGATGATTTACTTGAGCCAACAAAGGATACTCTATTATTAAGGTGGTGATGTACCAGGGTGAGAAATAGAAAACGTTTACGAAATAAAATAAGAATATATTTAAATAAGTAATATGTGTATTTTAGATATTACAATTTCTGTGAAGTGAGATAAAGGAAATTTGGGTTACCCAAAAATCAAATACTATAGATATCAAAGGTCAAATTGGAGTATTGCAATTAAAAATTAAAAATTAGGTAAAACTTAATAACAGGAGATGGATTGTTTACAAAGATCTATTAAGATATGTACAAGTAAAAATATATTGATAAATGTGAGAATGAACTTTTTACTGAGTTTGATACAGCTAGAAACATACTAGCATAAATATGATATAGTAAATGTTAAGGGGAACAGAGAAGAAACATTTGATGATGTAACCTGAGATATGATTTTGTTTATTTTGGATTTTGTTATTGAACTATTGTTTCACCCAACTACCACATTGCTTTCTAAATACTCAATATAAAATTGGAAAACCAAATATAAAATTGGAAAACCAATAAAATATTTTTAAAAAACTTGAACGAAAAAAACTAAGTTCCCATAGAGTATATTGGCAGTGGATGTGAGGAAGAGGATGTAAAAGCTTCCAGGAACTAGGTGAAAAGAATTACAGAGTGCCACCAAAGTGTCTGGAATGACTTTTGTGGGAAATATGAAAAAGGAAGCCCAGCAGAATGATGAAATGAAAAAGACTATGGATCAGAAAAAATGAATACAAGAATATGCAAAAGATTGAAAGATAATGTATAATATATCTTTAAAAAGGTGCAAAGAATGCAGTTAAAGAGAGCAAAGAACTGCTAAAAGAACCAGATAAAAATATAAAGATATTTTGATTGTTTTATATATTTATGTATGTATGAATGCTTCATTAGAAATGTTAGAATTAAAGTGAAAACAAGGATACATAGAAAGCATGGACAGGTATAGTGAATAATGTATAAACTAGACTTGGCTATATTTCCTTTCCTTTTTTCCTACCATGTTTCCCCGAAAATACGACCTAGCCATAAAATAAGACCTAGCTTATTTTGGGGGGGTTGGGCTAATATAAGCCCTACCCCCAAAAGTAAGCCCTACTTAACCCCACCCATTCCGTCCCACTGTAGTTTTTTGGCAGGCCGGATCGTGTGCCTCCCCCTACTTTACCTACTGCCAGTGCCGCCGCTGTGAGTTTAATTTGTGGCTTGGATAAATTGTTCAGCTGTGGCGGGCTTCAGTACCCATCAGCTTCAGGAAACCTTAGGCAGGCTCCTCACAGCTGAAGCATGTGCGATGCAGGCCATCGTGCCGCGCATGCGCGATGCGGGCCATCGCACCGTGCGTGCTCGATGCGGGCCGTTGCGCCGCACATGCGCGATGCGTGCCGTCATGCCACACGTGCACAATGCGGGCCGTCGCGCCGTGCATGCGCGATATGGGGCGTCACGCCATGCCGCGCATGCGTGATGCGGGCCATCGTGCCGCGTGTGCACAATGCGGGCCGTCGTGCCATGCATGCGTGATGTGGGCCATCGCACCGCGCATGCGCAATGTGGGCCGTCGCGCCGCGCCACACATCGGACCGCATCGCGCATGTGTGGCACGGCGCGACGGCCTGCATCGCACATGTGCGGCATGGTGTGACGGCCCATATTGTGCATGCACGGTGCGACGGCCCACATCACGCATGCATGGCACGACGGCCTGCATCGTGCACACGCGGTGTGATGGCCCGCATCACGCATGTGCGGCATGGCGTGACGCCCCACATCGCGCATGCACGGCGCGACGGCCCGCATTGTGCACGCGTGGCGTGATGGCACGCATCGCGCATGTGCGGCGCAACGGCCTGCATCGAGCACGCACGGTGCGATGGCCCGCATCGCGCATGCGCGGCACGATGGCCTGCATCGCACATGCGCAGTGCTACCCCGCGCATGTGCGGTGCTGCCTTCTGCACCGGCCGAGGGGAAAAGGGGAAAAAATGGCGGACTGCGTTGTTTGGTGACCCCCGTGAAATGGTCGTTTGACCCCAAATGGGGTTGCGTCTCACAGGTTGAGAACCGCTGGCCTAAAGAAAATTTTCAGAATAAAATTCAAATATGGAAGAATAATACAGGAAATGGAATGTTGATTTTTAAAAGGCATTCCTGTATAATCATTATCAGCAAACATGTTTGTATGGGGTAGTGTTATAAGATTGATGTAAGATACAGGATCTCACTTCCTGATTCAGAAAAAAATGGTAAAAGGAAAACAATAAAAGTTCTATATCAGATTACTGAGCTCTATACAGTGAACTTACAAAAATAGAAAAAGAAAGGCATAAAATTGTTCAAAATGAATCTCAGCGGTAGACGCTCTTGTCTGTTTTCTTTCTTTCTTTTTTTTGTAAAAAAATTCTTTTATTGAAATAATCAACATCAAACATAAGTTCGTATTAGAAAGCAATCATCATATAACCTGCAATACAACATTAAGGATTAATCTTTGTAAACGTCTGGTTTAGTAAACATTCCTCTTATATATGTTCTAACTACTGTTTCTAGTCTATCACATATTGTTCATTCGAGCTTCAGAAGTAGATTCATCTCAGTAGTAGTGCAATCTTTTATGATCCCTGGCAAAAGATCCTGAGGTAGAAATTCCATAACCTGGGGTAGAAATTCAGTACGCTTTTCCAATATTAAAGCAATCAACATTAAACATAGGATCATGTTAAGAAGCTGTCCTCATAAAACCTGAAAATACAGCATGAGGTATTAGTCTTTGTAAACGTCTGGTTTGGTAAACATTCTTTGCTCATCATAATCCATGTATGTATTACCAAATTTTTTTATTATACTGTGCTCAACATTTTAGTGATTGTTTCATGTTGATACCCCTAATATAATACCTCTCCAGGTATGCACAATTTAAAAATAAAGACAAACTATATAATATAATAATATATAGCATTACATTGTGTAACAATAGATACAGTATATGCAGTCATCATGGTTTCCATGATGAGTAAAAATATTTTCAACAAATGCCTAACTTGTAACAAAATCACATATGGCTCATTTCTGAGAGCAGGAATATTAAAAAAATTAGCACATCACATACATATCAATATTTCTGTTGTGCAATATCCTTAAATTTATGTTTTAACAAAGAAGGAATGATTAGCAGCCTCTCTTCCTCTTAGTTCCACTGAGATAAAATGTGATAATTCTGATTGTTCATGTTTCACTTGAGTAGGAATAGTTTTCATCATTCTTTTTAGATTGCAGAAAGATTTACACACTTACTCCCAAACTCTATTGAGTAATTATGGTGTATTCTCCACTCTCCTTGGCCAATGAACAATAATTATTTCAAGAGCACTCCCCCTGTTCAACAACATTTTACAAACCTGGGGGAGTTGATGGTAGACATTGTAGTAAAGGTGTTGACAGAATCAGTGAGGGTCTATTGAAAAAATATATTATATTTAAAGTACTATTAATTTTTTAAGTATCTAAATTATCTAGTGGCAGCTTTTTTGGTTAATATATTGCTGCAAGATACTATAACCTGCTCATATTAAAATGACCAATTTAGTATTATTAGTGATAGTTGTTTTTAGTACACTTCAAGGTTGTTGTTTGACTTTGCAAATGCATAGTTTAGTTCTTTACTTTGTCATATAAATAGATCATTCCTCCTGCAACTAGATCTCTGTCACCCTGTATGAAATGTTGTGTTTGTTTCTCTTCTCAGGAGAGCACAAATCAGCAAGCATATTACTTTAGGGTCCTGATCTGTGAACATAATCCATAATGACTTATTATTTCTCCAATATCTGCATTGTACAAGGAAAACGTTTCAGCTTCCTGGAAAACTAAGTGTGAAAACATGGCAGCTTATCATCCCAAATCAAATGAAAGAACAAATTTTCCTTTTCATTGTTAGCAAAAGTATGTGTCAGATATAATGCACAAGAAGAAATGAATTTAAAGAGATAGATACAGAAGCAAAACTAAAAAAGAGATACAGAAGGTTATTTTAAATAAGCTAATTTACTGAAGAGTTTCTAAGTGCTCTAGCATTCAACAATAGGATGAGATTCTCTTACAGGACAGTTGAACAAATGAAAGCTCATTGGCATTCATGAGCAACAAAGCAGTTTTCATCACCAAGACTTTAAAGATTTCAGGATCCTATTTAGAGCTCAAGAGATTTGTTTTGTTACTGTTCTTAAAGAACATCTTCATTTCAATATTATGAAAATGAATGTTGAAGCAGGTCATAATACATAATGCTGGAGGGGTCAGGATATTATTATGATATAGATTACCCCAGCAATACTTTATTTGGAAATTAAATGCATGAAAAGACTTGTATGTAGACTAGTGTTGAAAAGATGTCCTTACGTGTCCTTACATTACATTTTCTTTAAATCTTTGGAGGCATCCCATTCCCATTGCTGTAATTCATTACTCTGAGAATATAGTCACAAACTCTTGATTCTGCATGTTACTTTGCTGCAATAGATACTGCTGGCTGGCTGGGCCATCTAAATGAAGTGTTTTATTAGTTTGTGCTGATAAATATTCCATTGGGAATTACAATTACAGCTCTAAAAAGGCAGAAAGTTTTTCTTGTTATGTTGTAAATTAAGAAATAAAAACCTGAGACTTCCGGTTCCTGATAGCGGCGCTTGCAGTTGTGCAAGGAGATGGCTCTCCTTGCCAGCTGATTCTCTGCTGCCGGTAGACCCTTAATCGGGTCAAAAAGCTGCCCTGTGGGGGCAGCTACCAGTGAGGAGGTCCTCGTTGTCCTTGGGAGAGTGGCAGCTTCTTCCAGGGACTGAGATTGCTCCTTTGGGCCGACGGTGGAAAGAACGGCCAGTAAAATGGCCGTTCATCTAGCCACTGCAACCAGAAATCAAAAGAACATCTAAGCACAGGAACCACCATGGCTGAGCCGGGTGAGATTTTTTTTCCTCCCTCTCTTGGTTTTTTCTTTTTTTGTGCCTGTAAAAAGCATCTTTGAAATGATTTCCCTACTCTAAGAAGGCGGCGTTTGTGAGTGTGGGGAAAAGAAGCTTGGACTGAATTAATTTAAAGTGATTTTTTTCCTATTTTTTTTCCCTTCACTTCGGGGTCTTGGAAAATTTTGTCAGTATTGAATCTGCTATTGGGTTTGAATGCTTCTTTTTTCTGTATTTCCTGATCTTGTTTATGAGATTCCTGGTTTCTGGGAGAAGATTTTACATGGTACTGAGGACACCTTGTGGAAAAATTTAAAATTGCAACTTTAATTAGTGACTTAAAATTGCAACTTTTTCTTTTGAGGATTGGATTAACCTTGACTTTCAGATTATTATAAAGGGGAAAATACAAAGAAAATTAACAGCTTCACTGGTGGGGGTGGATACTGATTAAATGTTCTCTGAACACAGCCCCTACTAAATGATACAGACTGTTTTTTTTAATAAAAAGTTTTATTGGTTTTTTCCATTTTTTTCCAAAAGCTTAGGACACAACGTGGTGGTCAGGGTGTCCAATCATTCAAAGACAAAATCATATAAATATAGCTCAAATTAATTGTCAAAAATTTCCTCTCTGTTTCTTAAATATAGTATTGCTTATTAAAATTAATACAGTTTTAAGTAAAGTTCAATCAAACAAAAATCATCAGTCACATACAATTATAATCTATATCCTGTTTTTAAGCTTTACTAATTACAGTTGTCATACTCCAATTACATTTTAGTAAGTATATAGTTAGGATTTCAGGTATCCTTAATAAAAGATCATTCATTGAGACTGATTTTTTTCTTTTTTCTTCCTTATCATGAATAGCTCTTCCTCTCTCTCTATTACAACATAGTTATCATATTTAAAATAATAATATAAGTCCAACAGATACAGTTCTATTTTTAAGAATATATTCTATCATTTCATCAGTCTACATCTATAGAAAATCTTTTTAAGCCATTGATAAAAGTTTATATCTTCAAATACTTATCAACTATAATATCAGAAAATTCTCATCTTTCATTCCTAATTAGATCAGACATACTCTCTTTCTCTATTATAACATAATTCTCATATTTAAAATTACAATGTAAGTCAAAAAGAAAAAAGGAGAGAAATAAAAAAACTAATACATTTCTATTTTTTTAAGAATATATTCAATCATTTCATCAATCTGCATCTATAAGGTCTTTTTGTCCTCTAAAAAGATTTACTCCCTCAAATAATTATCAACCATGATAACAGTAAATTTACATCCTTCATTCGTTATTAAATCAGACAAAATTTCTAAAGCCTTTTTAACCCATCAAGTAACATTTTACATCACATTTAAACCTGATTCTAGCTTTCTTTCTATGCCAATTTGGTTCCCACAATAAGGCTTTTCAGTTATCAAACCTCAAGATTTGATTACAAAAATTTCTAACCAGTTCAAACTGAACAAATTTTCTTTCCCTTTCTGCTTTATTGTAATTTCCAAAAGATTGTGTCTGAATGTCAATCTTTGTTATTTTTGGTAGTTGAACTGAGTCAATTACAGTTATTTCTTGGTCATCAAAATTGTCCATCAGTTGTAAGTGATGTGATGTAAGATTGGTTGATTCAGTAGTTTCCACATTTTCTCTCAGTGTAGATTCACAATTGGGTTGTAAGTATAGTGTCTCTGTCTCTTTAAGTTGTAATACAGACTGTTTTTGATTATCTTTGAAATGGAGCAACCCTTGGCTCAACTTGACTATAAACTTATACTGGAAAAACTTTATGAAGCTACTGATGAAATACGTTTGCAAATAAAAGAATTTACGATGGAAATAAAAAATAGAAATCCTGCTTTGAACTTCCAAACTGACTCCCAGACTTCGTCTAAGTACTTTACGGGTCAAGAAACAACAGAAGCGGGATTAACTAAAGGTAAAGAAGATTCCACTTTACTCTATATGCAGGCTGATGAGTTCTCTGAGGAATTAAAAAGGACTGTAATCAAACCACTTACAACCCTAAAATTAACAGAAATGGACAGACAAGCCCAATGAACTGAGAACGATGCTAACTTGGATAAACAACTATTAGGTACAAAACTGGATGTAATTGAGCCAGCTACTCAACAGTTTCAAATGTGGAGATTGGATCTTGTCAAACAACAAGGGATTATTTACAAAGGAGCTAGGTTCCTAAAACAGAAAAGAAGATTTCTCTGTTTGATTCAAAGGACACTACAAGATAAAAAAAATGACTTGCTTATAGATATAGTGGCCTTGTTATGGAAACCCGTTTGGCATAAAAGGAAAGCTAGAATAAGATTTAAGAATGTGGTTAAAGGTTTTATGTAATGATTTTAAAAGGCTTATTAGATATGGATCAATTTATGGCTTATGACAGTTAAATAAGATGTTAGATTGAATAAAAATTAATCAAGGGTCTGAACTTAATAATAAGGTGTTTATCTATGTATTAATATATTTTGGATATAGTAACTTTGAGGAGGTTAAAGAAATGTGATATTGACGTTGAGGGATTGATTATTAGATTATAAAGTATTATAGAAATAGAAAGGTTTTTTTAACTTTGCTCTGTTTTGTTCTTTGTTCTTTTTTTTCTGATATGAACTAATATACTTTTTTAATATATACATTAGAACTGATGGTTATTTTGTAATGGAAGAAGAATAGGGAAAAATAAGAAATGATATTAATAAATGTTTATTGAATACGTTAAGGCAAAAGGTAATGGGGAGATTTCCGAAGTGTTAATTACGTTCTTAGATTAGAAATATGGAACATAGTAACTGAAATAAGTAAACTTCATACAGGAGTTGGATTTGTGGATCTATTTAGATGAAAGGTTATTGAGGATTGATAAGATTGACCTAGTTGTATTGAAATATATCAATTTGAATATAATACGTTATTAGAGGGAAAGAGAGGGGGGTTTTCTGTTTTTTCTTTCTTTTTCTTTTTTAATGATTTAATTTGATTTTTATGGGTATGACTTTGTTGTGTGGATAATTGATTGCCCTGCCACCACGTTGTTTCGTAAGCACTTGTCTGTAAAATGAAAAAAACAATAAAACTTGTTTAAATAAATAAATAAATAAAAACCTGAGTTTCAAGTAGGTCTATGACAGACTAAACATCTTTGAAAGAGCAGAGATGGCATTGTAGCAGAGATTGGCATCTAGAGGCCAACGCTGGATGCGGAAATCTCTCTGGATAAAGAATAGATCAGGAGATATCCCACTTGCATTTTGGCCAGCTTCTCCTTATAAGCAAACTTTCAGGAGTAGAAGTTTTTGTATTTCACCTATGAGATGAGCAGCTGGGAGTCACAAGATCCCATCTATACACACAACTTCCATGTAGCCTCTGCAGACAATTAGCCCAACTGAACCTTATTTCTTATTCACCTTTGTCATTACTTATTTTACAATTAAAGATAGATTTTCTTTTGTGAGAGGATAACACTCCTCTTGGGGATTTTTATTTTTCTCTGGATTAGAAATCAAAGAAAGTTTTACAGACTTAGAAACTACTATATTTTTTGGGTAAAAGGTTTAATAAGGAGATGATTTAAAAAAGTTTGAAAGTGGACAGAGGGGATAGTTATTTTTAAAAGATTATTTTTTTAATGAAAGTACTTTGGAATAAATATAATTAAATTAGGAAAGTAAATTGAGCATTTGTGGGAATGGTTTCTGTTTATTACTAAAATTTTATAAAACAAAAGGTAAGTGTAACATGAGTACATTGTGTGCCTGTCTATAACCATGAAGATTTAGATGTGACATTTGACTGTAATTACAGAGTGAAAGGATCAAAGGCACAGGAAGATTTTAAAAAAAGAAGGGTGCTTTTTTTCTTTTCCCGTGTTTGAGACATTTTTAGTTTTGGATCACACTTTAATAGCAACAACTCAGAACATTGCATGAGTGGAGAGGAGGAGGGGATCATTAGAACAGCCTGCAGAGAGAAGAATTACATTAAATTAACTTCAGAAAATATTTGACCATCTTGGCAGCAAACTGAGTCACTTGAGACTAAATTTTCAGCTTTTGAAAAAAGAATAGATGAAAGACTTGTGAATATGAAAGTTAAGATGAAAGAATAAGTTTAAAATGGAAGAGTCTGCAAAACAAATGCCTGGAGATATGAAACAAATTAGTGTAAAACTGGACATTTTAGAACTGAGATTCAGACTTCATTTAGAACTGTGTGTAGGCATCGATGCATATCTACACTGTGAAGCGATTGATGGGTAAATTTAGATTGCAGAAGATTGCAGAAAGGCCAATGTGCACACCTGCTAAATCTTAACTATATGTTGTGTGGAGATGGTCATCCTGCATGCTGATTGGTCAATCTGACTATGTTTTCTGGGCTTTGTTGTTTGAGACAGAATGTTAACTTCACAGACATATAAATGCAACAGCTATGTAACCAACTCCGAGTGACAGACACGTAAGTACTCTGACGTGCAGTGATATAGAAATCTGCTCCAGGCTTTAGAGCTATTCCCAGAGGTTTATGATAAAAATATTCAATAAAATATTACAAATTGGGGGGGATTTTGAAGAGTTGAATACAGACAGAAATAAATAAAGTTTATGGAATAAATTCAAGATTTGTAAGAACAAGAAATGTTCCAAGGATGTTTTGGTGCACTTCTTAAGGAAGAAGATAAAAGATCAAGCTTTGTAATAGCATTTTAATACTGGACTGAACATTGATAATAAAAATATAATTATTTTATTAGACCTTTGTAAAAAATTTTTCCTGACTAAAAGATTGAAGCAGAAAAATATCCCATTTTGATGGGAGGAACTGGAAATTGAGATGTTTTTACTATTAAATAACAGTATTTCATTTGAATTCTGATCAAAAGACAAGAGAGTTTCTATAAAATTTTAAAAAAGAACTGGAGGATATTTCAGTGGAGATGTTAGAAGAGATAACATTAAAAATCACAACAGATCCAACAGGAATCTGAAAAGGATGGTTCCAAATTCTGCACTAAATATTTGACTTTATTATGGAGTACAAATGCTTAACGTGGAATATAAATGGAGTGCCCAAATTTGATAATGTGATAATGGGGATGTTACGATGGTCATAAGGTCAGGACTGATTATCAGTCACTATTTTTCAGTGCTGCTGTAATTTAAACTGTCACTAAACAAATGGTACTATACTTTTATTTGTTACAAAGGAAACCGGAAGCTTCTTCTATTTCTTTTTATCTTTTCTTTCTGTACTTTTCTTTTTCTCTCTTTCTTTCTTTGTTTACTTTTGTATAAGTTTGTGTTACATCTTAAATGTTCTCTCTAAACCTTTTTGTTCTCTTTACAACTTTTAATGATATATACAAGATTAAAAACTAATAAAATTATTTTTTAAAAGAAAAGAAGCTAAAATAATAGGGTTTAAGAGTCACGAGGACATATTCATTACTTAACTAAATAACAAAAAATATAGACCTGAAAATGCTAATTTTGAAAACAAGGAAGTTTAGTTATATATGTCAGGGGTCCCCAACCCCCGATCTGTGGACTGGAACTGGGCCACGGCATGCCAGCAACTGGTCCACACAAACAAGCAAAGCCCCAACTGTGGGATGCAGGCAGCACACAAAACCACCATGGAACTGGTCCCTGGTGCCCAAAAGGTTGGGGACCTCTGATACATGTAACTACAATGGAAGAGTGAAATAGAAATAAAGATACTACTGTAAAACAACAAACATAAAGCTAACATTATAATACTTTACAGACAGTGGATTTGTTTTCTGAATAAAGAAGTTCATATCTTAAATTCTCCTAAATTAGCCATGTATTTCCAAAACGCAGCATAAATATTGGCATGTTTTATTACTATCCATTAAACGAAAGTAGGTGCCTGTGTGAACAAATGAGTATAGTACAACCAAAACAGAGATCAGTATTTGTATGTTACTTTAGATATGCGGAACAGGTTAGGGTTAGGGTTGGGGTTGGGGTTAGGGTTTTTTTAAATAACATTCTCAATATTTAGCAAACAGCATATCTGGGTTCATGTGTTTATTAGTTTCCAGTCATTGTTTTTGTCTGCATTATTTAATAATTGTTTAATAAAAAGGGCATATCTGACACATTGACTACCTAAGGCATATACAGGAGCCTGCAAAAGTCTCAGCTCTTTAACCAATAGCAGAGAGATGCTGTGCTCACTCTTGTGTATAGGCTGAAGTACCGCTGTTGAGTTATTTTAAAGCATGTGCAGTGTAACTGAATACACTGTGGACATTAAAACTTCCCAGAAAGCAAAAGAAGATTCCTGTACAAGTGATAAGCTTTACTAAAGAATATGAAGAGTTGGATATTGCACTCATCTACAGGTGAAACTCAAAAAATTAGAATATTGTGCAAAAGTTCATTTATTTCAGTAATGCAACTTAAAAGGTGAACCTAATATATAAGATATACTCATTACATGCAAAGCAAGATAGTTCAAGCCGTGATGTGTCATAAGTGAGATGATTATGGCTTACAGCTCATGAAAACCCCAAATCCACAATCTCAGAAAATTAGAATATTGTGAAAAGGTTCAATATTCTAGGCTCAAAGTGTCCCACTCTAATCAGCTAACACCTGCAAAGGGTTCCTGAGCTTTTAAATGGTCTCTCAGTCTGGTTCAGTAGGAATCACAATCATGGGAAAGACTGCTGACCTGACAGTTGTGCAGAAAACCATCATTGACACCCTCCATAAGGAGGGAAAGCCTCAAAAGGTAATTGCAAAAGAAGTTGGATGTTCCCAAAATGCTGTATCAAAGCACATTAATAGAAAGTTATGTGGAAGGGGAAAGTGTGGAAGAAAAAGGTGCACAAGCAGCAGGGATGACCACAGCCTGGAGAGGATTGTCAGGAAAAGGCCATTCAAAAGTGTTAGGGACTTTCACAAGGAGTGGACTGAGGCTGGAGTCAGTGCATGGACATGGGCTTCAAATGTCGTATTCCTCTTGTCAAGCTGCTCCTGAACAACAAACTACATGAGAAGCATCTTACCTGGGCTAAAGAAAAACAGAACTGCTCTGTTGCTCAGTGGTCCTTTTCTGATGAGAGCAACTTTTGCATCTCATTTGGGAACCAAGGACCCAGTGTCTGGAGGAAGAATGGAGAGGCACACACTGCCAAAAGCATCAAAACCTGGTTCAATGACCATGGGATTACTGTGCTTGATTGGCCAGCAAACTCGCCTGACCTGAACCCCATAGAGAATCTATGGGGCATTGCCAAGAGAAAGATGAGAGACATCAAACCGAACAATGCAGAAGAGCTGAAGGCAGCTATTGAAGCATCCTGGTCTTCCATAACACCTCAGAAGTGCCACAGGCTGATAGCTTCCATGCCATGCCGCATTGAGGCAGTAATTGCTGCAAAAGGGGCCCAAACCAAGCATACATATGCATGCTTATACTTTTCAGAGGTCCGATATTGTTCTATGTACAATCCTTGTTTTATTGATTGCATGTAATATTCTAATTTTCTGAGATTGTGGATTTGGGGTTTTCATGAGCTGTAAGCCATAATCATCTCATTTATGACACATCACGGCTTGAACTATCTTGCTTTGCATGTAATGAGTCTATCTCATATATTAGGTTCACCTTTTAAGTTGCATTACTGAAATAAATGAAGTTTTGCACGATATTCTAATTTTTCGAGTTTCATCTGTACATCCAGTCTAGAAGAAGATAAAGAAAGCTGGAAGGAACCCAACATCATTTTAAGAATGAAGATATCACCAAAGTCACTCATAGACAACCATCAAACCCAGTACTAATTTTTGTGTAGATTTTTTTCTGCAGAACTGTACTATTATTTAAACAGTGCAGCCAACTATTGATGAAAATAATGCAATTTTTGTCAGTGTACAGGAAAAATGATGCCAAGATTATCAGTGATCTTTCAGCAGGACAATTCTCTGAAAGTAGATGGATCTTTATGATCCAAATAAAAATAGACACAATAAATTTATTATATAAATCAGTAGCAGAATAAAATGACTTAATTTTTTCCAAATAAAATGACTTAGTTTTTTGCAAAGATGTTGAGACAAGGTGACACAGTCAGCAATCATCTCTCTTCAGCCACAGTTCTGCCTTTGTAAAATTCAGCAATATGAGAAAAACTCTTCCCATTGTTTCATGTTTCAGGAATTTCTCAGAGAATGCTTGCCTTTGTTAACATTAATATTGTACTTTGCTCTATCAATTACTTTAATTTATCAATGATATCATTATGTAAAATTTAAGTGTTTACTTGATATGAGTCTAAGAAGATTTGAACAGGTGAGTAGATTCAATGAAACATTGCTTAATGACCATATTGAAGTAGATTTGCAAACTGATGCACAATCCTGTTCCAAAATAAGAAATCAAATTAGATGATAGAAATTGCTTTGGATTTTTTGTATAAATTTTTATTAGTTTTTATAGAATTAGGGATGAGGTGGGATTGGGATTGGGATTTGGGTTCGGGTTAGGATTAGGGTTGGGGTTGGGGTTTTTCCAAATAACATTCTCAATGTTTAACAAACAGCATAATGTCTGGGTTCGTGTGTTTAACAAGAAATAATAGATAATAGTTAATTATCACAAACAATATGTTAATTAATCGCTCGATAGTCTTCTTCTTAGTAATATAAATTCAAGGTTACATATCACATTCCTTTTTCTCTAACTCATATTTTTAGTCATTGATAGAAATTATCCCATGTTCTAAAATACACTGAGTCTTCTTTCTCTTTTATCTTTAAAGTCAATCTGTCCATTTCTGCACACTCTAAAATTTTCTTAATTAATACTTCTTCAATTAGTACTTCTTCATTTTTCCAATGTTGGGCAAGTACAATTCTTGCTGCAATTAGTATGTGTAGAATTAAATATATACAGTCTTTCTCATAATTTGCTCATATTATTCCTAAAAAAATAATTCTGGTTTAAAGTCTATTTGTTTTTTAGTCATTTTCTCCAGCCATAAATGTATTTTTCACCATAAGAACATAAGAACATAAGAAGAGCCATGCTGAATCAGGCCAAAGCCCATCGAGTCCAGCATTCTGTGTCACACAGTGGCCCACCAATTGTACATGGGGATATTGAGCAGAAAGAGAAGGCAAAACCCTCCCTTTCCCTTGACCCCCAACAAATGGTACCCAAGGGAATCCTGCCTGCCTCAACCAACATAGAGGCGGCACATGGACATCCGTTTTAATAACCACCGATACACTTTGCATCCATGAATCTATCTAGCCCTGCCTTGAAGCTGTCAAGGCTGACAGCTGTCACGACCCCTTCAGGAAGTGAATTCCATAAATCAACGACCCTCTGGGTGAAGAAATATTTCCCTTTATTTGTCCTCACTTTCTTAGCTATGAGCTTTAGGGAGTGCCCCCTTGTCCTGGTATTGTGTGATAGAGAAAAGAATTTTTCTCTATCCACCTTTTCTATCCCATGCATGATTTTATACACTTCGATCAAGTCACCCCTTAAACGCCGTCTTTCAAGGCTGAAGAGACCAAGGCGTTGCAATCTGGTTTCATAAGGGAGGCGCTCCATTTCCTTGATCATTCTTGTTGCCCTTTTTTGCACCTTTTCCAGTTCCATTATATCCTTCTTGAGGTGCGGTGACCAGAACTGTACACAGTACTCCAAGTGTGGTCTCACCATCGATTTGTACAGAGGCAATACAACACTTGCTGACTTATTTTCGATTCCCTTCCTAATCATGCCAAGCATGGAACTTGCTTTTTTTTACTGCTGCTGCGCATTAAGTTGACATCTTCATCGAGCTGTCCACCAAAACCCCAAGATCCCTTTCTTGGGTTGTCTCAGAAAGTTTGGTCCCCATCAGTTGGTAAGTATAATTGGGGTTCTTTGCCCCGATGTGCATAACTTTGAACTTGTTTAGGTTAAAATGCATTTGACACTTTGTTGCCCACTCACACAATTTCGAGAGATCCTTCTGGAGCTCCCGACAATCAGTTTCACTTTTTACAACCCGGAACAATTTAGTGTCATCAGCAAACTTGGCTACCTCACTATTAACTTCTACATCCAGATCATTGATGAATAAATTAAAAAGTAAAGGTCCCAAAACTGAACCTTGGGGTACACCACTTCTCACTTCTTTCCATCCGGAGAATTGTCCATTTATTGCCACCCTTTGCTTCCTACAATTTAGCCAGTTACCAATCCAGGACAAGACCTGTCCTCTAATTCCGTGGCTGGAGAGCTTTTTTAGGAGCCTTTGGTGAGGAACTTTGTCAAAAGCCTTTTGAAAGTCAAGATATACAATATCAACTGGGGCCCCTTTATCTATGTATTTATTTACACCCTCAAAGAATTCTAACAAGTTAGTAAGACATGATTTGCCTTTGCAGAAACCATGTTGATTTTCTTTCAGCAATGCCTGTTTTTCTATGTGCCCTGTAATTTTATCTTTAATAATGGTTTCCATCAGTTTGCCTGGAACTGAGGTTAGACTGACTGGTCTATAGTTTCCTGGATCACCTCTGGATCCTTTCTTGAAGATTGGGGTTATATTTGCTTCCCTCCAATCCTCCGGTACAGTGCCTGATCTTAGAGAAAGATTATATATTTTAGCTAGAAGTTCAGCAATTTCACACTTGAGTTCCTTGAGAATTCTAGGGTGGATGCCATCTGGACCCGGCGATTTGTTGACGTTTAGTTTAGAAAGGCATGCAAGAACATCTTCCTTGTTTATCTCTATCAGGTTTAATTCTTCTATTTCCCTCCCTGGGAAAACTAATTCAGTGGCAGGCAAATGTTCTCTATCCTCCTCGGTGAAAACGGAGGCAAAGAAGTCATTTAGCCTCTCAGCAATCTCCTTGTCTTCTCTGATTATCCCCTTCTGACCATTGTTATCAAGTGGCCCAACTGATTTTCTGGTTGGGTTTCTGCTTCTGATGTACTTAAAAAAGGTTTTGTTATTATTTTTAATATTCTTAGCTATATGCTCCTCAAAGTCTCTCTTGGCTTTCATGACTATCGCCTTGCATTTGGTCTGCCAGAGTTTGTGATCCCTCCTGTTCTCCTCGGTAGGAAGAGCGTTCCATTTCTTAAATGAGTTTTTCTTCTTTCCAATAACCTCCTTTACCTCATTCGTAAGCCATACTGGTATCCTCTTGGACTTTCCAATCCTCTTTCTTCTTTTAGGAATGCATTTTATTTGAGCCTGCTGTAATGTATTTTTAAACAGTTTCCAAGCATTTTGGAGGGATTTGACTTTTTTTACTGTTCCTTTTAGTTTCTTCTTTACTATTTTCCTCATTTTGTCAAAATTTCCTCTGTGAAAGTTTAAGGTCTCTGTGTTAGTTTTCACTGACAATTTGCTATCCATGGTTAAGTTGAAGGTTATTGTGTTGTGATCGCTGGTTCCTATGGGCTCGGTTACAAGGACATCATGAACCAAATCCTGTGTATTAGTTAGAACCAAGTCCAGGATCCCCTTTCCCCTGGTAGGTTCCATGACCATCTGCTCAAGGGAATAATCGGCTAACATGTCGAGGAACCTTGTCTCTCTTTCATGTGTAGAACAAGAATTTACCCAATCTATTTGGGGATAGTTGAAGTCCCCCATTATGACTACCCTATTTCTTTTTGAGGCCTCCTTAAATTCTTTTTCCAAATAGCAATCTGCCTCTGGAGTTTGGTTGGGAGGGCGATAGCAGATCCCTAACGTCAGATTAGTTTCCTGTCCTGGGATTTTTATCCACAATGTTTCTGTGGGTGAGTTTGAATTTTCTTGAATTTCGAGTTCATGAGATTCTAACTCCTCATTTATGTACAAGGCCACGCCACCACCATTTCTCCCTCTCCTGTCCATCCTATACAATTTGTAACCTGGAATCCTTGTGTCCCATTGGTTTTCATCCGTCCACCAGGTTTCTGTTATGCCGATAATATCAATATTATTTTCCTTCACCAAGCATTCCAATTCCCCTATTTTTGCTCGAATGCTTCTAGCATTTGTGTACAGACCTTTATATGTAATTTTCTGGTGCACTTTCAACTTTGACTGTGGATTTTGACTGTAGAATTTGGTTGTAGAATTTGTAGATGGTCTACCATGTCCTTCTGCTTGACTATTACAATTTAGTTTTCCTGTTGACTCACCAATGTGTGCATAAATTCTTCCCTCCATATTAGGCAGTGCGCCTTCTCGAACCGGAAGCTGCCCAGCTCCTATCGACTTGCCCCTATGAATTAGTTTAAAAGCTGCTCTGAAACCTTTTTAATATTAATCGCCAACAGTCTGGTTCCATTATGGTTCAAATGTAACCCGTCCCTTCTGTACAGGTGTGGCTTGTCCCAAAATGTTTCCCAGTTCCTAATGAATCTAAACCCTTCCTCCCGGCACCACTGCCTCATCCACGCATTGAAGCTCCTGAGCTCTGCCTGTCTAGCTGGCCCTGCGCGTGGAACAGGTAGCATTTCTGAGAATGCAACCTTGGGGGTCCTGGACTTTAATCTTCTACCTAGCAACCTAAATTTGGCTTCCAGGACCTTCCGCTTAGCTTTTCCAATGTCATTGGTACCGACATGTACCACAACAGTTGGCTCCACCCCAGCACTGTCTATCAGCCTGTCTAGATGCCTCGTGATGTCCACAACCTTTGCACCCGGCAGGCAGTTTACCATGCGGTCAACGCTTCCATCACAAACTCGTCTCTCTATATTTCTAACAATTGAATCACCCACTACAAGAAGCCCCCCTCCCACCACCCGCGGAGAAGTATCCTCGGTGCAAGAGGATATGGGCACATCCTCCAGGGAAGGGGTCTCAACTAAGGGAGCCTGTCCCTCTTCCACAGATTGATGTCCTCCCTGCCCAAGATCTCCATTCTCCACAGCAGCTGGAGAGCTGCTCAGCATGGAGTGGGACGCTCCTGCTGCATCCCTGAAGATCTTCTCCTGCCTCGCTATCTCTCTCTGCTTCTCCAGGTCTGCTACCTTGGCTTCAAGGGAAAGAACCTGTTCCCTGAGAGCCAGGAGCTCATTGCACCGATCACACACCCAAGACTTCTGTCCAGCAGACAGATAGTCATACATGTGACACTCAATACAAAACACGGGGAAGCTCCCCTTCGTCTGGTGGCTATCTATCTCCATTTCTTGTTATTATATGTTTGCTGTTATTATTATACTAGTTATTATTTTAAAAAAAACACACAACTTTTTTTGGGTTGTTCAAATTTTTTGTTTTGGTCTCAGTTTACTTTTTGGATTTTTTTTTTCTTACTTGTTTTAGGATTTTATCACGCGCCATCAGGGGTGCGATGGCTGCTAAAAAAAAGGTGAATTTGTAATTAAACAAGAAACCCCACAAACTTACCAGGGCTCAGCAGGTTCCTTGCCCCACAAGGAAGAATGAGCTGCTTGCTCCCAGCTACCAGGGATTAGCCAGCAGGGGGGCTGCAGCAGAAAGCTCCACCCCCTCCAAACCTGTGCTGAGGGCAAACTTTAGAAGAAAGGGGAAGGAGAAACCCCTTTTATGGCTTCTAAAGAATGAAAAAAAGGTGAATTTGTAATTAAACAAGAAACCCCACAAACTTACCAGGGCTCAGCAGGTAATTCTTCCCAAGGTTCCCGCCAAGTTCTCTAGTCCCCTTTTATTTCCTGTTTTAATTCCTTATTTGAAAGAGCTCTGCCCAAGCAAAAGCAAAAGCAACTGCCTCTCTGGCCCACAAGGAAGAGTGAGCTGCTTGCTCCCAGCTACCAGGGATTAGCCAGCAGGGGGGCTGCAGCAGAAAGCTCCACCCCCTCCAAACCTGTGCTGAGGGCAAACTTTAGAAGAAAGAGGAAGGAGAAACCCTACAAACTTACCAGGGCTCAGCAGTCCCCTTTTATTTCCTGTTTTAATTCCTTATTTGAAAGAGCTCTGCCCAAGCAAAAGCAAAAGCAGCTGCCTCTCTGGCCCACAAGGAAGAGTCCAACTTTTTACTTTAGGGCATGTCCACCACATATGGTAATAAGTACCTGATCTTTGCTTGCATTTCCAACACTTGTTTGAAGTATTTTTAAATATTTTTGCAAATCTCACTGGTGTCATATGCCATCTATAAAACATTTTAAATAAGTTTTCTTTATATGTCACTGCTTTCATTAATTTAGCATTTCTTTCCCATAACTTTTGCCAGTTTTCTAATTCTATATTCTTCCAATATAAAAACCAAGTCACCTGCAAATGATTGTAGTTTATATTTTTCATCTTTTATCTCTAGTAATTTAATTTCCATATCTTGTTTGATGTTTCTATTCAATACTTCCAGTGTTAGTATAAATAATAATGGAGATAGTGGCATCCCTTTCATTACACAATTCTTTCAATATAGGACTTAGTATATCTTGTAATGACTTAAAAAGCTCTTCAGGTAATCCATCTGGATCTGGAGTCTTATTCTTTTTTGCCTTTTTATAGCCTCTGTAATCTCCATCATTGATATTTTTCCATTTAATATATTTTGAATATTATCTGAAACTTTTGGTAAGTCTGCTTTTTTAAAATACTGCTGTATTTTTTCTTTTTAAATTTCCTCTGCATTGTAAAGTATCACGTAATAGTCTTTGATATTTTTTTAAATTGTACCATTTTGAAACTGTAATTCACCTTTTGAATCTTGCATCTTATTTATCAGTTTTTTTCTCTTTTTCTTTTTTCAGTCTATGTGCTAACCATCTTCCCAGTTTATTGGCATTTTCAAAAAAGTTCTGTTTAGCCCTTTTAATCTTTTAAGCCATTATTTCTGTCTCAGCTAGATTTGATTTGTGTTTTATTATCTCCATTTGTTTCTTAAGTATTTTCTTTTGTGGATTTATTTGTAATTCTGATTCTAACTTTCTGAATTCTTCCTTCAACTTTAACTGTTGTTGTTTCTTTTCTTTATTCTTTTTAGCGGTATAGGTTATAGCCAACCCTCTGAATTATGCTTTAGCCGTATCCCACACATTTTGAAGTCACTAGTTGTATAAATTCTTTTTCTTTCAATATAGATTTGTTCAAGGACCATCTTAATTTTTTCTTGGTTTCTCTCCAAGTGATCTTTATTGGGTTATAATCTGCCCAAACATTAGTTTTTATCTCAATTTCTTGTATCATTGTATTAAGTTCCAAAGATGTCCATATCATATCAATTCTAGACCAAGATTTATATCTATTTGAGTAAAATGTATATTGTAATTTCTTTGAATTTTTTTCTCTCCATATATCTTGAATACAGAGTTCTTCTGTCATTTTTAAAAATGCTTTAGGTAATATATTCTCTCCTTTCCTCCCTTGTTTAGCGCTTTTATAGTCCAAATTTCCATCTGTTATTGTATTAAAGTCTCTCATTATACAAAGATTTTGATAGTTCAATTCTAATATTTTTAATGTAATTTTTGGTAAAATTGTTTTTGTTTATCATTTGTTGCATATATTGCTACCATCAGTATCTGTTTTTGATCCATCATTAATATTCTCCCCGCATAAGTTTGTTTAGTGTTCATCATTTCTTTAATATTTTGGATTATTTGTTAGTTAACTTTAACCATCTGTTTAAAAAAGCGGTTCTCAACCTATGGGTCGCAACCCCATTAGTGGTCGAACGGCCATTTCACGGGGGTCGCCAAACGCCGCAGTCCGCCATTTTTTTCCCATTTTTTGGGCCGACGCAGGGGGCAGCACTGCGCATGTGTGGGGTAGCACCGCGCATGCGCGATGCAGACCGTTGCACCACGCATGTGTGATGCGGGCCGTTGTGCCGTGCATGCGCGATGGGGGCCGTCGTGCCGCGCATGCGCGATGCGGGCCATTACGTGCGTGCCGCGCATGCGCGATGTGGGCCATTACGTGCGTGCCACGCATGCGCGATGCGGGCCATTGTGCCACGCATGCACGATGTGGGCCATTGCGCCGTGCATGCGCGGTTCAGGCCACCGCGCGCACCGCGCATGCACGGTTCGGGCCATCACGCACGCTACGCATGCACGGTTCGGGCCGTCGCGCATGCACGTTCGGGCCGTCGTGCGGGCATGCACGGTTCAGGCTGTCGCGTGCGCCATGCATGCGCGGTTCGTGGCGTCGCGCCCACGCTGTGCGTGCGCAGTTCGTGGCGTCACGCCACACATGCGCGGTTCGGGGCATCACGCCACACATGCGCGATGTGGGCCGTCACACCGCACATACGTGGCGCAGGGCGGGGTCTTGGCCTGAAAAAGGTTGAGAACCGCTGGTTTAAAATTTTCAATTTGAGAGTCCATGCTATTAATTTATTGATTCATTTTATCAAGATTACTTTTCATCTCCTCGTGGTTTCTCGTTGTAGCCACCATGTGAGTAGCAATTGCCTCTTGAATTGCTTGTAACGTTGCTTGAGTTTCCTTTTGGAAGTTATTAGCCTTTTCTTGTTGGAGCATTGTATCAATTGATCTCTGATAAACTGGACTTGCAGAAGCAGAATAGGGAGCAGAGGTTCCTTTTTTCCAACTTTAGATAGATTGGGGATGCTCATTTTTTATCTTTTAATCATACTTTATAATCCACCAAGTAAATCAGAATTTGTAATCCAATAGGCTCCTAACAAATAGGAGAGGTAAATAATAAAAAATAATAAGTAATAAAAAAGAACAAAAGGGAAAAAAGAAAAAAATATACCAAAATTTGTAATCCAAAATGTTCTATTAGTAGAAATGTCTTGTTATTCATTCTATCAAAACAGCTTGTAAAAATTCCAGGTCAAGTTGTATTTGTAATCCAGGGAAGTCAGATGACTTCAAAAACAATTTTTATTTATAATTGCAATCAATCCTGTAGAAAAGGGCAATCCAAAAAGAGTATTCTCTTTTCCAGCCACAATCTTCAGGACTATAAATTCCAAGGACACCAGAAAGTTTAAACTATAAGCTGTGTCTGGGCATCTAGCCAAGTTTTAGAGCTCCAGTCAAAACAACTTAGTAAGATAAAAAAAAGCAAGGTTAAATGTAGTTCTCAGTTCTGCCACTAGATGTCATTAGATGTCCATTCCCACCAAACTTTAAAAAGTTAAAAAGTTAAAATCCTATGGTTTCCAAACAAGGAATAAATAAAAAAAGATTTTTAAATGCAAAAGTTTCCCAAATTATCCTTTTATCCCTCAATTATCTTCACAATATTGTTATAAGTCAGTTTTAATTTCCCCAAAGCTTAAACCAGTGCTTATAGTTCAGGAGGGAGGAGTAGAAAAAAATCCCCCCTCCCTAAAGCTTGGGGATTTCTTGCTTTTGCGTGCTTTTTTTCCATAACCGGTATTTTTCACTTGTAGAGAGGTAAGGACAGTAATCTCACCAGATCAGCTGTTTTGCTTTCCGCTTGTTAGTATTCGTTGTCTCTGATGATCAGCTGCTTCTGGCTAACTGCATGGGTGCAGTCAACCTTTCTTCCTGCCAGTCCCGAGGGCTACTTTGGATCAAGTGGGTCAGCTACCACTGGCCCATGATCTACAAAGTTTCGCCCTATGGCCAGTTGCTTCTACAGGACAACTTTCAATCCTATTGGACCCCCAGCTGGTAGAAAATGGGCCTGGGAAACGGAGCTTCATTCTCCTGCGGCCATGTTATCACAACATCACCACTTATTTTAATAGGTCAGTCAGGAGAGGAATATCTGATGAATCCCAATTTCAGTTAAATTGGAATTTGTGTCATCATTTATGTACATTTTCACCATATGTATACATGTGTGATTGTTATAAATGGTATCACTTAGACTTAGACTTCAATCTGACCTTCACTTTAAAGTTGGCACAAAAAGAATTGTATCCAAAATTCATTAAATCAGGGTACATTAAACTCATGCTGTATTGATTACACATCTATAATATTTTCGTCATGGGAGGCAAACAACTGAAATAAAATTTGGGCCACAAGGAAAGTTACAAAGTGATAAAGAAACATGTAATAGAAAGATAGATCCTTTGCTGTCTACTTTATATGAATAAAACAAGCTCAAAGGAAAATAGAAAAAAAGACACCAAAGTCTCTTTCTCTCTGTGGGAAAAAAAACTATAGAAATTGAAGGAAATATTTTAGCATAGTTTTAATTTATGTTCATTTTTAATTTCTTCTTCCACTTGTCTAGGGTTGAATTTTATTTGCCATATTATTTTCTGCTGTTCCATATGGCTAAGATTCTAACCTCTAAACCTAACCCTATCTACAAAAGAAAAGATCTGTATTTCTTGAATTTCAGTCAGTGAAGTCTTGGTGGCTGGGAGTCCCTACATATTAAAACAACAGCAACAGGCCAATTTTTGATGACACTATTGCAGCTGCATCCTTGAGGGTTTCTTTTTTACCATATCTTGTGGACAGCCCTGTTTATGGCAGATGTTAATTTAGGGTTGGGTTGCAAAGATGCAATCTTCTGGATCCTTAGGAGTAAGCACTATTAAATAAATGGGGATGTATTCCTAGTAACCATAAAGAGAGCCAAGCTGCACATTGCAGTACTTCTGAATAAAATGGGGGATGCTTCTGGACATTGATTATATAATTAATTAGCAATCATAAAGCCCCAAAGAGGGAATTGTATATGTTAAACACAAAAGTAAATATTTTCTCAGGAGAGATGATGAGTATTGATGTAGAAAAGTCTACGCATCTCCTTTTGGCTAACACATCTAAATTTCTATTTAGCAGAGTGGAGGAGGGGGAAAGAAAGAGAAAAAGAAAAGAAAAAACCCACAAAATCAGAAGACTTTGAAATTATTCATTCCCATTCCACTAATTTTGATAGAATCTAGGTCCTACAAATGGCATCTAGATGCTATTTAGCCTTAATATTATTCTGACCCTGAACAATAGTAATGAATGCTATTTCCTTTATAAACCAGAGTGTGCTGACTTTACTATTAAAGGTTTAAGCATTATATACATTAAGCAGTAAAATAAATAAATGCTATCCATTGGGTGCCCATTTACTTTGTTGCTACTTTGTCATGCCACTGCTTGTAATCAGTCTGTGCGATCTTCTTGCAGCAGCTTACCAGGTGGTCTACTGTTTCTTCAGCGTCTTTGCATACGTGGCACTTACTGTCTGTTGCTGTCTTCTCAATTTTGACTTGTATGCATTTGTCCTTAAGGCTTGGTCTTGTGCAGCCAGAATTAGTCCCTCGGTCTCTTTCTTCAATTTTCCTGCTCTTAGCCATTGCCAGGCCTTGTTATTATCTGCTTTCCCAGCTATTATTTTTAATGTACTGGCCATGTAGTGCTTTGTCTTCCCATGCCTCTATTCTGTTCTTCATTTGGTCTTTCTTGTAGGCCAGTTTGGTCTCTCCAGTAATCAGTAAGCCTTCCTGATATACTAATTTCAGTGCATCATCATCATTGTCCTTCAGATATTCTTCCAAAGCCATTTTTTCTTCTTCAACCATCTGATGTACTTGTAGCATTCCACGCCCACCTATTTGCCTTGGTAGATAAAGTCTGTCAATGTCACTGCGTGGATGAAGGGCATGATTCATTGTCATTATTTTTCTGGTCTTCCTATCCATTGCTTTTAGTTCTGCTTGAGTCCAGTACACTATTCCAACTGTGTATCTAATGACTGGAATTGCCCAGGTGTTGATTGCCTTTATGGTATTTCCTCCATTGAGTTTGGACTTTAAGATCTTCTTCACTCTCTTGATGTATTCAACTCTAATCTTTTTCTTGACTATTGTTGTTGTTGTTGTTGTTGTTGTTGTTATCAATTTAAAATGGCTTTGCCACATACTTTACAATCACAACTGTTAACTCTTTATTTGGGGAGGGGGTTTGGAAAATGCATCATGTCATGCCAAATTCAGTAACCCTATGCCAGGCACGTTAAACTCGTGATGTCACATGATGTTGTGCAAGTATTGGGATGGTTTTGCCATTGCCAGTAATGGGGTGTGCGCAGCTTCCAGATGACGCATCCGGCCTATGGGCTGGCAGTTTGACACCCTTGCCCTATGCTGTTTTCTAGTTATAAAATGATATTGTAGCAACCTGCAGGAATAACTGGAATAGGGTCACTGAGCCTTTAGCCTCCTCTAGTTATTTTAATGCAGCTGAATGCAAGCTGGCAGAGAATGAGAAATGTAGCACTCTAGCTGGAGTAGCTGACACCTGCTGTGAACAAAATTGACTAGGAGAATGTGATTCTAATAAGTTAGACTTGGAAGAGGCATCTCATGATAAAAGAAATGTTTCTTATTACAAACATGTTTCTACATTACATGCCCAGTTGAGCTTGATTTTTGAAAAATAGGAAAATGAAACAGTTGGGCATTCTATTTGCTTGAGTTTGTGCAAGCTGAATAGTGCTTCCTAAACTTGATTTACAACAGCCTGATATAAGGCATCTTAAAAAGTCATTATGGCTTTATTTGAAAATATAACATAAAATGCCCAGGGACCTATAGTTCTTTTGGCTTTTCATGACTCACTCTTCAGTTATCTTGTATAAAGACTAATGCTAATAATACGTTCAGCTTTTTATTTGTTTGTTTTGCAGTTTCACAGTTGAGTCCTTTAAAAAGTTTCTGGATCTCCTGAATTGCTACTTTTCATGCTGTCTTTTATTAGTTGTAGAATGCTTTCTGCCACCTCTATTGGACAAATAATGTTTAATATATTTCCTGAAATTGGTTTGGATCATCTCCTTTTTGCAGAAAAGAAAAAGCAAGTAATTTGGTTAATTTCTCTGTAGTCTTTTTTTTTTCCTTTCTGTACAAACCTCTCTGACTTAGTACTTCTTAATGCTTCAAGAATCAATTATTTTTAGACTCAATAGCAATTTAATTCCTTCTTTGATGCGAAAATTCGTTTAATTTGCCTTTGTTTAAGTTTTTCAGTCTTTTTTATAGCAAAAGATTCATACATAGCCAGCAATGTCTAATCTTCAATATTAAATAGACTAATCTTGTTTTCTCAATAATGTTCAAATGCAACAAGATGCTGGCAAGTTGAAGCGAACTGTGTTGGAAAATGTTCACAGTTACATGTGAGATGCTATGTGTGGTTTAGGGCAAAGAAACAGCATATTTCTTGTTATTTATAAAAATATTTATAATTGAGATAATGATGGGAAGTAAGGAAAAGGTTTTATGGATTGATAGGTGAACTAAAGAAGCAAGTACTATGAGATGGGAGACTTCTTTATGTGTTTGCCTCCTGCCTTTAAGATGGAAGGGAAGCATATCATTTCAAAAACCACTGCTAACACAATGTTATTTGACCAGCTTCATTCTGCAAGTTAGCCCAATATTTCTCACTGTAATTGCTTTTATGGGAAAGAAAAGGGGAAAAAAAGAGATCTTTGCAGATTGTGTGCAGGAGAGAAGTGTAAGTTGTCAGCCCTCACTCAATGTCAAATAAGACATAGGTCACTTTGATGAGGCTGATATTCCCCTTCAGCCAAATAAATTAGTGGCTATTATAATTGGACAACTACCATAGAATCTGGCATTGTGAAATAATATACAGCATTTATTTGGTTATGTAGACTTGAATAGTAAAGCAAAGTAGTGAGCCTTATTCAGGATGACAAGGTGGAAGCTTACCGCAAGGGGGTTGAAGGGTTGGTGAACTGGTGTAAGGAAAACAGCCTAGTTTTAAATACCAGAAAAACCAAAGAGATCATTGTTGATTTCAGAAAAGGCAGGCACAGCCACACTTCTCTGTGCATAAATGATTCACCTGTGGAAATGGTTACCAGCATCAAATTCCTGGGTGTGCAGCTAACGAGGAGGCTGACTTGGTCGCTCAACAGTGAGAAACTGGTGAAGCGGGCACAGCAGCACCTGCATTTTCTGCGCCGCATGAGAAAAGCACATATTCCTTCCCCTGTCCTGACCACTTTCTACAAGGGGACAATCGAGAGCATCCTGTCATACAGCATGGTGGTGAGAATGGCCGAAAAGATCATTGGCAGTTCCCTCCCTCCCATCCAGGACATAGCACAGAAGCGCTGCTTGAGCAGGGTCCGTAAGATTATCTGGGACACTACACATCCTCTTCATGACCTGTTTTCCTTGTTACCTTCTGGAAGGAGGCTTCGTGGTATCCGAAGCAGAACATCCAGATTCAGCCAGAGTTTCATTCCATACAGCATTAACCTTGCGAACTCTCAAGCTTCCTCCTTCCATTATATATTCAAGATGGACAATATTTAATATTTATTTGCTACGTATATGTAGGGATGTGAGTCTATACATATGTTGTTCATAGTAGGTGTGTGTCATGTATGTGTTTCACTTTGAGAGCGGGCAACTAAATTTCATTTTTGATGTGTGCCATCATGCCCACAGTATAAAAATGACAATAAAAAGTTATCTTATCTTATCTTAAAAAGCAATTAGTATTAGATTAGAGTTCTGAGCAGGCTCTATCTTTTCCCCCTGCAAAATACTTTGTGGTATACAGTATTTTCAACTGAGTTCTTTCAAGTTTATCATTGCATTTCTTTTCTTCTTTCAACATTATTAAATTTTTCATGAACAGATTTTAATTGAATAATTCACAGGAAACTAAAGCCAGATTGTAACTCCAAGTAGCTTCCATCAAAATTAACCCCATCAAAATGATCAATAAAATTTAGTTCAGAGCAAATACACACGTAATGCATAACATTATGCTATGTATCATCTGTTCTGCTGAATTTATGAGATCTTGAAATAGGATAGAAGTTACATACAGTAAATTGATTCTGCTTACACTCTCTCTCTCTCTCTCTTTCTCTCTCTCTCTCTCTCTCTCTCTCTCTCTCTCTCTCTCTCTCTCTCTCTCTCTCTCTCTCTCTCTCTCTCTCTCAGTTCCAGACATTGCTGAATTAGAAAGTTCAATGTTCATGAACTTTTTTTATTTTGTTGATTATTAGATTTCCAAATTATCATTTTCATGCAGCTCTTGATACGGTACAGGAATTTTTAAAAATACAATACAATAACCACGACAGAATAAAATAACATAATATAAAAATTAAGAACAATGAGTTATTTGGAGTCAAATAAGCATGCTCAGTGCTTTTTTTGTCATAGAATGCACTGGAACAGAGTTCTGACATCTTTTTTTGATGGATTTTTCAAGTTTTAAAAGTAACTTTTGAAAATTTGATGTTTGGCGCACGTAGACTTGAATCACCCTGTCGAGTGTAGCAGGTCGGTGGCAAAATCATTAAAATAGTGCATACGGGTTGCTTGTGTGTTGAGTCCGATGCATGCGTACTTAGTCCGCGCTCATTGTGATGGTGCTGCTCGGCTGGTGGCACTGCTCGGCTTGTGATTGGTTGTGTTGCAGGTGGCAACCGTTATGTTTTGTTACACAACTGACGTGTGGATGTGTGTGTATAGTGATTGATTACATGTGAACTATTTTAAAAAATCGTTCGTGAATTGAAAATCTTTTTTTTTAATTTTTAGTATAAAAGTGTGATCCCAAATTTAAAAATGAAAAAAAAAACTAATTACTTCACAACCACCGGTCCTGCTAAGAACTGAATATATAATTTTTTCAATAAAAGATTAACAAGATGTGAATTCTGGCACCCTTTTTCTTACAAAAAAAGCACTGAGCATACTTATTACATTTTCTCAATTTAAAAAAACCAGGCTGGAAGAACTCTATTTTAATTTAAACTCCATGAAAGAAGGATAAAAACATCAGAGCTAATCCAACTGCTTTCCTATAATATAAGGAGACATTACTGAAAACAAAACAACGTGCTCCAAGACTTAACCCTCCTAATTTTACAAATTATGTGTAATTCTGATTGAAATGTTCTTATCAGGTATGCTATTCTATAGGAAGTTGATGGTCTTACTTCTTATTTAACTGAATAGAAGCCAAATCTTTGTTAGGTTCTTTCCACTGTATGTATTTAAATCACTGGCATATTATTTTGTATTTCCCACTTGGAAGCCTTCACATTCTGAACTGAAGAAATGATAAATGCTATGGCTATTTCTTTCTTTCTTTCTTTCTTTCTTTCTTTCTTTCTTTCTTTCTTTCTTTCTTTCTTTCTTTCTTTCTTTCTTTCTTTCTTTCTTTCTTTCTTTTTGGAAAAAAATGGCTTATTGGGACAAAGTTTGCCTCCAACTGCACTTAGCTTTCTCTGTGCCACTCTGTGAAAGTATTTTCATTCTTGCAAAGATTTTAAATAAATCACCTGGGCAGTGGTAAAAGTGGCATACAAGTGGTTTGCATATATTAAATATGAATAAATAATTCTGACAATGTTCCTAGTAGTATATTCCTTGAGAACAGTCACAGCAAGTTTTTTTTAAAGCCTATAACAAACAGGGTGATAATCAGAAGAAAGGAAAATCACAACGTTTGGCTGAATGAGCAGGCAAAAACAAGGTGGTTTTATGTCAATTCATGCTTCTGTCGCCTTGAATTACTTTATCCAGCAGTTCTACTTAGCTTCTCACTGCACTCCATCCGTTATATTGCCAGCTGGACTTTGGCCATCAACTAATTTAGATTTACATGATTGCTACTGGCATAATTTGTTTGCCACTTGGGCAGCTTTTCAATATTTCTGGCATTTTTCTGAATCACAGCTATGCTTAAATCACTTATGCATATTTGTTGGAGCAAATATTTTCTTTTAACTTTTGTGCAGATATGGACACAAATCTGATTTAGTATAGTTGTAAAAGAATAAAAATAAATATATCCTTAAATATTAAAAAGGGGAAGGTCAAATCAGCAAACAAAGTCCTAGCTTATAAACATCTGGATTTCCACAGATGGCACCATTCATAGGTGTTTGGCAGTCACAAATAATTACTATAAGTATTTCTCATCCTTTGGGTATGTCTCTTAGCTTTCCAAACAATTGATTCTCATGAGGGATAATAAATTGAATTCATTTTATTGATCAACAGAATATATCAGTTTCCATGATTGGTCCACAGTGTTGCTAATGGCAACTAGAAAACTTCTCTTTACTTTATTCCTATTAAGAAAACTATTTAGTATGTAACAGAATATCTTAGCAAGTTCTCACAAGGGCGCTTTTGGCTATATTTACTGCATTGGATTTTATTTTTAAAAAATACTATTGAAGGAACAAAATCCTCGGTCAGAAAATATTGAAAAAATATGTGACATGGAAATATGACTACATTATTATTTTTTGAACTCACCATCAAGATAGCATGATAGATTCTTTATCCATATTTTCTCAATGATTACTTCTTCTTACAGCCTCTTCCACACCCATGCCCACATATCCACATACACATTCACATACAGAGCAGTGTAAATACTGTATTATGTATTTCTATTGATATTTATATCAGAATGATCTAGCCATATTGTAAGGAATTTTCTCTCATAATTATCAGAGAAAAAAGGGAAGCTGATTTGGCAGAAAAGAAATATTGTGATTAGTTCTGCTCACAATGATACCAGAATGGAGGTTTAGTATCCTGAGATGCACAATAAGATCTTAACTTTCATGTGAAATATGAACATCATTCAGATTTGTATAAACTATTTTGTTCAAAATTTATCAACTCCTTCCAAAGAGGGTTCATTTACCATAATGTTCTTTTTCTTGCCCAATTTTTCTGACATATTTCTGTGATCATGTTAGGAATGTATCAAACTCCTGACATGAGTAGTCTAAGTATCTACTTGTTAAAAGTCGAGTTAGTGATTCACCATTAGCTTCTTAAGAGTGGATCTAATGACCTATAACCAATTCCTTAAAAGGTGGACTGGTGTTTTGTCATCAGTGCAATATTTTTATAAACTAAATAGACCAGGGGTTCTCAACCTTGGCAACTTTAATTCTGGGAGTTGAAGTCCACAAGTCTTAAAGTTGCCAAGGTTGAGAACCCCTGAAATAGACTATGATATAAAACTGTTGTACCTAATTCTGACAGAATTACTAGAAAGCTTTTCTAGTTGACATATTGCAAACACTGAACAGTAATTTAGCAATAAGGGATATTCTTTACCTGGAAATTCAGATCTTTCCCAACATTTCAGCGCTTAATTTATATCGAACTATACAATCACTCTTAAACATTTAACTCTTTTCTATAGTTCTAATCTATTCTCATTTCTTTGGGCACATTGTATTTTTTTAGGAGCCATGGTAATGCAGTGGTTAGAATGCAGTACTGCAGGCTAATTCTGCTGACTGCTGGCTGTCAACAGTTCAGCAGTTCAATTCTCACCAGCTCAAGGTTGACTCAGCCTTCCATCCTTCCGAGGTCGGTAAAATGAGAAGCGAGATTGTTGGGAGCAATATGCTGACTCTGTAAAATGCTTAGAGAGGGCTGTAAAGCACTGTGAAGCTGTAAATAAGTCTAAGTGCTAGTGCTATTGCTATTTTCCTGAGGTCATTTAATAACTTTCAAGAGTTGTAAATTACAGTACTTCAGTTTAACTCCCTTAAATCTTTCATTTTAGTATCAGGCAAATGTTCAAAGAAAGTGATAATTTAGCTTTTCCTATATCAAATCTTTTCCTGGACAAAATGTCAGCTATCGCTATTTCCTTCCTCGGTGTATTTGTAACATGCAATTTGTATATCTGCAATACCAGTCATTGAATGCTGTAGATCCTGGCTTTCTTAACAAAGGCTTCTTAAAATTTGTGATCTGTCTTTAATGTCAGTATTTTTCCATGAATAAACTAAGGAAATACTGTATAGCCAACGTAATGGTTAATATTTCTTGACATTGGGTGTAAGCTACAGTATACACAAGGTACTGTAGGTGAATATTTCACTTTCAACATCTGATTCCACAGTCAATGAATGCATTTATTGACTTATCATCTGCCCTTGATACAATAAATGAATGAAAATTATGGGAGACATTTTTCACTACTGATATAGATAGAACAATACTTTACATAATACATAAATTACATCAATACACTTACATGTGCGTACAGGTAAACCAGAGTGGTTCCCTAACTAAGCAGATTAAAATAAAAAAAATGTGTCCCCCAGTTTTGTATATTGGCTTCCTTCCACTTTAATTTTTATATAAATGACATTGTAGAAGAGCTTAATAATCCTTCCTTCTATGCCCCATTAATTGGAAGTAGAAAGGTATATTATTGTATACAGATAGCATGGTACTCATGTTGACAACATTAATTGGAATGAGAAAAATTCTGCCAGAAATTGGTATTTACTCTAGGAAAGAATAATTACAGATAAGTTGTTCCAAAACCCAGGTAGCACTAAAGGACCAAAGAGATATAGATGGACATTAATAAGAAGATAGACCAAGTGAGGTCAATTTGGTTATCCAGTTTACTGAAACACTAAAAAGGAAATAAATATAGCATAAACAAGAACAACGGCCATGAGGTCGGGAGCCATTTGGTCTTCCTTTGACTCAAAAGGAAAATGGTTAATACAGGGGAAATAGAAAACAATGGAAGCAATCTCAAACTTGATAAATGGACTCCTAATTTGAAATTTCAGTAAATTAGAAATAGAATTGATCCAGAATAAATTTGTGAGATCAATCTTAGCCTTACCGCCATATGTACGACCATCAATGTTGAGGTTAGAAGTAGGTATTCCATTAACTAATATAAGGGAAAGAATGCAATAGTATATTATGGGATATTAGTCCTCATGCTCAATTTATTTGGCAAAAAAATGCTTCCACACACAACTTAACAGTAATAGTAGGAGATACTTCTAATATAATCTACCAGCTGTCCTGCATGGATTGCTCCTGTGA
Source organism: Bothrops alternatus (assembly GCA_034064705.1). Classification (NCBI taxonomy): domain Eukaryota; kingdom Metazoa; phylum Chordata; class Lepidosauria; order Squamata; family Viperidae; genus Bothrops; species Bothrops alternatus. The sequence continues at coordinate 7,588,559 of JARGCV010000124.1, read as the reverse complement.
CTATGTAGGACAGATGGAGAAGAAGCTAACTTTGAGTTCCTGGAATAGGGCGTCATAGAAATCCAATATTATAGTAATAATAATAATAATAATAATAATAATAATAATAATAATAATAATAATAATAATAATTGCAAGAACACAAGCGAGCAGTCAGACAAGGAGACCCAAACACCTTGATAGCCTCACATTGCAATGAACAAGGATATACATTCAATTTTGCAGCTAAAAATTGTTGGCCAAGCAGGTACAAAAGTAGCCAGGGAAATGATTGACACCTGGGAAATGGCTCCCTTGTCAGTCAACAGGAGTGCTGATTAACCATCAGCTTATCAGATACTTGGCAGCACAATAGCCAACGATTTAATAACTACAACTACCCAATCTACAACTAAAAAAAGCCAGATACCACCAAGCATCAAATAAGTATTATGCACAGAATACCCCAAAGCACACATTCTGGTGTGAGAGAAGTTTCCTGAAGAAGGGCCCAGCACAAGCCTGAAAGCTCGGAAGACTAAACCTGGTATTCGCTGGGGATGAGTGGTTCACCTGGTGGCAGTGAGGCAGCCATGTGCACTTGCTCATTAGGTGGCCTAAAGTGTTCCGCAACATCGGTTGAATCAGTAGGGGGTTTAGGCCCTATATGTAGTCTCATAATTCTCATTCCTTTCTCCCACCAGATAAATGGTTTCCATTTGTCCAACCAGGCTAGCCTAGGATCACAGTCTCAGTCATTTTTGGAGCCACCAGGAAGCGAATAAACTCCTAGTGCTCACCTATTTCTAGCCGTAGGGCACAGTTAATTGCGTGACAAGAGTCCCTCCCATCAGAGAGCCATCAGCTTGCTCAAACCTCACAGGTTTGGAGAGCTATTTTGCCCATATGCCCATTTTCATGGCAAATGGCAGATTAATGATGCATTGGGTGCATCCCGAATCAATTAACACATTTAAGTCTATTTGTGCCCCCGACTTGGGGATTATAAGTTTGGCGTGCAGTGAAAAAAGCGGGATGGGTCGACTCACCATCAGGTCGTTCTCTCCTTCGTCATTGCTGTCAAAGGAGGGTAGAGTGGGGGTGGGTCCACCTGGAGTCCCGGTGTCCTCCTGTGCCGGGGATGTGACCTGGGCAACAGGTTCCTGCATGATCCGGTTGGATTTCTCTCTCATTAGCCGCTGGGCAGGTTTCTTTCTCATTGCTGGTTCTGGTCTGCTCTGTTGTTGGAGGTAGGGGACTGGACAGTTCACTGCTCGATGTCCCTCCTGTCCACACTGGAAACACTTGATTGGCAGGCGTGCAGGTGGCCTGGGTCTTTCAGGCATTGCAGTAGTTGGAGGTTTTCATGGGGATGATTGCCATTCGGGTTGCTTCAGCTTCAGCTCAGGTTCAGATGGGGGAGGCTTCTTAAAGCAGGCGAGCTGAACATCTAGCTTCATTGCTGCCTGATACCATTCTTGCAGCTGATCAGGTACTGCTCGATAGATGCAGGCCTGAGAGAGGTGGTTGTCTAATCCCTCAATGAAGTGATGGATTAGGAATTGCTCAGGCCACCCGTCTATTCAACCTGCTATCTTGCGAAACTCTCACAAGTACTCCAGGGCAGGCCTGCCAGCTTGTTTTATTTTGTGGATTTGTTCTCCTGCTTTGAGACCAATGGATGGGTCCTCAAATCTTTCTCTCAGCCATAGGAGGAAGAGGTGGGGATCCTCTAATTTGGGGACTTGCTCATTATATAAATTGTTCAGCCATTCGGATGCTTCTACCTCTAGGCTGGACACAATCACATTGACCATGGTGCCTGAGTCTGGGTAGAGATAGGCCCAGCAGTTCAAATGAGAGTGCACTTGGTTGAGGAAAAAAATCAGCTTCTCTGGGTCCCCATTGAAGGTTGCTCTGAAAGGTGGTGCAATTATAGGCTGTTGGTGCCCCCACTGTGGTTGTTGCTGCTGGCCCCATCCTGGCTGCTGGTTCATACCCAGGTGTTGCACGTTCAGGGGCTGTGGCCATGCCCCCTGCTGCTGTAGGCCCCTCAGCAGTTGCTGTATGTTTGGGGGTGGTGACCAATCTCCTTGCTGTGGTCGTCTTCCCACCAGCTGCTGATCTCCTGGCTTCTGCACCACCCCAAGCTGTTACAAGGCCTCTATTAGCTGTGGCAAGCTCAGAGGCTGCTGACCATCGACCTGCAGGGGATGCCAAACTCCCCATTGCTGCAGGGTCTCAGACTGGGATTCCCTCTCTTTTCAGGTCTGGAATCCCTGGCAGGGGAAGACAGGGTCTGGAAGGCATTTGCCCAGGTTCGCCTGGTGCACCAGTTCCGCCCTTATTTGGATCAGGAGTCTCTCCTCACAGTCACACATGCCCTTGTCACCTCAAGGATCGACTACTGCAACGCTCTCTACATGGGGCTACCCTTGAAGAGTGTTCAAAGACTACAATTAGTGCAAAATGCAGCTGTGCAAGCAATTGTGGGCCTTCCACGTTGTGCCCACATTTTGCCAACTCTCCGCATGCTGCATTGGTTGCCTATCGGTCTCCGAGCGCAATTCAAAGTGTTGGTCATTACCTATAAAGCCCTTTATGGCACTGGACCAGGATACTTATGGGACCATCTTCTGCCACATACTTCCCTACGACCGGTGAGAGCGCACAGGGTCGGCCTCCTCCGGGTCCCGTCAGCGAAACAATGTCGTCTGGCGGGTCCTAGGGGGAGGGCCTTCTCTGTTGTGGCACCCACCCTCTGGAACCAACTGCCCCCTGAAGTCCGCGCTTCTCCCACCCTCCCGGCCTTCCGAAAGAATATTAAAACCTATCTTTGCCGGCAGGCCTGGGGATGATTGTGGATTGCTGTTTGAATGATGTATGTGTGTTGGGTTTTTTATTTTTTAAATACTTTTCTGATTTGGACTTAGATTGTGATTGATGTTTTATATATGTTGTAAGTTGCTCCGAGTCTTCGGAGAGGAGTGGCATATAAGTCCAAATAATAAATAAGTAAATAAATAAATAAATAAATAAGGCTGTCTGATCTGCAATGGAGGGGCTATAGGCTCCTCTCTGCAGGAGTTGATTTCTGCTTCTTACCTCTAGCTTTTCAAATTTTTCCAGTGACTCACCTGAACCTTCAGTGGCAGATGATCTGATAGTTCTCCATCATTCTGCTTTTGCCTTTGAGGGTGTCCAGGCAGTCTTGAGGCATCTGGAGTCTCCACTGAGCTGGGCCCGGGCTGACAGCCAGATCAGCTCTCCTAGCTGCATGGGTTCTGCTTTTATCTGCCAAAACTCAGGTGATCTTGGCATGATGTCAAGGTTCCTACTAATGAAACACTTCAAAGAACTTCCAGGCATTGTTTATCCTAAAAAGTCTTTATTCGTGCAACAAAGTGTTGGCACAGCATGGATGGATGCCAAGATCTGAATTCCCCTCCCCTGTGCATATATTTTGCTAGCATATTTCCTTTCCTTAATTTGCTGTCATAAATCACGTTCTTCAATCAGTTTGAAGGGTAAAGGTTCGTTTCCATTTCTGGCAGGCTTCTTATCTAAAGTAATCCCCACCCACATTCTTTCTCCTCCCCTCCCAGCATCATTTAAGTTAACTCTAAAAATACCACACAGCTCTGCATATTTTGTCAAAGCAAGAACATCCAATGTTAGCAGCATTGATATCTGGACTAAAATTGGGACAGTCTACTTTTTGCCATGAAAACTCATTTTGCAACTTTGGAACACTCTTCTTCAGCCTAACCTCTCATAGGGTTGTTGTTATGAGGACAGATATATAATTTCTGTTTTGCACGAACCCTAGAAATTCTGATATACAATCCCTAGGTTCATGCAAAAAAGAGATGATATATCTGTCAAAACAACCATATCATTATCTATCACTGTGTAATGGTAGATTAGAGACCTACCAACCTGCAGATCATATACAGTTTGAAAAACTTTCAAAGCCAGTCTACTGAGGTGCTGGATAAGACCTCTCCACATTTACTGCTAATGACTCTATGAATTAAGAGTCTTGGAACAATTTGGGAATGGAGGAAAATAGCTTTCTTCTTTCACTATAATAATCAGATTTGAGTGGGAATTTGGGGAAAGACCATGTCTTCTTCCAAAGAGTTATTATGAAAAGCTATCAACCTTTTACATAATTAATGTTCTCCATTCCATTATTGAAAGGTGTCAATTTTCTTTTGACAAGCTGTAGGGATCATGGTTTTGGAGATGTTTTAGGTGTTTTATAACATAACAGAATCTTTTTTTATCATACTTTATGATAGAAAGAATTATTTGTGAATGTTTTTAATCTCCGCCCTTGTTTCATTTAGATCACCATTCCACTTTAATACTTCAAATTATAACTCAAATTCAACATCCTCACCTGCATTGAAAAGAAATTTTCTGAGAGTTTCCAGTGATGTTGCTGCAAGATAGACCCGGGGAAATGATTCTCCTCTCCTCGGGTCCGAATTTTATCTGCTGTTGGGTCCAATCGGACTGAAAGTCGCCCTGGAGAGGTGATTGCCAAAGGGTGAAGCTTTGAAGATTGCGGGTCAGTGGTAGCTGGTCCACTGGATCCAAAGGAGCCCTTGGAACCAGCAGGAAGAAAGGCTGACCACATTCATGCGGTCCGCCATTACCAGCTGCTCGTCGGAGATGAAGAAACTTAAAGCGGCAGCAAACAGCTGATCTGGGTGAGAATACCTTTTCCTCTCTCTCTCCAACTGGATACCGGCATGGCAATTAGCATTTCTACAGCGTGAGAGCAAAGCTTTTAGCTTTAGGGAGGGGGTGGAACTTTCTTTTTATCCTCCCTCCTGAATTACAAGCGGCGGTTTAAGCTTTTGGCAAACTAAAAAGTTATTATATTGCAAAGCTGTCTGAGGCACAAAAGGGTAATTTGGGAAGCTTCTGGGTCTATAGAATTCTTTGTGTTTACTTTTTTGTTGTAATATGTTGTAATGCATGAGGCTTGGAGAGGCTTGGGACAAAGAGACTGTGCCATGTGACTTTACCATGCTGTTTTGGAGCAACAGGAAATGGAGGCGGGGCCAAGAGGTGGCCTGGAACAAAGGAAGCAAGATGGCCATGTTATGTTGTAATGCCATAGGCCTGGAACAAAGAAGACCATGTGGCTGACCATATGGCCTTGGGACAGGAAATAAGGGGGGCTAATAGGTGGATGGACGTTATACCAAGATTTGAATCCATTGGCCACAGGGTGGCCCTGCCAGTGTAGCCTTGTCATTGGCTGAAGAAATAACATTGTCATTGGATGTTTGTAACCATGTGATGCATTGTGTAACCGCCCACTGTAACAGGGAATAAAAAGGGGAAGGCAGCCTTTGTCAGTTGTTGCTTCACCCAGAGAAATGTGCTTGTCATGTGTCTCATTAATTCGGCCATCGTGAAGGACCCGCCATTAATTGGGGCACAATGAGGTGCCCCAAATCGGAATTGAAGTGGCCTGCGCAGGGCCATTACAATTTTTACTTTTTAAATCTTTAAATTATCTTTATTTTTATTTTTTTATTTTTTTCAACGTGGTGGGAATGGACATCTAGTGCCACCTTGTGGTAAAATTGAGAATTATGTTCAGCTTCCCCTGATTGGAGTTAACTTAGATTAAAATTTGGCTGTATGCCCAGACATTGCTTATCTGAAGGTCCTTGAAAACTTTGCTTGAGAAAGTTTTGGTTTGCCTGGTTTTACAAGATAGACTATTATTATAAATAAAACAGTATTGGGAGCCATCCAACGTCCCTGGATTACAAAAACAGCATGTTTTGGAACTATTATAAACTGTCTTTGAAGAAGAGAATATCAAGAAATTTCCTAGAACAGAACTTGGTGGATTATAATCTTGGCATTTTTGCTTTTTTTTCCTTTTCCTTTTTGGGGGGAGGTACTTTCCCCCCTTTTTTCCTTGCCCTGCTGCTATTTTTTTGCTTCTTCCTTTATTATTTTTAACTATTTTTATGATTTGCCTCTTCTAGTTATTAGGAGCCCATTGGATTATAAAATTTGGCCATCTGGCTACTTGGTGGATTATAATATATGAATTAAACATAAAGATGAGTCTCAAACTTATCCATACTTGGGAAAAAGGATCCTCTGCTCCTGCCTCAACTTCTGCAAGTCCAGTATATCAGAGATCAATTACTACAATGCTCCGGCAAGAGAAGATGTGAAAGATACCCAAGCAATTTTGCAAGCAATTCAAGAGGCTAATGCTGCTCAGACGGCAGTAACAATGAAAAACTATGAAGAGTTGAAAAGTGATCTTGACAAAATTGATAAAAAAATTAATAATATAGATTCCCAAATTGAAAATTTCAAACAGATGATCACAGATAACCAGCAAAGAATTTAAAAAAAATAGAAGATAAGTCAGCAGAGGTTGATCAGAAACTAGAAGCCTTAAAAGATGAAAATCAAAAATTGATGCAAATAAATGGAGAATTAGAAGATTTGTTAGCAGTCATAGAAATGGAAAAGGCCTCATACTTTCTAAGATTCCAGAATATAATAGAAGATAAGGAAGAGGATCTTCTAGATTTGATAACTGAGTTACTGGCAGATACTTTAGGAACTGGAAAATTGCAAATAGAAGGAGAATTAGATCATATCTATCAAGTCAATTCAAATTATGCCGGAAGAAATAAAGTACCTAGGGAAATGCATGTTAGATTTCTTAAAAGATCTACAAGAGATGAGATTTTGAGAAAAGTAAGAGATGACTCGTTGAAATACAAAGAAAAAGAAATTGTAGTTCTCAAACAAATCCCAAGGAGGATAAGAGAGGCTCGAAGAGAATACCAGTTCCTAACTAGGAAACTAGCTGAAAAAGGAGTGAATTTCAGATGGTTGATTCCAGAAGGGATCTTAATTTATTGGGACACGAAAAGATATAGATTGGATACACACTTAAAGCACTGGAGTTTTTCGACAATCACAGATCCTTTCTGGAAAGAGGGGATCCTGAACCAAAGAAACAAGAAAAAACAGTAGTGGAGGGAGCAGCTAAACAAACAGAGGAGGAAGAAGTTAAAATAATATACTCAGAAGAAGGAGACAAAGAGACCAGAGACAGATAAGATTGACTAGAAGACTGTAACCTAGATATAATTGAAAGAGATGGAGTAGACCGGGATTTTATCAATAAATATAAATGGACTAAACTCTCCTTCAAAAAGGAGAAAAATCTTTACATGATTACAAAAATTAAAAATGTATATAATTTGCCTTCAAGAGACACATATTAAGAGACAACATTTTAAAATGTTAGAACAACCAAAAATTGGTAAACTCTACTTCGCACTTGCATCTCAAAAGAAAAGAGGACTAGCCCTTTATATTAAAGAAAAGATGAACCCCAAACAAATTTATGCAGACAAAGAGGGGAGAATACTAATGATAGAAATTATGATGGATCAAAAACAGATATCGATGGTAGCAATATATGCACCTAATGATAAACAAGTTTTCAATTCTATCGAAAACGATATAAGAAAATACTAGTTCTAAATTATCAAAATCTTTGTATAATGGGAGACTTTAACACAATAGTAGATGCGACTCTGGACTATAAAAGCGCCAAACAAGGGAGAAAAGGAGGAAAGATACTATCTAAAGCATTTTCAAAAATGATAGAAGAATTCTGTATCCAAGATATATGGAGAGAGAAAAACTCAGCGAAACTGTAATACACATTTTATTCAAATAGACATAAATCATGGTCTAGAATTGATATGATATGGACATCTTTGGAATTGAAAGCGATGATGCAAGAAGTGGAGATAGAAACCAACGTTTGGGCAGACCATAACCCAATAACCCAATAAAAATGATTTGGAAAGGAATTAAGAAAAAATCAAGATGGTCCCTGAATAAATCTATATTGAAAGAAAAAGAATTTCTACAGTTAGCAACAAAGGAAATGGAATTTTTCTTTAAAATAAATAAGAAGGAAGAAACATCACTTCAAAATGTATGGGACATGGCTAAAGCATATTTTAGAGGGTTGCCTATAACTTATATCTCTATAAAGAATAAAGAAACAATTACAGTTAAAGCTGAGGGAAGAACTTAGAAAGATAGAATTAGAACTACAAACAGATCCACAAAAGAAAGTGCTTAAGAAACAAATGGAGATAATAAAGCATAAACTAAACTTGGCCGAGATGGAAATAATGGCTCAACAGATTAAACAGACTAAACAGAATTTCTTTGAAAATGCTAACAAACCGGAGAGATGGTTAGCATATAGATTGAAAAAAGAAAAAGAAAAAAGAATGATAAATAATCTACAAGATTTAAAAAGAGAATTACAGTTCCAAAAATGATGCAATGAAAAAAATCATTAAAGATTACTACGAGACACTCTACAAGGCAGAGGAAATCTCCAAAGAAAAAATACAGGTGTACTTAAAAAAAAGTAGACCTGCCAAAAATTCCAGAGAATATTTGAAATATATTAAATGGAAAAATATCAATGATGGAGATTAGAGAAACCATAAAAAGGCAAAAAAAAAAAGGATAAGACTCCGGGCCCAGATGGACTACCTGCAGAATTTTATACATCACTACAGGATATATTAAATCCGACTTTGAAAGAACTATGTAATGAAATTCTTCTGGAGGCTAAAATACCAAAGTCGTGGGCTGAAGCCAACATTACTTTAATACTTAAAGAAGATACTGATCTGACACAAATAAAAAACTATAGACCAATATCATTATTAAATGCAGACTATAAAATTTGTGCCTGGATAATGGCAGAAAAAATTAAGAAATTTCTGATTGAATTTATACACACAGATCAAAATGGCTTTCTGCCTAAAAGACAGATAAAAAACAACTTAAGAATGATCCTTGATGTGTTAGAGTACTATGAAACTCATCCAGGGAAACAGATGGCGTTAATATTCCTTGATGCACAAAAAGCATTTGACAATTTAAACTGGCAATTTATGTTTCAGCAGCTTGTGGAAATGGACTTTGGGGGAAATTTCATAAATGCAATCCAAACAATTTACGATAAACAGACTGCTAGAATAATTTTAAATGGAGATAATACAGAAAATTTTAACATTAAAAAGGGTACAAGACAGGGATGTCCATTATCCCCATTGCTATTTATATTAACACTGGAAGTACTGAATAGAAATATTAAACAAGATATAGAAATTAAAGGATTGGAGATAAAAGATGAAAAATATAAATTACAAGCATTTGCAGACGACTTGGTTTTTATATTGGAAGAGCCACTTGAAGCAAGCACTAAATTGCTGGAGAAAATAGAAAAATTTGGAGAAGTGGCAGGTCTGAAACTAAACAGAGAAAAGACCAAAGTGTTGACAAAAAATCTAACAGAAAAACAGAAAACTCAACTTACAAAAAACCCAAATCTTTTAATAGTTAAAAAAGTTAAGTATTTGGGAATCTACTTAACAGCAAGATGTGTAACAGTAAAAGAAGATAATTATGTAAGATTGCTAAAACAAATAAAACTGGACCTGGGAAAATGGAAAAATCTCCAACTGTCCATGCTGGGGAGAATAGCTACAGTGAAAATAAATATTCTACCAAAAATACTCTTCTTATTTCAAACAATTCCTGTAAGACCGGAAAAAGCTTTTTTTTTTTTTTTTGATGAACTGAACACAACAATATTGAAATTTATCTGGCAAGGGGAAAAAGCGTGTGAATTAAAGTGAAAATGCTACAAGAAGCTAAAGATAGTGGAGGATTTGAACTCCCAGACTGGAGGTTATACTACCAAGCAGTTATTTTAACATGGTTTAAAGAATGGATAATGCTTAGAAATAAAAGACTATTGTATCTAGAGGAGCACAATCTACAGATTGGCTGGCATGCCTTTCTGTGGTATGGGAAGAACAAAATACATAGATATTTTCAAAACCATTTTATAAGGAATGCACTTCTTTTAGAATGGGAAAAAATAAAAGAAAAAATTTATATCAAGATACCTGAATGGCTTTCAACAATGGAAGCTTTTGCTTACCCAAATGTAATTAACTATGATAAAGTTGTGACTTATAAAAACATTTTGGCTAATGAAGGAAAATTGAAAGGCAGACAAGATTTACAACAACAAGGTATTGATTTAGCATGGTGGCCATATTTGCAAATTCAAATGAGATATGAAAAAGATGTGAAAACAACAGGATTTTATAAAGAACAGAGTTTGATCAAATATTGTTAAAAACAGATGAAAAGTTGATTAAGAAACTTTATAGATTTCTGCTAAATTTAAAGATGGAAGAAGAACAAGTAAAAGATACAATGATAATATGGGCAAAGAACTTTGGATATACTATAGAATTGGAAGAGTGGCAAAAACTGTGGGACAGAAATATTAAACTAACTAAAGCAGTGCCATATAAAGAAAACTTGTATAAAATGTTTTACAGATGGCATATGACACCAGTGAGATTAGCGAAAATGTTTAAAAATACTTCAAATAATTACTGGAAATGTAAACAAAGGCCAGGTACCTATTATTACATCTGGTGGACATGCCCTAAAGCAAAAACATTTTGGGTTAAGATACATATATGGTTGGAGAAGATGACTAAAAAACAGATTTTAAACTAGAATTATTTTTGTTAGAAATAATAGGAGCTAACTATGAGAAGGAGAGCGGATATCTGTGACTACATGTACTAACAGCAGCGAGAATCATATTTGCCGAGTATTGGAAAAATGAAAACTTGCCAACTGAAGAAGTATTAATCAAGAAAATTTTAGAATGTGCAGAAATGGATAGATTGACTTTAGAGATTAAAGAGGAAGAAGACTCAGTTTACTTTAGAACATGGGATAACTTTTATCAATGGCTAGAAAAACGAATTAGAGAGAAAGGAATGTGATATGTAATTCTGAATGCATATTAGTAAGAAGGATGTTATGGATTGATTAATTAATACTGCCTATGATAACTAATTGTATTTACTATTGTTATCTATTATTATATTAATTATCGTTATTTAAATATATATACCCAGAAAATATTCTGTTTGCTCAATATTGAAAATGTTACTGGGGAGTAACCCCAATCCTGATCCCAACCCCGCTCTAACCCCAACCCTGACCCCAACCCCAGCCTAAACCCTAAACCTGCATTCAGCTAGATACAGGTTTGTTGCACATATTTTCTATTTTGATTAGGGGGAGATATGCAGGGCTGTTGCCCGTTTTCTCATGTGAACACCATGTATTACCAAGAATGTTGTGTGAAACAGGCTAAACATAACAAAAAAGTTAATTTCCTTACATTGCAAGTATAATATTACTTTCTTTCACTTTTGGTATCTAAACAGCTATGAATTTGCATACCAATTTTTATTTTAAAATACATTGTGGAAATATGACTCTGATTTAGAAACTGTTGAAGTGCTAATAATTTTTCCCCATTTTTTTCCCATTACCAGAAGGTGATCTATTGGGAGAAGCTGCTGAGGAACAGTTGATTTGCCCTCAGCCATCCTATGTAGTATTACTTTCCCCTCTGGCAAACAATCAGAGCAACAGACTGTTTTAACTTCCACCTCACTGCATCTGTTTCAAGTAATGCCATGCATAACAAATTAGCAGTCTTAAACCCCCCCCACCCAATCCCAATGAAACAGGTGCTCAGGTCAAGAACTCTTTGTCTGGCAGGATGGCTACACACAAACAAAAACACACAAATTATAAACTTTCCTGTTTTCACCTAGAACAAGTATTAGTGCTATGATAACTTTAAAAATGTTGTGTTGATTTAAGAAACATCCAAAACCACAAATCCACAGATATAATAAGTTTATTAGTCCACCTGGCTTTTATTGACTCCAATAGCTAAAGTCTAATAGTTTAAATTTGGTAAACTTTGTAAATAAGAACACTGACAAACTGATTTCTTTGCACTTTTCAATCAGCCAAAAGGTCTATATAACACATGCAAGATAAAAACAGTACATATTTTTTTACCAGTTTAATGTTTTAAAATACAGGGGACTTATAATCATTTCGCTGTCCTTTTCCTAGCTAGTTTTGAAAGATTCTGCCTGAAATTCAAACTTGTACCAAATTAACCCAGTCTGAAACCCAGTTTTTAGTACTTTTACAATTTATAATCTGTTCTCTATAAAATTTAGAACTGGAAAAACTTTCTAATTATTTATAGTATGAGAACATCATAACTACAACATAACATATATAACCAGTGGTGGGATTCAAATATGTGAACAACCAGTTCTCTGTGTGGATGCTGCTTCCGGAAGTCCATTTTGGGCCTGGGCAACAAAAAATTAGCTACCGGTTCTGCCAAACTGGTGTGAACCAGCTGAATCTCACCACTGTATATAACATAACAAATGAGTTACAATAGTCACAAATCATCATTATGGATATTAAAAATACTCAGTATAAAATGTCAGAATTATTAACAGCAAAGTTTGGGTTACATTTTTTTGCTTCCTGAACTCAAAGATTTAATTTAAATCCTAAACAGCATTAATAAAAAGGAAGCACAACAGACTTTGTTTAAAAATATAGCTGGATAAAAAAATATTTTATTTATTTATTCCAGCAGTTAGGAACAAAATACCTAGATTATTTCTAGAGTTTATATGATTTTAAGAAATGTATCTTTCTTACTACTTACTACACATTATTAGTCTGTCTGCAATGCCCACATGCTTACAGATTGCTCCCAACTGTATTGCATGGGAGAGCAGTTTTCAAATAGTAGTACTTGTAAGTGAACAATGCCTGTCTTCCATTTTAAATGAAGAACAACACATTAATTTTATTTGTAATTTGGATTACTTCTTCCCATGTTTCCATGGACTTTACAGGAAAGTCCCCTTGATTGCATCACTGATTCTTGCATTTTGTCTCTCAATCGTTGGAGAGACACATTGATTTCAATTCTCATATCTTTTGGGATGGGTTTTGTTTTTTTTCATTGCAATATGCTCTGGTTAATTAGATTCATTACTTTGCACAGATGTGCATGGTTATCTTTCTAGCTTGTTGCCATTAGCTCAAAAATATTGCTTAATATCAACTTGCCTCTTTTTTAAATACGTGTTTTCAGAAAACCCCAGATTTCAGTTCAGTTGTACCAGTCTAGAAAGGGTGGCAAGATTTCTATACAAAGATATCATAATAGAGTGCTTTAAGTAAATTGATTACTTGAGAATGAGTGTACTTAATACTTTGTCCTACATATTTTTTAATTTTTTTAATGACCATTGTTTAAACATTCTATGAGTACAATTGACCCTTCTTTCCATTTTAAATGGATTTCTCCACTTTACTTAATCAAAATCTTATCTGTAAAAACAAGAAGGGCAGAAAAGACCATAGGGCCTTATTTATAAGGAAAGCTCTCATTTCTAATAAAAAAAATAGAAAGCAATCTTTTCCCCTTAAAAAGCTACAGCAAATCCCATTGTTATGCATATATGAGGGATGGTTTTTTCTTTTCTTTTCTTTCATAGGATATTGGTTATGAAGGAAGCTTTGGCAGCTGAGACTTCGTCCACACATAGAAGCTGAGAGTCACTTTTCAATTTCAAATAATTTTTCTCTAACAATTAATTTCCTAACTCCCATTCCCTGGTACTATCAGGTTTAATGCTTTTTCACAGAAATAGCCTGATGTTGTTCAGATTTGCTTGGACTACCAAATCTATTAATCCAATTCCTTTTGTGCCTTAGGGAACCATTAGACTTAATGAGGCAATCATCATCCCATACTTGAGCCCCATTGGCTCTGGGTTTCTTCATAATTGGAGTAGTAAGACATTTCAGGATTCGCTCTTAGTCTGAATGAACCATTTTCCTCTGATGTATAGCTTGCATGAAGTGTGGCCTTTCAAATCCAAAAGCAAGCCCTCTCCATAAAGAGTTGATTAGTCTCATTATAATATGGGTGATACAGTTAATTCAGATAGACACAATACACAGTGCTGAGTTAGTTCTTTGAATATTGGCCCTTTAGCAGCTGATAGAAATAATGAGATTTTGGTGGCTTTTCATTTCAGGGTCATAATTCATTGCTCAAAATAGATTACCAAAATTTAAGGGAAGTTCAGGAAGTACATAAGAATTTGCAGAGGCATTTTGACTTATGTAGTATATCCTGGATTTCAGCAGATGTAGCTGCTTTTTCCATCTGCCAGCTCAGTCTATCCTGAATTATGTCACATCCTAACTATTCTTGCCATGGCTGCTCTGCTATACCTAGAATAATCAAAAAGTTTGTATCATTTAAGTAGGGTGAAATGTGGATGAAGAATAATTTGTTTCACCTATATATAAAGTAAATTTGTACTTCCTAGAATAATAAGCACAATGGAACTCTTGCATTTCAGAATTTTCACTTCTTCAGCCATTGCTTTTTTGCCTCAGCATTTCTATGGAAAAATAGAATATTATAATTTATATGCAAAATCAAACATAAATTTTCATTTGTTCATTTTTCAAACATTTGATGGGATTTACGAGTCTTCACATGTATGCAAAGATGATAGGATAGTTAAGACATGATCACTAAAATGGGCAGAGCTTTATTCTCACCATCACTGTCTTCACCAACATATTAGGTCCTTCAGATGTGATATTATTAGCCACGTGGTTCTGGAATTTCAAGCCAACATGGGAGTTTAAATGCAACACAGTTCTACAAAAAAAGGTTGGAACATATTGAAACAGACTTGACTAAAACCTATTCATTTATGCTTGCTTTGAGTTGATTCTATACCAAATAGTCCTTCCAAAATTCTTTTTTGTTGACATCATGCAAATATTTCAGGAATTTGCATGATTGGTATTAAAAACTAAAAGAATCCAAATTCAATTTTGTAAGTTATTTATCTACCTATATATTTTATACTGCCAACAAAATACATGTGATAACATTTCTGGAAAGAGGTATGTTCTTCACAGTCATCCATGTGCTAGAAATATCCCACTTAACTTATTAAAATGTGAAAAAGAGATACCTGGTGTTCAATTTATAATCTTTTTGGTATCAGATTAAGCAGTATTATCTTTGTACCCAGGCATTTTAATTTATATAACCTTTAAGTGATGCTTTGTAAGCTGTAATTGGAATTTTCACTGCAGTTTTCTACTATGGAAGTTGATTTTTTTTATTGTATTGTATTGTATATAATAATGTAATATAATATAATATAAAACATAACATAACATAACATAACATAACATAACATAACATAACATAACATAACATAACATAACATAACATAACATAACATAACATAACATAACATAACATAACATAACATAACATAACATAACATAACATAACATAACATAACATAACATAACATAACATAACATAACATAACATAACATAACATAACATAACATAACATAACATAACATAACATAACATAACATAACATAACATAACATAACATAACATAACATAACATAACATAACATAACATAACATAACATAATTGTATTTCACCCTGAATTTTATAGCATGAAAGTTGAAACAAGAAAGGTTTAAATAAATAGTAACTTTCAATAACTTTTAGAAATTAATTAGGTTCCTTTTTTTACCTTTTGAAGCAAATATTTTATTACTTTTCTAATTAAAATAAAGAGATATTATGAAAGAAAGAAACGGTCCACATCTTTTTCTCTCAAAGAATTCAGGGTTACAAGATACTTACCATACAAATAACGTATCTTTGAATGTAGATTAAACTATTTAATGTACTTTAAACAGTTATGATTTCTCAGTTGAAAGCCACTTCTGAAGATATTTGAAAGAACCACAGATGGAGACAAAGCAAAGAATTAGGACAAGTGAATTGAGTCTGTTGAGAACATTTTACTATGCTTATTAATGTGACATATTAGGCTCATTCAATTAGAAAAAAGGAGACAATATGATAATCTTATTCAGGAACTGGTTGTGAAAGTAAAATCTTCTAATGAATAAGAATATAAAAACTACCCATTCCAGAATGAAAATGGGCCATAGAAATGGAGTTCACACTTGTCTCAGAGAACAGGGGTTTATTATATAACAGCTCAATAAAAACCTGGGGACAGACAACAAAGGAGAAAATAGCTGTCTGCAAAGATATATTAGTGTTCCATAGGGAAGAGCATTTGAAACTGTTGGAATATTCATGAGCAGGAAGAGTCATGTGGTAACTCAGTCAGCCAATGTGAGTAAAGTGCTACTGAGTCTGTGCAAAAAGGGTATTGAGTTAGGAGCTGGATTTCCAGTCTCAGGTCTGTCTCTGTATCTCTCTGTAAGAAGTCTTCATTGAGCTATGTTGCTGTAAAGAAGAATGTATGGTATTGTAAATATTTTGATATGAATATAAAGAGGTTATTTTGAATCAGCTAAATGCAGTCAACTGTGAGAGCTTCTGATTTATTTTTTCACCAACAGAGAAATTAAAATTCTCTAACAGAAACAACACACAGTGTTGAGGGAGTAGCAGTGAACAATCCCTGAGGGCTTGTGATCGGACAGAATGACAGAGTTGGAAGGGACCTTGGAGGTCTGCTAGTCCAATCCCCTATACCATTTCAGACAAATAGATGTCCAGGCTTTTCTTAAAAACCTCCAGTGATGGAGCACCCACAGGTTCTGGCAGCATGAATACCGTGTCATACCTCTTTAGGAAAGAGAGTAAGTTTAGTATTTGATCTATGCAAGCTGTTTTCCTTGCCTGAGAGAGAGAGAGAGAGAGAATGGGAGGGAAGTGGACAAGGGCATGTGTGTGGTGGTGGTGAGGGGTTACTTGCATATGTGCCTTAGCTTTGGGAATCAGGAAGTTACCAGGAATAATTGGAAATATTGTAAACTTTTGTTGAGATCTGAAAGGGAAGATTAACAAGTGAAAGAGTATATGATCAAGTGGGTTCAGAATGTTGGTTAGAGTATACAGCAGTATCAATGATTAGCATCCAGATTGTTTTCTATTAGGGACAGTCAATTATAAAAGAATTATGGATGATTGATTTTATATATGGTAATGGCAGTGAGGTTATTATATGGACAAAAATGGAAGAATAATAGAAATACTTACAATGGAAGAATGGATGGTTAAGATGGCTAAATTTGCAGAAATGGCTAAACTGACTTGTTTGATTAGAGAGGGAACAATTATAGATAGACCTGAACTTACAAGAGTTCATGTTTAGTGACCATTCAAAATTGCAATGGCACTGAAAATAGCGATTTATGACAATTTTTCACACAACTGTTGCAGCATCTCCAGGGTCACATGATCGAATTTCAGATATTTGGCAACTGACTCATAATTATAATGGCTGCAGTGTCACAGGATCATGTGATCACCTTTTGTGACCTTCTGAAAAGCAAAGTCAATTGGAAAGTCAGATTCTTTTAACAACCATGTTACTAACTTAACAACTGCAGTGATTCATTTAATAACTATGGCAAGAAAAGTCATAAAATGAGGCAAAACTGTCTTGCTTAGCAACAGAAATTTTGGACTCAATTGTGGTCGTTAGTTGAGGACCACCTATCCTACTTTTTGAAAGACTGAAACTCTTTATGGATAAAAATTAACTGATAGTTTCTGAATTTCTTGACTGATAAGGGCACAATATGGGAAGAAGGGAACCATGTTGTATAATGTTGAAGGAGAAAATGATTTAAAATAAGTTTATAACTTCTGTGAAGAAGATTGGAAGCTACTTTCTTAACTATCTTTCTGCTTTCTTTTTATATTTTTCTCTCTTTGTTGCTTTAACTCTTTTTAATTTATCTTCTCACTTTTTTTGACTCTTCATTTATATTATATAAAACTTTATCAAAAAGTCTTTAATAAAACTTACTGATAAAAGCTTTGGGATCCAGAAGTTCAGCAGGAGAGAGAAGGAATTGAAAAAAACCAGTCTGCATGTTATCGAAGGATTTGAGAGGCAGGAATGAGAAATGAGAAGAAAGGAAAAGAAAAAAGAGACTGATAAATCAGCCTGTGCGTAAAGGCAAATAATAATTAGATTGGGAGAGGAGAAGTTAGGAAGAAGAAGAAGGAGGAGGAGAAAGCATGATGGCTTTTCCACTGCATGGTTCTGGTTGTCACATATGAGTGTCAGACAAGAAGTTCCAGAAGTTTACAGAAAGAGAAATATAGAAACTTGGAAACTACAGCAGTGATGTGAGGATGCTTTCTCATTCTCTTTCACTTTTTAAAATCTCATTTTGTAACTCTGTCCTTAATTCTGTTTTAAATTTATTTTATGAATGAAGGCGAATACACATATCCCAGAATAATGTTACAAGATTATGAGTCTAAAATAAAGCAGCATTGGGAATCCAAGCATTAGGATCTCTTTGTACAAGTTTAAGAAGAGGGGGATTCTGATCAAATTAGAAGGTTCCTTACTAATATAATGATTTATTTTTTATCCCACCTTTATTATTGTTACAGATAATAAGAGAATGCATGGACTTCATAACACATATCTTTAGAATTGTGTAACGTAGTTAAAAAGAGGAAAGAGGAAAGAAGAAGAAAGAAAAAAACATGATCTTCAAATGCCATAGGAACAAAAAGTCAAAAATCTTTTCCAACCTCTTTACATCATTTCTTGCCTATTGGAGTTCCCAGTCCCCTGAAATCTGATGGCAAACGAGAACTGAAAGGTCTAATATATGGATCATAGTCAAAACAGCTCAGAAAAAGAGTTTGTCTAGTTCATAGAAAAACCCTGCAAATCAAAATTCAGGAGACACTCTCAGGAAGATGCTGGAAAGAAAGAAAGAAAGAAGAAATTGTGCTTCTAACTATGTTCACTAAGTCAATTGCTCTCTGTAATCTGAGGTACCTTCCCAAAGAAATGTCTGTATTGTTGAGGTTTCTTTACATTTGATCTGTCTGCAGTGGATAATTGCCATTTCATGGTGGTGGATTTACAGAAAATTGCGTTGCCTTCCATGTAGCAAGAGATAAGAACATATACCATAGTGCTCTCCTTGAACAGAAAGCTGCTTATTAGCTAAACAAAGAAGATGGACCTCTGATTCCTAATACCAGTTTAGACTGCTTGTTGGAATTTTTCTTTAAAATTCTGTTTTGCAGTTTTTATACTGTTTGTCACAACTAATTTAAACATGCTTTGGATGACCCTGTGAATATTGATACACAGCCAAGTAAGATTTACTGTTACCCTGGCTGTTTTGGGATTAAAATTTTTCTGAATCCACATGATTATAACACCCACATGTTCTGTGACAACAACTGAAGAGAGAGGAATTTAGACAGATGTGGAAAATGGATTATCAGTACTACTACTACTACAAAAAAAATCTCTGCAGTCTGTATGAGATACTGTACATTTGTGGAGGTTAGATCCACCATAAGAACTGTATAATCTATATTGTGGAGATTGATTAATTCATTAAACAAAATAATGGGTGAAACAGCCAGTTTAGTGTAGTGTTTAAGTGGAAACCAGGAGACTGTGAGTTCTAGTCCTGTCTTAGGCACAAAGTCAGCTGGTTTACCTTGGACCAGTCTCTTTCTCTCAGCTCTAGAAAGGAAGCAATAGCAAACCACTTCCAAATGTTGCCAAGAAAACTGAAAGGAGTTGTCCAGGCAGTTGCCAGGATTCAATGCTGACTTGAAAGACAAACCCATGCACTTTTCTTAGTGACACTTTGGAAGTGGCTGTCCAAATGGCGTGTTTTTTCAAAAGGCAACTGGACTTTCTTTGTTTTTTCCCTGAAGATGTTCACTTCTTATCCAAGAAACCTCTTCAGTTTGGAAGTGGTTGCTATTGCCTGGATCCTACACTTGAGAGAGAATGACTGGCCCAAGGTCACTCAGCTAGCTTTGTGCCTAAGTCAGGACTAGAACGTGTGGTTTTATAGCTTTTTGTCCATGCTTTTAACTACTACATCAAGATGGATCCTGTCTTGTTTTTTAGAAAGAGAAACTAGTTTTGGACAATAAAATCTCTACTACAGGTGAGCAAGAAATCAATAAAAAGTTATTACTGTGCTGGAGATTGAAAAGTCAAGATAAAAATAGAAATGAATATTCTACTGTTAATTTGTTTTGCTTTTTATGCCATAAGTAAGCCTTTGAGAAAGCCAAAAATATTTTTCCTCAAAAAAGTCTTTAACCATTTTTGCAAACTTCTCAGTGATATTCATTTATATTTTGCTTTTTACTTCTTGAAAAAATTCAATACTCTTTTTTTCTAATAAAAGTTTATTTCTTGTTTGTGGCCTGATCTCAGACAATCAAGAATTACTTCATGAATGTGATAATTACAGAAGTCATGAATTCCATTTATTTGATGCCCTGAGAAGTACAAGTCAGGAGCGAATGAGATGAACATAAAGTCACATCCCACTATTCTGCAACTTCTCCATGTTCATACAGGAGGTCCAGAACAAAGCATGGGTTGAATATGAGTACAGTTATCAATACAACTCTTTTTTTGAGCATATCATCAATTCCATCCAGTCAGAATTTTTACTTTTTTTTTCAACCTACTTTTTATATTTCTCTTGACATATTCATTTCCACATAATAAAATGACAAAAGAATGCTTTTCTACTGCTATTATAGCAGTATTTATATGTCTTAAAATTTCTCAGCCATTTCCCTGTCTTTAATAAACAATCTACCAAGGAATATAAATTTATTTACTTCATCTTATTTTTCACCTTTTATGCACAATGTGCTATTGTTCACTCTGATCTCCTGTCAAACACAACTATCTTGGCTATTGTATATTATCTTTAAAAAATTCATACTCCCTAGTGGATCATATAGTCTATCTAACGTTTGCTGCAGAGTCATTTAGATTTTCAGCCAACAATACATTACACAATATGCATACAGTAGTTCCCAACTAACAAATCTCTAAATCCATTCCAAACTTCTCCTATATGTTTATATTAAATAATAACAAAAACATAAATATATTAAATAGCCAAGGGGAAATCAGACATCTTTGTTTTAATCCTTGCTCCATGTTGAACATTTTCAAAATGTTATATTTTTTCTCATGTATGTTTTTCTTCCATTGTAAACTATTCTTATCATATTTATCTTCAAGTTTATATTACTGTCAAACACTCCATAATCAAACCTCTTCATTTTATCTATTCTATCTATCACTCAACACGTGCAATAAACTTTCCTTCTTATATTCCTACATTTTTCAATAAATTGATCGGCAGACTTTCTTAAGCCACGCTCCACTTCTCAAATTCTAGTCACTGTAATCTGTCATACTATTTCAATCAAAATTATGCCAAATATTTCCCTAGGCACACTTAAAAACAAATCCTTCTATAATTTTTATATGCATTCTTGTTATTTTTCTTTTGTAGAAGACAGTATTTTTCAAACTGGGGCAATTTTAACACGTGTGGACTTCAACTCCAAGAATTCCCATGACAGCCAACTGGTTGGCAATAATACTGACCATTAGGTTCATTGCAGCCTTCACACACATTTCAGTTGTCAGACAGCCACCAAGATGTCTATACTTGCAACCTTATTATTTTAAATATACTCACAATTAGGACTTCCTGATCATTTTTTCTTGAAAATGACATTATAGCATTATTTTTATTATGCTCTCATTTATTATTGCCAGCATTCTCAATTCGGTTTTATCCCACATATTTCATTATTTTCTTCTTAATTTTGTTTACCATGCTAGAAACTTGTTTCTTTAGATCTGTTCATCCATTTCTAAAACAATGTTTTATTTCTATCAAAACTGCTTTCCATTTTCTAAATTTTCTCGTTTTGTTTTAATCATATCTGTTCCTTCCTACCCATGCATTCATGCCAGAATTAGATTAAGACTCCAAAATACAGAACTATAATAATCCAGAATTAAAACTTAGTCAGTTTAGTAGAAGCTCAGATTAAATGAGCATAGGATTACAGCCTCAATGTATTTAAATGTTTTTGAAAGTTTCATACTGCCAAGAAATAAATGGAAAATTTTGGTAGATAGGTAAATTCCAATAATTATATATTTCATTCTTGAAGCATTTTGTTTTTGAGAATCAAAAATATTTATGCGGTATATATACTTGTAATAATAATTTATCTGGGATTCCCCTAAGCAGTGCTGTCATAATAACAGTCTTCTGAAAACCTGCCACAACTTTTGAATTATGGCCATTGCACTCGTCCAGCATCCAGAGTGCTGTGGTTATTATACCAGTTCATTCAACCAGGGCCTGCCAATAATACTGTTTGGGAAATGACCCAGTCTTGACCGTATTCTGCTATCAGTATGGATAGCAACAGATGAATAGAATGATAGCAAATTATTACTTGGGTGGGTTTTTTAGTGTAATGTTTTTTTAAAAAAGTGAGAGAGTTGCTATGACAAGATTATTTCATTTCTTTTATTTTATAACTTCTTATTAATTCATATATAAATGAATTAATTAATGTATGTAAAGTAACCAGGTCCTGATTATGCACATATTTTTTCAAGCTAAGAGAGATGGCAATCTTTTATTTAATTGAAGTAAAGAAGAACTGATAGCCTTCCAAAATCTATGGAGGCAGTTGAATCTCATAAACCAACCTGGGCTATTTAGCCAAATTTCATGACCTTTTGTAGCACAGTTTTACAAATGAAAATTCTAAAGTGAAAGACAGGTAAGTATATAGGGGACAGGTATGTTGACAAACTGACAGATAACTAGACAGATAAGATGTTTTGTTGATTTAAGTTTTCACTGAGCCTGAAATAACATCACATTCTGAGATTAAATCTGACAGGATAGTATAGAAAGAGATCAGAATGAAACTCTGCCCTTGTTAATCTAACACTTGGCAGCATAAAACAATTTAAATGTCTTATGCTTTTAAGGATAAGGATAAATGAAAAATAATCGAGGAGATAATGATTGAATAAACAAAGAAAAATCTTCCAGTGGGGACAGTGGAGAGGATACGGCTTAAAACATTGCTAATGGCTGACTTTGCCACATTACACCAGGGAGTCAAACTTGAATAAAATAAGTTTAGCCTGCATTCAGACTGCCTGCATCTATCCTTTGATTAAAAATAAAAATTGTTGTATCACAACATTCAGCTTCCTGAATTCTACTTGCTCTGATGGAAAAAAAGGGGGGGGAAGCATTTTACAAAAAGCTGCACAGTATTAGTTTTCAGACGTAATGGGTTATCCCCCATTTTCTGCTATGTAAATAGGGGTGGCAAGTGAGTGTTTGCATGCAGCTCAATATCCCTTATGAAATATTACTGAGAAATAAATTAAAGATGCAAGCTGCAAAATATATTGCTTATTCACTGTTGAGCATTGAGAGTTTCTAACGAAAAGGTGGTGAATCATTATCTGGGGGAAGGAATAATTTCAAATTAATAACTTTCACAATGTTATGCTTACAGACTACCAGGAAGAGCACCAATCACCAAGAAGTGAGACTGCTTTACACTGAAAGGAATTGCATTTAAGATAAAGACAGATTTCTCTCTTTTTAATTATGTAAGCACTGGATATACTCCTGTAGGTGAAATAGTGTGAAATAAACCACTGAAATGTGTATATTCCAAATTCACTAGAAAGCATCTTGTGCATTATGCTATTTACCTAACATCAGTACAGTAATAAAATCCAGGCATATCTATCATCTGCGTTTAATTAAATTTAGTATCTTCAACTTCATATTGTATTGCAAACTCAGTTTTTGAAATGTAGATGGCAAAAAAACATGGCTATTAAGAAAATGCATTATAAAGTTAATTAATTGTTAATTGAATGCCAGAAAAGCTCTGTATCTGCAGTGATAAATGTACTTTAACTATTGCAAAGAATGACAGACTCATTCCCAACCAGCAGAGAGTTGATTAACAATACAATTAGTCTTTCAGAGGAAGAGTGCCAGGTTTGTAACATATTTTCTCTTAATCATGTGAAAAGATAGATCATTTCAAATGTTGCTCAAATCGGAATTTAATTTGGTCTCAGTGATGATTATTTTGTCCTAATTTAACTTCTACACATACAAATTTTCTAAAAAAATAAAAGCAGTCTTTTCAACAGCAGTGTGATTATTGCTGGTGTCAGGAGTAATAGTGTTCATCAATTTTACTATATAGGTAGTCTTTGACTAACAACCACAATTCAGCCCAAAATTACTGTGGCTAAGTGAGACATTTTTTAAGTGAGTTTTGCTCCATTTTACGACTTTTCTTGCCATAGTTGTTAAGGGAATCACTGCAGCTGTTAAATTAGTAACACGGTTGTTAAGTGAATCTGGCTTTGCTCGTCAGAAAGTTGCAAAAGATGATCACATGACTCTGGGACACTGCAACCCTCACAAATATGAGTCAGTTGCCAAACATCTGAATTTTGATCACATGATCATGGGGATGCTGCAATGGTTGTATGTGTGTAAAAGAGTCATCAGTTATTCTTTTCAGTGCTGTTGTAACTTTGCAACAGTCACTAAATAAACTGTTGTAAGTCAGCTATCAAGCTATCTTTATATGAAGGATAGGTAAACTGCAGGTCTAGAGAATTTTCAGTTGCATCATCCAAATATCTCATTATTGGCCATGTGGACTAGGACTTAAGAAAATTGGAGTTCATCTGCATACTTACATCTCAGAGAAGCAACATATTTTTCTCCCTAAGAATATTTGACTATTATAATAGTCCATTCTAATAGACTATTGGATGATTATAATAGGTATTAGGATAGAATCTTGGATGTGCCTCTGGGGGAAAAATGCTGTATTGTTATCCACATGGCATAATCAGTGTTTATTCATTTCCTCAAGACCCTTCTGCTGTGCTTCCAGTCTTATGTGAAAGGTTGGTGAAAATAATCACAATCTAGCATTATTATCAAAAATCAGGCTGCCACAAAAAAAGAGGGGGTCAAATTATTCTCCAAAGCACCAGAGGACAGGACAAGAAACAATAATTGAAAACTGATCAAAGAGAGAAGCAGTCTGGAATTAAGGAGAAACTTCCTAACAGTTAGAACAATCAACATGTGGGACAGCTGGCCTCCAGAAATCGTGGGCGCTCCATCACTGGAGGTTTTTAAGAAGAGACGGGACAGTCACTTGTCTGAGATGGTATAGGTTCTCCTGCTTGAGCAGGGGGCTGGACTAGAAGACCTCCAAGGTCCCTTCCAGCTCTATTCTATTCTAATTCTATTCAATAGCTGCTATGGAAAATTTCCCCAAGGGCATTCTGAAATGTGTTAAATTTAGATGGGCTATGTTTATAGATATGATGGTTTGGAGGAAAAAATATATTTTATTGATAATAGCTAAGATCTTAGCAAATATTCCAATAGATTAACAGGTTTGTTTGTTTTTCTTCTATAGAATCCTCTGAGACTGAAATTATCATCTGATTTCCCCATTTATCTCATATTTTCTAGAAAGAAAATAATTTGATAGATACAGGAAGGGGAAATATTTACTATTAGCTACTACAAAACCTACTGTTTATAGATTTTTAATTTTTTTTCATTAATATTCAAATTTCTTGCCTTTTTTGATGTATACATTTTTATAGCACATCCTATTTATGAAGCTGCATGGCATAGTGATGTTTGGCCATAGAATTTGTTGGTTAGTTTCTGCCTTGCATTGATTTCAATGGAATGCAATCAAGGAGATGTAAGACTCAGAACAAGTAAATCTTCAAGAAGGGTGGAAAGATAGAAGAGAATCAAGGACATCAGAGTGTCATTCCTGGAGTCTCAGGATAAGTGTTACTATAGGTAACAGGAATGTGGGACAGGTAAAGATGAGCTTGACATGCAGGAATAGAAAAATGGGAGGCTGTATAGGCCAGAAGTAAAAGAAGATTCTCCCCTCTTGATTACTGGAACTTCCTGTCCAGGACACAAATATTTTCTCCATGAGTTTCTGGATTTCAAACCAGAGATCTGTGGTATTATACTTTTAAGTGCTTTAGTACAGTTGGGGTAATCAGAACAGGGCTACAAAACTGACCAATAGAAGACAGCAAAAGGGATTGATTAAATGATTCTCCCTCCCTCCCTCCCTCCCTCCCTCCCTCTCTCTCTCTCTCTCTCTCTCTCTCTCTCTCTCTCTCTCTCTCTCTCTCTCTCTCTCTCTCTCTCCTAACACTAGTCTTAATTATTTTAACTGAAATCTGGTAGACCTAATTAGAGCAAGAGATGTAGCATTAATGGCTTCTCCTATTTAATCTTTCTCCAGAATTATAGTCCATTCAATCTCCCTTGCCAGCATTGAAGCATAATTGAATAAGGACAACTTCATCTCTGAATAGAGTTCAAAATATTACTCACAGCCATGAAAATCTCCCCTATGCATGAGTTTCTAGATTTTCTTGATATCATATGTGACGCCATCTTTTATTTTCCACAGCACTCCAGAACAACCCATGTCAGAGATAGCATATCTGAACTCAGAATCCCAGATGATTGCTAGATTGTAGCAGATAGATAGAGAAAAATAACTATTCTCAGCTTCTAGTTTGCTCAGGTGGCTGCCATGGACATTTGGAAGGTAAGCTCTGTCGTCCACATTTATTTATTTTATTTTATTTATTTATTTAATTTGACTTCTATGCCGCCCTATTCCGGAGAACTCAGGGCGGCTCACAACATAATAGAAATCACAGTAAAATACATAAATATAAAAACCCCTAAGTTAAAAAGAAAAAAAAACAATCATTCCACAAACATACACACAAACATACACTGGCTAGGGGCAAGATGTTAGCTGCCCCAAGCCTGCCGGCAAAGGTATGTTTTAAGCAGTTTACGAAAGGCGGAGAGGGTGGGGGTGACACGGATCTCCGGGGGAAGTTGGTTCCAGAGGGCCAGGGCTGCAACAGAGAAGGCTCTTCCCCTAGGCCCCGCCAGGTGACACTGTCTGGCTGACGGGACCTGGAGAAGGCCGACTCTGTGGCCCTAACCGGCATCTGGGATTCATGAGGCAGCAGACGGTCCCGTAAATAACCTGGTCCGATGCCATGTAGGGCTTTATAGGTCATAACCAACACTTTGAATTGGGTTCGGAGACCAATTGGCAGCCAATGCAGCTCGCGGAGTGATGCCGAAATGTGGGCATTTCTGGGCAAGCCCAACACTGCTCGCGCGGCTGCATTCTGCATTACCTGAAGTCTCCGAACATTTTTCAAAGGTAGCCCCATGTAGAGAGCATTGCAGTAGTCGAGCCTCGAGGTGATAAGGGCATGAGTGACTGTGAGAAGAGACTCCCGGTCCAAATAGGGCCGCAACTGGTGCACCAGGCGAACCTGGGCATCCAGTTTTGCTTCACTGGGAGACCCTGGAAAGGGTCGAAAGTTGTCCTGTAGGGGTGACCAGCAAGGAGGGGATCCCTGTGACAAAACAGGGACAAAACACCAGTGGACAAAACACCAGCCATAGAAATATGGCTCATCACTAGGCTGCAGACAGCTGAAGTCACACTTACCATCAGGCAACTTTAAAGCAGCGCGGAAGAGACTGGGCGAGATCTACCTCTCTTAAATCCTAACTACCTTTGTTAGCTGTGGAGAGGGAAGGGAGATTTTACCCCTCCCTCTAAAAACAGCGGTGACTGACTATCCAGGGGAGTTTAAAAACATTGCAAGAATAACTTGATCCTAACTGGAATTTTATTTTTTAAAGTTTGTGGACTAAAAGACTTTCTATTCTTACTGAAGATCTGGGTTTTTACTTATAAAAAAGAAGTAAAACTGAAAAGATTATAAAAACTTTGGACCTACAGGAAAATTTTAAATATAGGGGCGACATCTTGTGGCTAAACCTGATACTACAAATTGTTATTGTTTAAAAGAGACATGGCTGACAGCCTAGACAATTGATAAGACCTATAACCTTGAAACACGTATCAGCTTTGAAGCCCAGCTGTGTTCCATATTCACTGAAAAAATTTTTTTTTACACTCTCTGATTGCAAAGCTTTTAATTTAATACATTAGTAAGAGAATATGGAGGAAGATCAAGAACAAATTCTCTCTATGCTGAAAGCAATTTACCAAACTATTCTTATAGCTACTGATGAAATAGGAGGTTGCAGAGAAGAATGGGATGTCAGCCCAGATACACGAATTCAAAATTTGATTACAACTGAAAAATCAACTACACAGAATATAACAGAAAAAGTGGACCAATTAAATACTATTCAACTGATCAACAAATACAGTCAATGTAAAACCCAGAAAAGGGACTGACAAATCAGAAGAAGCCTGAGGATCAAGAAGAACAACAGACTGAAGAGAAGATAAACAGTTTAAGACAACTACATCAAGATGGAAAAATAGAGAGACAATTTGTTATTTCTCTCAAAAAAAAATGGTGATCGGATGGTTTTTTCTACATCAAACAACATACATAACACAGGGAGATTTATTTGATGACTCAAAAGCATGGACATGGAAGATGATTTGGCAAAGAAAGAAAGCTAGAATAAGATTGAAGAAAATTGGGGTTTTGACTTACTAGTGAGAATTAAAAAAGAATATTCTCAAATAGATAAGATATGTACTTTGAATATTAGAAATCGTTATGAGTTGAGTTAAAGGATACTTTGCTCACTTAAGACTTGGAAATATAAACATTAATAGTTAAATTTGAATATTGAATACAGGCAATTAATATATATATATATATATATATATATATATATATATATATATATATATATATATATATATATATATATATATATATATATATATATATATATATATATATATATATATATATATATATATATATATATATATATATATATATATAAACTAAAAACTTATTGATGAATGTAACAAATATGTTTTTTTATTTAGTGGTAATAATAAAAATTATTACCTTAAATATGAGATAGTAGATATTGAGAGACAAAAGAGGAAGTATTAAATGTTGAAATAAGAGAAATTTGGTTATTAAATTTAGATATTTGGAAATTATTAGAAAATAAGAATATTAGATTGTATTATTAATCAGTTGATGTAAGATTTTGGGATGAATTGTGATAAAGGGAATTGGGATTATTCAAAACTTGGAAACTATAAATATTAAACGTTAAATTTAAATATTAATGGGAAGTTTAAAAATTGGAAAAAACTTACCAGGACATTGATTGTCTAAAAAGATTGAATGTTAAAATGATTAAGGTATGTATAAACCAAAAATTATTGATAAATGTAAAAAAGTTATTTGTATTAAATTGATATAAGAATTGTATTAATTTAAATGTGAGACAGTAAATAGCAAGGGAAAAAGAGGAAATATTTAATGTACTATGGTAGTTAGTGATCTGTACTAAAGAAATTTGTATGTTATTGAATTAAGAACTAACCCAGCAGCCACATTGCTTTTCAAATATTTAAATGTGAAACTGGAAAATTAATAAAAAATTAAAAAAAGAAAAATAATTATTCCCTACTGTTTAGTGCAGAGGTCCCCTACCTTTTGGGCACCAGGGATCGGTTCCATGGAGAAAGACTTTTCCTCAGAACAGAGAGTGCGTGGTTTTGTGTGCTGCCTGCATCCCATGGATGGGGCTTTGCTTGTTTGTGCAGACCGGTTGCTGGCATGCTGTGGCCCAGTATCTGTCCACGGACCCGGGGGTTGGGGAACCCTGATTTAGTAAATATCTGGATTTTTGCAACTCAGATATTGCAACTTCAATTCCTTATGCATTTCAGTAGTATCCCTAGGAAGCATTCTATTCCTCGGAGTGCAAGGAAAGAAGAACTGGAGAAAGAGAAAGGAATGAAGATCCTGGTAAGTCTCAAGAGAGGCTAGGACTGATGTTAATGAAACTTATAACCCAACCTATTATAGGGTCTATAAAAGGAAGAAAGGAGGAAGAGAGTGAAATCAGGGTAAAAAAAATGTCGATACACGATATTTCTAGTAAGTTTACTTTCTCAAAAACCTTGAATCATGATTCATGTTTGCTTCTCTAACTTTTAAATTACATATGTTTAATCAGTGAAAGATACCAGTTTTTGAAGTAAAAAGATCCTTGATATGATTCAGATGGAAACAATATATGACATAAATAAATGAATGTGTGGGAAAATAACTAGAAATAAAATCTGAATATGATGAGTTTCTCTATTATTGGTTATGTTGATTGTTTAATTACATGTTTTTTCTCTGATAGTTTTGTTACCCAAACCCAGAAAATTATTATCTGGCATTGTGAAGAATACTTAAAAGAAACTAGATTCTTAAGAATATAAATACCTTCCATATTATGACATATAATATAACATGTCACTATTCTCAGGAGCTTGTAAAGATGTTATTGAAATATTGTATATTGGTCTTGCTCGTGATCTGGCAGAAAAAGCTCTACTGTCTTAATATTACATTTAATATTTCAAAATTTGGGACATTTCTGCCAGCAAATAAAGCCACATAAATAACAGTAGTGATTAAAGTCAGATTTTAGGTTTAGTCACTGGAAATTAGTCAGATCCTTATTTCCTGACATATTGTGATTATTTAAATCAGATTAAAAGAAAATCTTTACCTTAGGTCATATATACACTGGCACTGTTCATGCCATCAAGGATGCAACAATCTTTTTTTTTTAAAAAAAGATGAAAACATTGTTAAACAATCTAGTATCTTAAAAGATGAACTAATATTTTGTTTTTTTATTTTCCTCAGCTCAATGAGGAAAGGGAACTCTGGCCAACACTGGAGGGACGTCCCACTCATCTGATGACAACTCCGAGGGTGAACCCCTGGTAAGTGGACCCATTGTGCCCCTCACCAGGACAGTAAAACTGTTAGCCCCTGACATGCCCAAAGCCGTAGAAGTCAGGGCATTAATTGACTCTAGGTATACCCGCTGCCTCATAACCCCAACATTAATGGAGAACTTAGGAATACCAGTGAGGAGGCTGAAGAAACCGATCTGATTTGATCAATTAGATGGGTCCATAGCAGGGGGAGATGCCCACCACCCTAGCAATGCTACTAGTTCAACTCACCCTAGGGGACCACATACAGAGTATAACATTTATGGTAGCCCTTGGCATGGAATGGCCCATAATTCTGGGCATGTCATGGTTGACCAAATGGAACCCATGGGTGGACTAGAGAACGGCGGAGCTTAGATTCCCGAAAATGAACCAACCGAGGCACCAGCCCAGCCCCAACCAGGTGAAACCCCAGCCGAAAAAGCTGCGATAGGGGGAGAAAAGGAACTGCCCAGATATCAGAGGAGTATAGAGATATGGCTGAAGTATTCAGTGAGGAAAGATCCAATGAATTGCCGCCTCATCAGCCCATGGACTGTGTAATAGAAATCAGATCAGGTGCGAAACTTCCCAAGCCAAGATTGTATTCCATGAGCCTGCAAAAATTGGAGGAAATGCAGAAATTCATAGATAAAAATTTAGAAAGGGGGTTTATTCAGCTGGCAAAACCGAAAACTGTCACCCCTGTATTGTTTCAAGAGAAAAAGGATGGGACTCTTTGCCTCTGCATTGATTATAGGGCATTAAACACAATAAGCAAAAGGAATCTATACCCTCTCCCCCTCATGAAAGACATGTTATCCCACCTTGCAAAAGGGAAGATTTTTACCAAACTGGACTTCAGGGAAGCTTACTACCAAATCAGAATAAAGGAGGGGGACGAATGGAAAACAGCATTCAATTGCCCCTTGGGGTGTTACCAATTTCGGGTTCTATCATTTGGGCTTCAAGGAGCTCCCGTCATATTCATACAGTTGATAAATGATGTACTAAGGGAGCACCTGTACAAAGGGGTACTCGTTTACATGGATGACATCCTGAGACTATGGACAAACATGTCAAACTGGTCAGAACAGCTCACCTTTACGCAAAACTTTCTAAGTGCGAATTCCATAAGAATAAAATTGACTATCTGGGATACTGCATATTTCCACATGGCATAGAAATGGACCCTGAGAAAGTCTGAGCCATGCTAGAATGCACTCTGCCCCGCACTAGAAAACAATTACAGAGTTTCCTGTGGTTTGCCAACTTTTACCGACAGTTCATTCCCTCCTTTGCCCAAATAGCATTGCCAATTATGAACTTACTGAAAACCAAGGGGGAGGGAAAACCCAAGCTGAGCCAACCGTTAAAATGGACAGTGGAATGTCAAGCCACATTCGAGAGACTAAAAAAAACTATTTTCCGTAGAACCAGTACTAAGGCATCCTGACACCAATAGACCTTTTGTAATTCAGGCAGATGCCAGTGATGTAGCTGTAGGAGCTGTGCTTTTGCAGGAAAATGATGAGGGGACACTACAGCCTGAAACAGAACAGAGGTGGGCAGTCTGGGAAAAGGAGGCATATGCAGTACAATGGGCTCTTCTCACTTGGCAACACTTCCTGGAGGGGAACAAAATTCCCTTCTAAGTGTGAATCGAGCACAAGAACCTGGAAGTACTGACTTCCGGTGGCTCCGCCGGCGTCGCTAGAGTCTCCTCTGTGAGGCTCCGTTCCCTGGGTTTGTAAAGCCGCAAAAAACAGCGCACATCAGCTGTTTTTTTTTTTGCGGTGAAAAATCCCCTCTTCGGGCAAAGAAGAGGTGTAGAGCATCAGGAGCAGGGTTGAGCTCCTCTTAAATCCCTGGAAAAAGTTTTCAGGGATCAAGAGCGATAGCTCCCTAAGCTCCTGAAGACGCTCCTGCCCAGAGACGCTTCTATCATCAGACAGAGAAAGACGCCGCGACCGCCTCTGCTTATAAAAATAGAACACAAGAGAGACTGTAAGCAGACTGAGTGAATACAGGAGTTCTTATTGGATTGCAAGTATTTTTTATTGTTTTTCTGGCTATATATTTCTAACTTCTACAATCAACATAATGCTTTCAAAATGGCGTATAGCTTTCACTGCTTTCACTGTTAAAGGAAAGTGTTTGAAAGTGAAAGTGAATTCTCCATTTTTTTCCCTCTCTCCTTGTTCTCGTAAGCGAAGCTAGAGAGACGGCTGTAGGAATTGGATTAAAGCAGAGTGATTGTTTTAAATTTAAAATGGAGTGGAATTTACATTCAAATGTTAAACCTATTTTGGATCGTATTGATGAATTTCAAGAAGAAAGGCGTGCAATAGTGAAAGAGATTAAAGCAATACTGAAAGAGACTATTACAGAAATATTAACCAGATTCTTTCTTCCAAATGAAACTGATTTACAACCGACTGCTGAACATTTTATAATACAATCTAAACAACAAGAAGAACAAGAACAAGAAGAAGACAGTACTGAGAATAAAGAGAATAAAGGGAAATGGATCTTGCTTGATAAACAGTTCATCTATGGAGTGGAGGAAGAGGATTTGTTTCAAGAAAGGAGGGGATGGCTATTCCTTTTAGATAAGCAGCAAGAAGAGGATGTAATTGAGAAAAAAGAGACATTGATTCAGTTTAAGAAGCAACTTACTTATGGGGCTGAGGATCAGGAAAAGCAAAGACAGAGATTTGAATTGTTACCTCAACAAAAGTTTATGGCTAAGAGTAACAGAGGACTAATGCAAAGGTTAAGACGGTTTATTTGGACTCAAATGATATTGCAAGTAAAGAAGAGAGACTTATTATTTGGAAGGGAGGTTTCGTTATGGAGGTTTACCTGGTTGAAGAAAAAACCTAGAATTCGACTGAAGGAGTGAAATTTAAAATTGTATGCAAGGAATTATGGGTAATTCAAAATTATGGACTGATTTAAGGACTAAGATTATGAGTAAGATGTAAGAGAAGATGATTAATGGAAGATATAATTAAATTGATGAAGAATGTATTTGCTCTGAAATGATCTAGGTTTGACATTAGATTGATTGATTGATGGGATAGATAAGCATTATGTGATTTGATAAGGTTGAAGGAATGTAAGTTAGAAATGGAATAAATAGATTGTATTTGTTATGGAGGTTTATCTGACAGATGAGAAAGCCCAGAAGTCGATTGAAGAAGTGAAATTTAAAATTAAATGTAAGGAATTAAGGCTAATCTAAGATTATGGGCTGAATTAAAGACCAATTTTATAAGTAAGATGTAAGAGAGGATGTTTAATGGAAGATATATTAAATTGATTAAGGATATATATTTTTTTTAATTGAGGGGTTTATCGATATTATTTGTTTATTTTTCTAAAAAGATGATTTTTTTTCTATTTGATGTTCAATGGTTTGAAAGAGGTTGATTAATGGAAGATATAAATAAAACTTGATTGTTTGGGTGATTTTATATAACCTCTCAATGGATTGAAGTGATTTAAGGTTTGACTTAGATTGATGGTTTAGATATGTAAATGAAAATTATTATTCTTAACAAGATGATTTGTTTGTTTTGTTTAATGGATTGAAATGATTTAGAGATTGTATATAGTATATAGTTTAAAATTCTTGTTAGGATTATATAATAATTTTGTTTGATGTAGTGGGTTTTCTTTTGTTTTACCCTGTACTCACTCTGGGAAGTCGGGGGGGGAGGGTTAGGGAGGGTTTATAATTTTATATACGATGTTTTCTCAACTGTAATTGGGGTTGATGTAAGAATATGTAATTACTGTCATTAAGGGGTTGCTTGGGTGGCCTCTGGGCACCACATCTGATGGAAAGAGGAAGGAGGAGTGAAGGCTGATGTAAGTGGAAGTTGATAAGAAGGGGGAAGAGTAGGACGGAGATAGAGAAGGAGGGAGGATAGAGAAGTAGAGAAGGAGGGAGGAAAGTAGGTAGTTAGTTGGTAAGTGAGGGGGGAAGGTTAGGGTCAGGGGGATGTGGTGGTGGGGGTACCAAGCAGTAATGTTAATTGTTTGGTATGATTATTTTCAGTTGAGTTATTAGTATTAGATGTATTGAAAAATGTACTTATGTTTTGTTTATGGATGATTGTTTATTTTATCACTATGATTTGATTTGACTAGTTTCTTCTTTCTGTAAAAATTAAAAAAACTAATAAAATATATTTTCAAAAAAAAAAAAAGAACCTGGAAGTACTAAAAACACCCAGAAAACTAATCCCTAAGCACGCATGGTGATCACAACACTTCCACCATTTCA
The DNA here is from genome assembly GCA_034064705.1 of Bothrops alternatus. NCBI lineage: Eukaryota > Metazoa > Chordata > Lepidosauria > Squamata > Viperidae > Bothrops > Bothrops alternatus. Next base: position 7,553,471 of record JARGCV010000124.1, on the reverse strand, counting down.
ATTTCATGTTGAAACATCTTCCTGGGAGACGTGTTATCCAGATTGCCACAATACAACAGCACTTGGCCCACTGTAACAAAGCTACTCATACTGGAAAAACAACTGGCAGCACAGGTAACTACCGAGCGCAAGCCAAGCTTCAAAAGCCTTTAGCAAGCCAAGCAGGAATTGAATTTAGAAAAGCACTAGAAATTGATGAGTGGTTCCTAAGTCACAAAAACATATGCACAATCACTGATGGACTACCATGGGTTGGAGGAAAATTATACATACCCAAAAGCCAGAGAGTAGCATTCATGCAACTATGCCACAACTCAAAATCCGCAGGTCATTTTGGGGTTGTGAAAACATTACACCTAGTTAAAGGGCAATTCTGGTGGGTGTTGATTAAAAAAGGACATTGAAAGCTACGTAGCTAGCTGCCCAATTTGTGCCTCAGCAAAAAGATTACAAGGGAAGTCACCTGAGTTGCTGCAGCCGGTAACAACCCCCTCAGCACCTTGTAAGGAAATTTCCATGGACTTTATAGTGGAACTACCAGAGAGCAGTGGAAACACAGTCATCTGGGTTGTAACGGACTTATTTTCCAAATAAGTGCATTTTATTCCCTGCCCAAAGATTCCTACTGCAAAAATCCTTGGAAAACTGTTTGTTCAGCACATATATCGATTACATGGAACTCCCCAGCACATTATATCCGATAGAGGAGTGTAATTCACATTGGAGTTCTGGAAAGAGTTTCTAAGTCTGTTAGGAACCATCCAAGGATGGGTCATCTAGTCACCAACCGCAAATGAATGGTGGGACTGAACGGTCAAACTCAGTACTGGAACAATATTTAAGATGCTTTATTAATTACCAGCAGAACAACTGGACCGACCTGCTCCCATTCGCTGAGGATGCCTACAACAACGCCGTTCATTCCAGCACAGGCTACACTCCATTCCAAGTAGCTACAGGACAGAGTTTTAACTCAATGCCGGAACTTCCCTCTGCAGAAAGTGCAATCCCTTCGTTAAAGGAATGGATTGCACAATTAAAAAATACCTGGTCAGTTGTCAGAAAAGCCTTAGATGAGGCTAGGCAAGCATATAAATTACAAGCAGATAAAAAGAGAGTCAAGCCAAAACCCTTTGCTATAGGGGAAAAGGTCTACCTATCCACAAAATACCTAAAATCCTTACAACCCTCCAAGAAACTGGGACCCAAATATGTAGGACCATTCCTCATTATTAGAATTATAAATCTGGTAACAGTAGAATTAGAACTCCCAAAATCCCTCAGACAAATCTATCCAATTTTCCACTGCAGACTTTTAAAACATGAGCAGCAGTCACCATTAAGACCAGCTGTTGCTCCTCCTCCTCCTATTATGATAGAAGGAGAACAACATTTTGAAATTAAAGAAATCCTAGATTCTAGAAAATACCATGGCTCCACTCAATATTTAGGAGCAACATCTCCCATCTTCCCAGAATGAGTGACTCCACAAACATCACATTAAAGCCCCTAAACTGCTTAAGAAATTTCACACTGAATACCTGAAAAAAACCAGACTAACCTATATCTGTACTTGTCTCTGTTTTTCTACAGGTGGATCTCTCTTTTTTTTAAGGGGAGCAGGATGTCAGAATCCATATTTCTAAGGTACCCTTCCTAACTCTGATTCTAAACTCTATTCATTCTATTTCTCTGGGTTCTGTCATACTCCTGGAAGGGAGGAGGGAAGATGCTGCAGGTTGATTCTTTGTTTTCTCTATTGCTACAATGTAACTCTTTCACTGTCTCTGCATATACACTCTTTGAACTGTCCTCCTTTGATATCAACTAGAAAGGGGGGAAGGAATGAATGTGCCTCCGGACATCTGGCTTATCTCCTATTTGGAAGGGAAGGTGCAAAGACCCAACAAACACTGCTATAACTTTGAGATGGACTGGCTCTATCAGCATTTTCCCACAATGGACTTAACACCTGGGGATTGGCTCATTCGAACTGACCTGATGAACTATTGGGGTGAGGTTTGCTTGGGACTCATTTAACCTATTGATCTGAGTGGCAAAACCTCAGATCCTGTCTGTTATGCCTGCCATCAGCTTCTCCTAATAAAAGTTCCTTTTGGAAGAAACTGCTTCCATGAGTTCTGCTTTCTTAGGATGAGGTTTTGAAGTGGGCCCTGACATCTATCCAAGTTATGTTAAACACAGGAACTTCTGCAAAAGGACAAGGATTTAAAAAAGATCAAGATAGCAACCACTACTGCATGTTCAGAACTTTCCATCTTTTAATCTGCATGTACAACATATAAAAATGGGCTTCAATTGTATGGTTGCAATTTGCATCTTGACTTTTTTTGACAACCCCAGTTGGTCCTGTTTAAATAAAAAAGAATGTAGAGACTAGATTTCTAAGTACTTAGGACCACTCTGGTGAAAGTGATAGTGGTATCAAAATGACTAAAATGAACCTTGGGTATACTAAAACTAGGTGTAGTAAAATACCATTTTTTAATATATTACATTAATTTCAATGCAATATTGTGATATTACAATACATATTTAACATTTTTGCATCTCTCTGTCTTGCATTACACATTTGAGAGGCTTCCAGCTATTGAGGCACTTGCTCTCTATTTCCACTTACATGTTTTCTCTTTCCACCTACCTGATTTTATTCTTAATTTAGTACAGTGAGTTAAATGTCTATAAGTTTCACTGAACAATTTCAAGAATGAAGTTGTAGTGTTTGAACTGGGTTCTCAAGTGTCTCCTAGGGAAAAAAAAAATCCTTTAGACAACAAAAGCAGGAACTCCTTAAATACAGGAAGAAAAGAAAGAAAAAGATAAAACCATTTATTTGTACTATACCATAACAATTTATTTTCCATTTTTTTATTTCACAGTTGTATTTTGACTTCAGAGAACTTGCATATAGTGAAGTGAAGTCTGACCCTTATTATTTATTGCATTACTGCATCTATACATTTTTCTCAAAATAGACAAGGATCCTATTTTAAAGGGTCAGTTTAACTGAGGCTGGTATGTAAAAGTAACAATAGGCATTTCCCATTCCTACTTCCTACATTATTCATCCCAAAAAGACACTGTGGGCATTGAAGCCTTTTAGTCTCGTTGCCTATATTATTATCTCTTACATGCTAGATCCATTGGTTGCTCGCTATAGTAAATGGACATCTTGAGTTACAATGTCAGTTTCTATTGTTATTAACAATGGATTCATTCTCTCTTTCTCTCTCTCTCTTCATTTAGTTGGAATATGTAATTTAGAGAAATCAAATTATAAAATGTATAAATCACATCTTCATTTTATCTGAAGTGTCAACATCAAAACCAGATTTGCTTGAAAATTTTTGTAATTCTTCTTCCTCCTCCTCCTCCTCCTTCTCCTCATCCTCCTCCTCCTCCTCCTCCTCCTCCTCCTCCTCCTCCTCCTCCTCCTCCTCCTCCTCCTCCTCTTCCTGCACCACCACCAGCACCACCACCACCAGAAAAGTTGAACACTGTGGAAAGATATGTTGGGTTCATAATCAGGGAGAAGCAGTGACAATGGACAATTTGCTTTCTATCAGGGTAAGTCTTTAAAATGGGATAAATATATACTTTGTTGCTTTCTATATGGAAAGCAACAAAGGAGCATCTGGCATAGGGACTCCACAGAGCCATCTCCATATGGGCATAAACTCTGCTGAAAAGGAATGTTTTTATATCACCCCTGCAGAACTAGCCAAGATGAGACCTGATGAAATGTAAGAATTCTTGAATTCTTTGCATGGTTGCAGTGGGCTACCTGTTTAGTTAAGTTAAAAAGTGACCCTGAAACCCAATTAATAGGAATAACATAAATTGAGCATGTAATTCTTAGCTACCATGGACCTCTTACTTCTGTAATCTTTGGAGTCTGAACTTGATCGTTTGTTTGCAGTTTCATTATACAACATCAGTGCATCTGCAGCCATTCCCAGAACAACAGCAAAATTAAGTAAGAAGCACAAGAAGCAACAAAATGGGACTGTTTCACTAAGACAACTCTTTGTGGTACCTGAAACAATATAACATGGAAGAAGAGAAATTCTCATTCCAGCCTAAATAGAATTGAACACTGGAACTGGGCAATTCCATGAGAGCAACATGAAAATACAGTATATAAGCTTTCAAGAATCTATTATCAAAAATCCCCTTTAGAGGAAGTATGATTTGCCAGATAAACATTTTTGAGACTTACAACCTATTGGGATTGGCAGCCAATTAATACCCTGCTGCTCGAAGCACATATCGTGAAATCTGTTCATCCAAGGCATATTATGGTCAAATTTGCAAGTAACATTTTTTCGCTTATTCAATTTGATCATCTGATTTTTTTTTAAAAAGAACGAAACAAGAGAGAGAGAGAGTGTGAGAGAGAGAGAGAGAGAGAGAGAGAGAGAGAGAGAGAGAGAGAGAGAGAGAGTTATTTCCATTTTGTCTGATTACTAAACAAAAGAGCGAGTAATGTGACACAAAATGAACATAAATTCAGCTCCCAATCAATGCATCATTAAATTCTAAACCCTATTAATGAAATCCTAAAATTATATCTATTTCTCATATGAATGCAGTTTTAGTAGCTTGAATGAATTGTATTTCCCATGTCCTAAATTCCATTTATTTTGTGGGCACAGCTGCTGCAATGCATACTTTCTCTTCTCTTCCAGTGGAGTCGTTCATACTCCCTCCAAAAAGGAAGGAACTCTGTAAATGGTAAACAATAGTGCCCTGTTAAAATAATTATACTGGTCTCTTTCCCAGCATTAGTGAAATGTGCTTTGGGAATGACAATGAAGCTCGGGCCAGTCTGTGGAATAGGAAAGTGGGCCTGGTGTGAATTTCCCTCTTAAGGACCTTTGCCATGTTGCAGAGCTGCGTTTGCACTTTGGTTTATTACAACATGAGAGTGATGAAGCACATAGGCAAAGTACAGGTAGTCCTCGACTTACAACCATTCATTTAGTGACCATTCAAAGTTACAATGGCACTGAAAATATTGATTTATGATCATATTTTACACTTATGACCATTGTAGCATCCCCAGGGTCATGTGATTAAAATTCAGGTGCTTGGGAATTGGTTCATATATATATATAAATCAATATTTTCAGTGCCATTGTAACTTCGAATGGTCACTAATCCCAGTGTCCTGGGATTATGTGACCATCTTTTGCGACTTTCTGACAAGCATAGTCAATGGGGAAGTCAAATTCATTTAACAACCATGTTATTAACTTAACAATTGCAATGATTCACTTAACAATTGTGACAGGAAAAATCATAAATTGGGGCAAAACTCACTTAACAACTGTCTTGCTTAGTTACAGAAATGTTGGGCTCAGTTGTGGTCATAAGTTGAGGACTACCTATAGAGGAACTAAATTCCATACATTGAATAAAATAATAATAAAATTAATAAAATAAATCAGGAACCTATATCCACATATAACTTGATTAAGAAAATTAATCTGGACCACATCAAAAGCTTTTCAGCACTAAAGATAGTAGTACAGCAGAATCTCTTATTTCTTCAACTGTGTCCGAATTATCAATTAAATATAATTTTTCTGATTTTTTAAAAATAAATCAGACTGAAAAAGATAAAAGAACATTTGATAAAATCTTCCTTAATCACCTGGTCAATAGAGCAGTTAATATCTTTACTTCAATGTTAACATCTTTATATCAACATTAATTAATGAAATCTCTAACTTATAACTCTAAATCAGTCTTTACTAGGTTTTAAAAACATTGTTATATAAGCCTCAAAATGATAGGGGCAATTTGCCTCACTTAAGAGGTTCATTCATTACATTAAGTGCTTAGATAAGCAACAAAATAATAAGAATAAGATAAGAATAATGTTATTCCATTATGCAATTTCTCAATGGGATTACATAATTAATAAGAAGAGAGCTTTCTAAAATGATATAAAATCAGTTCCTGCCGATCAGAAGTTATAAGATTATGAACCAATGTAAAACATATGAGCTATTTTAATGCAATATTTGCCTCTTTCATTGGAAATCCTCCTTTTGCGCCTAAAATACTTGGCTATGAAAATTCACTGCAGTCCTAATTAAGGATAATTAATTTAGCTGGTGTACAAAATCCAGGTTCTTAGATTGTTATGGTTAGAACTCAGATGGGATTGGCTTTTTGCAGGTGAATACAAGCCTAATTAATCAAGGTAATGCATAAAGTAAGTTTTGCCTCTTTTTAAAGGTCACCTTACAAGCTGTATCAGTTGTAGACAACATTTCTTATTTTGAACCTTTCCTTACTTGCACTTCAGCTTGGTATAAACACTGTCAACATTTTCTTCCTAGTATGCCTCCATGACACTGTCTTCATTTCTTCCTAGTTTATGAGTGAGACAGGTTTTAGTTCTCTTTTGTTGTACAAGTATTAAAATAGCTTTTCACTCTAAAGTTAGCAGCATCCAGTAACTGCTTTTAAAATCTGATGAACTTTGCTGCTCATCCTGTTGGCCCATAATAGGCAGGATCTGCCATGTGCTAATTGCTTGTATCAGACCAATATTGACACACAGTCATCGCCAGCATTTACTCTGCTGCTATTCTGTTGTCTCGACATCTAAGGCTCAGCTCAGCACTGCATAAAAATATGCATATAAAGCGTATTCCAGAACTACTGGGGGAAAAGTCTTTTCTGCTTCTGAAAAACAAAGCAGGCTTCTTTCTCCTTTCCATCTCTTGTGTATAATTCTGCATCCCAAGCATGGTTAAGGCTCCTTTTTTTACTATCAGTGTTTATAGTAGACAGCTACTGAATTTTATTGCTAGCCAACTATATTTATTCAGCAGTGCTACCATATTCTAGCATGCACATCTCAAAAGGATGATTTTTGTACCCCTGGCATTTTCCAACCTCTTTTATTACCGGTAGTTGTCAGCCATGTATGCCCCAATATACTCATACTTGAATATCTTGGTCTCCACCATCTCGTCTGGTTCCTGGGTTGATATCATCTGCTTCTGCTTCTTTGGATCAGTATTCCACATAACCAGCAGTGCAGGAAAATGAGATAATAGATTCTAACAGGCAGCAACTAATGAAATATTAGAGGGGACCATATGAAAATGAACACATACAATTGAAGTGAATGAAATCTGGAGTGAAGCTATGGTTCAGCATAGGAGCTTTGTATGCACAGCTATAAAAGAACTGTTCGAGATGTCTATGGAGATTCTCAGTCATCCAGATCATGGTTGTCCCAAAGGTGCTTTTTCAAAAAGCAACTAGACATTGTTTTTCCTTGAAGAAGTTTTGCTTCTTGTTATGTATTGAATTTATATATATAAAGTTGTGTTAATCCCTGCTAAAGTGAAACTAACTTCACTGCAACTGCTTGTGAAGCTAAAATGACACTAATCTTTAGATGACCCTGACTGTTAATTTCAACTGTTTTGGAGGGAAATTTTGAACATTCATATTTGGGTGGGCTTTTTCAACTATTATGGTTGGTTAAGGCCCTGTGGGCTCAGACTATAAATTACAGGCATCTGCCTGCAGTTCTCTAGTTGTAGTTTGAGTCAATAAATGATGTTGTAGCTATGCTAGTCTGTTCCTTGCCTACTGAAACCCACTACACAATAGTGGCAATGAAGGTGGGATGCTGCAGAGGAGAGAGCTGCTGCTAACCAAGAGACTGAAATCACTGGGTGATAGGCTGGGTAAAGAGCAATGGCAGGCCTAGTTCTCACCCCCTGCCTACCAGTAAGCCACACTGGAGGCATGCTGAAATCACTGGGTGTCAGACCAGGTAAAGAGCCCTGGTGGGACCACACTCCCAACCCTTCCTGTCAGTAAGACACACTGGAGGTACAGATATACCGTAGGGATCTGTGCCCGGGATTCCTAAGTGCAGCATAGCTCCAACTGCAGCATACAGGCATTAACCAGCACCATAGGGACCTCCCAAAATGGCTAAAGTGGGAAGGCTCAACAAGTTCGATATTACTCATCTGGAACAGTGGAGGCTTATACGTCTCCCAAGTAGACAACTATCTCTGGGCTAACCAGATCATATACGATGGCCTGAAGGTGGCAACGTTACTATGTGTCTACGGACAAGCCACGTTTGATATTGCTGAAAACCTGATAGCACCGGCAAGTATAAAGACTGTGGCCAACGCAGACCTAAAGAAAAAATTAAGGGAAAACTAATGTTAGACAACTTATTAATATAATAGAATATTTGGAGAAGCATATTCAGGTGCCCGCAGTTCTTATGTTTTTGGATGCGGAAAAAGCATTTGATAGATTGAATTGGTTGTTTTTGAAAAAATTGATTGTGCGGATGGAATTGGGGGATCAGTTTATTAATTCTATACTGGCGATTTATCAGAAACAAACAGGACAGATTATTGTGAATGGGGATTTAACAGATTCATTTAATATAGAGAAAGGTACCAGACAGGGATGTCCATTATCCCCTCTGTTGTTTGTTTTAACTTTAGAAGTTTTATTGAATAGGATAAGAAGAGCAGATGATTTAAAAGGTATAAAGATTAGACAACAAGATTATAGATTACGTGCTTTTGCTGATGATTTGGTTGTGACATTGACTCAACCAATACAGTCAGCCAAGAGATTGATGGAGATAATTAAAAATTATGGTAGGGTATCAGGGTTTAAATTAAATATTTTATTTTTATTTATTTTATTCGGATTTGTATGCCGCTCCTCTCCGAAGACTCAGAGCGGCTCACAACATATATATAAAACAATTTAATCTAAATCCGAACAAAAAACATTAAAAATAAAACCCCACACATACTCATCAGTCACACCACAATCAACAATCATCCCCAGGCCTGCCGGCAGAGGTAGGTTTTTAAATTCTTTCGGAAGGCCGGGAGAGTCGGAGAAACGCAGACTTCAGGAGGCAGTTGGTTCCAGAGGGCAGGTGCCACAACAGAGAAAGCCCTCCACCTAGGGCCCGCCAGACGACATTGTTTCGCTGACAGGACCCGGAGGAGGCCGACCCTGTGCGCTCTCACCGGTCGTAGAGAAGTATGTGGCAGAAGGCGGTCCCGTAAGTGTTGTGGATGTCTCTAGACCAGCTGGGGAAATGTCAGAGGATGAGGAGGAGCAACCAGGCCCCTCTGGGTGCTTTCCCCTCCCGGCAGGAGAGACAGAGAGGGAGGAGATTTGCATGCAGTCTGAGTCAGACTCTCAAAGCGGAGACTCAGATTTGGAACAGGAAAATTTATGGCTTGATCTGAGATTCCGAAGGTTTGATAGGCGGAGGTCTCAGTTACGTGGAAAAAGGAAGCCATGGGGGAAGTGACGTATCGGAAACTATATTAGAAGATAAAGGAGGGACTAATTCTTTGTCATGAGCAACGTTAATATCAAGGAGTAGCTTGATGCCTTGCGCAGTTCGTTTGAACTCAGTTTTCTGGTGTTTTTGGACTCTACGGAAGATTAATGAGCTCTTGGACAACCTGAGCGATAAAGAGTGAGTTAATTGGAAGGGAGGGAGAGCATGATTAAGCTGAATGTAAATAAATCAGACTTGGCCGTTCCGGCCAACAAAATGCCAGCAGCTTGCTTTGAAGTGAATCTCTTGAAATGTGTTAAATAAAACTCTTAAAGAAATATTCCTGTGGATTTTACTAAGCTGAGAAGGGCCAGACATAACAGATTGCTCGTGACCAAGACGAAAATTAGTCCGAGTTTTCAGTACTGCGCAAGTCCAGTGACGTCATGGAACAGCTTCTCGCGGATAATCCTGCTCTGTATCAATTAGTTCAAAATCTCCAGCTACAAATTGGCAATTTGCAACAGCAGATTCAGCAGGCTGCAGGAGCCCCAGCCGCAGCTCCAGCCCCCCCTCCCAGAAGAAGCAGGTGTTATTTAGCATTGCCTGATAAGTTTACTGGAGAGCGTAGTAAATTTCCAGCTTTTTTAAACCAATGCAAAACATTCATTGCTTCAACTCCAGCAGATTTCCAGCTTGATGACACTAAAGTGGCTTTCATTTTAAGTTTACTCTCTGGTCCAGCTGCTGATTGGTCGTCTCCTCTGATAGATGGACAAGATCCTGTCCTGCACAATTATGCAGGATTCTGCCAGCTGATGGAAAGAGAATTTGCTGACCCCCTTCGTAGACAAAATGCCACCAGGCGGATACGAGAGCTACGTCAAGGATCACGCTGCGTAGCGGAATATATATCAGATTTTCGCCGCCTAGCTCAAGAAATTAATTGGAATGAAGAGGCTCTCATGGAAATCTTTCAAGATGGCCTGTCTTCCCAAATCTTGAATGGATTGAGACATACTGTAATACCAGCGACCCTGGATGCATTATATCAACATTGTTTGGCTATTGAGGCGCAAACGCAAGCCACGGATGCCCGCCTGGTCAAACAGATGGTTCTAGTCACCGGAAGTGCCAAGCCAGTTACTGCACCACGCAGAGGATTCCAGACCCTACCTATCACTCCACCCATCCCGGCACCCAGACGTATTTTCCAACCATTGCCGGCTTACACTGAGAGGCGTCCTGTACCCATGGCCAGAGATGAGCCCATGGATCTTGGTGCAGCCAGATCTCGCTTGACCGAGGCTGAGAAGGCAAGACGGAGAGCTGAGGGATTGTGCCTGTACTGTGGAGAGATGGGTCACTTCGTCATGGCCTGCCCCCAGAAACGACGTGGTACGGCAGGTCCTACTCCTGTTCCAGCTCGGCCTCCCACTCAGCAGTTTCAAGCCACCTTGCCGGGAAACGGCCAGAGCCCGGCCTAATGGAAACGTTGGGTCGGGCAGGCGCCAAACCCAGTCCCAGTTCCGCAGACGAAGACCCCGATCCTCCGAGACATCTGATCCTAGCAACCAATATACTTCTGGGAAACCATGCCCAGGGCATTCCGGCACACGCCTTGTTGGATTCTGGAGCCACCACTAATTTCATGGATGAAGCTTTCGCTCGTCAGCATGCCATACCTTTGTGCTCCGTGAAGCCGCCTATGTTGGTTGAGACAATCGATGGTCGTGAGTTGTTGTCTGGACCGATCAAGTTCATGACCCAGCCCATACGCCTGGTCATAGGACAACATGAAGAAGCCATCCAATTCTATATTACCAAGGGACTTCATTTCCCCTTAGTTCTTGGCCTAGCCTGGTTGAGAACCCATGATCCTTGTGTGGTGTGGTCCCAGAACTTTGTTTCATTTCCCAGTTTGCAATGCGTAGACCACGTACGCCAAGTTTGCGCAGCCCAGCTACCATCCCACCCTGACATCACCTTGCCGGCCGACCTAGCGGACTTTGCAGATATATTCAGTGAGAAAGAGGCAGACCAATTGCCTCCGCATAGACCATATGACTGTGCCATTGATTTGCTGCCAAATGCCAAGCTTCCAGGGGGACGCCTTTACTCCATGTCAGAACCCGAGTTGGCCGCATTAAAAGACTTTGTGGATAAAAACTTGGCCAGGGGTTTCATTTGTCCCTCTTCCTCGCCTCTGTCAGCTCCTGTGTTATTCGTGAAGAAGAAAACCGGAGATTTACGCCTATGCTGTGACTATCGCAAGCTCAATGCCATCACGGTGCGTAACCGGTACCCTCTGCCTTTGATTCCTGATCTCATGGACCGTCTCCGATCAGCGGCCATCTTCACCAAGATAGATCTACGGGGTGCTTACAACCTGGTTCGCATCCGAGAGGGGGACGAGTGGAAGACCGCGTTTGGGACCAGGTATGGTCATTTTGAGTATACAGTCATGCCCTTTGGACTCACCAATGCTCCGGCCGTCTTTCAACATTTCATGAATGACATCTTCCGGGATTTATTAGATCAATTCGTGGTGGTTTACCTCGATGACATCCTGATCTACTCCCCGTCACGAGCAACTCATCTCCAGCATCTCCGGCAAGTTATGCAACGCTTGAGAGAGCATCACCTTTACGCCAAGTTAGAGAAATGTCAATTCTATCAAACCACCATTGAGTTTCTGGGACATGTGATTTCTCCACAAGGCATCGCCATGGATCCTGGCAAGGTTGAGGCCTTGCAAACCTGGCAACCACCGTGTAAAGCAAAAGATGTCCAAAGACTTTTGGGATTTGCAAACTATTACCGGACATTCATTCCGAGATTTTCTACCTTGACTGCGCCCCTTACTCGACTGTTACGGAAAGGCATTAAGTTCCAGTGGGGTGATGCCGAGCAACAGGCATTTCAGACCCTCAAACAGGCTTTTGTTCAGGAACCCATTCTCAAGTATCCAGATCCTTGTCGTCCCTTTGTAGTGGAGGCCGACGCCTCAGATGTTGCTGTAGGGGCCGTGCTTCTTCAAACACGCCAAGATGGCGGCCCCCTGTTCCCGTGTGCTTATTACTCCAGGAAACTGAGTCCCTCCGAACGCCATGATACCATTTGGGAGAAGGAGCTATTGGCTATTAAAACTGCTTTTGAGACCTGGAGACACCACCTGGAAGGAGCCCGCTACCAAGTTGAAGTTCGGACTGACCATAAAAACTTGGAATTTTTGCAATCTGCCAGGAAATTGAATCAACGTCAGATCCGTTGGTCGTTGTTCTTCGCTCGATTCAACTTCAAAGTCACCTACATTCCGAAAGGGTACAACAAAAGAGCAGATGCCTTGTCCTGTAAACCTGAGTATCTACAGATCAAGGACCCCTTGCCGCTTCGAACCATTCTGCCTATCGAATCGATCGCAGCCGTGCACGATCCGGTAGATCTACGACGACAGATTCGGGAAGCGCAACAACTAGATGACTTTGTGGCACGGAGGAGGCAAGAGGTGGGTCCCAACTCACCTTGGACCTTGTCCGAGGGTCTATTACGCTTCTGCAACCTGTTATATGTTCCAGCAGGCCCACTCCGTGGTCTCATCCTGACTCAATGCCATGATAACCCTGCGGCAGGTCATTTTGGTTTCTTTAAGACTCTCCACTTAGTGTCTCGGACTTTTTGGTGGCCCAGACTTCGCCATGATGTTCAGTCTTATGTGAATTCCTGTGTACGGTGCCGTCAGGCAAAACATGCCACAGGAGCCCCTCCGGGATTATTACAGCCTTTGCCCACGCCGGAGAGACCCTGGGGGGCTATTTCCATGGACTTCTTGACTTGTCTACCTGTTTCTGCTGGCTACACCGTTGTCTTTGTAGTGGTGGACATGCTGACCAAGATGGCACATTTCATTCCTTGCCGAAGAATACCGACAGCCAAGGTCACTGCTCAGCTGTTCATTCAACATATCTTCCGGCTACACGGTTTGCCTGACAAAATAGTGTCCGACCGAGGAACCCAGTTCACCTCGGAGTTCTGGAGAGAACTCATGTCTGCGCTTCAAGTCCAAGTTAATCTAGCCTCCACGCATCACCCAGAGACTGATGGGGGTACAGAGAAAGTGATTGGCATCCTGGAGCAGTATTTGCGTTGTTTCATCAACGACCAACAGAACGATTGGTCCAAATATCTCTCCGTGGCCGAATTCGCTTTCAACAATTCTCAGCACACTTCCACTCAGACCACTCCGTTTTTTGCCAACTATGGCTATCATCCCAGATTTTTCCCGCTCACGCTCCTCGATTCTCCAGTTCCAGTTGCAGAGGACTATTTAACCGAACTCCAGTCAGTCCAAGAGATGGTTAAGCACCACTTGACTAAGGCCAAGGAAGACTACAAGAGGGTTGCAGACCGCTCTCGTCGCGACACGCCGCCGTTAGCTGTTGGAGATCGGGTTTGGCTCTCCACCAAGTACTTGTTTCCAGGGAGAATTCACCGCAAGCTTGATCAACGTTTCCTGGGTCCTTTTCCTGTGGAGACGGTCATCAATCCGGTGACCTATCGTTTGACTTTGCCTAGGTCTCTTCGTGTACATCCCGTGTTTCATCGCTCCTTGCTTGTTCCTGTCAACCCTGATTCTCCGCTTCGACCTCCTGATCCGGGCCCGACAGCTCGCCGTGCTCAAGTTCCTGTTTCCCGGTTGGAGGTGTCCGGCATCCGAGATTCCCGATGGCTCAACGACCGCTTCCAATATTTGGTTGATTGGACCGGGGGTGGGCCAGCCGCTGGCTGTTGGGTAGATGCTCAGGATATTGCGGCTCCTGAGTTAATTTGGGATTTTCATACTGCGTTTCCCTACAAACCACATCCCATACGACGGACCCAGGGGGAGGGGCCTGCGGGGGGGGATAGTGTTGTGGATGTCTCTAGACCAGCTGGGGAAATGTCAGAGGATGAGGAGGAGCAACCAGGCTCCTCTGGGTGCTTTCCCCTCCCGGCAGGAGAGACAGAGAGGGAGGAGATTTGCATGCAGTCTGAGTCAGACTCTCAAAGCGGAGACTCAGATTTGGAACAGGAAAATTTATGGCTTGATCCGAGATTCCGAAGGTTTGATAGGCGGAGGTCTCAGTTACATGGAAAAAGGAAGCCATGGGGGAAGTGACGTATCGGAAACTATATTAGAAGATAAAGGAGGGACTAATTCTTTGTCACGAGCAACGTTAATATCAAGGAGTAGCTTGATGCCTTGCGCAGTTCGTTTGAACTCAGTTTTCTGGTGTTTTTGGACTCTACGGAAGATTAATGAGCTCTTGGACAACCTGAGCGATAAAGAGTGAGTTAATTGGAAGGGAGGGAGAGCATGATTAAGCTGAATGTAAATAAATCAGACTTGGCCGTTCCGGCCAACAAAATGCCAGCAGCTTGCTTTGAAATGAATCTCTTGAAATGTGTTAAATAAAACTCTTAAAGAAATATTCCTGTGGATTTTACTAAGCTGAGAAGGGCCAGACATAACAGTAAGTATATGTCTAAGACAAAGATGTTAGTTAAAAATTTAAATACTAATTTAAAACAGGAATTGGAAAAAATAATGGGATGTGAGATAGTTAAGAAAATTAAATATTTAGGAATTGACATTGAAGCCTCTAATGGGAAGTTGTATAAAAATAATTATGAAGTTTTGTGGAATAAGACACAAATAGAGTTGGAGAAATGGAAGAAATTACAATTATCTATGTTAGGTAGGATAGCAGCAGTTAAAATGAATGTATTGCCTAAATTTTTATTTCTTTTTCAAATGTTACCTATACTTAAAAAGGATGCGAACTTGGAGGAGTGGCAGAAGGGTATTAATAGATTTATTTGGAATGGTAAGAAACCGAGGGTCAAACTAAAAATTATTCAGGATACAAGGGAATGAGGTGGTTTGAAAATGCCTAATTTTAAGTTATATTATCACGCTGCAGTTTTAGTAGCGATAACTGATTGGATCAATTTAACTAATGATAGAATATTGAATATTGAAGGGTACGGTTTATTATATGGTTGGTATGCATATTTAGTTTATGATAAAAAGGTGGATAGGAGTTTCAAAGAGCACCTATTGAGAAATGCTCTGCTGCGAGTTTGGAAAAAATATCAGTATAAATTAAATGATAAGATTCCTGTTTGGACGGTTCCCAGACACGCAATAGAGAATATAAATAGAGTACAATTACAAGATGTGGTGCCCTATGAGAAACTCCTAATTAAAGAAGGGAATCTTTTATTATTGAAGTCCTTGGATATTTTAAGAGAGGAAGGAATAACTCTTACTTGGTTTCAATATTTACAATTGCAGACTAGATGGAAAAAAGATTTGAAGATGGGTTTATCCCAAATAGATGAAAATTTAATTAAACAAATTAGAGACCAAAGGCCAATGCATATTAAAAGATTGTATAACGTATTGATAGAAATTGATTCAGAAACTGAATTAGTTAAGGACTGTATGATAAAGTGGGGACAAAATTTCGGACAACCAATTATGATGGAAACTTGGGAGAGGATCTGGGTGAAAAATGTAAAATTTACACAAGCGCAACATTTAAGAGAAAAGTTTTATAAAATGTTTTATAGATGGCATTTGGATCCGAAGAAATTATCATGTATGTACCCTAATTTAAAACCTAACTGTTGGAGATGTGAATGTATGGATGCTACTTATTTTCATGTATGGTAGACATGTAGAAAAATCAAGGCTTTTTGGATAAAAATATGGTGGATACTTCAAAATATTTTGAAAAAACGTATTGAATTTTCACCACAGTTGTTTTTATTAGGTATTATAAAAGATTGCACCACCATAGAGATGAATTTAATTCCCAACTTGATTACAGCAGCGAGACTGTTGGTTGGACAATATTGGAAGAAGGCAGAATTACCATCCATCGAGGAATGGACTTTGAAAGTCATAAATTTGGCGGAAATGGCTAAAGTATCTGCATATTTGAAAGATCATTCAAATGAAAAATATATGCTGGACTGGAAAAAATGGATAGACTATATTCAAGGGAAATATCAATCTAAGAAACTGTATTTAGCATATAGTTAAATTTTTATTAGGATTTATATAATAATTTTGTTTAATCTAGTGGGTTTTCTTTTGTTTTACCCTGTATTAACTTTGGGAAGTCGGGGGTGGGTGGGTGGGCTGGGGGGGTGTAATAATGTACTCAACTGCAATACTTGCATTATATAAGAATGATATATTTATTGATATAAGAGGAGTTGCTCGGGCAGTACCTCTGGACCACATCTGGAGGGGGTGAGAGTGAGGAGTGAAGGAGTGGAGTGAAGTAGGAAGGTTGTAGGAGAGGAGGGTGGAGAGTGAGGGAGGGAGAGAGGGGAGGGGGAGGGAAGTATGAGATAGGGAAGAAGGAAGAGGGGGATGTGGTGGAGGGGGTGCTGCCGAGCAACACCCATAGTTATTTTATTTTACGTAAGTTTTTATAAGAATATATGTTTTGTTTTGTGTGGGAGAAAGTTGAAAAAGATTGTATTAAGTTGAGTTGTATTTAATTCGATTCTTTGTTTATAATTATAAAACTAATAAAATATTTACAAAAAAAAAGAAAGAAAAAAAATTAAGGGAACAGTTTGAGCTGAAACTCTCAGTAATCGCCTGGCGCTATGCATTCGAGCAACATGAGCAGAGATCCGGCGAATCTGCAGCAGAGTTTGTGGCAGCCCTTTGCCAAGCTTCACGCCAATGCAAGTTCCCTGACTTGGAAGACCGTCTCAGAGACAGGCTTGTTTGTGACCTGCATAATAGAGAATTACAGCAGTGCCTATTCACCATAGAAACTGACTTTCCAAGATGCATTGAATGAAGTCATGGTGGATGAGGCTGCCAGAGGGACAATGAAGACTCTCCGGCCACCTAAAACACACACCAGCCCCACAGTGATCCACCAAGAGACCGCAGAAGAATTGGGGGAGGCCAGTGAGAGTGAAGAAATCAATCATTTGCGGAGAGAGCTACCCAGACGGCCATGCTCCACAGAGCAAGCAACTTTCCCACAGAGCTGCACCAGCCATGGGGGACAGCATGAAAGAGCAGAGTGCAGATTCTGCACAATAGTATGCCGTGCCTGTGGAAAGCAAGGACACATTGCCAGAGTTTGCAGAGGTCGTCAGTGGGAAAGAAAACCTGCAACACAACTGCACAAGGGGAAATGGCCCCCAGGATAGAACAGAGTTGAATACTGCTCGGGAAGGCATAGCATCCAATGTACAGGGGCCCAATGTTCCATCAAAGAAAAGATAAGACTCCAACTAAGACTGCAAGGAGTCCCATGCTCCATGGAGCTAGATATTGGACTGGCCCTGCCCATTATCTCCTCCAGGACTTTTGACCACATTTGCAAATGTAGCCGATGGCAGATCCTGCTCAAATCATCGAGCTTAGTGCTAAAGGACCTCCAGAATTGCTGTGTTCCCATTAGGGGGGAAGCTACAATTAGAGTACAATTAAGAGAAT
Source organism: Bothrops alternatus (assembly GCA_034064705.1). Lineage (NCBI taxonomy): Eukaryota > Metazoa > Chordata > Lepidosauria > Squamata > Viperidae > Bothrops > Bothrops alternatus. The sequence continues at coordinate 7,535,622 of JARGCV010000124.1, read as the reverse complement.
TTGAGGGTCCTATTAGTGTAGTGGTCATAGAGGGATCACGCACCAGCCTCATAGGACTGGACTGGTTCGAGGCCCTGAGCATCAGGGTGACGGGCATCCATCAAACACAAATAGCTGATCTAGCAGCAGTATGCTAACAATATGCTGACGTATTCAGCACAGAACTAGGACAATACAAAGGGGCACCCATTTCACTCAACCTCGATCCAGCAGTAACTCCAATCCAATTAAAACCACACAGGGTTCCCTTTGCATTGAAGCCTAAAATTGATGTGGAACTAGACAAGCTGGTACAGCAGGGAGTGCTCCAACCTGTGGACTGTAGCCAGTGGGAGACTCCAATAGTGACCCCAGTTAAGCCTAATGGGGAGGTTCGCATCTGCACAGACTACAAGTGCACCATAAACAAGGCACTACAGCAGCATGCTTACCCTGTACCAGTAGTGAGCCACATCCTCGCCTCGCTCTAGGGAGGCTGAATCTTCACTAAGTTAGACCTTGCCCAGGCCTACCAGCAGCTACCGGTAGATGAAGCTACCGCAGAAGCACAAACAATCATCACACACAGAGGTGCATTCCGAATGCGCCGCTTGCAGTTTGGGGTAAGCGTAGCACCAGGGTTGTTCTAAAGTATTATGGAATGAACACTGAAGAATATTCCTGGCATCTGCCCGTATTTTGATGATGTCCTGATCCCAGGGGAATCAGCAGTAGTATGGTGGAATGTCTCCATGCAGTACTCCAACGTTTTCACGAGGCAGGCCTAAAACTCAAGAAGGAAAAGTGCCACATTGGCATGGAATCCACAGAATTCCTGGGTTTTCACATCGATGCTGCTGGAATCTACCCATCTGAAGCAAAGCTAAAGGCAATTCAGCAAGCCCCCACACCAAAATCCAAGAGGGAGCTACAAGCATTCCTAGGCTTGCTCAATTTTTACCATTCATTCTTACTGCATAAGACTGTCCTGGCAGAACTGCTACACCACCTACTGGACAAAAAACGCCCTGGGTCTGGTCGAGCACCCAAGAAAAAATGTTCAAGGTGGTAAAATTATTGCTATCCTCGGACTCCGTCCTAGCTCATTTCAATGAAAACCTACCAGTAAATCTAGCCTGTGACACTTTGCCATATGGCATTGGGGTAGTACTAAGCCACAGGATGCCAGATGGTCGAGAGGCCCTCATCGCATACTATTCTAAAACGTTATCATTGGCTGAAAGGAACTATGCCCAGATAGACAAGGAAGCCCTCACCATAGTGGCTGGCATTAAGGAGTTCCATGACTTCTTATATGGATGAACCTTCACCATCTTTACAGACCACAAACCTCTGCTTGGTCTCTTCACAGCAGACAAACAGACACTGCAGATACTGTCGCCGTGAATGCTATGATGGTTCCATTTTCATGGCTGCATATTTATACCGGCTAATCCACAAGCCAGGTAAGGAAATGGGCCATGCTGATGCTCTCAGCCAACTGCCTCTACCGCAGACTGATCCAGACCAGACCCAGCTTGTCATATTCTGGCAATCCAGGACCTGCCTGAAGCACCCCTACATGCAGGGGATGTTGCAGCTGAAAGCAACACGGACAGAATGCTTAGCTGCATTCTCAACTGGGTGTTAAGGCGATGGCCAGAGACCTGGCCAGGTCCTGAGTTCCATTACTATGTTTCTTGGAAAAATGAACTGCCGGCCCACAAGGGATGTGTGCTGTGAGTCAACAGGGTCATCATTCCACCCAGTCTTTGCTCCAGGGTGCTGGATTCCTTACACGAGAGGCACCCAGGAATTGTTCAAATGAAGGCTCTAGCCAGGAGCTACTTGTGACGGTCAGGCCTGGACAAGAACATTGAGAATCAGGTAAGGAGTTGCCAGGCCTGCCAAGAAACCCGACCGGAGATGCCACAAGCACCAGTACACTGCTGGGAGACCACGCATGCCCCATGGTCTTGCATGAACATTGACTTTGCAGGCCCCTTCCAAGGGCAGGTGTTCTTAATTGTAGTAGACAGTTATTCCAAGTGGTTGGAAGTGGCACTGGTCTCATCTATGATAACAACAAGGGTCATCCAAGAGTTGGGCTGGCTGTTCACCACGCATGGTCTGCCAGATGTAATCATGTCCGACAATAGGGCACAATTCACAGCAGGAGAATTTCAATCTTTCCTCAATGCCAACATGATTCAGCACATAACATCCGCTCCATTCCACCCTGCGACCAATGGTCAGGCCGAACGAATGGTCAGGACCACAAAGGAGGGGCTCAAGCGGATAACAACTGGGGACTGGAATCATCACCTGGCAAACTTCCTCCTGTGTCAACACATAACTCCCAGTACAGCAACAGGTTGCAGCCCAGCAGAGCTGAGGTGGGGCCACCAGCTCACTATGAACTTGACCGACTTCACCCAGACAGAGTAGCGTCAGAGACAGCTCAACCAAAGCCCCCCAGGAACTTACAGCTGGGTGAATTGGTCTGGCCAGGAACTATGGAAGTGGGGCACCTTGCGTGGCAGCTAGGGGGGCTAAGATAATGGGGCCCTTGTCATACAAAGTTATTCCGGAAAATGATTGTATGGTCAGACACCATATTGATCAGTTACGGTGTCGGCAGGCCAGGCCAGTCCCGGGTGAGGATCCCGAGGTTTTATCAGACACACAAGTGAACTGTTTTCCCCCAGGTTTGCCTACACCACCCGTGGACGCCTCCAGGGAAATGGAGGTATGAAGGACTGTAGAGCCGCCGCCACTCACAGGTGACCTAAATGGCCATCATGAGCCTGTTCAATTGGAGATGGATAATACTCTACTTGAACAGGACTCTCCAATAACACTGTGGTGGTCTACTAGGATCTATTGGATCCCAGCCTATCTCAAAGACTATGAATATTGAACAGACGGAGGATGATAACTATCCTAGGGGGAAGGGGTGTTATGTATTGAATATATATATAAAGTTGTGTTAATCCCTGCTAAAGTGAAACTAACTTAACTCCAACTGCTTGTGAAACTAAAATGAAACTAACCTTTAGATGACTCTGACTGTTTTGGAGGGAAACTTGAACATTCATATTTGGGCGGGCTTTTTCGAGTATTGTGATTGGTTAAGGCCCTTCTGTGGGCTCAGACTATAAATTACAGGCGATTGCCTGCAGTTCTCTAGTTGTAGTTTGAGTAAATAAATGATGTTGTAATGTTGGTCCGTTCCTTGCCGACTGAAACCCACTACGCAATACTTCTCACCCAAGAAGCTTCTTCAGTTCATTCACATTCAGCCATGAACTGAAGAAGTTTCTTGGATGAGAAGTGAAATGTCTTCAAGGAAGAATAAAATTCAATCGCCTTTGAAAAAGCACTTTTGGGATAATTGTTGGAGATGATGGGGTACAAGACTCTTAAGTACTAACTAGAAGATTTGTAGGTACAGCTTCCAGTTTTGTGCTCTTTTTTTCCTTAGCTGCATTGTGTTCTACATGGGGATTGTGTTTTGCAGTAGCTATCTATTTTTGTCTATGTTTCACTGCCTTGAAGCTCCAATACTTTTCATTTTTTGAAAACTGAATATATTCATTTCTCTTCATGCAACACTACCATAGCATCCAAAGACTGAAAAATGTGCTCAGGTATATAAAGAATATTGAAGAAACAAGCCCCATAATTCTTTTGGGAATAGCTGTCCCAGTGAGATTATCTGAGCTCTGATGTTTCAAACACAGACATGATCTCTAATTCATTGGTAGGGCAATTTGTATAAATCTCCAGACAATATACGAAATACATTTTGGACCTCACCATTGTACTTCACAAATATCTAATCATGGTTCTTCTAACAAGTGTTCCAAATAATCAGACCATCCTAGCAGAGTAATTATTTTTTAGAAAATTGTTTTGGAATAATTCCTCTAACTATTGCCTCCATTGTTTGACAAATTAATAATTAAATATTACCATGTTGTGTCTTTCTAAAATCTATAAAATAAAATGGGCAAAAAAGGGACAAAATCTTAGATTTAATTTAACTTCTATTTTATTGCCTACTTTGAAAGAGAATGTAAATAAAAACCCATTCTCCACTTTATTTATGATGAAATAATCACAATCTGCTGATTCAGGGACTGTTTTCTCTAGTTCCTTACATGCATATTTTAATAAGAATGATGATCAGTACACGGTGCATTATAACTGCCAGCATAAATAACTATATAAAGAGAAATTTCAAGTGGTCAATGTGTAACAAGGAAAATAACATTTTTTTATGATTGGATGCAGAGGCAGAAGTGAAAAATTATTTGTATTACCTTTACTTACCAGAAGCATCCTTCTTGTAGAATATTGTTTTGAACTGTGTCAGGTACTAATCTTGTGGAAGTGTGGTGAACAAAAAATAGAAATGGAAAACAACAGCATGGAGCCTGTTGAACGACGGCATCCATATAATACCTTTTATAGACTTCTGTGGTAAAATAATCTGTGTTGCTTTTCTTGAAGCTTAAGATGAAAGAGTTCTGGTTAAAGAGTTCTTCAGGCTAATTATTATCCCATTTTATATTCACTCAGGACTTTGGCAAGGAGAATGAGACCCCTCCCTTTGTTGTACTTGCCATATTTTCTTTTTTATGTTTTATTGATTTTATTGCAATTTCTTTTATTGTTGTGAGCTGCCCAGAATTGTTGAGAGATAAGTGGCATACAAATAAAATAAAATATTATTATTATTATATATACAATAATTGGAAATCATAGCTACAAGTTCTTTAGCTGGTATTGGCCTTCGTGTGCATTGAGTTCTTCCCAAAAACCTAGAATATTGTAATGTATCAGGAAAGTATGTGTGGATTCAAATAGTATGGCCTATTGCATCATCAATGATCTACATTTTTTTTCTTTTCAGGCACAGTTAAATGTAATTGTGACCCAAAATAACAATTTCTGGTTGGAAATTCCACAATATTTTAACCTGCTTATTTTTTCCCTCTATTTCAACTATATGTTCCCGCAAATTTTTGTTACTGGCACATGATAATTTTTATACATCAATCAATCAATCAATCAGAATAGAGCTGGAAGTTACCTCGGAGGTCAGCCCACTGCTCAAGCAGGAGTCCCTATATAATTTCAGACATGTGGCTGTCCAGTCTGTTCTTAAAAATTTCCAGTGATGAAGCACCCACAACGTCTGAAGCCAAGTTGTTCCACTGGTTAATTGTCCTCACTGTTAGGAAGTTTCTCCTTAATTCCAGGTTGCTTCTCTCCTTGATTAGTTTCCATTAGTTTCCCCTCCTCCTTGTGGCAGCCTCTCAAATACTGGAATACTGCTATCATGTCCCCCCTAGTAATTTTTTTCTCTAGACTGGCCATTCCCAAATCCTGCAACTGTTCTTCATATGTTCAGTCTCCAGACCTTTAATCATCTTAGTTGCTCTTCTTTGTACTTTTTCCAAAGTCTCAACATCTTTTTTGTAATGTGCTGATCAAAACTGGATGCAGTATTCCAGGTGTGGTCTCACTAGGGTTTTATAAAGCGGTACTAATACTTCACATGACTTTGATTCTATGCTTTGTTTATACAACCAAGGATTGTATTAGGTTTTTTGGCTGTTGCCGCACACTGCTGACTCATGTTTAAGTGATTGTCCACTAGGACAGGGGTCCCCAACCTGTGGGCCATGGCCCGGTAATGGGCCGTGGCCTCCTGGCCATCGGGCCATGGGACAGGCTGGCCAGTGTGCATGCATCGGCACGTACACCCCCTCACTTGTTTTTTTTCAATCTTTTTTATTAATTTTTTTTCATCAATATATGTTAATTTTTCCAATCAATAAGTTGTCTGGAGTTTGCTAAGCTAATACATGTTCAATTCCTAATCCTTCATTCTTTTCTCTAACCAAGAATAAAATAAATTCCAAATTTGATAGTAGTCTGTATCTTCTTTGTCTTTCAGCCTCATAGTTAATCTGTCCATCTCTCAATATCTTCCTGATTATTTCTTCCTCTGATGGCAATCCTTCATTCTTCCAGTATTGTGTAAAAATTATTCTTGCTGCTGTGGTAATATGTAGAATTAAGTATAATTTCTGCTTATTAGTCTTTTCAGACATAAAGCCTAGTAAAAAAAAGTTCAGGTTTAAAATCCACTTGTTCGTCCAATACTTTTTCTAACCACATATGTATATTTTTCCAATAAGCCTTTGCCTTCCCGCATGTCCACCAAATATGATAATACGTGCCTATATTATGTTTACATTTCCAACATCTATCTGACATATTTTTAAACATTTTTGCTAATCTTGCTGGTGGAAGGTTCCATCTATAAAACATTTTCTTGATATTAATCTCTCCCAGTCTATCAATATTGACCAGGAACTGTGTTTTCCATTGTATCATTGATCTTTGACCAAAACTGTTGATATTTCTACTGACTGCTGTTATTTCTATGTGCTTAATGCCAATCATGTGACAGGAGTCAAATGCCTTGGAATTTATCCAAGCTACATTCAAGTTGGTCTTCCTTCTCTTTCAGTTTTTTCCCAAACCATCTTGTCAGTTAGCACATGATCTTTTGTTTCTTCACTATTTGGGCAGTTTTCTTTCTGCCCAGGTAGAAGTAGCTTGTTTTCAACTAGTTGTTATTAGATTGTATCAGCCATCACACCACTTAGCAATTTAAAAATGGTTGGTAATCAAGTAATTGGCCTGTAGTCTCCTGGTGCTGCCTCTTTTGTTGGATCTTTCATTGTCAGGTAGTTTTTTTTCCAGATGTTCAATAAGATCTGCATAACATGATGAGGAAACAAATGCAGGAAAGCATTCCAGCCACTGTTTTGCAGTCATCATAGTTTCTGAGCAAATTTATTTTTAGTACATTGCAGTAAAACAACTCCAGGTGCAACTAATATATGAGTAACTCTATCAGGCTAGGAGTTGATACATCAGTCAAAAACCAAAAGAGATCTCTCTGGGCATTTTGAAGTAGCATATCCCCAAATGCCACACTGAATTCTTCAGACAGAATGCATCTTAATCCACTGTATATTCTCCTTCTCATATTAAATTAGCATTTTTTTTCTCTTTTGACCAGTATTGTTTATATCTTGGCCAGATTAAATGTCAGTTTGGGAGCCCAGTTTCAAGCCAAGGCACTCATTCATAATCTTCACAGATTATGATTCATTGGGACCAAAGGGAGTTTCAGACTCCTGAGGTCTTTGAAAGGCAATTCAATGGGCCTGCTGTAATATAAGAAGATTAGACATTTCATGTGATCCCATGCTGCTAGCTTCATATGCAGCTGTTCTTGTGGTGATTCACTAAACTGCAGGTGGCCTTTTTTGAAATGAAGAAACATCTGGTTCTGAATTGATTCCATCCATATAAAAGTTTTCCTATCATAGAAGCATTTTTCCTCAACAATATGTTCTACATGAATTTTGGTGTGGCCCTTCATTTAATACCAAAAATTATATTACCAAATTGGAACTTTTTAAAAAGAGGAGATACTGAAGACAGCATTTTCCCCCAATATGCAATGCACAACATATACCTTTTCTCCCCTTTTCTTTTGTTCCTATTCCTTCTGATTCTCAAGCCCTGAATAAATAGATTCAAACAGAGCAAAGGTATGGATTACACTGGTAATACTGCTCACCTTTGAGATGGTGTAATTACAGTTCTTCAGATCTGCTGCCTCAACACCCAAAGATTGATGAAAGGAGAGCAGGACTATGTATTCAGCCCCATTTGTTCCCCATTATAAACCAAAGAGACTTTATATTATAAACTATATTTTCTACAGAAATAGGAAAAATGATATTAAACAATTCCTGGCTGGCTCAGGAATTCTGGGAGTTGAAGTCCACGAGTCATAAAAGAGCCAAGGTTGTCTACCCCTGGACTAGAAGATCTCCAAGACCCCTTCCAACTCTGTATTCTGTTATATATTCTCTGTCTACAAACATGTCTTATCTTGTGATAGAGAGAGAACACTTCAAATTATAAGAACATATAGTCCTAATCAAAATTAGGACTATTACATACATTTGATGGAAAGAATATAGACTAAAATAATCAGAAACTTGCTACATATTTACTTTTGGCAGCTAAATTTTTAATCATTCCCACATTGAAAATACTGGGATAATTTATTAATGTAAAACTTGTATAGTGCAATGTAGTCTATAGCTCTAGTCAGAAAAATGTCAGGCAAAGTTCATATACTGAAGAAACAGTTGAATGAGGCACCATTCTGTGGGGTCTGAAGGGATGATATTTGTCATCTGTCATTATGGAAATTATAATATGATCTGTAGTAAGAATACCTTGATGCTAAATTGGTTAAGTACCAATCAAAATATATTGCTGATTCCAGTGCTTTTTTTCAAAAAAAAAAAAAAAAAAAAAGGAAAAGGTGCCAGAACTCACTCACGTCATACAACCCGCCTTGCCTACCCTACAAGGTTCCATCCAAAAAAGGTGCCGGAACTCCATTCTGGGCGTTCTATGAGAAAAAAAGCCCTGGCTTATTCTATTAATATTACTACAGATTGGCAAGTAAGTTCCCCAATTATCAACTAAATTATATTAATTATCAATTAACGCTAAAGGAACATAGCCAGAATGTTGGATGCTAGAAAATGATTTCCAGAAAGAAATCATTTAGAAATGCTCAGTTTATGTATAGAGGAAACCTGAGGATTTTTGCAATCTTCTTCACTGGCTGCTATCATTTAGAACAGTGAAAAATGGGAGGGAGAGACTAACAGTAGTTCTATATTTATAGTGGCTGGAATGCAGACTATGCATAAAAGTTGAGCATTTTATTTAAGTTCAGAATAGATTCAGTTCTGGCTTTAAATGGGATGCATGCATTAAAATGTAGACTTTTCGGAATTAGCTCAAAATGTTTTGCTGCCTCAGGCAAAGCAGAATTGGCATCCCATCTAGGCAAGCCTAATGTCAGGCACAGTGTGTCTGAAAGAAAAATCCCATAAGCAGCTCTCCTATTTCTGTAGTCAAATATTTCAATAAATTAAATAATTTGGCCTCTGATCTTGGTACCTTAAATCTGCTACTGACGGCAGCCACACCCACCAGTATTGGATCCGTTTACTCTAACTTTAAAATCCCACTTATAATTCATAATTGGAAATCAGACAAAAATATAATATAGTATATAGTATAGTATATAATGAAGCAGCCTTATACTGAAACAGAGAATTGCATTCACGAAGAAACTCACACCACCCACATTCTTTTTCAATCACGTTATATTGTCCACTCCCTTAATAAATATCAATACTCTTTGGTGCATCAACTAATTTACTTACATTTAATTCACCGAAGTATGATGCCACAATAACATTTGCTCTTGTATTTAATAAGCTCTTTTTACCTACTATAGTAGAAGTTGGTAAAGTTAGTCAGGGCTGAATATTTGCAAGAACCACTCTTTTATGAGGATTGCAATTGACTATGTGATTTTCAGTGTTATGGAGTCACATAAACTGTGTTTTTATGACAAACTTAACTACAGTTTGTTCACTTTCTGAATCATAAAACACAGTGGACCATAAACTAACCACATGGATTGGTTTTACACAGCATGCTAAAATAGAAGTAGTGTATACCTTTTTTTAATGAAAATTATCAGCACTTTTGATCAGTGACATCATCAAAGTAAACAAACCCACGTGCTGATTATGTCAACAGGTCATGGCCCTAAACTGAAGTGACGTGCTCAGCCCCCACCCTCTGGATGTGATGTTTTGGCCTAATCCCATCAAGATTGGCAGTCAATCCTCTGGGTACATGATTAGGTTAACCCTAGACTAATTCTATGGACATTCAAAACCAAAAAGAGCTAAGTAAAGTGAATAATTAGCAGAGGCCTGTGTTTTTGGGAAACAAGACCTACTTTTGGGAGCTGTGAAATAAAAAATAAAAAAGGCTTTTTATTTCTAATCATTCTAGCCTAACGATGCTTTTAATTTTTGTGGAGTTTTAAAAACCAGTGCCTCAAAAGCTGGGGAAAAAGAAGCCCCTGAAAGGCAGCCAGAGCCTGCATTTAACTCCTTTTTTCTAAAAGGTATTTTTTTTCTAAAAGGTATTTATTTCTAGGTGACTTTAAAATCATTTCCTCAAATGCAGGGCAAAAAGCAAACAAACCACAGCCCCTTTTAAAACCCACAGCTGGTTTTTACCTTTGTAAAAAATCTAAAGACACATATTTTGCCATTTGCACCCTGAATAAAATTTATTCTGCCCCTTATAGCAAAAGACAAGGAATATTAGCAGGAATTAAAATGCTCACAATAGGCAAGCAGCCAGGCGGCAAGTAGGGCTTTAAAACTTGTTCAGGCATGTCAGGACCGCGATTCCGGGCATGTGTGTTTCTGTCTGCTAGTAAAAAAACCGGTTGTTTTTAAAGACGGTTGTTTTTTTTCATGGGTGCCCTGTCTGCTACTCTGAAAAAGACTTCAACAAATTATTTGATTCAACATATGGAGGCCTGCACAACCATACTAAGATTAAAGAAGAGTACCTCAGGGACCAGGGCTATGCTGTGCACTGCATCTGGGAACACGAATGGAGGGCCATGGTGGAGGATGACACCTCTTTGAGGCAGTTTCTAGTTGAGAATAAGCTCCCAACTCCTTTGAATCCTCGAGATGCTTTTTTTGGTGGTAGAACAAATGCTACAAAACCTGGTGAACAAATCTTATACTATGATTTCACCAGTTTGTACCCGTTTGTGAATAAGACCAAGGAGTACCCAATTGGCTATCCGCAAATCATCTATCAAAACTTTGGGGACATAAAGCAATATTTTGGATTGGCCAAAGTCAAAGTGTACCCTCCAAGGAATCTCTATTTCCCAATCCTACTCCACAAATCAGGGGGCAAATTAATGTTTAGTTTGTGCGCAACCTGTACAGAAAAACTGCAAACCACCCCCTGTAAACACAGTGATGAGGAAAGAGCTTTGACTGGGACATGGTGTACCGTTGAATTGAATGTAGCTTTAGAAAAAGGTTACAGAATTGTTGATGAGATCTGGCATTTTGAAAGAACATCAACTGAGTTATTTTCAGGTTATATGAACACGCATCTCAGACAGAAACAGGAGGCCAGTGGTTACCCTGACTGGTGCAAAACAGAATAGGATGAAGAGCAATATATTCAGGATTATGAAAAGATGGAAGGTGTCCACTTACGGCGTGACCACATTGAAGTAAATCCTGCTAAAAGGCAGATTGCCAAACTGTTTTTAAATTCGCTGTGGGGCAAGTTTGGTCAGATCACCAATCACCTGACCACATCCATGGTGACAAACCCTGAGGATTTATTCAAATACCTTTTTGTGCCCTATTATGATGTTTCCTCATGTGAGTTTGTGGATACAGAGACAGCCGTTGTGACGTGGAAAACAGCCAAGAACCACCCCACCAAATCCACATGCACTAATGTATTTATTGCCAGCTTTACTACTGCTTATGCACGGCTGGAATTATACAGGCTACTGGATGGGCTGGGTGATAGGTGCCTGTACCATGACACCGATTCAGTCATTTTTGTAAGTAGAGAGGGGGCGTGGACACCTCCTTTGAGTGATTATTTAGGACAGTTGACAAGTGAGATTCCACCAAACACTACGATAACAGAGTTTGTTGCAGCCGGTCCCAAAACGTATGCTTATGCTTTGTCCAACGGTGAAATGGTGCTAAAGGTGAAGGGGATCACGCTAAACTGTGGTAATAGCAACAAGGTTAATTTTGACAGCTTGAAAGATTTGGTAGATGATTATTGTCCGTCTGGTGCAGAGAGAAAAAAGGAGATCAGGGTAGAACAGTTGGGGATTGTTAGGGTTAAGAAACAGTGGACCCTAGAAACGCGGGTCCTCTGAAAAACTCTAAAAGTAGTGTATAATAAAAGGTTATTAAAGAGTGAGGATTACTGTACGCTGCCTTACGGTTATTAAGGATGGTGGAAAACATTGCACAATTTGTATACCCTTTCTCCTGTATTATAAGCAGGCTGTCCAATTCTGGCAAATCTTTTTTTATCAAACAAATGTTAGAACATGGTGATGTTTTGTTGTCTCAAATGCCTCAAAATATTGTATGGTTTTATAGTTGTTGGCAACCTCTGTACAAAGAACTGCTTAATGAATTCCCTTATATTAAGTTTATGGGGGGGCTTCTGTCTTCTTTTGAAGATGATGATTTGTTTCCGCCAAATCAAATCACTCTAGCCGTGATAGATGATCTCATGGCATTGGCCAGTGACAGCGATCAAATAGAGAAGGCTTTTACACAGTACGTCCATCACAGAAACCTGAGCATTATTCTCATACTACAAAACCTGTTCTTTCAAGGTAAGAAAATGAGAACAATCTCTCTGAATTCCAAATATTTGGTTTTGTTCAGCAGCCCCCGTGATCAGATGCAAATTGTCACACTGGCCAGGCAGATGTACCCCACTAACACAAAGTATTTTTTAGAAGTATTCCAAGATGCCACTCGCAAACCACACGGGTACCTTTTGGTAGATTTGGCAGCCACCACTCCAGAATCCTACAGGTTGAGAACAGGCCTCTTCCCGCCTGATTGGCCTACTGTTTACACAATGAAAAAGAAGTATAAAAACAGTAGCTCAGTTACCTTAGCACTAGTTCATTTAAGATGTCAGAGAGGGTAGGTAGAAATTGGGAGCTTTTAAAAATCTTAGTAAAGGCTGGACCAAGACAGAGAAATGCCATCTTATGCAATGCTAACAATGACCTGGTGGGGGCAATAGCAGAAATAGCTCTGAACACCCTAAAAGGAAACCTTCCTCTGAAACCTTCACAATTCCGGTCTCTAAAGAGAAAGAAAGGGGTCATTAAAAAGTTGAGTGATAGAAAGGTCTCACTCAAAAAGAAGAAGCAGATCATACTTCAGTCGGGTGGCTTTATTGGACCCTTACTAGGGACAGCTATTTCGCTGTTGACTAGCCTGTTAGCTGGATAAACCATGGATCATGCTGAGAAAATGTATCTGGTGTCGTGTCATCAGATGGAGCAACTACAGGGCAGGCTGCCTACTATGGGGGCTATAGCCACTAACTGGTTGGATGATGAGATGTGTACCATTCTTCAGAGAGCTGATTTGTGTGAGGATGACAAGATTAAGCTCTACAATTCTGCACTGCAGAGGTATCTAAGACTGACCAGGCAAAACGAATCTGAAAAGGACAGACTGAATCTCATTTATCCACCAGAAGAGCTTCGGCCACTTCCAATGTTACCAGAACAGCCGCCACAGCCGTCTCCACAGGACACAGCGATGGATGAGATCCTAAGGGGTGTAAGCACCCGTTACAGGAAAAATGCAGAACATTTGCTGAACAAAATGAAACAGCATCAGGACGTCTCATCCTGGGATGATCGTGGCACCTTTTTATACAAAGGGGTCCCTATTCCTGGTACTAATATTTTAGACTTGGTGAAAGGAGCCTCACAACACCGTGCCCCTGCTGAGAAGTGGAAACCTAAAGGCTGGGATGACTTTATGAATGCTATGGCTGAGGTGAATGTCCCAACCTCTGTGTTGGGGTCTACAACTGTTAAAGAGCAAATAGAAAAGTTGAAAGATTCTCTGGTTGTTAAGGATGAAACTGCTACTAACCCCGTTTCTGTTATGTCACCCCCTTTTGGGGCTCAGAAGCCTCTGATTACTGGTACTCCCTCTAGCCCTTGGACATTAAATCCTAGAAGCAGGTTCAAGTTTGGTGACTGGCTCAATTTGTAAAATGAATAAAAACACAGTGAAACAAGTAAAAACATTTAAATCTTTTTCTTTATTTTACAATAAGGCAGGCATGTCTGCATGCATTGGTGATGGTTACAGGTTCCAAGCCCCCTTCCCACCTTTATAGTTTTTACAAACAGCTTTACCATTTGATCATTTTTAATATCGACATTGGAGTACATCTTTAAAATATTTTCATAGTCCACTCCTCTAATCCGGTTCAATAGAAAAAACGCAGTGTTGCCCGCAGGTCACAGCGCTGGGGTGTTGCAGTTGACGTTGGTGAAATGTGTACTTCTCAGCTTGCTGCTCTAAAAACATCACTATAGAGCCAGGAAAGTCAGGGCTATCCGGCGGTCTTCCGTAAGAATCAAAAAATTCACCATATCCAGGAGATGGGAAGTAGAGGGCCAGCCAGTGTTCACCAGGCAGAGTGTGAGGGTGAGTATTTACAATTAATCCAAAAGGTCTTTTGGAGATGTGTCTCTGGGGTAGCAGGTCACAAGGGTAGACCCCTAGAAAGGCAGTATTTCCAGAGAACAATTGGAGGAACTGCAGTGTGTCCATACTCACATATAATCAAAAAGCACATTCCTTGTGTGACTTATTTCAATAAGGTTTTCAAAGATTGCATAGAGAATCATGTTGACGGTGTTGGGGAGGGGTTGTGCAAATCTAATTTCGGCTCTGAGGTTACCGTTCCTGATCAAAGAATAGTACTCAGAGCACCCCTGATCAGGACTCAAGTCAAAACAATACAAAGTATACCCTCGGTTAAACTCTTCCTGGCTGATTATCAGTGGCCTGTCTTTCATGCCTTTGCCTGTGGCTTGCACCATCTGCATGTACTCTCTCACAAAAAGACTGTGTTCATAATCAGGCTGAAGAGGCTTTGTGGGGATCTGCTCGCCATCACAATACAGGGTGCAAAAATTGACATTGCAGTGTTGAAAATTGAACGGGTTTCTTTCATAATCCCCACTAAAAGATGCATTGTCCACAAACCTGATCACTAATTGTTTAGGTAGTTGCCCCAGAAATAGATTTTCCTGATTACACACAAGGCTACCTGCTGGAATGCTGTAAATCTTCATCCCCACTCGATCAATGGGGTATTTGGTATTGGAGGTGAGCAAAGCTTCTGCATGGCCAAGGCGCACTCCCGGGGATACTTTTACACGTTTTACAAAGAGAGAAGCCTCCAGGAGTTGCACTTTATTATTCTCATTGCCATCCTTCATCACACAAAATTCATTTCTACTTCTTGTGAGTTTGACTTTCACATCAACACCGTTAATCAGCAGTCTGTCTTGAAAAAACAGATCGCTATGCAGAGGCCCTAGCAAATCCCATTTACGACTACCAGCTGTGTGTCTTGCTCTCACTTTGAAACCGGAGTTCCCAGCAGCAGTCAGTAGAGTACTCTCCATGAGGTCCGAGTCATCTTTGTAAAACCCCCCAGCTGTAAATTGAGTACCCAGTGCATCACCACCAAAGTTCAGAATCAGTTCAATCATGGCCCGATAAGAATAGCAATGATGGCTCTGTGTAATGAGCCAATCTCCCAAGGTAACATCCAGCTGGTTAAACAGTGATGCTATAGGGTAGTTGGTCAGGCCCACCCTTGCCCCATCATCAATATCCGTCCCATCAGCCTTTACAATCTTGCAACTCACATACAGCAGGGTGTTGTTTAAATCCGTATAATGCTCACCATGACCTGTGATAAACAATTCCAGGGGAGCGGAATTTCCCTTTCATTAGACAAATTTACAGTGTTAGGAGCAGTCCCGATGCTACGATGGTAAGTGCTATTGTACCCCTGAATAGTATCTGCTAAAATGTCCACATACCGATGGGTATTTCTAGCTGTGAAATATCTCCAGAGTTTGTTTTTCAGGGTTCTATTAAACCTCTCTATAACGGCTGCTTTAGTATCACTATGAGTGACAAAATGATGAATACCGTAACGTGCTAAGAGTTTCTTCAGCGGAATATTCAAGAACTCTTTACCTACATCTGTCTGTATTTTTCGGGGTGCACGTCCTGTTTGAAAGATATTCTGGAAGGCGGATGTAACTTCCTTCCCTGTTTTATCAGATAAAGGGGAGGCCCAGGTGTATTTAGATAACACATCGATAACTGCTAAGATGTACTTTTTTCCATGATTCTCCTTAGAAAATTTGGAGACATCTATGAGGTCAGCCTGCCATTGATGATCTAAGCCAGACACTACTGTTTTATTTCTAGGAAAATTAATTCTTGCAGGCTTATGAAGCGTATAAGCGTCTTCCCCTGATAGCCACGTCTTGACTTGCTTCATGGTCAGGTTTTTATCATGTTTTCTAGCTTCTTGAAAAGGGGTATTCACACCTCCATAACTCCCTACACATCCTGGTGTATAATAAATATGGCTTAGAAGCTTTTCATGCATCGTTATACTGAAAGACCACTGACAAATGTTCAAGTTTTGACATTAACACAGTCTTTTATTGGTTATACAGAGTTCAGAGGGGACATGGCTCCACCATCAGAAAAATATCCCTCATCACCACTATCAGAATCAGAAGATAAAGGACCATAACACACTATTTTACAATACTCTGACCCGCCTGTGCCCCACAAATCATGTCCGCAGTCACAAGCAAGCCAGTCTTTATACAAATTGCAGCTATTTAACTCACAAGGTAGATAGTGTGGTCTCTGGGATAGCTCATAATCCCTGTTATAGTCTAGATCAGAAAAATGTGCAGAAGTTTTGTGACCACGGCGATTACCACAGGAATATAAAATCGGAGTGTCTTGAAGTGTTTGCTGTCTAGGAGTTATTAATTCAGAGTCTGCAAAATATAAAGCACATTCTGTTAGTGCGCTATCCGCCCCAGCATCATTTACATTATCATAAATAAAAACATATTTACTTACCATTGCTGGGAGATAATGTAGCATCATTCACCATTTCACAGGCTGCCCGGTAAGTATTCTGCACCTCGTCATTAAAGTTACAACACCCCATGCTACAGCCATGCAAGACAGGTCTGAATAAAAATTTTTCCTTATCATAACCCCTGCAACAGATTTTGTTGCATTCTGCTGGCTGGGGCCTTGTATCAGAGTGTCTGACATTAGCTTTTGCTGTTGGTGTAAAAACAACTTTGGAATCAGAGGTTGCCATCTTCAAAAGACTGCCGGAATTAAATCGCTAGCTGTTCAGGCCTGCCTGCACAAACTCCCCTGCCCCTTGCAATGCCACGCCCTTGACCATTGCGCATGCCCAGATCACGGGAAGTATGACATGCCCGGGCATGTCCCAAACAAGGTCTAACCCCCCCCCCTTTTTTTTACTAGCAGACAGAAACACGCATGCCCGGAATCGCGGTCCTGACATGCCTGAACAAGTTTTAAACCCCTACTTGCCGCCTGGCTGCTTACCTCTTGTGAGCATTTTAATTCCTGCTAATATTCCTTGTCTTTTGCTATAAGGGGCAGAATAAATTTTATTCAGGGTGCAAATGGCAAAATATGTGTCTGTAGATTTTTTACAAAGGTAAAAACCAGCTGTGGGTTTTAAAAGGGGCTGTGGTTTGTTTGCTTTTTGCCCTGCATTTGAGGAAATGATTTTAAAGCCACCTAGAAATAAATACCTTTTAGAAAAAAATACCTTTTAGAAAAAAGGAGTTAAATGCAGGCTCTGGCTGCCTTTCAGGGGCTTCTTTTTCCCCAGCTTTTGAGGCATTGGTTTTTAAAACTCCACAAAAATTAAAAGCATCGTTAGGCTAGAATGATTAGAAATAAAAAGCCTTTTTTATTTTTTATTTCACAGCTCCCAAAAGTAGGTCTTGTTTCCCAAAAACACAGGCCTCTGCTAATTATTCACTTTACTTAGCTCTTTTTGGTTTTGAATGTCCATAGAATTAGTCTAGGGTTAACCTAATCATGTACCCAGAGGATTGACTGCCAATCTTGATGGGATTAGGCCAAAACATCACATCCAGAGGGTGGGGGCTGAGCACGTCACTTCCGTTTAGGGCCATGACCTGTTGACATAATCAGCACGTGGGTTTGTTTACTTTGATGATGTCACTGATCAAAAGTGCTGATAATTTTCATTAAAAAAAGGTATACACTACTTCTACTAATGAGCAAACATATTTGGCTCTCCTCACTCTTTCTTTATGTTTGACCTTTGGCCATCATACCTTATAAGATTCTTTGCAGATTGTCATTTTTGTGTACCACATGACTAATCTTTAGTTGCAGGTATTTACTTAAGAAAAATAATGGGTTTATCTTAAATCTTGTTTATAATATTCTTTTGTATAGACAAATAATTAAGAGCACCAGTATTAAATGTTTTGAGCGTCCATGGGGATTAGAGTCTAGTCAAACAAGAGCTTGACTTGATCTTGATCCTAGTACTGTGCAAGCAATTAAAAATATGAAATCAGAATGAATACTGATGAGGAGATAGCACAACAAGCAACAGAATTTTATTGAAAAAGCAGCAGCAGCAGCAGCAGCAGTAGTAGTAGTAGTAGTAGTAGTAGTATAATTGTAGCTAATGCAATACAAAATTATTAGTAACTAAACTTTACCTTAGAATAATAAACTTTCATTACAATCATTATCAGGAGAAGAAGACAATTCAATGTTTTATTAAATAATAAAAATGGTGCAGAATTGAATGGCAATAGACTTCAACACTGGAAGTTTTTAAGAAGAGACTGGACAACCATTTGTCTGTAATGGTATAGGGCACAGGTTGGCAACCTGCGGCTCGGGAGCCGCATGTGGCTCCTTGAGCCTTCCCCTGCGGCTCCCAGCCTCCTCTGCCATTTGCAGAGACAGAGAGAGACAAAGAGAGGCACTTGCGCTTCCCTTCTCTCTCTCTCTCTCTCTCTCTCTCTCTCTCTCTCTCTCTCTCTCTCTCTCTCTCTCTCTCTCTGTGTGTGTGTGTGTGTGTATGTCTCTCTCTCTCTCTCTCTCTCTCTCTCTCTGTGTGTGTGTGTGTGTGTGTGTGTAAAAAAGAGAGTGGCCTCACCCTGTTTGAGGAGCTGACAAGCTTACTGGGCGGGGCTCCTGCCTTGGCTGCATCTCTGCAGGAAGCAGGAAACAGGAAGGGCAGGAGAGAGCTAGCTAGCCCAGCTATACTGACTCAGGAATTCTGGGAGTTGAAGTCCATGAGTCATAAAAGAGCCGAGGTTGCCTACCCCTGAGCTTGTTGGAGAACAGCTTGAAGCCAGCTTGCCAGGTGAGCACACACACACATACATACATACAAACATACATACATACATACATACATACATACATATATATATACACACACATATACACACATACACATATATATACACCTATAATAAAGGTAAAAAAGGATATATGCAGTATTATCTTCATTTTAGATATCAAAAGGGTTTTGCAGCTCCCAGTGTTTTTTTTCCCATGGGAAACAGGTCCAAGTGGCTCCTTGAGTGTTTTGGGTTGCCTACCCCTGATATAGGGTTTCCTGCCTGAAAAGGGGTGGGACTAGAAGACCTCCAAAGTCCCTTCCAACTTTATTATTATTATTATTATTATTATTATTATTATTATTATTATTATTATTATTACTACTACTACTACTACTACTATTACTACTACTACTATTATTATTCATTAGACATGAACTTCAGTCAACTGAACATTCAAATTGACTGGCGCTGATGGGTGACAAGGATTGCTGCCAGCATCCTAGGTGTCAACCAGGTACTTCCTTAAAATGTAAGATGTTCTGAGTAGCACAGTTTTTTGTAGCATAGCTCGAGTTATTGCAGGAAGCTGCAGTTTCTTGAAATATTTTGCAAAGTTTTGGGACATAGTTCCCAGTGCCCCGATGACAATGGGTATCACTGTTACACATTTCATCCATAATCGCGCAGTTTCAATAGCCAGGTTTTTTTTCTTCGACTCTGGCATCTCTTGGTACAGCAATATCAATCAGATGTACACTTCGGTTCTCTATAACTGCGATATCTGGCGTGTTGTGTTCCAAATGTCTATATGTGTCCGATCTGTCTATATTCAAAAGTCCCACAAGATCTTCACTCTCTCATTCTCAACAACTTTTTCCACCCTATGTTCCCACGACTTTTCAGACACAGGCAAGTCGTATTTTTTACACAATGCCCAGTGTATTAATTTAACAACTCGGTCATGTCTAGCTTTGTAGTCAGTTTGCGCGATTTTGCTGCACTCACATATTAGATGTGAAACAGTTTCAACTTTGTCATTTCAAAGTCGGCAATTTGTATTGTCAGTGGATTTTTGTATTCTCGCTTTCATGGCATTAGTTTTAATGGCAGCCAGTATTAAGCCTTCCGTTTCTTTGTTGATGGTTCCCATCTTAAGCCATGCCCATGTCAAGTTGTTATCACTTTTTCCTTCAATGTTTTTCAAATGCTGTCCATGCAAAGCTTTGGTTTTCCATCTATTTAATCTGTCATCCAGCCGTTTTTCCTTATATTCTGCCTTTGTTTCTGTTATTTTTATAATGCTCTCTGCTTTCACAGCCTGCAGCAGTTTTTCTGTACTTTGATTCACATGTTCATTCAAACTTCATTTTTCTTCCTCTACAGTTTGGTGGATTTGCAATAGCCCTCTGCCCCCTATTTTTCTTGGCAGATACAACCTGTCGGTGTCACTTCCTGGATGTAGAGCATGGGCATATTCAAAAGTTTACGCGTTTTCCGGTCTAGATTTTCCAGTTCAGCCAAAGTCCAGTTGATAATTCCAGGTGAGTAGCGTATCACTGGGACTGCCCATGTATTAATGGCTTTAATTATGTTTCCAGCATTTAGATATTTAGATATTTCCAGATTTTAATATTTTGCGGACTCTCCTGATGTATTCCTTTTGTGTTAACTCTTTGACTTTTCCATTCAAGATGTTATCTGCTTCCAATATGCCTAGGTATTTGTAACCATCATCCTTTGCTAGTGCTTTTACAATACTTCCATTTCCCAGTTCTATTCCTTCTATTTTCCCCATTTTTCCTCATTGCATGGATAATATAGCACATTTTCCAAATCCAAAGTTCATTCTGATGTCGATGCTAAACAGTCGAACTGTGTTGAATATTGATTCAAGTTCAGTGTGGCTTTTCGCGTACAGTTTTAAGTCATCCATGTAGAGTAGGTGGTTTATCTTGCCATACTGGCTTGAGATGTGGTATCCCAATTTTGTGTTTCGTAAGATTATTGTCAATGGAATCAATGCAATGTTGAACAGTAGTGGTGAAAGTGAGTCCCCTTGGAAAATGTTCTCCCCATTTGCTGTTAGGACTGTTTTCCATTTTTGCATATTTGCTTTCAAAAATGTAAATATTTTTGCTGATTTCAAAGTTTTACAAACACGCATTAATCCAGCTGTGAGGTAATGAGTTGAATGCCTTCTTGTAATCAATCCACGCCATATTTAAGTTCGTTTTCCGTCATTTTGCATTTTAAGTACCATTTTGTCAATGAGCAGCTCATCTTTTGTTCCTCTTGATTTTTTATAATTTCCTTTTTGTTCTACTGGATACAGACTGTTTTTCATCAGATGATTAAATACTGAATTAGCCAGTATTCTTGTAAAAAGTTTGAACATTGTTGGAAGACAAGTAATTAGGCAGTAGTTGCTTGGTTCTGTGCTCTTTTCTGGGTCCTTCATTATGAAGTATATTCGACCAGCTGTTAACCATTCTTCACTTGTAGCATTTTGAAGCATTTCATCAAACTGAGAGGCCATGCAGTGGTGGAGGCTGGTGAGGTGTTTCAATCAGTATCCATGCAGCTCATACAGGCCAGATGCACTCCAGTTTATGACCTTCTTTAATTGTTTTGCAACTATATCAGTGGTTATTACAATATTCTCCATTTTGTTTCATGTTGCTTGTTTTTGGATATCTTTGATCCAGGAGGCAGTTTTATTATGTTCCACTGGGTTTTCCCACAGTTCTTTCCAAAAGTTTAAAAAATTTTCTTTACATGGGAAAACAGTAGTTTGGACTTGATTTTCGCCAAGTGAATGATAGAAGAGGTGCTGGTTTCTTCTGAGCTGGACATTTTCACGATATTATAATAATAATAACGGTAAAGTTGGAAGGGACCTTGGAGGTAATCTAGTCCAACCCCCTGCTCAGGCAGGAATCCTTATACCATTTTGGAAAAATGGCTGTCCAGTTTCTTCTTAAAAACTTCCAGTGTTGGAGCATTCACCGCTTCTGGAGGCAGGTTGTTCCACTGGTTAATTGTTCTAACTGTCAGGAAGTTTCTTCTTAGTTCTAGGTTGCTTCTCTCTTTGGTTAGTTTCCACCCGTTGCTTCTTGTCCTGCCTTCAGGCGCTTTGGAAAATAGCTTGACTCCCTCTTCTTTGTGGCAACCCCTGAGATATTGGAAAACTGCTATCATGTCCCCCCTCATACTTGTCTTCATTAAACTAGACAAACCCAATTCCAGCAACCGTTCCTTATATGTTTTAGTCTCCAGTCCCCTAATCATCTTTGTTGCTCTTTGTACTTTTCCTAGAGTCTCAACATCTTTTTTACATCATGGTGACCAAAACTGGATGCAGTATTCCAAGTGTGGCCTTACCAAGGCATTTTAAAGTGGTATTAATACTTCACATGATCTTGATTCTATCCCTCTGTTAATGCAGCCTAGCACTGTGTTGGCTTTTTTGGCAGTTGCAGCACACTGCTGGCTTATATTTAAGTGATTGTCCACTAGGACTCCGAGATCTCTCTCACAGTTACTACTATTGAGCAAGGTACCCCCTATACTATACCTGTACATTTGGTTTTTCTTGCCTAAATGTAGAACCTTACTTTTTTCACCATTGAATTTTATTTTGTTAGATAGTGCCCGGTGTTCAAGTCTGTCCAGATCTCCTGTATCCTAAGCCTGCCTTCTGGAGTGTTGGCTATTCCTGCCAGCTTGGTGTCGTCTGCAAATTTGATGATTTCCCCATCTATCCCCTTGTCCAAATCGTTGATAAAGATGTTGAAGAGCACTGGGCCCAGAACAGAGCCCTAGGGCACTCCACTACACACTTCCCTCCATGTAGATGCGGTTCCATTGAGGACCACACGCTGAGTATGGCCAGTCAGCCAGCTACAGATCCATCTGGTGGTGATGCTGTCTACCCCACATTTTTCTATCTTGTCAAGTAGTAGGTTGTGATCTACTTTATCAAATGCCTTACTGAAGTCCAAGTAAATTATGTCCACAGCATTCCTCTGATCCACTAATTTTGTCACTTGGTCAAAGAATGTAATAAGATTTGTCTGGCATGATCTGTTTTTGACAAACCCATTTTCGCTTTTAGCAATGACTTTGTTTGCCTCTAGGTGTTCACTGACTTGTTGTTTGATTATCTTTTCCAGAATCTTCCCAGGTATTGAGGTAAGCCTGATAGGTCTGTAATTTCCTGGGTTCTTTTTTTCCCTTTTTTTGAAGATGGGAACTACATCAGCTCTTTTCCAGTCCTCTGGTAGTTCCCCAGTGCTCCAGGGTCTTTGAAAAATATAGTTCAGTGGTTCTGAGATCACATCTGCCAGTTCCTTAAGAACCTTGAGGTGTAACCCATCTGGTCCTGGTGATTTGAACTCGTCTAGGCTGGACAGGTGTTCACTTACCATTTTCTTGCCTATCTTAACTTGTATTTCTATTTTGTTTTTTATGGCACTATTTTTGATAGGTTGGTCTGTTTTTTCCCTTTGTGTAAAGACAGATGCAAAAAAGGAGTTAAATAGTTCTGCCTTTTCCCTGTTGCTTGTCACCTTCTTGCCACTTTCACCCACTAATGGACCAATCGTTTCCTTCACTTTTTTCTTGTTCTTTACATGTTGAAAGAAGCTTTTTTTTGTTATTTTTGACTTTGGTCGCAAACCTTAGTTCATTTTGAGCCTTAGCTTTCCTCACTTCGTCTTTGCAGGCTCGGACTATTTGCTGATATTCTGTCTTAGTTATGTGTCCCTCTTTCCACTTTCTATACTTGTCCTTTTTATCTTTCAATTGATCAGAGAGTTCTTTATGCAGCCATGCTGGTTTCTTTTGAGAGTTGTTATTTTTTCTCTTTGCTGGTATTGTGCTAGAGTGGGCCTTTATTATCTCACTTTTCAAAATTTCCCAAGCCTCTTGAGTTGTTTTCCCCTGGAGGATTCTCATCCATGGAATCCTTCCCAAGCTCTCTCTAAGTTTATTGAAATTAGCTCTCTTGAAGTCCAAGACTCTAGTTTGACTGTGTTCTATTGCTTGTGCTTCCATAATGTTGAATTCCAATATTGCATGATCACTTCCTCCCAAGGTTCCTATGGCTTCAACACCTTCTATCATTTCATCTCTGTTAGTGAGAATTAGGTCCAATATGGGTAATCCCCTAGTTCCCTTCTCTACTTTTTGGGAGACAAAGTTGTCTGCTAGGTTTGTCAAGAATCTGTTTGATCTTCCACTTGGTGCAGAGTTTGTCTCCCAGTTGATGTCAGGGTAGTTAAAGTCCCCCATTACTATTGTGATGTGCTTCCTACATACCTTAGTTAGATGACTAGCAAAAAGTTCATCTATTTCCTGTGTTTGGTTGGGTGGCCTTTAGTATACACCTATGTTAATGTCGTCCCCCCCTTTTATATTGACCCATATGCATTCAGGACAGTTTTCATCATTGTTGTGCTCTATTTCTGTAGAGATGTAGTTATTTCTTATATAGAGAGCAACTCCACCTCCTCTTTTATTTGGTCTGTTTCTTTTAAATAATTTAAATCCCTCTAGCTTTGTGTTCCATTTGTGGGTTTCGTCCCACCATGTTTCCGTTATGGCAACAATATCATATCTGCCCTCATTAACCTGAATTTCTAGTTCATCCTGTTTGCTGTTCATACTCTGTGCATTTGTGTATAGATATTTGAATCCTTTACAACTGACCCTGTGTTTACTTGCTACATAACCTGTGTGGTGCCTGAGTTCCCCTAATGTCTTACCACCTATTTGGTTAGTGCACTTTGTGTGGCACTCGCTATTAAGAGCTTGCTTTTGCTTGACAGCAAGGTTGGTATTTTTGTCCAGACATATATCTATGTTACATGCACTGATAGCCCTATTGTTTTTAGATTGCTTTTGTTTTTAGATTGCTTTTTAGATTGCTATTGTTTTATTTGTCCTTCGTATCTTTCAATTTTCTTTGCTGTTGCTATTACACACTGTTTTAATTTTTCCATGGTTTCCATTATTGTTTTTTCCTCCAGGTTATATTTTTTGTATAAACTATTTTTCAGCTTTTCATTCTTTATTTTTCCTTCTTTCAAATATTTCAATTTGCTGACATCTCTTCATAGTTTTTCTGTTTTATTTTCAAGTCGAATTTTCCACTTTGGTGTTCCAGTGGGTTTCTTTTTTGGCATTTTATAGTCCAATTCTGCAGTTATAATGGTGGCTATACTGTACATTAGTTGGTTTGTTTCATACAATGTGCTGGATGGGATGGAAGTTAGAATGTTGTTCACAGCATTTAGTAGATCTTTCACTCGTTTGCTATGCACTTCACAAATGCCAGACAGTCTTTTTCTGTCTGTGTTTTGTTTGATGTGATTTTCAATCTTTTCTTTCAGCATTTTCACTAGATCATTTAGCTCTACACTTTTGAGTTGCTGCACAGGGGAATCTTCATCCTGTGTGGCAGCTTCTTCCGCTGGTTGGTCAGTTTGTTCAGGTGTTGAAACATTTTTTTTCAGCCTGTTCATCATCATTGCTTGTTATTTTCTTTTTAGCCAATGTTTCTAGATGTTACATTTCCACATCTGTAAAAACTTTATTACGGATGATGTAATGTCTTTGATCCATTAATCGTTGTTTAGTTACATCACTTTCCAGATGTTTCTCCTTCCATAGTTGCATCATTCTTTTTTGAAATCCCCTGGCTGTTGGTTCTGCCTGGTAGTAGCATTGGATGATTTCTCAATTTTCTTCAGTTGTCCATGTTTTGTGCTTTTGTTCCAGTTGCTTTACAGTTGTATGCTCTGGTTCCCCAGCAGTAACAACTGAGCCCTTGGCCCATTTTTCAACAGATGTCCAGGAGCCATAGCATCTGATGCGGTCTTTGTTGACCCGGGCAACAACCGATCCGGTATGGGATTTTTTTTATTTCTTCTCATCATTAGTGATAGGAGATGCCTGGGTTGGTTCATGATGGCTAAACTACTACCGATCCAGAGACTGGTAATCCCATAACCATAGGGACCACACCCAATAGCCGTCCAGGCCCAACCATGGGTTGTTGTTGTTATTGTTATATTATTGTAAGCTGTCAGAATTATTTACTGAAAGGTGCTTTTCGATTGCACTAATTGTTTAACTTGTGATAAGTTTTCCCATCTTAACTCAAGCAAGGTCTTCACCTTGGTTTCCAGGACTTCTGGACTGCAGCAGTTTGCTAGTACTGTATGAAATTTGAGTACAATGCATCTTTTAAATATGAGCTGCTATCACTAACACAGTTCAGAAAGAAAGTGGTTTATTTGCAACTGCATTTTTACTTCATCCCTTCTTGCACTTGCAAATTGACAGCTCATTATCAAGATTTCAAAAGTTTTATAGCTATCAGAAATTATTGACCTTGCAGTAAGCATGTGTTTTATGTAAGAAGGGGAAGTGTATAAATCTATGTATGTACAGAATTCAGTTCAAAACTCTTTAAGAGGAAAAAGCCCTCTTACCATCCATTAATAACTGCATTAATATGCAAAAATGTATGCCATCTGCATTAGTAATCTAGTTTAGAGAATGAAGTTGACTAAAGTCACAAGTATCTAAATAGTGCTAATGATTCTTGCTTCCCCAAATGACTCTGAATCTGGAAGCATTCTCTTGACACCTGAGAATTTCTTTTTCAACAAAATAGAAAAACAGGTAAGACATAATTAAGGTTGAGCAGACAAGTCCTATCTTGGCTGAATTTCTGGCAGAGCTTCTGTGTCTCAAACAAGTGGGTTATGGCAGGTAGAAAGATAGCAGATGTGACTTTACGTTGTTCTCTGCTAGGAAAACATCCAACTGATCTATTTTTACCTTCCATGTATTTTAATGCAGGTTTGGGGGGAATTAGAGTTGCTCATAAGATGCATTAAGTAGCCAAGAGGATCTTTTCCAATTTTCTTTGATGTGAGAAATTGGAAACACACACAAATCTTTATGTGTTTAATAGAGGAAAAGAAGCCAAGGGAGATATTTCTGATTTAATTTGCCTTCCTTATTTCAAAGTGTGTTTTCTTTTTCCAGGACAGCTATTTCAGTTTATTCTAGAAAATTCCTGGCTGAAGTAAGGGCCATATCATGGTTCTTGTCTCATATCAGTTGTTTTGAAACTTTCCAGGCAACTGAAGTATAGGCTGCACAGCCTTTGAAACAATTTTTGGGATTGAACTGTGATCCTAAAGTGTCATAGGAATCTATTTTAGCCACTCTGTTAATTCTAAAAAAATAACAGTGTCTCAAATGCTTCTTACAAATCATTTTCATACCTGGTAGGGTCTGGATGGAGTCTTCACCACAGTTAGATATAGTGAACATATCTAGAAGGAACATGGACATTATTATGAACTTATATATATTTTCATGACAGTACACCTGATCCTTAAAGAAATCTGGGTTCTTGTAATATACTCAGGAGCATGAGAAGTCTCTTACATCAAAACCTATACACCATCCCGCGGGCCGGATGCATCATGCCGAAACTGTGCCCACCCCATTGCCAGCAATGAAAAAAAAGTCACGATATGTCATGACACATCACATGACATTGCGAGTTTGACATCCCTGCTATACACCATCACTGGTTTATTTAATTTGTCTGTTTAAAAATACATTAAGACTTTTTTTTTTAGTTTGGTGGGCTCTTATCATCTAAGCTTCCTAGGAGTTTTTCCTAATTAACCTTTCTTTGAATTTGGGATAGCTAATATTTTGATCAACAGCTTTTGCAAGGTTTCATGTGTTGTATTATATATTCAGTAAGTTATGAGTTGCTCTGGGGATCTCTTGAATATACAGGATATACCCAGACCACACAAATATTCCTGTACACAAAAAATGGGCAGGATATAAAAGAGAAGAGCATCTAGCATTATCAGATGTCCAACAAAAACAACACATGTCTTCCTTTTAGTCCTCATGTCTTTCATCTGGTAGCCATAGCCTTAAAATCAAGTATTGTTCAGATTTTTGAATTTCTTTTCTTTTCCTGAGGTGGATTTCTCTGTGATGCTTCCCTAGTAAGTTCTAATCACAAGTTAACAAGTTCAGCTCTGTGACCTTAATTAGTTGAGTAGTACCTTACTGCCAATTTGTGCTGTTGCCTGAAATGGACAAGAATTTAATCAGTTACATACTGAAGGCTATTTATGATGGTGCAGTGGTTAGAATGCAGTATTGCAGGGAAACTCTGCATTCAGCCTGGATTTTGATCCTAATGGGACTCAGGGTTGACTCAGTCTTTCATTCTTCCAAGGTCAGGAAAATGAAGACCCAGATTGTTGGGGGCAATATGCAAATAATACTTCCATTGTAAGCCATCCAGAGAATGTTGTAAAGTGTTATGGGGTAGTATATAAGCCTAGATGCTATTGGCTATTGGCTATTGCTATCTATCTATCTATCTATCTATCTATCTATCTATCTATCTACCTACCTACCTACCTACCTACATACATACATACATACATACATACATACATACATACATACATACCTACTTATCATCTATCTATCATATTTCTAAACTGCCCATGTCCCTCTCAAAGAGAGAGATATCTAAACCACCCGTCTCCCTCATGCTTCCTATCCAGCTTCAGGATATTCTGAGATTGAAAAAGCAATCTTTCTGATGCTGGAAAAGGTAATTTCAAAAACTTATTATCTATAGCAAACTTCTTAACCACCCATCTCTCTCATGAAGGCCTAAATACATTTTTGCAATTTTCACTGTAATTTTGTCATGGATGTCAATAAAGTTGGTGCATCTTCTTTTTCCCCCATTTGTCCTCCTTACCACTTGATTATGTCCTCCTTTGCTTGTGGTAACTCATCTGAAAGAAGACACAAAAATCAGTGCCCCCCCCTAAGGAAAAGACATTATGGGCACTAGCTATAACAACCACATATATTTAGCAATAGGCATTTTGTGATTTGTATCTCACCTCTCTACCCAGTTGGAGCATCTGGACTAGCTAAGAATAAAATAATCATGGATTATAAAATGCAGTTGTTTATACAATAACCCAAGACATTCTTTTTTGAGGGATTATGTGATCCCATTTTTATATAAGCTGAAAACCTAAATGTGTTGTGTCTCCTCACTCATTAGGAAAAGCATCCTGGATCATTTTATTTTAGCTGTTTTGGACTTGAATACAAAACAATTCTGAAACACCTAAGACTATAGAACTACTTGTATAATAGGATTGGTATGGTTAGAGATGTAATGATGCTTCCAAAACTTTCCAAGATTTTAGTGTTCTGAGTTACCTAGTCTTGTTTCTGAGCTAAAATTTATTCATTAAAAACAGGAATAGTTCATTGCTTATTTTATGGAATTCTTAGAATAGCAGATATACACATCTGCAAATAAACTTTCCTTGTATTTTAATATTTGTTATACATGCATTGTATATACATTGGATATCTCAACATTTTTGGCAGTTTTAATAATTGTAACCAAATTTAAATGCATATAACATTTATCTTGTACAGATTCATTTCACTGGGATGGGCGAGAATAGAAGGGTAGGTATATGTATATGGAGATCTGGCTGAGCTGAAAAAACCTGTCCATTTAGAAGATTATATGGATCAATAGACAATAAACATTAATTAGGCTTAAATTTATCTATACATTCACAATTCACAGAAAAGCTTCCATTAAGATCTTTTAAAACTTCTATTAAGGCTTAAGTGGTTGGTGCTGAAAGGTACTTCCTAAATACCATCAATATATTTAAATTGCCAATTGTATATATTTTACAGAGACTGCATGTATATAAGATAAAAACATTGCTTGCATATAGAATTGTAATAGCTGTAGTGAAACAAAAATGGTTTTGAGTCATTACTGATAAAAATGCCAAAGTCCATGAATTACTGTTTGCAGCAGATAAGGCTCAAAGAGCCTGCTTGTCACATTATAAAAAAAGTCCCAGGAGTTATTTTTGATGTTACAGGAAAGTTGGAGATACAAATGACCTGCAACTTCTGTTAGTGTGCTTTGGTAACATCCAATGTGGAAGTTCATCAATGTATATGCATATTCCTGCCAAGTAAATTCTGGAGTATCTGCTTCAGATGCTGCCATATTAGAGATATTTATGCATCCAGCTGAAAAACTGTTTTGCTGCAATGATGCACACAATCTCACTTTCTAAAAATAACTTGGTAATTTTAGATTCTGCTGCAACATCCAGGCTTTTATTAAATCAGTGGTTTTCCAGTGGACATAAAGGAAGTCCACACTCTCACTCACTCACTGAACTTTCTGCATTCTTTTCTGCCCCAGATTATGACAATTGATGCCTCAATGCTGTTCTGGAAAGAAATTTATCAATCTCTCCTTCTCTCTAATATTTCATATAGTGTATTACAGGGGGAAAAAAAGCTTTCCCTACACCCCTGGCTAAGACCAATAGTGCTGGAAAAACTATGGGTAACATTGATAAGTCACTTATTTAGAACATAAAATAATAGAGTTGAAAAGGACCTTGGAGGTCATCTAGTTCAATCCCCTTATTATGATATAATAACCCCCTTATAATGATTGGTTGCACAGTCATCCAGATGCTTAGACTGGATTTGGCATTTTTATCCACCTATTGAATTATTCCCAAGGACCTGGAATAGGTAGATAATGTTATTTAATATAATATTAAAGGTATTGCATGATGTAAACTGTTCCAAGTAAAGCTGTCTTTTGCAACTGACTGGTGGTGATTTTGTCAATGCTGATGGTTCAAGTGATGATCCAGATGTTTTAGAACTGCACTCATGATGCCTATTATTATTGGCACTAATTTTGTTTTCTTTTGCCACAGTCATTCTACTTCTGTTTGCAGGATTTCAATAGTCATGGTTTTCTCCAGGTCTTTCTTTTCTAATCTGCTCTCTCAATCTATTGCAATGATCACCATCCAGACTTACTTGTCCTTCTCAACATTGTTAAGTCTGGGTTGTTGTGTGGCAGATACTTGTCTGCTTGAAGTCTAAAGCCCCAGAGCACTGTAGCTTCTTCATTTTCTATTATTCTGTCTATTTGTGGTCCCACTGGTTTTTGCTTGCAGGCAAATGATATTTTTTGCAGATATTCCAGTGCACCATTGTTGCTACGTTATCATGCCATTGTTTATAACTGGCCTGTGCAATGTAGTTCACGCCTGGAGATTGACTGGATAAGTTCTCTGCAGGGTTTTTTTTTTTTTTTTTTGGCAAGGTTTGTCAGAAGTAGTTTGCTATTGTCTTCTTCCTGGGGCTGAAAGAAAATTACTGGCTCAAGGTTAATAAGCTGGCTTTGTGCCTAAAGTAGGACTAGAACTCATAGTCCCCCAGTTTCTCCCTTGGTGCCTTAACCACTACATCTAACTGACACTCTTCTCCTCATTATTAGAAAGAAAGAGAGAGAAGGGGAAAAAACCATATACCTTCCCCTTTAAATGAGTGCAACAACAACACCTGGAAGAGTGAAATGTTTACATGTGAATAAGTAAATGGCTGTTAGGAGAAAAGAGAAGACAAAAATTCCTCTAAGTTAGACTAAGAATTTAAGCTAATGTCTTTTTAGGTTAAAATTATTAACGAAATACATTTTTATTTCTTTTGAATGAGTTTTGTGAGGTCTCTTGGAACAGACAAACAAATAGAAAGCACTGAATGCCTGCTAGAGGTTGATTAAAATATGCATAAAACACTAGATAAATATATTTCTGAAAATTATGTTAAAAAAAATAAATGCATTAAAGATTGAAACAAAGAAATCACACTATGAAATGGTTAAGGAAATATACATTAAAAACTATGGAAAAGTTTGCAAAAAATAATCAAATAATTTATATTACACAGCTATGTATATATTAAGGGGAATTGCATGTGGCATTTCCTATAGTAAGCAAAGATGTCTCTCTTAAAATAAAATAAAAAAATCAAACAGTCCAGAGCGCTGCCCTAGTAATACATAGTAAGGCAAAATGAATTTATACTGAACAATTTGTCTCTGGCTATGAAGTGCTTTATACATATACATATGTATACATATACACAAGCATATACATACTCACACTGATGATGTTATCCAGCTGAGTAATTTATCACATTTGCCAAACATTTGCCAATAAACAACCAACCTCAGAGAGCTCCAGAATTCCATACATACTTATACATATATATCTTTTACTGTCTACTGTACATCTTCCTCTGAATTAAACTCTGATAATGTTTCAAATCAGTGCTTCCTAAATGTCTATCATTATAGATACAATGATCAATCTACATTAATCATCATAATTAGTATCATCATCCAAAATTTCACTTTGTTCTACTGTTGTTAAAAGAAAAATAATGATACTAAAGTGAACTGTCTCCAGTAAGTACATGTTTCAATTATAATTTCTCTTTACAGTATCATTAAGCAGCAATTGGTCAGCAAAGAAGACCACAGTGTGTGGAATTATAAGTAGTAAAGACAAGGAGGAGGCACTTAATTTGTTAGTCCAAGAATATCAAGCAGTTCCATATAATATGCACTCCTGAATTTTGTTTTATAACAGCTAATGAAAATGTTACCCTGCTTCCTGTTAAATGCAGATACAGAAATTAGTCAAGCTTTCCTTATTCAAATTAAACTTAATCTCATTCTTTCCACCACCTGTTCCTGATACTTCACATGAGATTTATTTGAAGCTTTCTGAATGAGTGCCTTTCCTATACTAACAGAGAGCTGCATGAAATAGATTTAGTCTTCCACCTCTGGAGAGATGCAAGCTCCTTCTTACGTGTAGAAAAAGTCATGGGGTTGAGATGCTGTACCAACAGCATGATTCCATTGTTTAATTGTGATCAAAGTTAGATAAGACCTAACATTTGAAATCTTACACAAGCCAGTAAACAATTCTTGTTTTATCAGACATCACACTATTCTGATAATGTTCCCAGCTTTCCGGTACTGAAAAGTCAGATTTACACATGTAAAGCCTCAGTAGAAACATAATTGTTTAGGTTTGGCTTAATATGGTATGTAAACTTAACCATTACTGTATGATTTATTTAATAGGGATAAACCATGGCTTACCATTATGTGGAAATGTAAATAATAATAATAATAATAATAATAATAATAATAATAATAATAATAATAATAATAATAATAATAATAAAGTTGGAAGGGACCTTGGAGGTCACCTAGTCCAACCCCCTGCTCAGGCAGGAAACCCTATACCATTTCAGACAAATGGCTGTCCAATCTCTTCTTAAAGACTTCCAGTGTTAGAGCATTCACAGTGTCTGGAGGCAGGTTGTTCTGATTAATTGTTCTAACTGTCAGGAAGTTTCTCCTTAGTTCTAGGTTCTAGGTTACTTCTCTCTTTGGTTAGTTTCCATCCATTGCTTCTTGTCTTGCCTTCAGTTGCTTTGGAGAACAGCTTGACTCCCGCTTCTTTGTGGCAACCCCTGAGATATTGGAACACTGCTATCATGTTCCCCCTCATACTTGTCTTCATTAAACTAGTCATACCCAATTCTGTATGTTCCTTGTATGTTTTAGCCTCCAGTCCCCTAATCATCCTTGTTGCTCTTCTCTGCACTCCTTCCAGAGTCTCGACATCTTTTTTACATCGTGGTGACCAAAAACTGATGCAGTATTCAAAGAGTGGCCTTACCAAGGCATTGTAAAGTGGTATTAACACTGCATGTAATCTTGATTCTGTCCGTCTATTAATGCAGCCCAGCACTGTGTTGGCATTTTTGGCTGCTGCAGCATACTGCTGGCTCATATTTAAGTGATTGTCCACTAGGACTCTGAGATCCCTCTTTCAGTTACTACAATTGAGCAAGGTACCCCCTATACTATACCTGTGCATTTGGTTTTTCTTGCCTAAAGAACCATACTTTTTTCACCATTGAATTTCATTTTGTTAGATAGCGCCCAATGTTCAAGTCTGTCCAGATCCTCCTTTATCTTAAGCCTGTCTTCTGGAGTGTTGGCTTTTCCTGCCAGCTTGGTATCGTCTGCAAATTTGATGAGTTCCCCATCTATCCAAATCCTTGATAAAGATGTTGAAGAGCACTGGGCCCAGAACAGAGCCCTGGGGCACCCCACTACACACTTCCCTCCATGTAGATGCGGTTCCATTGAGGACCACATGCTGGGTACAGCCGTTCAGCCAGCTATGAATCCATCTGGTGGTGATGCTGTCTAACCCACGTTTTTCTATCTTATCAAGTAGTAGGTTGTGATCTACTTTATCAAATGCCTTACTGAAGTCCAAACAAGTTATATTCACAGCATTCCTCTGGTCCACTAATTTTATCACTTAGTCAAATAATGTGATAAGATTTGTCTGGCATGATCTGTTTTTGACAAACCCATGTTGGCTTTTGGTAATGACTTTGTTTGCCTCTAGGTGTTTGCTGATTCATTGTTTGATTATCTTTTCCAGAATCTTCTCAGTATTGAGGTCAGGCTGATAGGTCTGTAATTTCCTGGATCCATTTTTTTCCTTTTTTGAAGATGGGAACTACATCTTTTCCAGTCCTCCAGTAGTTCCCCAGTGTTCCTGGATCTTTGAAAAATATAGTTCAGTGGTTCTGAGATCACAACTGCCAGTTCCTTCAGAATGTTGGGGTGTAATCCACCTGGTCCTGGTGATTTGAACTTGTCTAGGGTGGACAGATGCTCACTTACCATTTTCTTGCTTATCTTAACTTGTGTTTCTAATCTGTTTTTTATGGTACTATTTTTGATAGGTTGGGCTGTTTTTTCCCTTTGTGTAAAGACGGATGCAAAAACCAAATTAAATATTTCTGCTTTCTCTCTGATGCTTGTCACCTTCTTGCCACTTTCTCTTTTTTTACTTTTTTTGTTTTTTCTAAGTTGAAAGAAGCTTTTTTGGTTATTTTTGATTTTTGTCAAAAGCCTTAGTTCATTTTGAGCCTTAGCTTTCCTCACTTCATCTTTGCAGGCTCGGGCTATTTGCTGATATTCTGCCTTAGTTATGTGCCCCCTCTTTCCACTTTTTATACTTGTCCTTTTTGTCTTTCAATTTATCAGAGAGTTCTTTATGCAGCCATGCTGGTTTCTTTTGAGAGCTATTATTTTTCTTTTTTGTTGATATTGTGCTAAACTGGGCTTTTATTATCTCACTTTTCAAAATTTCCCAAGCTTCTTGAGTTGTTTTCCTCTTGAGGATTTTCATCCATGGAATCCTTCCCAAGCTCTCTCTAAGTTTATTGAAATTAGCTCTCTTGAAGTCCATGACTCTAGTTTGACTGTATTCTATTGCTTGTGCTTGCATAATGTTGAATTCCAATATTGCATGATCACTCCCCTCCAAGGTTCCTGTGGCTTCAACACCTTCTATCGTTTCATCCCTGTTAGTGAGAATTAGGTCCAATATGGCTAATCCCCTAGTTCCCTTCTCTGCTTTTTGGGAGACAAAGTTGTCTGCTGTTCTGCTTTGTCAGGAATCTGTTTGATCTTCCACTTGGTGCAGAGTTTGTCTCCCAGTTGATGTCAGGGTAATTAAATATATGTTGCATCCCCTGCAATGGTTTGTTGTGACTGACATCATATTAGTTCAATATGAATATGCAGCTGAAAGGTTCTTGGCAGTTTTTGAACGCAAATAGGATAATGCATACAAAAGGACAATAAATGGTAGAAAAAAGTAGATATAGACCAATCTTTCCCAGGTCTGTTGGACTTTGTCTCCATAGTTTTCTGATGATTGGAATTACAGATGTTAAAAAAACAATGTATCTGGATAGCATCAGATTGTCATAATGGAAGTGGTTAACCTTCTATATGTAAGTTTAAAGATTTTGAATGGAAGGCTGAATCAGATAGAACACGGGTGCCAAACTCGATCGCGTCACATGATACGGTGATGTATCGTGACTTTTTTTGCTTTTGCAGAGCCGGGGTGGATGTAGCCTGTGTGTGACGCATCCAGCCCATGGGCCACCAGTTGGATACCCCTGAAATAGATTCTTCTTCACACTTACAAAATGTTATTAAACTGTTTTTTTTAGGACTGCTAAAGATTATTTTGCTTTGTTTTCCCCATCTGAAACTAGTAAAACTATTTTCTTTGTTTTTAAAAATTGTGTTACAGCTTTGGGAATAACAACCCCTCTTGGACACTAAAGTATATTATAAACTGATTTGAAAACTAATTCACCTTTGCCAAAGTGCTGTGTTCCTTGTCACTGGGGACACTGCTTTGCTCTGGATTCATGAATACTTGAAACAATATTGCTTTTTATATTCACCCATAAATATATTTTGTATAAGCAAACTGAATAGGTTAGTGTATACGGAAAATAGCAAAGGGCTTAAAACTTGTTTACATTAGCTATATTGCTATTTTTTCTACCTCTGTAAACCAAGCCAAATTCCACTTCAACTTTTGGCATATCAAGAAATACCTGCTCAACTTATTCATCTGGATCCAGACTTAGTGACACTACTAGAAGAGCATGTGAGCTTTAAGTTAGAGAGGAGATCAATGCAAGGGAGAAAATTAGATAAATCTGGAAACAACCATTTTTGTGGCTGGATTGGACTCAGTAACTTAGTGACAATTATAATATATATATATATATATATATGTATATGTAGGTCTTTGGTTATTCGGGTTTTCTCCTGCATAAAATTGGAAGTGTCTTAAAATTGGAAGTCCCGTTCGTCATCTTCAGGCTGGTGTTTTCGGCTTCGTGCTTCTAGGAGCAATGTGTGATCATAGCTGTTTCTTCCTTTTAACTGCCAGCGGGGGTATGAACTGATTGGGTGGGAGCTTGGCTGTGTTCTGACACCCACCATGAAGATGAGGCACGACCACATACGCGAAGCCAAACAACAGCCATGCAGCTCTCCATCTCAAATCTCCCTGCAACTCAGACTAACCCGAGCACAACAAAGCCCCCACCCAAACAGAACACTCCCCCAGCCAATCAGAGCACAGCCAACCCCCCATCCAATCAGAGCACAGCCAAGCCCCTAACCAATCAGAACACACCTCCACCCAATCAGAACACAGCCAATGTGTTGGAGAAAACCCAAATAACCAAAGACCTACATACAAACACCCACGAAAACCTCAGAAAACATATGTGTGTATATATATATATATATATATATATATATATATATATATATATATATATATATATATATATATATATATATATAATTATAATAATCTTGAAAAATTCAAATGTACATTTGTGCACCATTCAATTCAAATGTTAATATTTTTCTTTTTAACTATTTATGGCCTTTAATGCAAAACAAAACAAAAAAACAGTCCTGTCATTCTTTATCATTCCAACCAATTAGAATTGAAAACAGGTTTATGGCTGGCAATGGCTGAAAATGTCACTGCTTTAAAAAATGAGGAAAAATTCATTTGGCACAGCTGTCTGGTCAGTTTCAAGGCATTCACTAAAACAGGATATGAGGTAGTCCTGGGTTTTTGGAACTATTTTCCTTGTCAAGAAAATATCAATGGGTAAAAATTGCATGAGACCATTAGAAATATGTTCTGGTTACTAGACATAAGAAAGAAGACACTTCCTCATTATAGGTTTTATTCTGAAAATCCAATGAGCAATTTGTAATGCAGTTTATCAAATTAAAAGTACAGTATATAAAAATATACGTTGAAAATATATTTTAAAAAGTTGATCTAGTTGGGAAAGGTTTTTACAAAAAGGATAGATTAGGAGAAATGCAATTTTATGGATTAGTTCAAAATTGCAAACATATGAGAATGAATGATATAAATAGGTATGAATTTAATAATAAAATGAAATAACTGAAAATGATTTGAAAAACCTTATTGTTGAAAAAATATGAAACCAAAATTGACAGATTCAGTTTCCTAAAGGCCTTCCTGTCTTTTCCTGATAGTATTGTACTTGCTAAACAGCTTAAGTTGGAATTATTATTTATCTGTTTGTTTATAGAATCCTATCTCAGCCTTTTGATTCTAGGCAGCTCATAACATGAAAAGTATAAAAAACAATATTTCAACATAATCATGGCCACTAAAAACTGTCTGATAATATGCAAGCCAGGCTGTATTTACTCTTATGTCAGGCAGTTTACCAAAGATGCAATTCACATTTGTATACTTGTCATTTTTATAAAGAATTTATTAAAGACACAGATCTGAATTTGATAGTTGTAGAAACAATCATGATTTTCCCCCCAAAGGTAACAAATGACAATAGTAAGGAGACATGAATATGACTAATGGTGCCATATTTCAAGATGACAATGTTTAAATATATAGATTCATAATTCTGAATATAACATATGTTGTATATTTTCTGTTACCATGTCTGACTGACACATTTTGTATTAATATTTGATTTGAGATGAAAACTGCAACACAAAGTATTTTTATGCAATAATTTCCAGTTAAATTTGTTACATCAGTAAGTTCAACTATAAAAATGAAAGAATCTTTGATGAAACATCTTGTCTAAAAAAGAAAAAAAATATTGACAATGAATAGTTTAACAAGTAACTTGCTATTTTAACTAATGGATATCTGATAAAAGAACACATTTTCTAATTTGAGACAAATCTGAACAAGTTCCCACAGGTTTGAGCATCTCATCCTTGATGATAAACTAATTTTGAGTGTATATCCTATCCACAATACTAACAAAATGCTGGACATACAATATTAGCTGAAACAATAAAGTGCTCCCTCCCAAGAACAGTGTAGTATGCTTTCAGTGTATCAGAGAACTGAAATTAAACTTCACACACACATACACACACACAAACAAATCTCAAGGGTGCCAGCTAGTATGGTAGGAAATAAAACATTGATATTGAAGCGAGGAAATTTGATTTCCTAATATTCTTAAAATACAAGAAGGTGCATATATTTTGCTATTTATCTCTTCCAAAGACTCAACTTTTTCTCTTGCAACCAGAAAATATTGTCATTTGGATTACATTATAAACAGATTTGTTATTATACCTTTAGTTAGTTGACAGAAATGTTGTGTAGGATTCAAATAAATGAATCAAGCCTCTTCATGTCAGCCTGGTTAAGAAAATGATATAGTTTCAGACAAAACAGTAATTGTATTGTTATACGTTTCAATGTTGTTATGTACTGTATGCTCCTTTTGTTGACTGAATTTTAATTTTATTTTAAAACTGAATAGATTCTTGCAGGAATTAGTATACAAAATAGAAAGCTAGTTTCAAAAATAGACAAAGCAGAAAAACTTCCTCCAAGCCCAAACATTTTTATAACATTAATAGTGTGTGAAAATACCAGAGGTGCTTTTGCTGTCTCCAGCAGTATAATCTGTAGAATTTGCCAAAAAGGCAGATGTCACTTCTTGGGGAAAAAAAAAACACCCTTAGTTTGGCATTTGGACTCTGCAATATTTATTCACTGAAAAAGGAAAACAATGTATGAAGAATATTCATTTGATAATGTCAGAAGGTAGAAAAAAGGAGAGTAACTTTCTATAGATGAACTTATATCTGTCTAAAATATAGTGATGTTTATTTATTTCAACAATTGATTCACTTCATCAAGTAGTGTTGACTCTTTGTGATCACATAGATATGTTTTCTCCTGGGTGACCTCATCCATTAGGGTTTCCAATTGTGTACCTATGGCAGCTGCTACTGTACTGAGTCTGTCCAGCTGGTTGTTTACTGTCTTCTTTTCAAAGATCTTTGTCTTTCTTGATTTTGTCTTTTTTTTTTTTTTTAGATTTTTGGAACATCCACTCCACCCTACTTTCTTCTGCTTCTTGATCTTTGACAGTTTTTCTTCACATTTATTTACATTCATTCTTAACAAATTCTTGAATTTCATTCCATAGTTCCTCTACTGTCCTATCAATGTAATTCAGGACTTTGGAATGATTACTGCTGTTTTTCTTGAGAATGTTGGGTACATGTTCAGTGTTATAGCATGGAAATTGACTGGCTTTCTTATTCTACTTTAGCTTAACTTGGACCTTGCACAGTTTCAATCTGTGTCTTTGCTGTTATAAATGTTCCACCTCTTTGTATCAATAATATAATATTGATACAAATATATCAAATGTGTAATATTTGATTTCTGTATACCTCATCTGGTGATGTCCAGATATATAGACATCATTTTGGTTTTTGAAGACTGTTGGCAATGAAGAAATCATAGGATTGGCAAAAATTGATGAGCAGTTTTTCAGCTTTTTGTTTCTTTATGCCATAAACTCTGACTACATTTTCCTTTTTATTTCCACCTTGGCATTCCAGTCTCCAAACACCAGCAGAACATCTCTTTTGCACATTCTACCGATTTCTAATTATTATTATTATTAATAATAATTATTAATTTTATTTCTATGCCACCCTATTCCTGTAACTCAGGGCGGCTCACAGCATAAATAGAAATCTAACATAAAATACATATATAAAAAGAACCCCTGAGTTAAAAAACAATCATCCAACAAACATGCACACAAACATACACTGGCTAGGGGCAAGATGTTAACTGCCCCAGGCCTGTCAGCAAAGATGTGTTTTGAGCAGTTTACGAAAGGCGGAGAGGGTGG
Source organism: Bothrops alternatus (assembly GCA_034064705.1). NCBI lineage: Eukaryota > Metazoa > Chordata > Lepidosauria > Squamata > Viperidae > Bothrops > Bothrops alternatus. The sequence goes on along the minus strand of JARGCV010000124.1, from coordinate 7,494,986 downwards.
GGACGATACGGATCTCCGGGGGGAGTTGATTCCAGAGGGCCGGGGCCGCAACAGAGAAAGCTCTTCCCCTAGGCCCCGCCAGGCGACACTGTCTGGCTGACGGGACCTGGAGAAGGCTGACTCTGTGGGCCCTAACCGGTCGCTGGGTTTCATGGGGCAGCAGACGGTCCCGTAAGTAACCTGGTCCGATGCCATGTAGGGCTTAAATTAAATTAAATTAAACTTCTCTTCTTGTACATTCATGTTTGTAGCACCAACATGTAATTGCCATATTAAAAAGTTTTCTGTGAAGTCTAATAATGGATAGTATCTTGTTTTTGATCACATTGTATCCAAATACTGTCCTTGTTATATCCTTCCTCATTATGAAAACAACACTATTCCTTTTTTTGGTTTTCATGTTTTTATACAGCAAACAGTAGGATCTTCAGAATGATTTTCTAACCTGACCATTTCAGTTTGCTTATGCTTAAGCTGTCAATGGGTAGTTAATTTCATATTTCACTAAGCTGAGCTTTCCCGTGTTCATGTTTGTGTTACAAGTTCCCACTGTAATTCTGTTTTTGTAGCTTTAGATGTCCTGGCTGGACTATCATCAGCTAGCATTCCAAGGTCTTAATTTAGCTATGTCATAAATACCATTAATAATTTCAAAGATTATCAATTCTTTTTCAATCATATTGAATGCCATTTGACTTTGAGCACCATCATTGACAATATATTGTCAATAGCTTTATATTATCTATCCATCTAGTTTTATTGGTAAAATGCAGGATTTTACCACTGGCTTCTCCCACACAGTATGAAATGATATCTCTGCCAATGTCAATAAGGCAGGCATCTGCCTCCAGCATCTTCCTATATTGCTGCTGCACAATATAGGTGTTTACTTGCTGGTTAGCTCGGATGGTCTTCACACCTTGGGTAACCTGTTGGAATAATATACTATTGACTCCTAATATGCATTCTTAGTCTCACAAAAACATCTCTGTTCCTGTCATGGTGAAGCAACATAGCAGAAGAGATTTGTTATAGGGCTTTAGGAAAAGATGCGTACTTAAGAAACTATATATGCATTTCTATAAACAGAGTTATTTATGGATCTTTTTATGGTGTATGAAACTTTTCCTTTCAGTAGATAAGTATTTTTATCATAACTTTGAACGTGCTCACTATTAAAAAGCTTTAGTACTTTCACTTCTTAGACTTATTTTTAATCTAAAGGAAATAATGGAAAGAAGGAAAAATAATTATTCTCCAGCATGAGGATGGAGAATCCACGAATGGGTTTACTTCATCCTCCTGCCCAATGAGACTAAGTCTGACAAGTTGCCACGCCTCCTGCTGGACTAGAGTTTGACCCAGTTATGACTTAGTCTCTAGCCCAACAGGACATTTTATTGTTGGCTCTGGCAGATTTGGAAAGTTGTATGATCCATTCGTGGATTCTTCAATCCTCACACCTTAGTTTCCCCAATTGATCCTTTCTCCTCACCTTGACATTCAGACACAGCTGTCGTCTCAGGATCGTTTTTCCGATCATCTTCTCTTGGTTAGCTAGTCAATCGAGCCTCAGGAAGCCTCCGACAGGACTCGTGCAGCGTTGCCGAGCGGCAGGCTCCACAGGGCACTGCTGACTGTTTGCAGCTCTGCCGAAGCTCAGACACTGGAACTTTTTGAGCGCGTCTGCTTTGGCTTCTATTAAAGGAGTTATCAGCCCCCCCACCACTGTTCTCCAGGATGCTTTTTGCTTGGCCCAGGCCTTACCCACGGCCCTGAAATTCTGACAGGATTGTCACGGCCACCATTTTGAGTGCTGCGACAATAGTTTCCAGCTTTGTTTGGGGTATTCCTCTCGGAGGATCCCCTCTCTGACCTACTTACAGTTCTGAGCTTGGCTTCTCAAGTCTCGTGGTCTCAGCTGTTGCTCAAGCACTGACTGCCACTGCATCCTCTACAGCCAGGGCCATCCCCAATTGGCCTCATCAGTGGACACCATTTTGTTTTTCCGTTGATCCCCTCATAGCTTAGGGACTCTAAACTGCTACAGGCCTCTTCCATAAAGACTTATCCCAGAGGCCTCCCATTGCAGTCTTAGACCATTTTTTTGCCTTGTCCTAGAACACCAAGGCCTCAATGGGTTCTTTCCCAAATCTCTCCTCAGATCATGCCAGCCTGCCTATGGCACCTCTTTGCTCAGAGACTTGCCGCCTTTCAAACTGCATTTGAGCTGGCACTTGCCAATTTGTGGTTTTGGCCGCCACCGCCTGCCCTACTACTGGGCATTTAGGGTAATTTCAGTCTTGCAGCCATCAGGAGCTTTTTTGGTGCACGTGAGGCCAATCCTTGGTCCAGCAGCCACCATAGTTCTGAGCAATTACTGGCTTTGCCAGTATCTGGGGCCTCCACCACACCCAGTGCTTTGCTCCCATAGTTGAGATCTTCCTCAGATCACCACTGAGGGATCCTTGGTGTGATGGAAGATAACACGGCTCCACTGACTATGCATGGTAGTCCGGCCTCCCCAGCCAAAAAGAGGCACAAGTCCTCCAAATTGGAGGCAGCAGAGACACTGCCAAGGCCAAAGCTATCTCCAGTAGGACTCCCTCTAAGGCGGCCGAGAAGGAGGCCAATAGGAGACACCTTGCCTTGGAGAGGCAGCTCTCCAAGGCCCAACAACAACAACAGGCCAACATGACAGTCCTGGCTGCCCCTGTCCCAGCAGAGGGGGCGCTCTTTAATCCTCAACTTGCCCCCTCTGGCACCTTTACCCAAAGAGCATGGTCTTCTGAAGGAGACACCGGGCAGGAGGAAAGGATGCTGAACCAGCCAGCATGCCCCCAATGGGTGGCACCCTCACCCAGAACACAGTCAAGACCAGAGGCCATGTTCACACCTACAGCAGCTGGGCTCCGCTCCATTGCCCCTCAAGAGATGTGGCCAGAACTGTTTCAAGCTCTAATAGCCCAGGCTTTTGCTCAGGGCATGGCCTCATCATTCCACAAGTCCAGGGCTGAGTCGGTCACACCAATCAAGCCATCTCACTACTGTAACCTGATACCTCTGTCTCTAGTTAGGAAGGAACATAGGGCTGAATTTCAGTGCAAACATAACTCCTCTCCCCATTTGAGATTAGCTAGAAGTCTGCTAGAGGTTTTTGTCATTGAGTGTTCCTGAGAAAAAAACAGTGTGACTTTGTGGAAATAAAGAAGGAAGCCTGTTCCAGGATGAAGTAAAATCTTCCAGGATTCAGGAAGGAAAGAATCAGTCAATCATACACACAATTTTGTATGCAAAGTACAAAATTAAGACAGATTTAGTGTCTTAGTATAAATACTACTTTAAATAGTTAGGTGCCAGTTTCTTTCTTGGGGATTGACCTAAGTCTCAGTAGATAGATGATCATTTCCTAAGCTTAAACTATACTAGTGTGTGTTTTGTCTTTTGTTAGCAAAAATGGGATACATTTTCCCTTTTTTAAATCCTTGCTCAATATCCCTGACTCAGGGCAATAAAAGGAGGTGTGGCAGGGAGACCAGTGAAAGCAATCCCTGCTGCATTCACCTCGACTGTATTCTGTTTGAGTGTGATACACTTAGTTGGGTGAGACAATTACAAACTGACATTAAAGTTCTACCACAATGCATTGATTACATGGAATTTATTTCTACAAGAAATTATAACTTTGCTATGATAGAATCTGCTGTTTTTGATGAGATCAGCCTTATGGCAAATACCTTATATAACTGGTTGATTTCACAGAATGATTCTGCTAGACTCTTGCTCTCCACCACACTCTCTATATATGGGCATTGCAATGTTTTGTCTCACTGCCGGGGTGGGTGGAGAATAAAGAAGTGATTTGTCACTGATAATTTACTGAAGGGTGCTTTAGCTAATGGGCAAAGGAAAGACTAGCATTGCAATCCAGTGCTTACCTAATTAGAAATAACTTTAAAGTTTTCATTGCAAATGTGTATGATACAATTTCAACTGATAAATATATCCCCTAGTAACTTTAAAAGTACTTATATTCAATAAAATAACAACTGAAAAATATTTTATTTCAAATTCATTTTCAAAACTTCAGTATGAACAAAACTTTAATGCAAATTCACCAGTGCTAATTCCTTTTAAAAGTGAATTGTGTATATCCTGCATCTTTTAAAGCAAAGAAACAATAATGCTTTAAATTCACAGCACTACTTTACTAATTTACAAAGGGAACATTTTCAATTTAGTAAGCCTACCTTACACATAAACCAAGATCTTTAACCATGGTTTGCTGCACAAAATATCAAGTCAACATCAGATAGCTAAAGCCAAGTCATATTACAGGTTATCATTAACTGTAAATACAGATCTCAAAAAATACATACTGAATAATATCAGAAAAAAAATGCTTATAATTTTTGCTTTTAAAGTAATTTTTACTAAAAGATTTTACAAAGATTTTAAAAACTACAGGAACATAGAAGAGAAGAAGAGAAGATAAAGAAAGAGAAGATTATAAAAGGGTAAAAGAAAAAGTAAAGAATAAAGAAAAAGAAAGACATCTAAAGAATTGACTTCCAGTCTTCTGTTCCGTGGTTAAAAACATAGCAGTTATCATCTCCCCTCTCCCTTATTGGATATCATAGTTTCCTCCTTCTTATAAACAAAACTTTTCAATCAATAAATCCCAAAATCAGCAGTTCATTTTTATCCATTTTTAGCAAAACTGTATAAGGAGTTTCTAGTTTTTTTTATAAAACTAATTGTTTTATAGAAACAGTCAAACAAGTCAATTCAGCCATTTCTGCAAACTCAGCCATCTTCACAATCCATTCCTCCATTATTGTATTTCTACGGTTTTCCATCTTTGTACATATAATAACTTTGCTGCAGTTATAATATATGAAACCAGCTGAGTGTCCATAAGTCCTAAAAAGAAAAGTTCTGGGTTCATATGAATGTTAATTTTCACACTGTCTGCATCACCATAGGTATTTATATCCAATATTTTTTTCACTTTTTCACAGTCCACTATGTATGATAAAATGTCCTTTCATGTTTTTCACATTTCCAACAGTGATAGAGGCGTACTTTTATCTATTTTAGACAATTATTCTGGTATCATATATCAATGGTACATCATTTAAAAATGCTTTAAATTATAAGACAATATGAATTTCAAACCTTTTAATCTCATTCTCTCCCATTGATCCATTTGAGTATTATAACCAAAATTCTTGGCCATTTTACCATACAATCTTTAACTTGTCTTCCTCCATTTTAAATCTAAAGAAAAAGTTTATACATACTTTAAATAATTATTTTGAAATAAAATACAATTCATACAGTTAAAATGATACCCAAATATTTAATTATTTCTCAATCTGAAAAAAAATTCTGGGAAAATTCATTTTGGTTTTCCATCTTCATAGTCTTTGTCCCAAAGGTCTGACTGAAACTTCTTGGATGAGAAGCAAAACATCTTCAAAGAAAAACAAAGTCCAGTTGCTTTTTGAAAAGGCACCTTTGGGACAACCATGACCTGGATGACTGAGAATCTCCATAGACACTTCATATTCTTTGTCAGTATTTTTATTTCTTCCTTATTAATTTTAAATCCAGTCACTACACCAACTTTTTTTAGGTCTTCCATTAAAAAAATGTATCACTCCTCTTCAGAATTAGAACCAAATCATTGGCAAATACCTTTAGTTTATAAGCTTCTTTTAAAACTTTCACTCCAGACCTGCTAACAGATTTTGATGAAACAAAGTAATGAAAAATTGGTTTAGAGAAATGGTCCTAATGTATAATTTGGGGAAAGCATCTAATAGAAAGTTTGTATCTTCAAAATCAGAAACAAAATGTATGAAACATTATAGATCATTAAAAAGATTCTTTTTGATGTCCCTAGATGAGATACTTAGTGTGTGCAAGTTGATTATGTCACAGTGAAAGAAAAAAAAACTTCTCAGTTTAATATGAAATTATTTGCTAAATTAAATCCCAAGTAAATGGACTCTTCAGACCGTCTTGATTTTGGTTTCCCCCCCCCCCGCTCAAAACATTTTGCTTGCTTTGATTATGGTTGGAACAGAATAAAAAGCAATTATTTTTACCACAACTATTCATGAGCACATGCAGTAGCAATGTAAGACCAATTTATCAAGTTCTCAACATAAGCTGTTGTGACCAAGCATTTACTACTGACAGTAACAAATAGCTGGCAATTTCAGAGTCTGTAAAAGCAATAGCACATCAAAAGATACAACAATAAAAACATTCTTTTTAAAATGGATTCTTGGGGGGGGTTTGTTGGTTTCTAGATATTATAAATAAAGTGCATTATGGCATAAATTTAAGGAATCTGACAAATCTTCAGAGAAACCTCAGGTGGGGAAAACCACAATTGCTGTAAACTTTAAGCATTTTAAAAAGACAAGGGGAACAGCAGCAAGATTCTCTGAATTCAGCTTGTTAAGTAATTATTTCAGTAATAATAATGGTATATGTTTCTACTTTACTGCTCTTGTGTAGATTATAAATGAAATTTAAATCTGAGCTACATACCCCTGGGAACTAATACTCAGTTTAAAAACTGACAGGATAATCCACTGAGAATTTAAGTCTTATTTAAGTCCTTGCTTTCTTAAACAAGCAACAAAAACAAGAATATGTCAAAAGTTCAAAAATAAAGAACACAAGTTATGCACCATTTTTTAATGGCTGTCTCAATATTAATTACATAGAAAATAACAATTCCTCTTTCCCTTCCTCTATCTCAGTGAAAAGTATACAAATGTTTCTGTTTATAGAATCCTGATGTTACCCCTATTTTCATAAATCGCCAGTAAAACTGAAAATTTATGCCTCTTGGATTTAACAATGCTTTAGGATGAATGTATTTTCAAGAAAGAAGCAATCTTTTCATTGTCCTTGTTTGGATTATACTGATATGAAACTGGGTCAATTCTTCAGAATTGCGCTGGTGTAAAAATCCTTAATACAAACAAAAATAGTCTTACTTTGCTTAATCGTGTTTTTGTTGTGTTGTGTTTTCCATTCTCCCCCTCCCCCCTTATCTGCAAGTGCAGGATAAAATGGAAAACAATGCAATTTAATTCATCAATAGAATCTGGATAATTTCTATACATATCAAGTGGCACATATAAAAGCCGTGCACAGTTATCATCCTTTTCTTGGTGAGGGCACTGTCTTGCTTTGGGGGCAATACATAAGTGATAGAGCTGTGCAGATCTTTGGCAAGGTGCTTCATTTCATAAGCAAATCAAGTTAAGTGCTTCTTTGGAGCAAAAGGGCAGAGTAGCATCCTCTTTGGGATCATAGAAGTGGAATACTGTACTACTTCTGCTCAGTGATACAAATTCTGTCATGCACAATGCCTGTTTTGAAATAAAACATCCTATCAAGCCCAATCAGTGGACTTGTGTATATTTCTAGAAGCAAATCACTGAGGGAAGCACAAATCTGTCTCTCAAAGGACAAGCCCTAGTTTAATTACACAAGCATATTCTCTCTCTTCTACAGATTTGCTGGGTCATGAATTTTTGCACTGATTCTGAATAACCTGAGAAATATCTGAACAATGACTTTTCACAAGATCTGAAAATAAGGTTTCAGAAACATTTTTAAGCATAATCTATCACTTTAGCTTTAATCCCCCACCCCTATCATGGTAATGGAGTTGCATATTGGGCTGGATCTCTAGAGTTTTCCTCCATACTCTATATAAATTCAGCATGACTCATATTTTTAAAAGTGCCTTGGGGACAATACCATTGTTGGAAAAATTGCTATGAGTAATTTCCAGCTTAGTTTGTACCTAGTACATTCATAGTCAATTTCTATATTCCGGTCTGAGCAAGCACACATATTAGTCAGTTATGCTAGCAAAATATAGAGTTTAAAGTTATTTATTAAATATTAGCAAAGCAGTTAACTGATACAAAAGGCAGAAAAAGGAGAGAGAAAGAAAAAGACTGATGGACAGGAATAACAACAAGAAGTATCCTTAACTCTGTATATCTGTATAAAAAAAATCCACAAAACTTTCCAGAGCCATTGATAAAAAATATTTAGCATGGACTGTCCCCAAGAGAGTGGCCTTTAACTTTTTAATGTAAATGATAGCAAAATAAAGATTGAAAGTAGGACACCAGGTGCTCTCTTTTCTATTCTGGCCCATGAAGGAAACAATGTGGTGGATGGGTATTATTATTCTAGTTATGGTTGCACAGTCAGCTAGATGTTTAAATTGAATTTGGCATTTTTATCCACCTATGGCAGTGGTGGCGAACCTATGGCATGTGTGCCAGAGGCGGCACTCAGAGCCCTCTCTGTGGGCATGTGTGCCATGCCTCAGAGATGGCAACTGTCCCTCTTCAACCAGCTGCCCGCTAACTCACCGAGGTCCCATGTGGCCAGACGCATCCCAGCATGGCTGGTTTTCCTCCCTCCGTCCCATCCCTCCTGGCCTCACATGCTCTCCTTTTCCCAGGCATGACCCACTGCATCGCCTGCTCAGATGTCGGCCAGCCGTCCAACTCAGAGGCAGCTTCTCTGAACTGCTGGCAGCGAGCTGCAGAGCCCCAGAGTGTGCCAGTCAAGGGGCCGGCAAGCTGTGGCTGGTGACAGACACCATCAACCCCCATGTGCTCGCTGGCCTCTATGTGTGGGGGCCGATGGTGTCAGGCAGCAGCTGCCCCAGCCCTTGCCTCGCCTTGCCTGTGACAATGGCACCTCCACCCTGCCTCACCTTGCCTCACTTCACCCCGTAGGACGAGCCTCCTGCCCACCGCCCCACCTGCCAGAGCCCCCCTGGATCTTGCCCAACCCTGCCTGGCCCCCACAGGCATTGAGATGACCATGCCCATCTTGGCCACACCTACCCAGTCTGCCATGACCACCACAGCCACGCCTACCCAATGGGCCATGCCCACCTGGCACCCGGTGATAAATAAGTGGGGGTTGGGTTGCAGTTGGGAACTCGGTCTCTAAAAGGTTCACCATCACTGACCTATGGAGTCCTTCCCTAGACCTGGGATAGGCAGATGTTATTTGATGGTGCAAAAGTTTCATTGTAGGATGTAAGCTGTCCCAAGTGAAGCTGCCTTTTGAAATTGATTGATTATGGTTTTATCAGTGCTAATGGTGTTCAACTGGTGCTGTTTGCAGGTGGTTTGGTGCCTATTATATTGGTACTATCTTTGTTTTTTCTTGCCATAGTCTTTCTAGTTCTATTCGTAGATCTTTGTGTTTTGTGATATTCTCAGGTTTTTATTTTATTTATATTTTACATTTCTGGATTGTCCATCTCCTTCTGCTTTTTTTAGGTACTGCAATGTTCACTATCCAGATTTTTCTGTCTTTCTTATCAACAATTATGGCAGGTGCTTACGTTTCTGAATTCTAAAGTTCAAGGGCACTTTAGTTTTTCCATTTTCTGTTACTTTCTCTATTTTGTGATCCCACCAATTTCCACAAGATTCTTGTACATATTCCAACACATAGTTGATACTATTTTGTCATGCTATTTGTAATAAGTGTATGCAATTTTTTTGCAGCAGTTGGTGGATCACTGTTTCTTTAGCTCTTTGCAGTGGCAATTGCTGTCTGTTGCTAACTTCTCAATTCTGGCTCTGTATGCTTTGCTCTTAAAACTTGGTTTTGTGCAGCCAAGAATTAGTCTCTCTGTCTCTTTCTTCAACTTTCCTGCTCTTAGCTACTTCCAGGTCCTGTTATTATCTGCTTTGTCTGCTAGGTTTTGTTTACTGGCATTTTAATATTTTGCCTTGCCATGTCCCTTTTCTATTCTTCATTTGGTCTTTCTTATAAGACAATTGGGTCTCATTGGTATTCAGTAAGACTTCATGGTGTACTAGCTTCAGTGCATCTACTTCACTGTCCTTCAGATATTCTTCCAATGCCCTTAATAATAATAATAATAATAATAATAATAATAATGATGATGATGATGATGATGATGATGATGATGATGATGATGATGGAGGTCTAGTCCAGGGCTTTTCAACCAGTGGTACTGGTACCATCTGTGGTACATTGGCATCTGGCAGGTGGTATGCGACCATCCTAGAAAAGTGGTAGCGGGGGAGGGGAATGAGCTGAACTGGTGGCAGCACCACACAAGCCTGAGCGAGAGATGGCTGGAGCTGCAGGGCTGTCAGGGCTCAGCGGAAGCACCAGGATCAGCACCAGGCTCCAGCTGGAGCTCGGCACTGATCCTGGTGCTTCTGCTGAGCCCTGAAGAAGCACCAATCAGCTGGAAAGCAGCACTGATCCTGGCACTTCTGCTGAGCCCAGAAGAAGCACTGATCAACTGGAATGTTGCAGCATCTCCAGGGTCTTGTGATTTACATTCAGATGCTTGGCAACTGATTCATATTTTTGACAGTCACAGTGTTCCAGGGTCATGTGAAGTGACCAAAACCTGCTGCAACCACCCAGCAGAGGGGGGGGGAAATAAAAACCAAACACCCACATCCCACCTCCGCTGCCAATCCTCAACAGAAATGCTCACAACAATGAGGATTTCCGGTGACGTCGCTGAGTTTAGACACAGGGAAACGACTCTCCATTCCCTGGGTCCGATATTCTTCTGCTGGCGGGTCCATTTGGGCTGAATGCCACTCCGTAGAGGTGGCCACTGAAGGGTGAATCTTCGAGGAATGGGGGCCGGCAGTAGCCAGCTTATCAAACTCAAAGCAGCCCCTAGAACCAACGGAAGAAAGGCAGACCACATTTATGTGATCCACCATTAACAGCTGATCATCAGAGACGGAGAACTGGGTGAAACTATTGTCCCTTTTTCTCTGGAAAGTGGACTTTTATTTGAAACAGCCTGTCTTTATTTGGAGCGGGAAGCCTGAAGGGAGGAAGAAGGAGGTTTTTTTCCTCCCCTCCCGCATAAGCAGTGGTTCAAGCTATATCTTACTATAAAAGGAAAAAATTAATTTTGACTATATCAAAGTCTTTTTAAGTGCTAATAGAAATTGGCGAAATTTATTAGCTTTTTTAAAAAATATTTTTATTGGGGAAAGTCACTCTAGCTATATTTTTATTTTTAAAACTTTAGGAACTTTTTTCCTCCACTCTGAATACCTATTTTTTCTCTTCCTGTTTAACCGCCTGGGAAGGATACATGGTTTCCCTTGTGGCTACATTGAAACTTTTTTCCTTTGTTCTTCAGCAGCTGTTGTTTATTCAATCTGAGAACTTGGCTCAATGCCCAGACATTTGGCTGCATGCCCAGATATTCCTATCTGCTTTTAAAAGTTATTCAAGGAGATTTTTTTCTGTTTGGTCTTTTTGGCTAGTTTTGGCTGCATAACCCCTATCTTATGAAGAATTGAACATTAAGAAATTTTGCTCCTTCTTTGCTTCCCTCCTTGCTGCTGAATAGAACCAGTTGGGTTACAAATTGGATATTTTTTATTATAGTTCTCTTTTGTTTTTGGTTTTTTTTCCTTCTCTTTTTTTGGCTTACTTCCTTTTTTCTCTTTCTATTTTTACTTTTTCTCTGTTTTTAAGCTTTTTTCTCCCTTTTTTGGATTCTTCCTTGTTTTTAGTGGATTTTTTTTTTTGTGGGAGCATTCTTGCCCCCACTCTAGTTTTTTTATTATCATCAATTTGTTTTCTTTTGTGATTTTTTTCACCTTTCTTGTATTTTGGGGGGTCTTCCTCTACCCCCCCACATTGGATTACAATTGGCCATCAGGCCACCTGGTGGATTATATATAATACAATTAGAAGATGAGTGCCTTAAATTTGGCTAAAGGGGGGAGAAAGGGATCTTCTGCCCCTGCTTCAACCTCAGCAAGTCCAGTTCCTCAAAAATCAATTATTACATTCTTACAACAAGAAAAAGTGGAATCTCAACAAAAAGACACCCAAGTGATATTGCAAGCAATTGCAGCTCAGGCGGCATCTACAACTAAAAACATCGATGACCTGAAAATGGAAGTGAAAAAGGACCTGGACAAAAACTATGAAGACTTGAAAAAGGATCTTGCTAAAATGAACCAAAAAATGGAAACCTTCCAACAGGCGATTACAGAAAACCAACAAAGAATGCAAAAAATAGAAGACAAGTCAGTGGAAGTTGACCAGAAATTAGAATCTTTGCAAGATGAGAACCAGAGACTGGTGCAAGCTAACGCGGAACTGGAAAATACATGGCTATGATTGAGATGGAAAGAGCAGCATATTTTTTAAGATTTCAAAATGTCATAGAAGAGAAGGATGAGAACTTGTTAGATTTGATGAGCGAGCTACTTGCAGAGCTATTTGGAATGGAAAAGATTCAAATGAACCGAGAAATAGATCAGGTCTTCAGAGTTAATTCAAGCTATGCTAGAAGAAACAGAGTTCCCAGGGAAGTCCATGTAAGACTTGTCAAAAGATTTACAAGAAATGAGACTTTGAGAGCAATAAGAGATCAACCACTGAAATATAAAGAAAAAGAGCTTGTAGTTCTCAAGCAAATCCCCAGAAGAATAAGAGAAGCCCAAAGAGAATACCAGTTTTTAACAAAGAAATTGTTCAATAAAGGAATGAATTTCAGATGGTTGGTCCCAGAAAGATTATTAATCTTCTGGGACTCAAAAAGATACAGATTGGATACTCCATTCCAAGCAGAGGAATTTTTCAATAATCATAGAACCTTTCTGGAAAAAGGTGACCCCTGAGCCCAAGAAACAAGAGGAAATGACCCCCGTAGGAGTGTCTAAACAAATGGAGGAGGAAGAACCTAAAAAGACCCAATCAGAGGAAGATGTAAGACCAAAAGACCAGAGGCAGATAAGTTCTCCTAGAAGACTGAGGTCTAGATATAACTGAAGCCATGGAGGAGGTTGGAATTCTTTCAATCAATATAAATGATCTGAACTCTCCTTCAAAAAGGAGTAAAACATTTACTAGACTACAAAAATTGAAAATGGACATAATTTGTCTCCAAGAGACACATATTAAGAGACAACATTTTAGAATTTTAGAACAACCAAAAATGGGTAAGTTTTATTTCTCACTTCAAAAGAAAAGAGGCATAGTCTTTTACATAAAAGAAAAGATGAATCCAAAACAAGTTTATGCTGATGAAGAGAGGAGAATATTAATGGTGGAAATTACGTGGAATCAAAAACAAATATTGATGGTCGCAATATATGCACCCAATGAGAAGCAAGACCAGTTTTATCAGCAACTACATGATTTAGTGGATCTAAATCATCAAAATCTTTGTATATTGGGAGACTTTAACACAATAGCCGATGCAACACGGGACTATAAAAACTATAAACAATGGAAAAAAGGAGGAGACACCCTACCTAAGACTTTTTTAAAAATGAAAGATGAATTGCTTATACAAGATATATGGAGAGAGATGAACCCAGAAAAACCACAATATACATTTTATTCAAATAGGCATAAATTTTGGTCAAGAATTGACATGATATGGACATCCTATGACTTGAAGATTATAATACAAGACATTGAAATAGAACCCAATATTTGGGCAGACCATAATCCAATTAAAGTGACCTGGAAAGGAACCAGGAAAACACTAAGATGTTCGCTGAATAAATCTATATCGAAAGAAAAAGAATTCCTACAATTAGCAATAAAAGAAATGGAATTTTTCTTTAAAATAAATAAGAAAGAAGAAACCTCCCTCCAAAATGTGTGGGACACGGCTAAAGCATATTTCAGAGGTTTGGCTATAATGTATGCTGCTAAAAAGAACAAAGAAAAGAAACAAATATAGTTCAGGCTGAAAGAAGAACTTAGTAAATTGGAATCCAAGTTGCAAATCAATCCACAAAAGAAGAAGCTGAAGACACAAATGAAACTAATAAAACATAAACTAAACTTAACTGAGATGGATGCAGTGGCACAACAGACTAAACGATCTAAACAGAACTTTTTTTGAAAATGCCAACAAACCGGGAAGATGGCTTGCATATAGATTGAAGAAAGAAAGAGAAAAAAAATTATAAGTAAGCTACAAGACTTAAAAGGTGAGGTATATTTGGCAGGCAGCCCAGCTGATTGCAGACAGATGGAACGGAAGAACGGGGCAGGGCTGCATGCACACACACTCAGTCATGAGGGGAAACTGGGGAAAATAGGACTCATGATGATAAACAGTGGAAGACAGGAGCAATAGGCAGATAAATTATTATTATTATTATTATTATTATTATTATTATTATTATTATTATTTATTAAATTTCTATACCGCCCCTCTCCCGAAGGACTCGGGGCGGTTTACAGCCTTAAAATTTTAAAAAACATATAAATGTACAAAATTAAAATATTTAAAAATAAATTAAACAAATTAGGCCATAAAATCTATAAAACCCAATATATACAAATCCTAAAATCCTAAAAATTACAAAAATCCTAAAAATTAGACAATCCCCCTAAAACATTTTCACCCGGTTGGAGCCAGAGCTTCTATGCCAGGCCGGCCTGTTGAAAAAGGAAAGTTTTCAGTTCCCGACGGAAGGTGCGTAAGTCCGTCATCGTACGGAGTTCGGGGGGGAGCTCGTTCCAAAACGTTGGAGCTCCCACAGAGAAGGCTCTCCCCCTGGGGGTCGCCAGTCGACATTGTCTGGCCGACGGCACCCTGAGGAGGCCCTCTCTGTGGGAGCGTACCGGACGGCGGGAGGTATTTGCTAGCAGTAAGCGGTCCTGTAAGTATCCGGGTCTGATGCCATGGAGCGCTTTAAAGGTGGTCACTAACACCTTGAACCGCACCCGGAAGACCACCGGCAACCAGTGCAGCTCGCGCAGGAGCGGTGTTACATGGGAGCGCCACGACGCTCCTGTCACTACCCGCGCGGCCGCATTCTGGGCCAGCTGAAGCCTCCGGGTGCACCTCAAGGGGAGCCCCATGTAGAGAGCATTACAATAGTCCAGCCTGGAAGTGACGAAGGCATGAGTAACTGTGCATAGCGAGTCCCGGTCTAGGAAGGGACGCAACTGGTGTACCAGGCGAACCTGATAGAACATCCTCCCGGCCACAGCCGCCAGATGGTCCTCTAAAGATAGCCGTGAATCCAGGAGGACTCCCAAATTGCGAACCCTTTCTGCGGGGGCCACTGTTTTGCCCCCAACAGACAACAAAGGAGTCAATTGACTAAACCGGGATGACGGTAGCCACAGCCACTTGGTCTTGGAAGGGTTGAGCTTGAGTCCGTTCTTCCCCATCCAGACCCGCACGGCCTCCAGGCATTGGGTCAGCACAGCAAGAGCATCGTTGGGGTGGTTCGGCATGGAAATGTACAGCTGAGTATCATCAGCGTACAGATGGTACTCCACACCAAAACCACGGATGATCTCACCCAGCGGTTTTACATAAATGTTGAACAGTAGGGGCGAGAGGACTGACCCCTGAGGTACCCCACATACAAAGGGTCTCGGGGTCGACCTCTGACCCCCTGTCAACACAGACTGCATCTGGCCGGAGAGGAAGGAGGCGAACCACCGCAAAACAGTGCCCCCTATACCTAACCCCTCCAACCGTTGCAGCATGATACCATGATCGATGGTATCAAAAGCCGCCGAGAGGTCCAATAGCACCAGAGCAGAGGAACAACCTCTGTCCCGGGCCCGCCAGAGGTCATCCACCAACGCGACCAATGCTGTTTCCGTGCTATAGCCAGGCCTGAAGCCCGACTGGTGTGGATCCAAGTATAATGATTCCTCCAGGTGTCGTGGGAACTGTCTGGCAACCACGCTCTCAACAACCTTCGCAAGAAAGCGAAGGTTGGAGACAGGACGATAATTTGATAAAACAGCTGGATCCAGGGTAGGCTTCTTAAGGAGGGGCCTCACTACCGCCTCTTTCAAGGTGGTAGGGAAGACACCCTCACTTAAAGAAGCATTAATAATTACCTGGAACCAGCCTCGTACCACCTCCCGGGATGCCAGCACCAGCCAGGAGGGGCACGGGTCCAATGAACAAGTGGTCACCCTAAGTCCCCCAAACAACCTGTCCACGTCCTCGGAAGTCACGGGGTCAAACTCAGCCCAGATAACAGTCTCAAGACCGGACTCCGTCTCTCCCACCGGACACACCCAGTTGAAATCAAAGCCTTCCCGTATCTGAGCGATTTTATCATGCAGATATTTTCCGAAATCCTCAGCTCTACCCTCTAAGGGGTCTCCTCTCAAATGAAATGGAAGAGAGGGGAACAGCAGCAAAAGGACACCTGGGATACTGGATCCGGACCCGCGGCCCAAAGTGAGTGCAGGGGAATGGCTAGAAGGCACACCAATGGCAATAACACCAGGAAGGAGAAGATGGACAAGGAGGGGAGGGAGAAAAGTTGTGGAACTGGAGTGCAAACAAAGGGAGGCGGGACAGTTAAGGCAATTACGGTCAGTCAGGATGAATGGCCATATCACACGGTCAATGAGTAAGAAACTAAGTTATCAAGGCTTATAAGAGATCTCTCCACCCCCAACACTTCACTCTGAAGATGCTGACAGTGGATCAGCGAAAGCTAAGTTTGTTTTAGTATTGTAAATAGTTGCTTTTATTGTTTTTAATTTTTTTAACAATAAACAGCTGATTTATATTCCTCCCGGAGTTCGAGGATTGTATATTATTGAACAGATATGCCCGGGATTCAGATTTTTATTGGTTTGCGGTAGCCATATTTGTTCTATAATAATAGCTGTATGTGATATTAGTGATTATTACACTACATAGCATATGATTCCAATACATAATTTTGGCTACTTCAAACATTAAACTTCCTTGCTTAGATTTTTCACATTTGATTGATTGATTACATGCCATTAAGTTGGTGTTGATTCTTAGCAATCACATAAATATTTTTTTTCCTGTGACAACCTGTCCCTAGCCTGGTCTTCTAGGCCTTTCAAAGAAGTATTCATCACTAAAGTAACTTAAGCTCAAACTGCCAAGGAGCTGCTGATACAGTTCTACAGAGGAATTTTTGAGTCTCTCATGTGTACCTCTTTAACTGTCTGGTTTGGCACAGCAACCAAACAGGACAGACACAGACTTCAACTGATAGTTCAAACTGCAGAAAAAACAGTTGCAATCAGCTGCCTTCTGTTGAGGACATGTATACTGCACAAGCCAGAAAGAAGGCTGTGAAAATATCAACAGACCCCTCGCATCCTGGACATAAACTATTTCAACTTCTTCCCTCAAGATGACGCTATAGGGCATTGCACACCAAAACAACTAGACACAAGGACAGTTTTTTCCTCCTTGCCATCACTCTACTAAACAACTAATTCCCACAACACTGCCTTATGCCCTAGAATGTCAAACCACGTAGTGGGGCGGTATTATTATTATTATTATCCTTCTCAACTTTCCTATTACCTATTCCTTTAGCATCTTATAATTATAAATTTGTTGTTTGTATTTTATGATTTATGTTAATTGCTTTTATTTAGTATCTTTTGACTATCACTGAGTGTTGTATCTTACGATTTATAATTATTGTATTTTATGATTATGATCACGATTTATCATTTGTTGCTTGCATGTACACTGAGAGTTTATGCACCAGAGACAAATTCCTTGTGTGTCCAATCACACTTGGCCAATAAAGAATTATATTCTATTTTTGGTGGCTTTCATTGCATTTTTCTTGAAATTAGAACCTTCTGTATATAGGTACAACTTTGTATAGCATCCCCAAGTAGGATAATTTCAGTGTGGGCATTTGTGTTTCATTTCATTTCACATTTAGGAGTGATAATTTAAATCTGAAGTCCACATTAACACCAAACAATTTAATTTCATTCTCAGTAAGAATGATTAGCACCCTTGAGATACTTCTTTAATGTTCCCCATTGAGTCTAAGACAACAATTCAGTAGCATTTGTTCTCTAGCTGCAAAGTCTGTCTAAATCCTGTCATCTCAAGTCAAACAAATGATTGTTTATTATATCATTTTCAAAACAGTCTAAAAATCTCCCTTGGCAAGAGCAGCTTTATGAAGTTCATGCTTCTCCTGTAGGCTTCAAATATTTCTTCTCTTTTTGTGCTTTTCTCCAACGTCTTCTCTGTTCATTTTTAGCTAATCTTTAGTCAGCCTCTAAAAAGACACAGTAGGTTTTATCTATGCATGCATTAAATATGACAGCTCTGCATCTCTAAATGTCCTATCTATATTTTGTAAATGGTAACAGACAAGGTTAATCCATATGGCTTCAAGTACCATTTCTGCATTTATTGAATGTGTGGACAAGTTTTTGCCATTACTGTTTCTCAAACCACTAGTCTATGAAAATCTACACCATCTTTATTAACCATGTCAATCTGTTATATATGATACAGAGTGAGATAAGTGTATTAAACTGGTATTCTTATGATTTCTGAGCTACCACAAAAAAGGGAAACTGTCCCATTTTGTCCCACTTATTATTTTATTTCAGTCTGGGTAAAGATTTGGTGACACAACTGTCATGTGATTTCACCATTACTGGAGAGAATGGAAGGGAAGGTACTTAGCCCATGACTTTCTGACCCCTTTTACCATCCTTAGTGGCAGGTGAAAAATAAGAAAAAAAAATAGTGATAGGAATTATTTGGGACTCTAGCTAGCTTATGAAGTTGGTCGATTGATTAGGAAGTTCATATAACATACTAACCCCATTGACCCAGGTTAGTATGTCTTGCAAAGGTGGCCAGTGACTCTAGCTTTAGAACCAATACATTTCCCAGCCCTAGTTAGAACTTTCAGGAACCAAACTTGGCATATTATGAAGATACGTAGCTCAGTTCTACAACTGAGCTACAAGTCACAGTATATGCAATTTCCCTTTGTCCCTTACCTGTCACTTGCTCTCCTAACTGGATTGCTTTGTCCCTTAGTTCCCTTTGGGTTTCTTAAATTTCCTCTGGCTCATGAGTAACCTCTCTGTCTTGAAATTTCGTCTCCTCAGGTGGTCTTGATAAGCTAACTACAGTATTTTCCTTTCTTTTCCCTAGCTTCATCTCTCAAGCTTGTCTTTGTTAAAAAGAATTCTACTTTGCTTTGCACTCCACAACCCACCTTTTATATCTTTCTGAACTCAAATTTTTGTTTCTTTTTCTCAACTGTTTAGGAGACAGATATATGTCATTTTAAAAGCTCCTTAATTGTACAACTTCCTTATAGGAGCTATTTTGCCCCATATTTCATCTCATTTTATATGTTTCTGAATTCCTGCTAATTTCTGCCCTGGGCATTGAAATTCTAACAACTTTTCCCCCTCTTGTTTCTAATGGCAGACTTTTACCAGTTCTTCACTTCCCTATGTTACATTTAGGAAAATTGACGGTGACTCTTGGGATATTGTTCCGATAAAATATAGATCCTAAACTGGATAGTAACCTTTTGTGAGACATTTTCTACAAGGTAAGTGCATACATTGCAAGGATAAAACACAAAGCAATGTAAAACAATTGCCATAGGCATTTGCAGTGTACAAACTATCCTTTTAAATTAAACAGTTGAAAGAAATAACCACATAAATATCTCAACTTCAAATTTTGTCTGGCATGGAAAATCCACACATGAAATCATCAATTGCAGTCACATGATTGCAGGATACTGCAACCAGTCATAAAAGCAATCTTGTGGTCAAGTGCCTGAAATGTGATCATGTGACCAGGGAGAACTTTGAAGATGGGTCATAAATACTTTTTTTAAAAATCCACCATAACTTTGAATGGTTGTTAAGTGACTAATTGTTAAGCAAGGACTATCAGTAAACCTGGAATAATATCCCTATAGATTTGTGAGCCACAAGCAACCCGAAAGTCTCAGGTTGTGCCCTTCTGCCCTTAGCTGAGAATTTGAAATGACAAATCAAATAAGAGCTATAGATGCTCAAATGCCCTCACACATAACAATTTGGGGATACATTTATAGTGAAGAGCACTTTCTATGAATTGCTTTTCTATCTATGAGGGTGAGCTTAGTAAAACTAAAATGCCAGACTTTAACAAGGCAGGAATGTTATATATGAAAGAGGTATTCAGATATCAGCTATTATATATAAAGTACCATCAGATGTAAGACAGCAAACAATTTTATATAGTAAAAAATATTATTTCATTGATTTTGGTTTTTGCAAACTGTAATCTGCTGTTGTGATTTGATCCCCTCAGGCAGTTTCTGAGTAGTTAGACTTTCTTCCTACTATGGAGCATTTTTAGCCTTTCTTAATATCAGGTGGCTGACAGTCTGCACTTCAGTGAAAAATGCACTTGATTCAATTTCACTCAGTTATTGTGATGTAAGTGTCTGATAAAATATAATTTCCTGCCTTGTTAAAGTCTGACATTTTAGTTTTACTAAGCTTACCCTCACAAGCAGAAAAGCAATTCACAGAAAGTGCTCTTCACTATAAGAAGAGAGTTGCTTAAAAGTTAGACCAGTTCTGATTTCATCACAGTTACATGCACGCAGAAAACTATAACTGTTGTAATATGTTATGCATGAGGCTTGGGACAAAGAGACTGTACCATGTGACTTTACCATGCTGTTCTGGAGCAGCAGGAAATGGAGGAGGGGCCAAGAGATGAAGTCCATTGACCACATCAGAGGGACAAGCCATGTGCTTCAGGACAAAGGACTTGCCATATGGCCTGGGACAGGAAATAAGGGGGGCTAATAGGTGGATGGACAGTTGTACCAAGGTTTGAATCCATTGGCCACAGGGTGGCCCTGCAGTGTAGCCTTGTCATTGGCTACAGAGTATAACATTGTCATTGGCTGTTTGTAACCATGTGATGCATTGTGTAACCGCCCACTGTAACAGTGAATAAAAGGGGAAGGCACCTTTTGTCTGTTGCCCTCACGCCCCAGAGAGAAAGCTGACTGGAGTCATGTATTCATCTCTAATATTTGGCCCACGTGTGAGGACCCATCATGGGAATTGAGGCTTGCCTGCGCAGGGCCAAGCTTCAATAACAATTATTAAATTGCACTGGCTCTGTTACCTATTGTGATGCTAACAAACCAATTTCACCTTATATTTAAAATTGTTTAGGAAAACATAGTCTTATAAGCGATGAAGTATCTAATCCACATCATTTTATTGCCTTCCAAGTTAAACTGATTTCCTGAGCTTGTCCTGTTTTCCCAACACAGACATGTCAAACTTGCGACATTACGTGACATCACACAACGTATCGGGACGGTTTTGCCATTGCTGGCAATGGGATGGGTGAGGCTTCTGGATGACACGTCCGGCCCACGGGCCGGCAGTTTCACATCCCCCAGTATATTCATAGTTGGTTTGTAAAGTTGGGGAAGTATCAACATTTGGTGGTCATTACATGTAAAATGTATTATTATGTAACTATTACAATGTATCAGACACAAACCTCAAACAATACTAGGGAGTCCAGAGTAATCAATGCACTAGTTTGCAGTTACCAGGATAGCACTGATAGCTACCAGGGCATTTCTCAGACTACAGCTATTGGTTGCCAAGCAGAAATCTGCAACACCAAAGAAAACTGATAACTTTGCTACAGGGAACATCTTAAATGGTGTCCAATTGGGAAAATCAGAAGCAAGTCTGTACTGCATTGCTGAAATATTACATTAAAGTAGTTGTTTTAACTGAACTACAATTGCTTGGTTCTGGCCAGAAGGAGATTTATAACACATATGGTTTGGAACACATGCATTTATTCTGGTGGTGAACATCTCCTACTTAATCTAGAAGTGAGTCACGGCAACTGGACTTTTCTTTTTGGTTTGAAATGCTTTGCTACTTATCCAAGTAGCTTTTCAGTCTCAGCAAGTTTCATTAGGAGGACCCCCATATATATACTTCATTTCTCACCTAATCTGGATAGGCTCATTAGGTGAATAAACAGGAAGCTGTTAATAGTCATTGTTCCAAAATCCTTTCTTCTAAGTGGGTCATTAAGTGTGGCCTCCCTAGTGAATCTGTGAAGTGCCCTTGATCTTCCTGGGGACTGATGCAAGAGCAGCATAAACAATGGGAGACAGGTTGGGTCTAAGGCCTCTACTTCTGTTGAGGGAAAGATTTTTCCACTTTGCATAAATGGATTCCTTCACTCCTTTCTCAAACCATCTATCTTCCCTGTCCAAAATGTGAACATTATTGTCCTCAAAAGAGTGTCCTTTATCTTTTAAATGAAGGTATACTGCTGATTCTGGTCCTATGGTGTTGCGTCTTCTGTGCTGGGCCATCCTCTTGTGTAAAGGCTGTTTGGTTTCTCCAATGTAGAAACCAAACTAAACACTCCTCACTGCCCTAGATTGCAAATGCTACATTACTCTTAATAGAATAGAACAGAACAGAACAGAATAGAATAGAAGCTGGAAGGGACTTGGAGGTCTTCTAGTCCAGCCCCCCATTCAAGCAGGAGAACCTATACCATCTCAGACAAGTGACTGTCCAGTCTCTTCTTAAAAACCTTCAGTGACGGAGAACCCATGATTTCTGAGGGCAAGCTGTTCCACTGGTTAATTGTCCTCACTGTTAGGAATTTTCTCCTTAATTCCAGGTTGCTTGTCTCTTTGATCAGTTTCCAACCATTGTTTCTTGTCCTGCCTTCTAGTGCTTTGGATAATAATTTGACCCCCTCTTTGTGGAAGCCTCCTTTTTCTAGCTTACCAAGGAGTAGGTTGTGGTCTACTTTGTTGAATTATTTACTGAGGTCTAAGTATACTATGTCCATAGCATTTTGCTGGTCTACTAAGTTGATCACTTTCAAAGTATGAAATAAGATTGATTTGGCATGTTCTGTTTTTAACAAACCTGTGCTGGCTACCAGTTATAATTTTGTTTGCTTCTAGTTGTTCGCAGATCTGTTTTTTGAATATCTTTTCCAGGATCTTCCCAGGTATTGATGTTAGACTGATTAGTCTGTAGTTCCCTGGATCTGTTTTTTTTTCCTTTCTTGAAGATGGGAACCACATCAACACTTTTCCAATCCTCAGGTACTTCCCCGGTGCTCCAAGATTTTTGAAAGATATGGTACAATGATTCTGAAATACCATCTGCCTGCTTCTTCAGAACTCTGGGATGTAATTTGTCAGGTCCTGGTGATTTATATTCATCAAGGACAGATAGGTGTCCTTTTACAATTTTCTTGCTTATTTTAATTTTTGGTTTTTGTTTGTCTTTTGCAGTATTTTCTTGGTATGTTGTGCTATAATTTCTTTTTGTGTGAAGACTGATGCAAAGAATGAGTTAAGCAGCTTTGCTTTCTCCCTATTGCTTGTTACTTCCTTGCCATCTTCTCTCTTTAGTGGACCTACAGTTTCCTTGACTTTTTTCTTGTTATTAATATGTTGAAAAAACCTTTTTCTATTATCCTTGATTTCTGTTGCAAGTCTTTGTTCATTCTGAGCCTTTGCTTTCCTGACTTCATCTTTGCATTTTCTGGTTGTCTGCTGATAATCAGCCTTAGTTATGTGTCCCTCTTTCCATTTTTTGTACTTGTCCTTTTTGTCTTTCAGTTTGTCTGAGAGATCTTTGTGCAGCCATGCTGGTTTTTTCTTGACTTTCTTGTTTTTCTTTTCAGTGATATTGTGCTGGACTGGGCTTTTATGATAGCATTTTTCAGAGTTTGCCATGCTTCCTGAGTTGTTTTCCCCTTTAGGATTTTCATCCATGGAATCATTCCTAGGTTTTCTCTGAGTTTGTTAAAATCAGCTCTTTTGAAGTTTAAGACATTGGTTGAATTATTTTCTATTGCTTGTGTTTGCATTATATTGAATTCCAGTATGATGTGGTCACTCTCCCCCAAGGTTCTGGCAACTTCAACTCCGTCTATCACTTCTTCTCTATTAGTAAGAAATAAAACATAAGTTTTCTTATATTTTGGTGTCTGACCTTTAGGGTGGGAAAACTTCTGTCTCAGTGTGTTGGTGGAATTGAAGAACACAGGTATGTGGTGTTTTCCAAATATCCTTTTTGTTATGTCTTGGGCCTGCTGAGTGACTCAGCTGGTGCAGGAAGCTGCAGAGAGGCCCAGGCAGACCACACGGATGCCCGGGATCAGACAGGCTGTCTCCAGCCTATTGCGCATGTACAAGGCGGGAGAATCCATTGCATTGATTGGTTGATGCTGTACCTGCAAAAGGGTATAAAAGGAATTGACGCCATTTTGTATTGTTCTGTTGGAGATTGAATAAAGAAGGACTGTGTTACTCCTGCCTCATCTCAATGCCTTCACAACAAACAAAACAGAACATTGGTGATGAAGGTGGGGTCGTGCTGCAAGGGAAACAATGAAAGAAGATAGGCTGACTCACCATGGAAGGCCTGAAGTGCTGGAAAGTTCGGCGTCCAAAGAGTGTGACTCTGCCTGCCAGTACGAGAATGCTGGAGGAGAGCTCGGCAAAAGGGACCCCTTCTCAAGCCATTGCAGCACGAGGTGTTGACGAGGCTGCCAGGAAGTAATAATGTCCAAGCTAGGCCATCTGTCAGAATTTGACACAGCTCATCCGGAACATTGAAGTTCTTATGTGGCCTGGGTAGAGAAATACTTTTGGGTAAACCAAATTCGGGAGGACAGTCTTAAAGCTGCTATGCTAGTATGTGTCTGTGGGCAAGAGACTTTCGATATTGCTGAGAATCTGGTCGCCCCAACACCACTTGAATCTATCACTTATGCTGAGCTGAAGAGGATGTTGCGAGAACATTTTGAACTGAAGCTTTCAGTGATTGCATGGCGACACGCATTCGAGCAGAGGGACCAGCATCTGGGAGAGTCTGCTGTGGATTTTATTGCTGCATTGCGACAAGCAGCTAGGCCATGTGAATTCAAAGACCTGGAAGAAAGACTTTGTGATCGTTTAGTCTGTGGACTGAGAAGTTGTGAGCTGCAACAGAAGATTTTCGCAAAGGAAGACATTTATTTCCAGGATGCTCTGAAAGAGATTACAACTGACAAAGCAGTGGACAGAGCTATGAAGGCCTTGAGGCTCTCCAAGAACCCTACAATATCGAGCTCAGTCCATCAAGAGGTCGCTCGAGCGGTATCCGAACAGAACTCAGAATATGAGGTCGACCGTTTACAGCAGCCAGCAGAGAGAAGGCCCCAAGAGTGAAACAACAAGGCAACTCTATTCCCTCAGTGTTTTGGATGTTGAGGATGCCACAAGTGCTCTGATTTCCACTTCCGTTCTGCTATTTGCTGGGCATGTGGCCCGCAAGGCCACAGTGCCGCTATCTGTTTGGGTCGCAAGGAGGATCGTCCTGTGGGAGAATTGCCTCAGAAAGGTACCAGGGTCCCCAGCCAAAATAGGGTGGGTTTTTGCGCCTCCCGTAGAAGCATTTTTAAAACTGCCCATAGGCCGCTAAGAAAAAAGCTTCACATTGATGTCAAGTTGCAGGGGGTTCCCATATCAATGGAGTTGGACACAGGGTGCACTTTATCGATCATATCTCAGGACACTTTCAAAAAAATTTGTTGTAGAAGCGGCCAGCGAGTTAAACTTAGGCCGTCAAATTTAATTCTTACTGACTTTCAGAATTCCCGAGTCAGCATGAAGGGGGAGGCCACGCTCAAAGTGCAGCATAGGAACTTTGAAGAGTTGTTAGATGTAGTTGTGGTCAGGGGTGACCGCACAAGTCTCATTGGACTCAATTGGTTCAAGGCCCTTGGGATTCAAGTGACCGGACTTCACAGCTTGCAAATGACAGGTCTTGTGACAGTTTGGAAGGAGTTTGCTGATGTGTTCAGTCCAGAACTTGGATCGTACAAGGGGCCTCCCATTGCTTTATGGTTAGACCCATCCGTTACCCCATTAGGATTAAGCTCCGTCGGGTGCCCTTCGCGTTGAAGAACAAAATTAACGCAGAGCTGGACAAGCTGATTCAGCAGGGTATTCTAGAACCTGTGGACAGTAGTCCATGGAAAACTCCCATAGTCACACCATTGAAGGCCAATCCATTGCAGCAGCATTCGTACCTGGTGCCGGTGGTAAGCCACATTCTGGCCTCCCTCAAAGGAGGTCGAGTTTTCACCAAACTTTACTTGGCTCAGGCCTATCAACAACTATCAGTTGATGAGGCAATGCCAGAGGCCCAAACAATTGTAATGCACTGAGGAGCGTTTAAAGTTAAAAGGCTGCAGTTCGGGGTTAACGTAGCCCCTGGCATTTTCCAAAGCGTGATGGAGCGAATGCTCTGCAATATTCAAGGAGTTTGCCCTTACTTCAATGATGTCCTCATCGCTGGGGAATCATCCGAAACTCTGGCTGACAGGTTTAGGGCCGTCTTGCTGCATTTCCGCCAAGTGGGGATGAAGCCCAAGCAAGACAAATGTAAAATTGGAGTCACCTCCACAGAGTTTCTGAGGTTCCGTATTGATGCTGAAGGCATCCATCCTGCTGAATCTAAGCTCAAAGCAATTCAGCAGACCCCAAGTCAAAGAATGAACTTCAGGCTTTTCTGGGACTGTTAAACTTTCACCATTCATTTCTCCCTCACAAGGCTGCAGTGGTTGAGCCGTTATACTGGCTCTTGGATAAACAGGCTCCATGGCAGTGGACAAAAGTCCATGAAAGGAGTTTTGCAGAGGTCAAAGCCTTGCTGTCTTCAAATGTGGTTTTAGCGCATTTCAATGAGCAACTGCCTGTGTGCATAGCCTGTGATGCATCCCCTTATGGGATTGGGGCTATGTTAAGTCACTTAAAGGCTGATGGGACACAAGTCCCTGTAGCTTACTATTCTAGGACTCTATCATCTGCTGAGTGTAATTACACGCAGTTAGATAGAGAAGCCATGGCCATAGTGGCTAGCATAAAAAAGTTCCATGACTTTTTATATGGTCGCCATTTCATGGTCTTTACAGACCAACAAGCAAACCCCACACATAATTTCTCCTAGAATGCTGAGATGGTCAATTTTCCTTTCTGCATATGACTACACATTGGTTCACAAGCTGGGCAAAGAAATGGGCCATGCAGATGGCCTCAGCAGATTACCTCTATAGCTAGTAGAGTCAGATCCTGCTCCAGCTCACCACATACTTTCTATTCAGGATTTGCCTGAGTCTCCCCTCAATGCTAGGGATGTGGCTGCAGAAATAGCCACTGATCACACGTTAACACACGTGTTGACATGGGTGCTATTGGGATGGCCTGACACATGTCCAGGCTCAGAATTCCAGAGTTTCTGGAAGAGGAAGCACGAGCTATCCACCTTCAAGGGGTGTGTCCTATGGGGTAGCAGGGTAGTGATCCCAGCCTCATTGAGGACTAGAGTCTTGCAGTCTCTGTATGAGGGACATCCGGGAATGGTATGGATGAAGGTGCTTGCGTGCAGCCATCTTTGGTGGCCTGGGCTCGATAAGGAGATTGAGACCCAGATCCACGGGTGCAGTGTTTGCCAACAATCTAGGCCTGAAATGCCTCAGGCTCCTGTACATAGGTGGGAGGAGATACATGCCCCTTGGTCGAGGGTCCATATCAACTATGCTGGCCCCTTTTAGGGGCAATTCTTCCTTCTCTTTGTGGACAGCCATTCCAAGTGGCTAGAGGTCATTCCAGTCTCCTCCACAACTGCTGCCAGGACCATCCAGGTATTGAGAGGGATCTTTGCCTCTCATGGGCTTCCAGATGTCCTTGTCTCCGACAATGGACCCCAATTCACTTCTTCTGAGTTTCAGGCTTTTCTACAGGCCAACATGATCCATCATGCCACATCAGCACCATTTCATCCAGCTTCCAACAGTCAAGCTGAGTGTATGGTGCGCACAACCAAGGATGCTTTAAAGAGGATCACTCACGGAAGCTGGCATCACAGGTTAGCTGACTTTCTTCTTTGCCACTGCACCACACCTTGCACAGCCACAGGAAAGAGCCCAGCTGAACTCCGCTGGGGTCACCGACTCATTACAAAACTGGACAGGTTGCACCCAGACCGGGTGGCTTCACAGGTGTCACAGCCACAGGCACCTAGGAGACTACAGGTGGGTGATCCGGTTTGGGCAAGGAATTATGGACCTGGTCATCTCTGGGTGACAGCAGTGGTCTGCAAAGTAACTGGGCCACTGTCATACGAAGTGTCCTTGGATGATTACATAGACACATCAACCAACTGCGCTGGAGATCTCACAGCCACACTTCTGCTCCTGACTCTGCTCTCAGGAGGGAGGAGGACCATGATTATGATCATGGACCGCAGTCTGTCTGCGAAAGCGGAACTTCATATGCACCAGTAGGGGGTTTTGCCAATGAGGCGGCTCCTGACTCTGGCACTGGGTCCATGGGATATTGCTCGCAACTGGCTGTTCTGGCCACTCAGTCTGCTGATCTTGGGCTCATGGGACAGTGCTTCCAATTGTGGACTTGGGGAATTCCACCCTACCAAAGAACTCTGGTCTGGGTTTACAGGATCCAGCCAGTCAGCATGATGGAGGGCCATCTGAATCTAGGGCGCATAAAAGTCCTGGTCTGCCAAGCCTGGCAGGCGAGCTTGCAGACCAGGCAAGCACACCTGTTCTAAGAAGATCAGAGCGGGCCAGAGGTCCACCCAAGCACTTACAGGACTACATAAGGTTCCTTTCAGTAGATGGGCAGGCTTAAGGTTACTTAGAAATAAGAACACACTCAAAAGAATAAGTGTTAGATTTGTAGTATTTTAAAATACTAAGTGTTATTTGTTTTGATCTAAGAGGGGAGGGGTGTTATGTCCTGAACCTGCTGAGTGACTCAGCAGGTGCAGGAAGCTGCAGAGGCCCAGGCAGACCACGTGGATGCCTGGGACCAGACAGGCTGTCTCCAGCCTATTGCGCATGTGCAAGGTGGAGAATCCATTGCATTGTTTGGTTGATGCTGTCCCTGCAAAAGGGTATAAAAGGAATCAACACCATTTTGTATTGTTCTGTTGGAGATTGAATAAAGAAGGACTGTGTTACTCCTGCCTCATCTCAATGCCTTCATAACAAACAAAACAGAACAGTTTTAAGCTCCTCTGATACATCAGCTGTGTAAGGAATGACCAGGTTTTTCTGTTGACTCTGAGTCTCAGTTCTCCTTTCATTGGAACCACATATTGATTTGATAAAGGCCCAATTTTGATACCCAGAAGCCTTGGAAGCTGTTCTTAGGTGCCTATTTTCTTTCTTTTGGGTGTCTCTGGAGTGGGGATGTTTTCTGCCCTGTGATGTAGTGTTCCGATGACTCCTAGTTTATGTTGAAATGCATGGTGGGAATCAAATAGCAGGTATTAGTTTCTCTGTGTGGGTTTCCTGTAGATCTGTATCTCTAAGTTGCCACAGGTCCCAATCAGAATGTCACAGTCTAGGACTATCAGCTTGTTGTTCTTGGTATCTTCCCTGGAGACCTTGATATTTGAGTCCATGGTATTTATATGATCTTTGAAGGCTTGTACTTCCTGTATTTTGATTTTTACCCAAGTATCATCCACATATCTGACAGATACTACATTTCAAACAAATTTCAGACCATATTGACCCTAAATTTGATCCTAAATAGATAATGCCTCCCCAAAAGGGTAAATTTAACTTCATAAATAAATCAGCAAGAGGCACCTTCATTTTGGCAGGTGAACTGAATGCAAACGTTACTTAGACACAAGTCTATTTCTCAATTAACTGGGTATTCACAACATTGCTGTTTCTAAATTAAACTATTTCCCAATAGGCAAATCCTGAAATTGTGTGCCTAAAGATGTCAAGATGCTGTGAGTTGCAGAAGTTGCCTTTGACTATCAATTTAAAATTGAAAACTGTACCCCACTCCTATTCTCCCCCTCAGCTCCAGCAGTCACAGTACCGAGAAAAATTTCAGATTGAGTGATGCAACAGATTGGACACTCTATGACTAATTGATACAATGATGATGAGAAAATTTGCTCTTGTGCAGAGAAAAGATGAGGCCCAAAATACATAATGGATGAAACTATTAACTTTGTACAAAAAAAGAAATAGGCTAAGCTTATAAATCCAATAAAAGCAAAAAAGCTGACAAAGCAATTTGCAAATATCTAAAAAGTGAAAAGGGAGTATTTTGGAATGGCATTGCTGCAAAGATAGAGGCAGAGCTTGCGCAATGACCAACATACACTTTTCCCCCCTTGAAAGCACTGCCAAGCAAGCACAGCTGACCTCAGCATGAACACTCATAATGTGACAGGGCAAATTGCTAAATTCAGCCAAAGTACTATATGATGGAAACAACATTTTGATTTACTCTTAAATTTTATCCACCAACAGCATTAAATCAGGAACTAGCTGACCTGAGGCACACTCTAATAACATTTGTGAAGCCGAGCAGAGATTGCTATCAAACAAATGGCAAAGCTGTATGACTTTGTGGAGGCATTGAAGGCAGGTGTATGTGTAGTAGAAGTAGTAGTAGTAGTAGTAATATAGTAGTAATAGTAATCAATTAGATTCAGTTATTTCAATGGCATGAAGAGAATATTACTTAACTGGATAGTTGCTTGTATTGTCACTGCATTTAAAATGATAACAAGATGCAATGTTTTTTTTTTTAGGTTTAATGCATTTATTTTAGGATTTTAAAAACTATCCATCCAAGTACCATACCCTTTGGTCAATGTATCTTCTACAATCCTTGAAGGCCATTTTTTTAAAGGGAGAGAATATCTATCTTCCAGCCAAAAAAAGTTGAATATTTTTGTACTGATTTATAAATCACGATTTACAAACTACAGTGACAACAGTCGCAGTATTCATTTGACATACTAAGTCAAAAACAAACCAGCTGCCCATTATTGTATATAACAGGATCCTTAGACATTTATGCTCCTTTCAGTATGTTGTAACATATTTTTGGCAACTAATGGAAACAGTTGCCATGTAGTTATTTTTCTACTTCTGTATTCACATTTGTAGGCCAGAACATGATGTAATGTGTTTTGTTCAAATTCTTAAGAGTATCAGTTTGAATAGTACACTGTCAGCCAAGAACAGGGGTGTGAGAGAACAACTCCCAAAGTTTAGCTGATACAAGTGGCATTAAAGCACATAAAAAAGAACATATAAAACTATCACCATGAGCTTTACTGACCTAGGCAGGAAGACCCTGCAGGATCAGGTGGCATTCTCATCCACCTTTCCAGTCACTGGAACAAAAAATAATGCTACAAATTGATGGCTAACTCTATTGTATCAGTGGGAGAGATCATTGAGAGAGAAACTATGGACCAATCAGCCTGACATCAATATGTAGGAAAATCCTGGAAAAGGCAATCAAGCAGCAGGTTTGTGAGCACCTAGAAATGAACAAGGTGATTACTAGAAACCAGCATGGTTTATTAAGAATAGGTGATGCAAAACAAATCTTATTGCCTTCTTTGATAAAGGGACTAAATTAGTGGATCAAGGAAATGCTGTGGATATAGCATTCTTGGATATCTGTAAGGCTTGATAAAAGCAGACCATAGCCTACTTTTTGGTAAGATAAAACAATGTGGAATAAACAGTACCACTATAAGATGAATTTGCAGTTGGCTAACGAACTCTTGAGGGAGATGGGTGGTTAATAAACCAACCAACCAAATGTATTCAGTGTATGGTCCTTAATGGAACTACATCTATGTGGAAAGAAGCATGCAGTGGAGTTCCTCAAGGTTCTGTCCTCAGTGCAGTGCTCTTCAACATCTTCATAAATAACCTAGGTGAGAAGATTGAAGGGGTGCTCATCAAATTTGCAGATGACATAGAGCTAGGGAGAACTGCTAGCACTTTGGAACATAGACTTAAGATTCAGAAGGATCTTGACAGCGTTAACTACTAGTCAACAAGATGCAGTCAGTGATGAGAAATAGTCCTCCATTTAGGCATGAAAAATAAGTAAGTAAAATAATAGTAATAATAATAATGTTGGAAGGGACCTTGGAGGTCATCTTGAAAGACGGCGTTTAAGGGGTGACTTGATCGAAGTGTATAAAATCATGCATGGGATAGAAAATGTGGATAGAGAAAAATTCTTTTCTCTATCACACAATACCAGGACAAGGGGGCACTCCCTAAAGCTTATAGCTAAGAAAGTGAGGACAAATAAAGGGAAATATTTCTTCACCCAGAGGGTCGTTGATTTATGGAATTCACTTCCTGAAGGGGTCATGACAGCTGTCAGCCTTGACAGCTTCAAGGCAGGGCTAGATAGATTCATGGATGCAAAGTGTATTGGTGGTTATTAAAACAGATGTCCATGTGCCGCCTCTATGTTGGTTGAGGCAGGCAGGATTCCCTTGAGTACCATTTGTTTGGGGGTCAAGGGAAAGGGAGGGTTTTGCCTTCTCTTTCTGCTCAAGATCCCCATGTACATTTGGTGGGCCACTGTGTGACACAGAATGCTGGACTCGATGGGCTTTGGCCTGATTCAGCATGGCTCTTCTTATGTTCTTATGTCTCTTCTTAAAAACTTCCAGTGTTGGAGCATTCACCGCTTCTGGAGGCAGGTTGTTCCACTGATTAATTGTTCTTTTTTTCCCCAATCTTTTTTATTAATTTTTTTTGTCAATATATGTTAATTTTTCCAATCAACAAGTTGTCTGAAATTTGCTAAACTAATACATGTTCAATTCCTAATCCTTCCTTCTTTTCTCTAACCAAGAATAAAATAAATTCCAAATTTGATAATAGTCT
Organism: Bothrops alternatus; assembly: GCA_034064705.1. Classification (NCBI taxonomy): domain Eukaryota; kingdom Metazoa; phylum Chordata; class Lepidosauria; order Squamata; family Viperidae; genus Bothrops; species Bothrops alternatus. The sequence goes on along the minus strand of JARGCV010000124.1, from coordinate 7,462,339 downwards.
GTATCTTCTTTGTCTTTCAGCCTCATAGTTAATCTGTCCATCTCTGCACATTCCAAAATCTTCCTGATTATTTCTTCCTCTGATGGCAATCCTTCATTCTTCCAATATTGTGCAAAAATTATTCTTGCTGCTGTAGTAATATGTAGGGTTAAATATAATTTCTGCTTATTAGTCTTTTCAGACATGATGCCTAGTAAAAAAAGTTCAGGTTTAAAATCCACTTTAAAATCCAATATTTTTTCTAACCACATATTTATATTTTTCCAATAAGCCTTTGCCTTCCCACATGTCCACCAAATATGATAATACGTGCCTATATTATGTTTACATTTCCAACATCTATCTGACATATTTTTAAACATTTTTGCTAATCTTGCTGGTGGAAGGTGCCATCTATAAAACATTTTATACAGATTTTCTTTGTATGAAGTTGACATTGTTAATTTATAGTTTCTCTCCCATAACATTTGCCATTTTTCTAATTCTATATTATAATCAAATTTTTTTGCCCATCTTATCATTGTTTCTTTCACTTGTTCACTTTCCATATCTAAAATTAACAAAAAATTATACATTTTCTTAATCAATTTCTCATCTGAGGTTAACAAAATCTTATCAAACACAGTTTGATCCTTATAAAATCCATACATTTTTACATCTTTTTCATATCTATTTAGTATCTGTAAATGTGCCCACCAGGATATATTAACTCCTAAATTTTCCAATTCTTGTTTAGATTTTAATTTCCCATGAATATCTAAGATATCTTTATATGTCCATACTTTCTCAAAATCCACTAGATTCAGATGTATAAATGCCTCCATCGTTGACAACCACCCTGGAATTTTAAGATATATTTTAGCTTTAATTTTTTCCCATACTGTTAATAAGGCATTTCTTATAAAATGATTTTGAAAATACTTATGGACTCTGTTTTTCCCATACCATAAAAAAGCGTGCCACCCCAATTGTAAGTCATGTCCTTCTAAATACATTAACCTTTTATTTCTGAGTGTTATCCACTCTTTCACCCATGTTAACACCGATGCTTGATAGTACAAGATGCAATGTGAACATGACAGAATTATGCATTCTGTCCATAGTTAGGTCTTTGCACAGGTTGCCAGAAGGCTTCTAGAAGTGCAAGAATCCTCTGTCTGGGAAGGAGAGACCAATGTTTTGGTTATATGGACCAGATTTTCACTGTCAGGGTATACACTATGGAAATCAAACTAGTGTTTTGGGGGTTTTTTTGATCAAGAGTTGAACAATGTCCATCAGAATTCTATGTGGAAAGTGCTTCTGGCAATTGATATACTGAACAAAACTATCTGTAATATTGGTGCCTTTTATGACAGCCTCTCTTGGAGGGTTAAAATGCATTGCAGCAAAATCAGTCCTTTCACGGTCAGATCAGGAGGGAAATAAAAAATATGTACTATCAACTTCCGGTGGCATCATCTCAGCGATGCGGGGGAAGGTGAACGGTCTCCGTTCCCAGAACCCGATTATTTCTTGTTTTGGGGACCTTTCGGGGCACAAAGAGCCTGGAGGACTTAGCGGATTAGAGGGGAAGTTCAGAGTGCAGCGAAGTGAAAGGCAATCACTGGCTGCAAAGAAGGACACCCCTCTCAAACTAACGTGAAAGTGTCTGCCATCGTGCTATGGCAGACCCGAGGCTGCGATGATCCAGAGTGCACAGGGAAGAGAAGATCTTTACAGCAGATTGTGACATTTGAAGTGGCGGATTATCCTGAAAACCGCAAGTCTGATGTTTGCTTGGAAAAGTGAGTCCTGACTTTTTGGCTAAATGGGAGGAGCAGGCAGCAACTCGATGGGAGGAGCAGTGATTCAGCAGAATTTATTCAAACACTAAAGTGGCAAAGGAGGAAGGACGAAAGTGTTTGAGCCAGTGGTGTGGTGGTGAGATGGGTGGACATTTTGGTCAGAATCTGAAGGAAAGGAGAAACTGAAGGAGAGAGATCAGGTATGCAAGAGCAACAGGAAAAGAAAAGAGAAGAAGAGAAGCAGTGAGAGCAGACAACAGCACGCCATGATGGCAAGAGAGGTTTGAGTGGACGAACACCCTAACCAGAAAGTGGAGAGAGAACACACCACTTCAATAGAATTTTTGAACTGAGAGAACAGAAGAATTTGAGGCTGAATAAAAGTGGAGAAAAACAATAACAACTTAATAGACTACAGAAAATATATAATAAATATAATCGAGGTACTAAAAACTTAAGAAGAGTAGAGAGTCATAACTGGGTTATAACCAGGAGAAGATTTGAGGACCTACACTCCTTTAGAAGTAAAAGCCTGAACTTTGCATTCAAGGCATACGTGTTATTTTTTATTGATTAATTCTAAATTAACTAAGAAGATTCGAAGGACTAAATATACTTATATATTTTAGATATAAATATTAGGGGTATTGTAAATATTTATGAATTAGTAACATTTATAAAATAAGCATTTTATAAAGAGCTAAGGTATTTATATATTTATATTTGTATCTAGTCATCTATAATTTTGGATATATTTACGTGTTTATAATTTAGTATTTAAAATTAACTATATAGATACTCTGAATTGTTTATATACTGATAACTGTAACTATATTTTTTGTATAAATTGATAATTATAATTAGTATCAAATTTAGATATATACCAATTAATTGATTATTAATATCTATATTTATACGTACATAGGTCTGCTTATCAACTTATTTTAGAATTCTTGTTGGTATATCCTGATTAATTTACATAGATTATTGATATTGATATTTAAGTTGAATAATCTGCTAAGATTGTTTAAAGTTGATTAAGAATAGAGATAGCTAGGATTAGCAGAATTGATTATCATTTAATACTTAATGCTACAAGGAGGATAAAAAGAGGGGGAAAACACAAAAAAATAACAACAACAAAAGATAGATAGTTAATGGTTGATGACAGTGTGGGAAAATATTTATAGAATACTAGGAGAGCAAAGTAGGGTATTGAAAGAGATGACCAGTATTACTACAATGACTTTAAAGGCAGGAAAAAAGACTGCATCAAATCCAATGATAACAACAGCTTCCCCATTAAACCAATGGTCAACAGAGGGGGTCACAAAAGATGGAAAAAATCAATACGACCCCAAACATGCAAACAATGCAAGCCACTTTGACATTGATCCAGGAAACAATGGTTAAAATGCAAGAAACAATGTTTAGCAACCACAGAGAAATGAAATTTGACATTCAGAAATTGGATAACAAAATAAACTCAATCCAGGAAACAATTCAGAAGAATGAACAAAAAATAATAATAATAGAAGACAAAACAGAACAAACTGGGGAAAAATTAGACCTGGTGGATCAGAAAATGACAGCAATAAACAAGGACCTCGAAGATTCAATAATTCAATTAGAAATGGACCGGGTATCATTCTATTTAAGATTCCAAAATGTGACAGAGGCGAAGAATGAAGATTTAGGACAGGTAATGGCAGGTATTATAGCAGAATCTCTCCAAAGGGACAAACAAGAAATCATGAACGAATTGGATGAAGTATATCGAATCCAAACAAATTATGCTAGATGCCACAAACTGCCCAAGGAGGTCCATGTTAGATTTGCCTGAAAGAAAATCTGGGACATAGTGTACAATATCAACCGAGAAGAACCAATGATTTATAAGGAGAAGGAAATCATTACATTGAAGCAAATTCCTAGAAGGGTTCGAGAACAACGTAAGGATTATTGTTTCCTGGCTGCACAATTGAATAAACAAAATATCTTGTTTAGGTGGATACTCTCGGAGGGAATGCTTATTTCATGGAAAGACAAGAAGGTTAAAATCAAAAGCTTAGTGATGGCACAGGATGTCTTTGACCAGCTTATGGGAAATGAAGAGGATCAGAGTAGTAGGGAGGAGATGGAGATGGTAAGCCAAGAAGAAGACCAAGCTAAAGGAGGAGTTCAGGAAGAGAGAAGCAAAGAAGAAAAAGAAAATCAAGAAATAAGAGGTATTAAAACAAGATCCCAAAAAGTTACAATGGCAAACAGAGACTAATATCTGGTAGATAGATAACGGAATGGAAGATTTGAAATTAATATCAATAAACATTAATGGACTAAATACAGTAAAATACAGTAAAAAGGAGACAAATACTAACAAAGCTAAGTAAACAAAAGACAGACATAGTATGCCTCTAGGAGGTACACATCCGAAAACAAGATGAAAAATATTTAGAGTACCAAAAGTTAGGGACACTTTATACAGCACTCACAGAGAAGAAGAAGAAAGGGGTGGTGGTATATATTAAGCAAGGGATAAAGACTAATCAAATTTATGCAGACCCAAAAGTAAGAACCCTAATGATGGAAATAAAATCAGGGCATACTCAAATTGTGTTGGCAGTTATCTATGTGCCTATTAAGAACCAGGGGGAGTACTATAAGAAACTGCATGAAAAGATAATTGCAACAGGTCATAGGAATATATGCATTGTAGGTGACTATAATGGGATAGTTGATATCCAAAAAGATTACGTTAGCGATAAAACTAACAAGAATAAAAGAAATATATTACCAAAAACATTTTTTAGAATGATAGATGAACTAAATTTATGGGACCATCTGCTGCCCCATGAAACCCAGCGACCGGTTAGGGCCCACAGAGTCGGCCTTCTCCAGGTCCTGTCAGCCAGACAGTGTTGCCTGGCAGGGCCTAGGGGAAGAGCCTTCTCTGTTGCGGCCCCGACCCTCTGGAATCAACTCCCGCCGGAGATCCGTATTGCCCCCACCCTCTCTGCCTTTCGCAAATTATTGAAGACACATCTTTGCCGACAGGCCTGGGGCAGTTAACACCTTGCCCCAGCCAACGTATGTTTGTTTGCATGTCTGTCTTTGGATGATTGGTTTTTAATTAAGGGGTTTTTACAGTGTATTTTAATGCCAGATTTCTTCATGTGAGTATCCATGTTGTAAGCCGCCCTGAGTTCTTGGAATAGGGCGGCATAGAAATCTAATTAAATAAAATAAATAAATAAATAAATGAATAAATAAATAAATTTGATAGATATGTGGAGAACCCTACATCCAAAAGAAATAAATATACATTTTATTCCAACCCCCATACATCGTGGTCTAGAATTGATATACTGTGGATGAATAAGGAACTAGCTATAGAAATAGCAAAGATTGAGATCTCCCCAAATACATGGGCAGATTATAATCCCCTTGAGATAAAATGGAGAGGCCAAAGGAAAAAAAAATCAAAAGATGGACACTAAACCCCCAAATCTTAAAGGAAAGGGAATATATGGAAAGGATAACGAAGGAATTGAAATTATTGTTTAAAGAAAATAAAAAACAACATACTTCATTAACAAACTTATGGGGCACTATGAAAGCTTATACAAAGGGGATAACAATAGCTTATATGGCAAAGAAAAATAAGGAAAAATGGAAGCAGCATAATATTCTAAAGGAAGAAATTGGAAAATTGAAGAATCAACTTCAAACAAAACCAGGAGATGAATTAGTTAAAGAAACTTTGATGCTTGATAGACATACATTAAATATACTAGAACAAGCAGAGATTGCAAGAAATTTAAATTTTTCTAAACAATTTTTTTTGAACATGCCAATAAAACTGGAAGATGGCAGCTTATAAACTGAAGAAGGAAAAAGAAGGTCGGATTATCCAACAATTATATGATGAGATGGGGACCCTACAAAATAATGAAGAAGAGAAAAAGAAAATTGTACAAAATTATTACGTGAACCTTTATAAACAAAAAGAAATATCATTGGACAAAATTGATAATTACTTGTTGGAAGAAGGGATCATACACTAGAGAAGGGAAAAAGAACAATGTTAAATAGAGAAATAATGCCAGAAGAATGGAGAGGGGCAATTTTAAGACTCAAGAATAACAAGACACCAGGACCGGAGGGCTTCCCAGGGGAAATTTACAAAAAAATGGGTGAGATTATGGAACCAGTATTGTTGGAAATATGTAACGAAGCACTACATGAAGCAAAAATACCGGAATCATGGAGGGAGGCATACATCACCTTAATCTCGAAAGAAGGTATAGATAAAAACCAAGTCAGTAATTACAGTCCAATATCCCTTTTAAATACAGATTACAAAATATTTATGAACATAATAGCAAACAGGCTGAAAAGAGTATTGAATGAGATAATATACCCGGACCAAAATGGCTTCCTCCCAAATAGACAAATAAGAGATAACACAAAAATAATAGTAGACATACTGGAATACTATGAAGCCCACCCAGAGAAACAAGTGACCCTTGTTTTTCTGGATGCTCAGAAGGCTTTTGATAATTTAAATTGGCAATTCATGATTAGGCAAATTAGACATATGGAATTGGGAAGTAAATTCAAAAATATGATAGCGGCAATATATAAGATGCAGAAGGCTAGGGTAATAGTAAATGGGGACACCACCAACACATTTCAAATTACCAAGGGGGTACGTCAGGGATGCCCACTGTCGCCACTTCTCTTTATCTTAACAATAGAAATACTATTAAATAGAATCAGAGCAAACCGAGAAATAATGGGAATGAAAATTAAAAGAGAAGAGTACAAAACACAGGCCTTTGCGGACGATATGGTCTTTATCATTGAAGAACTTTTGGAATCCAGTTCCATTCTAATACGAGAAATAGAAAAATATGGGGAAATATCTGGACTTAAAATTAACAAAAGGAAAATCAAAATGATAGTTAAAAACTTAACAACAAATCAGAAAAAAGAATTAGAAAAGGAAATGGATTTACAAATTGTTAAAAAAAATAAATACTTAGGGATATGGCTGACTGCAAGATGTTCGTCCCTAGAGGAAGATAATTATATGATATTAGTCCAACAAATAAGGAAGGGTTTGGAAAAATGGGGGTGGCTACAACTATCACTTTTAGGTAGGATTGCAACTATTAAGATGACTACTCTACCCAAATTATTATATTTATTTCAGACAATCCCCATATCATTAGACAAGAAGTTTTTTGGAGAAGTCAATAAAATTAATACAAAATTGTTTGGCTAGGGAAGAAGGCGAGGATAAAATTACTCTCTCTCCAAAACAGTAGAAGTAGGGGCGGCTTTGGACTCCCGGCATGGGAATTCTACTACAAGGCAGCAACTTTGGTCTGGATAAGAGATTAGATTAACTTAAATAACAGAAGAATCTTAACACTGGAAGGGCACGATTTACAAAAGGGGTGGCATGCCTTCATGTGGGATAAAGGAAACAGGACACACTCATATTTCTATAGACATAAAATAAGAGATGCATTGTTACAAACCTGGGAGGATATAAGGAAAAAACATTATAGGAAAATTCGTGGTTGGCAATCCACCATGGAGGCAATGATCCACCCCAACATGTTAGATATAAGCAAAATGCCCAGATACTCAGCAATTTTAGACAAACAGGGCAAGCTCAAAAATAACCAGTTGTTATAAGAACAGGGAATATCTATCGATTGGTGGCCATATTTACAACTACAATCTAGATACAAGAAAGATGTGGAACACTATGGAATTGACATAGAACCAAAAACAACTAGACAAACTATTGATAGGCCCTGAAGGAAAATTAATATCCAAAATATACAATTATTTATTAGAATTTGATAGAATAGAGGAGATGATGAAAGAACCAATGATTGCATGGGCAAAAAACATAGGGCACAATATAGAATTAGAAGATTGGGAAAGAATTTGGAACAAAAATTACACCATAACCAAATCTGCTGCATATAAGGAAAATCAGTATAAAATGCTATACCGCTGGCACTTAGCCCCAGCAAGCCTGGCGAAAATGTACCTGAATCAAAGCCCAAAATGTTGGAAATGTAACCATCATCAAGATACCTTCTTTCATGCTTGGTGGCTGTGTCCTGAAGTGAAAAAATATTGGACTAAGATACAAGAGTGGCTAAACGAGCTAACAAAATGCCAAATAGAATTAAACCTGGAAACATTCCTCCTGGGAATACTTAAAAAGAAATTTGACAGGAAAATAAGATATTTGATTCTACACTTATTAACTGCGGCAAGAATTGTGTTCGTGCAACACTGGAAGGAACACAGTATACCACCAGAGGGATTGATCATTCAGAAGATATATGAATGTGCCGAAATGGATAAACTCACTTTAGAACTAAAAGAAAAAGATGACTCCGAATTTTACGCGCTTTGGGAAAAGTGGTATACATAGATAGATAATAGAAACAAAAATTGGAAAAATACATAAGGCTATTGTGAGTTAGATATTGAATGTATATAGTGTATATATTGTATAGAATGTTGATCTGAAGTATATAAAAATGACACAGTCTGCTGAATATGTATTAGAGTTGTATAAAGGAAAATGGTAATTTTAAAAAATGTACTATCACCATTGCTATTCAATGTGGTAACAAATTGAATAATTAGGAAATGAGCTGAACTTCACAAATGCAGCATACACCAATGATATTTCCATAGAATTACAACCAAAGGTACAGGAATCATTACATGTCAGAAGCAAAAGATCAGAGAGGCTTAGACTATGAATAAATGCAAAAAACAAAAACAAAAACAAGAACATGTTAACTGATGTTATACAAATTAATCTTGCCCTTTTGAGGTGAGCCAATTTAGCAGATGAATGACTCCATATATCTAAATTCTTTGATCTTTGCATCAACAGCTGACATATTGCTGATGTTTTTGCACAAATTGATGGGTGTTCGAGCAGTTTTGCCAATTTAACTGGTGCTTCTAAAGGAAGAAAAACATCGGCCTGAAAATGAAGATTTAAGAATTCAATGAAGCCATCACATGATTCTTACTTTATGTAGCAGAAATGTACATACTACTTGCTCAGGATCAGCAAAAGCTGGGGGAAGGGGAAATTCAGATGGGAACTTTGAGAACATTCTGGGCATCTCCTTCTATGACTGATGACAGAAGGAGGACATTCAGCAGGTACGCAGTCAACCATATGCCTTTCTTGGATGTGATAATTCTGCAGAATGGATGTAGCAATCCTGCCCAGGCAACTGCTGGAAAGATGACACCCACTCATCTAGAAATAAACAAAAACATGCCTCTCCAAAACCAAAATTAAATCACCAGATAGATGCTGAAGCATAATGTCACAGAACATGCAGCATCTCCTCCAGACAGGGAGACTGGGATGGTATCTATAGGAAATTTTTTTGTGCCCATGGTATCCACAGCTTCAGAGATGATACTTTACAATTTGCAAGGCAACCTGCCAGTACTAGAGGGAATGATTAAATTACATCCATCTCTTAAAATTTTCCTTGTGTAATCTTGTGTGTGGAATGTCTGACTACAAACCTACCTAGTTTCTATATAGTAAAATATCTTCAGTTATTAGTAATGAATCTATTTAATTTTTAAAATGAGGACTTTTAACTTGAGAAGCAGTATAAATTGAGATTAAACAAACAAACAAACAAATGATATTCATGCTGCTGAAAAATGCCTTGTTGTGTTTTCGGTTCGTTGGCAATTGACGAAGCCACCCAGTCTGGGTGCAACCTGTCCAGTTTGGTGATGAGGCGGTGACCCCAGTGAAGTTCTGCAGGGCTCCTCCCTGTGGCTGTGCAAGGTGTGGTGTGGTGTGCAAGAAGGAAATCTGCTAACCTGTGATGCCAGTTACCGTAAGTCAGTTTCTTGAGAGCATCTTTGGTAGTATGCACCATTCTCTCTTCTTGGCCATTGGATGATGGGTAGAAGGGAGCAGAAGTCTCATGCTGGATCAAGTTGGCCTGAAGAAAAGCCTGGAACTCAAAAGAGGTAAATTGAGGGCCATTATCTGAAACCAGGACATCTGGAAGCCCATGTGAGGCAAAAATTCCTCTCAACACCTGGATGGTCCTGGCAGTAGTAGTGGAGGAAACAGGAACAACCTCTAGCTACTTGGAATGGCTGTCAACTAGGAGAAGGAAGAATTGCCCCTGAAAGGGCACAGCATAATCTATATGTACCCGTGACCATGGGGTTTGAGTTTGCTCCCACCTATGTACTGGGGCCTGAGGCATTTCAGGCCATGACTGTTGGCACACTTGGCACCCGTGTACCTGAGCCTCGATGACTTTATCAAGCCCAGGCCACCAAAGATGACTGCGCGCAAGCTCTTTCTTTCTTTCTTTCTTTTTTGTTTAAAACAAATTTTATTGGTTTTTTAAAATTCTTAAAGGAACATATTCAGGACTCACCGTGGTGCTGGGGTAATCAAACATCTTAAAGCAAGACATATATACATAATATAATCAATATGTCAAATATTTCCTCTCTTTTTCCCTCAAATAGCATAGTATATTTAGAATATCCAATTCTAGCTTAATTGTATTCAACCTGAGCCTGTTTTTAAGCTTCATCAATTTCTACCATAATCAAATTAACTTTAAATAAAAACATTTTCAGTTCAAATATCCCTTCCACGTATGTTCTACTTTTTTAATTTTATCAAAATCTTATTCGTTTCTTCTTCCATTAATCTCCCTTATTTAGAGTAAAATGTTAATCTATCCTATACCTATCAAGTCTATTAGCTGATCCATCTCTTCAAGCTAAAGAAAAAATAATATCATTCCTTAAATCATGTCATTCCATTAAGCAAAGTTTAAGTCTCCAGTTAATTATCATAACTAATAACATCCATATCATCAGAAAATCATATCATCGTATTAAATTTCAATTAACTATTAGTACTTCAAATCTGAAGCCTCTCTTCAGTTTTCATCATTCCATTACATCATAATTTTCATAGAAATAAACTTAACATTCTAAAAGGAACATTCCTAGTATTCTAAATTGTCTTTAATCCCTTATACAGAAAAATATCTCGTCATTAAACAAACATATTAGTCTATCCTAGACACATCTAAATGTATATATTTATCAAACTGTTCTCTAAATATCTAATCCTTCGCTTAATCTCTTTAAGTTAACAAATTAATATCAGATCTTAAATCATTTCAATATGTAATTAAAATTCAATTAATTAATTCAGACCAACTGTAAGACATCTTTTTACTTCAAACTCATAATCTCAGTCCTTAGATCAGTCCATAGTTCTAGGTTGCCTTTAATCCAATTTAAGAAATTTTAATTTTCATTTTTAAATCTTATTCTAGCTTTTCTCTTTTGCCAAGTGGGTTTCCATAACAGGACTTCCCTTCCAGATAATAGGTCTCTTTTTATTGCTTGTAGTATCACTTGATTTGATATAAACCACCATGATCTCCGATTTAATCTTCTGTTTCTCTTGTCTGTAAAGCCTCGTTGCTTCAGAAGTCCAAAGTTCGGTCTTTGCTTTTCCTGGTCTTGCTTGTAAGGCAAAATAAGATTCTCCTTATCCTCAGTTAAAACCTCTTCTTGTATAATCTGTTTTGTAGAGTAGTCAAGTGTAATCAGGGAGTCAGTTTTAAGTTTTAAAGTAGAAATTCTGGCTCTTAATTCTGTAGTAGCCTCTTTTATTGTGGTACATATTTCTTCTTTAGCCTCATAGATCTTTTCCAGTATAAGTTTACAGTTTAAATGTGATTGAAGCTTCTCCATTTTAGTTGAAGAAAAATCCTTTTCCTTTTTAGTGAAGGTTACAGTTGAACAGTTGAACATTATCCACCCCCACAGATCACACAGCTGGCTCAAATTATCTTTTTTCTTGAAAAACAGTTTGAAGGCCAGAGCTGTCTCATCTCCAAATAAACAATCCAATATTAAATTTTGACCAATAGGTGTCCTCAATGAGCTACAAAGACTTCTTCAAACACCATTTTTCCCTTTTTTCTATCTTTAAAGGGAGAATAGAAAAAGAAATACTCTGCCAATATAATACCGCTCCAAAAAGCCCAAAAAAGTTTTTTCTACCTCACAATGTAAGTAGGAATAGAATATAGTCTTTAAATGAATATTTATTTATTTTTTCTGTCCTTTTTGTAAAACGCGTTTGTTCCCATGATTACTAAAGCCGCTTTCTCCAGACGGGGAAATAATAGCACAAACAGCTTCTACAGGCAAAAACAGCAGGGGTGTGAAGAGGAACAAAGGGGATCTCACCTGGATCATCCACAGTGGGTCGTTAATGCTTAGATGACAATGTGACTTCGGCTGGTGCAGCAGGGTGAACGGCAAGCCGATCTTTGCTCCGTCGGCCCTAAGGAGAAGCTGGAGACTTGGGGGAAGCTGCCGCCCTCCCCTATCTACCAGCTGGCCTCCTCCTCGGTGGTCGCCCCTCCAGGGCAACTTTTGACCCCCTAGGGGGTCTACCAGCGAAGAAAACTCCGGACGGCCTGGAGAGAAGTTTCCAGGTGTGACTGGTGTCACCGCATTCCGGAACTGGAAGTCGCGCGCAAGTGCTTTCATCCTTACTATACCTAGATGTCCCTCATACAGAGAGAGCAAGATTCTAGACCTCAATGAGGCTGGGATCACTACCCTACTACCCCATAACAGGCACCCCTTGAAAGTGGAAAGTTCATGCTTCCTTTGCCAGAAGATTTGAAACTCAGTATCTGGGCATGTGTCAGGCCATCCTGACAACACTCAGGTCAGCACGCGTGTGAGCATGTGATCAGTGGCAGTTTCTGCAGCCACGTCCCTAGGATTTAGGGGAGATTCAGGCAACTTCTGAATGGAAAGGATATTACTCACTCACGAAGCAGAGAGGCAGCTGCTTTTACTTAAGCAGAGCTTTTTCATATAAGGAGTTAAAACAGGAAATAAAAAGGGAAAAGGGAACTTGGCAGGAACCTTGGGAAGAATACCTGCTGAGCCCTGGTAAGTTTGTGGGGTTTCTTGTTTAATTACAAATTCACCTTTTTTTTCTTTTTTTAGCAGCCAAATAAGGGTTTCTCCTTCCCCCTTTCTTCTAAGTTTTGCCCTCAGCACAGGTTTGGAGGGGTGGAGCTTTCTGCTGCAGCCCCCCTGCTGGCTAATCCCTGGTAGCTGGGAGCAAACAGCTCACTCTTCCTTGCAAAGCAGAGAGGCAGCTGCTTTTACTTAAGCAGAGCTTTTTCAAATAAGGAGTTAAAACAGGAAATAAAAAGGGAAAAGGGAACTTGGCAGGAACCTTGGGAAGAATACCTGCTGAGCCCTGGTAAGTTTGTGGGGTTTCTTGTTTAATTACAAATTCACCTTTTTTTAGCAGCCATCGCACCCCTGACGGCGTGCGATAAAATCCTAAAACAAGTAGGAAAAAACCCAAAAAGTAAACTGAGACCAAAACAAAAATTTGAATAACCCAAAAAAGCTGTGGGGTTTTTTTGTTTTTTTAAAAATAATTAGTATAATAATAACAGTAAACATATAATAACAAGAAATGGAGATAGATAGCCGGCAGACGGAGGGGAGCTTCCCAGTGTTTTGCATTGAGTGTCACATGTATGACTATCTGTCTGCTGGACAGAAGTCTTGGGTCTATGATCGGTGCAATGAGCTCCTGGCTCTCAGGGAACAGGTTCTTTCCCTTGAAGCCAAGGTAGCAGACCTGGAGAAGCAGAGAGAGATAGCGAGGCAGGAGAAGATCTTCAGGGATTCAGCAGGAGCGTCCCACTCCATGCTGAGCAGCTCTCCAGCTGCTTTGGAGAATGGAGATCTTGGGCAGGGAGGACATCAATCTGTGGAAGAGGGACAGGCTCCCTTAGTTGAGACCCCTTCCTTGGAGGATATGCCCATATCCTCTTGCACCGAGGATACTTCTCCACAGGTGATGGGAGGGGGGATTCTTGTAGTGGGTGATTCGATTGTTAGAAATATAGAGAGACGGGTTTGTGATACAAGCGTTGACCGCATGGTAAACTGCCTGCCGGGTGCAAAGGTTACGGACATCACGAGGTATCTAGACAGGCTGATAGACAGTGCTGGGGTAGAGCCAACTGTTGTGGTACATGTTGGTACCAATGACATTGGGAAAGCTAAGCGGAAGGTCCTGGAAGCCAAATTTAGGTTGCTAGGTAGAAGATTAAAGTCTAGGACCCCCAAGGTTGCATTCTCAGAAATGCTACCTGTTCCACGCGCAGGGCCAGCTAGACAGGCAGAGCTCAGGAGCTTCAATGCGTGGATGAGGCAGTGGTGCCGGGAGGAAGGGTTTAGATTCATTAGGAACTGGGAAACATTTTGGGACAAGCCACACCTGTACAGAAGGGACGGGTTACACTTGAACCATAATGGAACCAGACTGTTGGCGATTAATATTAAAAAGGTTTCAGAGCAGCTTTTAAACTGATTCGTAGGGGCAAGTCGACAGGAGCTGGGCAGCTTCCGGTTCGAGAACCGGACATGGTAGACCATCTACAAATTCTACAACCAAATTCTACAGTCAAAATCCACAGTCAAAGTTGAAAGTGCACCAGAAAATTACATATAAATGTCTGTACACGAATGCTAGGAGCATTCGAGCAAAAATAGGGGAATTGGAATGCTTGGTGAAGGAAAATAATATTGATATTATTGGCATAAGAGAAACCTGGTGGACAGATGATAACCAATGGGACACAAGGATTCCAGGTTACAAATTGTATAGGATGGACAGGAGAGGGAGAAATGGTGGTGGCGTGGCCTTGTACATAAATGAGGAGTTAGAATCTCATGAACTTGAAATTCAAGAAAATTCAAACTCACCCACAGAAACATTGTGGATAAAAATCCCAGGACAGGAAACTAATCTGACATTAGGGATCTGCTATCGCCCTCCCAACCAAACTCCAGAGGCAGATTGCTATTTGGAAAATGAATTTAAGGAGGCCTCAAAAAGAAATAGGGTAGTCATAATGGGGGACTTCAACTATCCCCAAATAGATTGGGTAAATTCTTGTTCTACGCATGAAAGAGAGACAAGGTTCCTCGACATGTTAGCCGATTATTCCCTTGAGCAGATGGTCATGGAACCAAACAGGGAAAGGGGATCCTGGACTTGGTTCTAACTAACGCACAGGATTTGGTTCATGATGTCCTTGTAACCGAGCCCATAGGAACCAGCGATCACAACACAATAACCTTCAACTTAACCATGGATGGCAAATTGTCAGTGAAAACTAACACAGAGACCTTAAACTTTCACAGAGGGAATTTTGACAAAATGAGGAAAATAGTAAAGAAGAAACTAAAAAGAACAGTAAAAAAAGTCAAATCCCTCCAAAATGCTTGGAAACTGTTTAAAAATATGTTACAGCAGGCTCAAATAAAATGCATTCCTAAAAGAAGAAAGAGGACTGGAAAGTCCAAGAGGATACCAGTATGGCTTACGAATGAGGTAAAGGAGGTTATTGGAAAGAAGAAAAACTCATTTAAGAAATGGAAGGCTCTTCGTACCGAGCAGAACAGGAAGGATCACAAACTCTGGCAGACCAAATGCAAGGCGATAGTCATGAAAGCCAAGAGAGACTTTGAGGAGCATATAGCCAAGAATATTAAAAATAATAACAAAACCTTTTTTAAGTACATCAGAAACAGGAACCCAACCAGAAAATCAGTTGGGCCACTCGATGACAATGGTCAGAAGGGGATAATCAGAGAAGACAAGGAGATTGCTGAGAGGCTAAATGACCTCTTTGCCTCCGTTTTCACCGAGGAGGATAGAGAACATTTGCCTGCCACTGAATTAGTTTTCCCAGGGAGGGAAATAGAAGAATTAAACCTGATAGAGATAAACAAGGAAGATGTTCTTGCAGGCCTTTCTAAACTAAACGTCAACAAATCGCTGGGTCCAGATGGCATGCACCCTAGAATTCTCAAGGAACTCAAGTGTGAAATTGCTGAACTTCTAGCTAAAATATATAATCTTTCTCTAAGATCAGGCACTGTACCGGAGGATTGGAGGGAAGCAAATATAACCCTGATCTTCAAGAAAGGATCCAGAGGTGATCCAGGAAACTATAGACCAGTCAGTTTAACCTCAGTTCCAGGCAAACTGATGGAAACCATTATTAAAGATAAAATTACAGGGCACATAGAAAAACAGGCATTGCTGAAAGAAAATCAACATGGTTTCTGCAAAGGCAAATCATGTCTTACTAACTTGTTAGAATTCTTTGAGGGTGTAAATAAATACATAGATAAAGGGGCCCCAGTTGATATTGTATATCTTGACTTTCAAAAGGCTTTTGACAAAGTCCCTCACCAAAGGCTCCTAAAAAAGCTCTCCAGCCACGGAATTAGAGGACAGGTCTTATCCTGGATTGGTAACTGGCTAAATTGTAGGAAGCAAAGAGTGGCAATAAATGGACAATTCTCTGGATGGAAAGAAGTGAGAAGTGGTGTACCCGAAGGTTCAGTTTTGGGACCTTTACTTTTTAATTTATTCATCAATGATCTGGATGTAGAAGTTAATAGTGAGGTAGCCAAGTTTGCTGATGACACTAAATTGTTCCGGGTTGTGAAAAGTGAAACTGATTGTCGGGAGCTCCAGAGGGATCTCTCGAAATTGTGTGAGTGGGCAACAAAGTGGCAAATGCATTTTAACCTAAACAAGTGCAAAGTTATGCACATCGGGGCAAAGAACCCCAATTATACTTACCAACTGATGGGGACCAAACTTTCTGAGACAACCCAAGAAAGGGATCTTGGGGTTTTGGTGGACAGCTCAATGAAGATGTCAACCCAATGCACAGCAGCAGTAAAAAAAAAAAGCAAATTCCATGCTTGGCATGATTAGGAAGGGAATCGAAAATAAGTCAGCAAGTGTTGTATTGCCTCTGTACAAATCGATGGTGAGACCACACTTGGAATACTGTGTACAGTTCTGGTCACCGCACCTCAAGAAGGATATAATGGAACTGGAAAAGGTGCAAAAAAGGGCAACAAGAATGATCAAGGAAATGGAGCGCCTCCCTTATGAAACCAGATTGCAACGCCTTGGTCTCTTCAGCCTTGAAAGACGGTGTTTAAGGGGTGACTTGATCGAAGTGTATAAAATCATTCATGGGATAGAAAAGGTGGATAGAGAAAAATTCTTTTCTCTATCACACAATACCCGGACAAGGGGGCACTCCCTAAAGCTCATAGGTAAGAAAGTGAGGACAAATAAAGGGAAATATTTCTTCACCCAGAGGGTCGTTGATTTATGGAATTCACTTCCAGAAGGGGTCATGACAGCTGTCAGCCTTGACAGCTTCAAGGCAGGGTTAGATAGATTCATGGATGTCAAGTGTATCGGTGGTTATTAAAACGGATGTCCATGTGCCGCCTCTATGTTGGTTGAGGCAGGCAGGATTCCCTTGAGTACCATTTGTTGGGTGTCAAGGGAAAGGGAGGGTTTTACCTTCTCTTTCTGCTCAAGATCCCCATGTGCATTTGGTGGGCCACTGTGTGACACAGAATGCTGGACTCGATGGGCTTTGGGCTGATTCAGCATCAATCTTCTTATGTTCTAATAGCAGGAGCAGGATCTGCCTCTATCTGTTTAAGAGGAAATCTGCTGAGGCCATCTGCATGGCCCATCTCTTTTCCAGGTTTGTGAATTAGAGTGTAGTCATATGCTGACAGGAAAATGGACCATCTCAGCATACGTGGAGAAATAATATATGGTGTCTTTTTGTTAGTGGTAAACAAACCCAGCAGAGGCTTATGGTCTGTGTAGACCTTGAAGTGGTGGCCATATAAGAAATCATGGAATTTCTTTATGCCAGCCACTATGGCCAAAGCTTCTCTGTCAATCTGAGCATAATTCCACTCTGCAGATGACAGAGTCCTTGAGTAGTAGGCCACAGGGACTTGTGTCCCATCAGCCTTCAGATGGCTAAGTACTGCTCCCACCTCATAAGGAGATGCATCACATGCGATGTATACAGAAATGCGCTAACACAGCATTTGAAGAGAGCAAGGCCTTAACCTCATTGAAACTCCTTTCATGGACTTTAGTCCACTGCCATGGAGCCTGCTTGTCTAAGAGCCGGTGTAACGGCTCAGCCACTGCAGCCTTATGTGGAAGGAATGTGTGATAGAAATTTAAGAGCCCCAATAAGGCTTGCAGCTCACTTTTGGACTTGGGCCTTGGGTCCTGCTGAATCTCTTGAAGCTTGGATTCAGCAGGGTGAATGCCTTGGACATCAATCCTGAACCCTAAGAAGTCAGTGGAAGTGACTCCTATCTTGCATTTATTCTGCTTCAATTTAAGGTCTGCTTTGTGGAAACGAAACAAGACAGCCCTTAAGCTTTCTGCTAAATTTTGAGATGACTCCCCAGCAATGAGGATGTCATCGAAGTAGGGACAGACCCCAGGAATGTCACAAAGTGTGTGCTCCATGACACTTTAGAATATGCCAGGGGCTACATTTACCCCAAATTGCAGTTTTTTGACCTTGAAGGCCCCCCTGTGTGTTACAATCATCTGGGCCTCTGCAGATGCCTCATCAACAGGTAGCTGTTGATAGGCCTGTGCCAGATCAAGTTTCGCAAAAATGCACCCCCCTTTGCGGGAGGCCAAAATGTGGCTTATAACAGGGACTGGATATGCGTGCTGTTGCAATGCTTTATTCAGTGTGCACTTATAGTCTACACATATGTGGACTTCCTCATTAGACTTTAGAGGCATTACTATGGGGGTTTCCCATGGACTAGAAACCACAGGTTCTAAGATGCCCTGCTGGAGCAATTTGTCCAGCTCTGCATCTATCTTACTTTTGAGGGCAAAAGGCACCCTTCTAGGCTTGACCCTGATGGGCGTGATAGTTGGGTCTAACCATAGTGCAATGAGAGGCCCCTTGTAGGATCCTAGCTCTGAACTAAACGCATCAGCAAACTCCTTGCAAACCTCTGCAAAGCCCAACGTTTACAAGTTGTGCAGCCTAGTTACTTGGATTCCCAGAGCCTCGAACCAATCGAATCCAATAAGACTCGGGTGTTCACTCCCAACAACCACCACATATAGGAAACCCTCAAAATCCTTATGCTGCACTTTGAGTGCGGCCTGCCCTTTTACACTGACTTTGGAATTTTGAAAATCAGTGAGTATTAGATTTGATGGCCTGAGTTTAACTCGAAGGCCACTACTGCTGCAAATCCTTTTGAAAGTGTCAAGTGAAATGATTGATAGAGTGGACCCTCCATCAATAAGGGAACCCCTTGCAACTTCACATTAATGTAAAGTTTTTTCTTAAGGGGCTTGTGTGTCCCTGTCCTTAGAATACTCCTGCGCGATGTGCAGAAACCCAACCTGTGTTGGCTGGGGACCCTGGTACCTTTCTGAAGCAATTCTTCCCAAGGTTGGACCTTCTGGTAACTCAAACAGATGGAGGCAATGTGGCCTTGCCTGCCACATGCCCAGCAAATGGTGGAGTGAAACCTGCAGTCAGCTCGCTTGTGGCGTCCTCTGCACCCGAAGCACTGAAGAGATGCTGGGGCCTTGTCTGGATGCCCCTTCGGCCTTCTTTCTGCTGGTTGGTGAAGACTGTCCACCTCCTCTTCAGGATCCGCTTCGGATTCTTCTCAAGTGTCCTCTTGTTGGATGGTAGCAGTAGCTGGAGGGTTCCTGGTGAGCTGCAAAGCCTTCACAGCTCCGCTTGCTGCTTCCTCAGCTGCCACCTCTCTTAACGCATCTTGGAACAAGATCTCTTCTTTTGCAAAGATCTTTTGTTGTAGGTCTCTACTTCTTAAGCCACACACGAAGCGATCGTGCAGCCTCTCTTCCAGATCCTTGAACTCACAAGGCCTGTCCGCTTGTCTTAAGGCAGCAATAAAGTCCACAGCAGATTCACCCGGCCTCTGGTCTCTCTGCTCAAACATGTGCCTCCAAGTGATGACAGATAATTTAGGCTGGAAATGTTCCTTCAACATCTTCTTCAAGTGAGCGTACGTTACTGACTCCAGAAGTGCAGGGGCCACCAGATTTTCCATGATGTCAAAAGCTTCCTGTCCACAGGCACACAGAAGAGTTGCTGCCTTCAGGCCATCTTCTCTTATTTGATTTATTCTAGTAGTTCTCCATCCGAGCTACATATGAATTCCATCTCTCTGGGTGGGAGACATCAAAGTCAGTCAAGCGGCCAATCTTTGACATTGTAAGCTTTACTGCCTTCACTAATTGCCTCCTCTGCAAGCTAATATTTGGGAAAGGGTCCTTTTGCCAAGCTCACCTCCAGCGATGCTGTACTGGCAGGCTGAGTCGTGAATGCAGGATGCCATCTTCCCGATCGTCAGGACTTCCTTGGTGAGTCCTAGTTCTTTTTCTTAACATAAGAACATAAGAAGAGCCATGCTGGATCAGGCCAAAGCCCATCGAGTCCAGCATTCTGTGTCACACAGTGGCCCACCAATTGTACATGGGGATCTTGAGCAGAAAGAGAAGGCAAAGCCCTCCCTTTCCCTTGACCCCCAACAAATGGTACTCAAGGTACCATCTTTCAAGGCTGAAGAGACCAAGGGGTTGCAATCTGGTTTCATAAGGGAGGCGCTCCATTTCCTTGATCATTCTTGTTGCCCTTTTTTGCACCTTTTCCAGTTCCATTATATCCTTCTTGAGGTGCTGTGACCAGAACTGTACACATTACTCCAAGTGTGGTCTCACCATCGATTTGTACAGAGGCACTACAACACTTGCTGACTTATTTTCGATTCCCTTCCTAATCATGCCAAGCATGGAATTTGCTTTTTTTACTGCTGCTGCGCATTGGGTTGACATCTTCATCGAGCTGTCCACCAAAACCCCAAGATCTCTTTCTTGGGTTGTCATTCTTGCTTGCAGGGATCCCACCTTCATCGCTAGTGTTGTGTTTTTGGTTCGTTGGCAATTGACGAAGACACATGGTGAAAACAACAAGCTCTTTATTACTCTCTCCTATAACCAAGCGAGCAGCAAAAGGCACGCAGGCCTTTTATAGGGCATGAACCCCAGACAGTGTGAACCAATAGGAATTGACCATTTTCGCACCTTGTGCATGCGCACAAGGCTGGTGCCATCCTGTCTGGTCCCGGGAAGCTTTTGGATTGCCCGGGACCATTTGCAACAATTCTGAGCCTGCTTTCAGCTCTTGCAGGCTCAGGACACAACATGCCTCTTCTGGCTGAATACTATCAAATGGGCTTAGCCTTTGTTTGCATCCAAGGAGAATTGTTGGAATTTTATTGGAGAGCAAGGACTCTCCATTTCATAACAACTGCCTATGAAGGTGTGGCCAGATCCTTTCTTTCGTCAAGGTTGCTGCCATATCTGCTCTTCCATGTGCAGCTGTGTAAAAATATACATGTGGGTGGGTATTTTTTTTAGTTTTTTTTTCAGTTTTGGTAGTATATAGAGTTTCCTTATCTAGATATTTATAGTTCCTCTGTTATTGTTTTTCACTCTTTAAAAATGCATGTTCTTCAGAATCACTCTAGTGTCAGGTAGCCTTTTAATGTAATAAATGGCAAAAAAACTAGTCAGTTTAGAGATCTCCATAAAAATAAACTTACCTTTATATATTTGTAGGGCGAGCTCCCCAAGGTATTGCCAGGGGAATCAGACTTTCGGTTCTGCCTCTGAACTGACTTGCTGCTCTAATTTACAGGATTATAGATTTCTGAAAAAGGAGCCCTCCAGCTTGATATAATTCTCGGATAGACTTCAATATAGCATAGAGTAAAACTCAAGAGCCTTTTCATTTTGCCTTGGACTGTAGGTGCTGAATTACAAATAGGCTAGAATAGCCAGTTTTATACTGAATCATTACATTGCTAAGGCTGTTTTTCTGTTAGCTTAGTTTTTATGATGAGCATTGAGCAGAACAATAAGCACACAAAAGATACTGAACATTTTACATATACATGTGTATTTATGTGTGTATTTATGTTTATAACATTCATTCTTCATGTGGTTGCTAAGAACTTGATAGCACATTATATACAAACACTCCAGTTGTATTATATAGTCACAGTGGGATAAATTCAATCCCTGTTGACAATACAAAAGCAGACAGAGTATTGTTGGATAAGACTAATTTGGAATACAACCACTGATTGTTCACTCTGTCTGTCTGTCTGTCTGTCTGTCTGTCTGTCTGTCTGTCTCTCTCTCTCTCTCTCTCTCTCTCTCTCTCTCTCTCTCTATCTATCTATCTATCTATCTATCTATCTATCTCTATCTATCTCAAGTTAATTAAATAATTTTAATTTAAACATTTTAAATTCTTCATTAAAAAACAAAAAACCCATTACAATTTGGCAGAGTAAAAGCTTTACAGAAGTATTACAAATTTTTGTCAATGTTTGTTTTGGACAAACAAAGTGAAATCTTGACAAGTAATTGCATTTTTATCAATATAAAATATTGACAATGGAGAGTTCTAAAAAACTGATTGCAACCAGATTTAAATCTGTAGACAGCTTGAGAACAGCAAGAAGGAAAAGCTTAATAGGATGGAATTGCTTGAAATCAGAAATGAAGGCTTTTCAAAGAAAAGAATAAAACAGCAGAAGTATTTTTTAATTTTACTTGGACACTATGAAATTTAATGAATTGTTGTTTAAAAGAATTCACATTGTTACCCTTATCTAATGAATAGGAATGATTAATTTCACAGTGCCCATATAGATTTTGAGGAAGATGAAAACAGCATTTTAAATTCTGCATAAATTAAAACAATTCCCATACTCTTTAAAGGCAATATATATATAAAAGAACTAATTACTAATGGCCTATTGGAAAAGATTATCTCTACATGTGTGACCAAATCTTAAGGTGACCAACCGTCCTCCTTTAGGGAGGACAGTCATCCTTTTGTAAGTTCTGTCCTCCCTTGAAAAGTGTCCTCCTACATGTCCTCCTTTTCGATATTTGAAGACTAATCTTCAGGCCTTTTTTTTTTCTCATAGGATGCTCAGAACAGCGTTCTGGCACCTTTTTTTGATGTTTTTTTTTTCAACTTTTGCATGAGCTGTGCTACTCCCCCTATTGGCTTTCGAAAGCCAATAGGAATTGCTGCTGAGCATGCCAAAACACCCGGCCGGCAAACTTTGCACATGCAAGTTGTCTGCAGCGAAGGTGAATTGGCAGGAACGTTGCACCCCTCTCTGCTACCCAACTACATCATCTCCTAGTTAGTCCCGAAGATACCTGGAGGAGACTAACTTCCAATTAGGTATGGAAAAATAAAAAAAGAGGAAATGCCATTTCAACGATAAATTGAATAAGGAATTTCCATTCATCACATCAAAGAAGGATAACATTGTTTTCTGCAATATTTGCAGTGGAGAGTTTTGTATTGCAGTTGGGGGCAGAGCAGTTATTATGAAACACTTCACCAAGAAACATAAGCAATCATCAGATGCATCTGCTTCCAGCTGTAAAGTAACAAGTTTTTTTTAAAACTTCAACATATTCTGAAGATGAAAAACAGTTAGCTGCAATGGAGGGAACATTTGCATTCCATACCATACCATAATTCACAATTAAAGTTTTTGTAGTATGGATTGTACAACTAAATTATTGAAAAAGTTTCACAATGCTAAATTTTCATGTGCCAGGACAAAATGCGAGGCTATTATTAAATCAGTATTTTAAAATTACTGTGACAAAATACTTACAGAAGACTTGGAAACTGCAGCATTTGTAACGGTTTTATCTGATGCATCCAATCATAATGAAACTAAATTGTATCCAATACTAGTAAGATATTTTAATGTTACCAAGGGCATTCAAGTAAAATTTTTAAATTTAGAATCCATTGAGGGTGAAACTGCTGAAATTTTGTCAAGATAATATACAGAGTAATAAATCAAAACAATTTGAAATCCAGAGTTGTTGCACTAACAGCTGATAATACAAACACAAATTTTGGTGGGCGAAGATGCAAAGGGGTGAATAATGTGTATGTAAAATTACAAGATTTACTCCAAAAGAAAATACTAGGAATAGGTTGTAGTGCACATATTTTGTCAAATGCAATCAACACAGCATCATGTGCCATGCCAATTGATGTAGAAGTAATAATAACTACAATTTATTTGTATTTTAGTCGTTTTACCATTCGTGTGGCTACTTTAAAACAATTTTATGAAGAAGCGAATGTTCAATACAAAAAACTTTTAGGATATTCAAAAGTTAGATGGCTTGCTCTAACACCTGCTATAGAGTGTGTGCTACAATTATTTGAGCCTCTCCGTTCATATTTTTTAAGTTTAGACAAATGTCCTAAAATCCTGGAATCATTTTTTAATAATGAAATATCTGAGCTATTAATGTATTTTGTACATAATCAAACATCTATTTTTCACAAAACGATTCAAAAGATTGAAGGTGAACACATTTCAGCTACAGAAGTTAGTCTTATTTTGAATGACTTTATCCTTCAATATAAAACTCGATTTGATGAAAAATTTCTTCCTTTAATTATAAAAAGAAAATTGTCAGACTTAGAGGAATCAAATCCAGGCATAATGGAAAAGTTTATCAAAGAAGTGCAGAATTTTTACCAAATGTTTTCAATATAGCGAAGAATGGTCTGAAACAAACATCACAGGAAATAACAGTTTTCAATGGTGTTTTTTGATTTCATTGCAAGTATACTGGCAGATATTGAATCTTGTGTTGAGTTTTTATCTAAAGAAATGCCAGACATTAAAATAGACAACAATTGTCTCTTTGAAGAAATTAGAAGACTGAATGTATTTTTAAATTCTGAAAAATTAACACAATGGGAAAATAAACATGTTGAAATTGATAAAAGATGGGTGGAAATATTCAGCCATTTCAAAAATGAACATATTCCATGTGAAAATTTATTTATTCTTGTTCAGTTTACTTTATGCTGCCCTGGAACTAATGCAGCAGTTGAAAGGGTTTTTTCAATTGCTAATAATTTTTTGAAAAGTGAGAAATCGAGATTGAATGTTGATCCTCTAGCTGCAGCACTTGCCGTAAAATTCAATATGAAGGATATTTCTTGTTCAGATATTTCCAATATATTGTTAGAAGATGATACATTGACAAAAAATATTCATTCAGTGGAAAAGTACTTATTTAAATAATAATTAATAGGCATGTAAACATAATTACAATATAAAATGTTATTGTTACAAATGTTTTTATTATGCATTTATCATATTATAGTGTATTCTGTATTATTGTTGCAATGAATAAAATGTTTCTTTTATTTACGATATTTTTTCTTCAATTTATTTGTGTCCTCCTTTTCATTGTAAAAAAGTTGGTCACCTTACAAATCTGTGTTTTAAATAGACCATGCTTAAAGTGGGAAAACAGGAAATAGGACATATTTTCACATATAAAGTTCATCCCTCCTTTTCTATATTAACATTATCTTCAAAGTAATTTGCAGTTTGCATAAGGCTCAATTAAACAAAATGTTAACAACATAAGGAAGAAGCACCATTTAATAAAAGAAAATGCAAAATAAGACACATATTTAAGTGGATAACAATGACAATAAAAGATGAAGAATATTTCATTTGGAGAAGTGTTTGCACAATATGGCAGCATGACTCAATAGTCTTTCTTCCTGTTTACCTAATTTCAGTTGAAGAAGACAAAAATAATTACTTTAGATGTATTACTGAATAATATCCCAATAGCCACTTTATTACTATGCTAGTTCCTTCAGTCACCAACCCAATACATTTTCTTTCTCAGTGATATTTTACTGCATAAATGAGAATCATATGAATTTCACTATCAGAAGGTGATGCCCACCTGGATAGCTTTCAACAAATAATGGATTATAAGATTAATAATGACTACATAAACTTTCATATGCTGTTTGCCTCTGAACAGCAATTGCTGGAACACAGAAATAGGCAGGCTGCTATTTGCTGAAAAGCCCTGCTTATGTCTTACAGACATCTAGTTGACCTCTGTAAGAACAGAATGCTAGATCCAATAGTTAATTCAGCAGTTAATTCTGAGAGGTCATTTCTCCACAGCAATTAGTTGCCTCTGTTTCAGGACAAATATATGTCTTCTTTAACTATGCCATCTTCTTCATCCCAACATTTTTCCTTCTTTCCTTCTCCTGATTTCTTGGTTGTTTCTTGATTGAAAGAAGATTATATCAAGAAGGAATTTGCTGGAGGATGGAATAAGGGACCTGCAGTGACTGTGATGACAAGGGAAAATTAGAGAATTTTCTCTAGTTTTCCAACTGGACCTGGAGACCCATATTTATCAGAAAAAATTACATCATGCATAACATCAGAATAATATCAGTATCTTGATGAGAGTCATAAACTTCTTATTCTTTGCGTTAGTCCTGTCATATCACAGGGTCCCTGATTTTACATTTCATTCACTATTTCACCCAGTCTGCAGCACTGACAGGGCATATACCTATGGCTTTCAAGTCTTCATACAGGCAGTCCATCCATCACTTTACAGTCATCCTTGGAGCTGCTGGCCATCTGGGCTAAGTGTAAGTGCTTGCCTTGTGACGGATTGCACATCAGCTCTGACCACATATCCATATTACTGCAGCCTGTTTGTGTCTCTTTATCTTTGGCCAGCATTTCACCTCCTAGAATGCCATTGGGCAAATAACTGTGTGGTAGATCTTAGATTTAAGATGTAGCAGGATCTTCCAGTCACAGAGGGTGCCAGTGACCTGGTGCTACTTGAACCAGACAGTGGCGACTCATGCCTGGCATCCAGAACATGTCACCATGCAAATACAGTACATTCTATGAAATAAACTTATGCAAGTCAATTTTGATATATTTCTCACTAAAGATTCAAGAGTCAAGGAGTATATGCATTATGAGTTTTAAAGGGGAGGTAACTGAACCCATTTTGATATTTGGTATCCAGTTTAAAATTAACTGCAGTCTGTAATGAGAAAAAACCAAAGGGCCTGCAACTGAATTGTATGTTGGCACAAGAAGATAAAATGAAAGTAATAACAGCCACTTCAGAGGACATTAACCCTGGCAAAATTCAGATAGACATAATGTTTTCAGTGTACTAAGTATTTTGCCTCCATAGAAATTTTGATTTATCATTACCAGGAGTAGGTTGTCTCTGGTTCATGGCTTGTTGACAGTATTCTTTGTTTAACTAGCAGAGGAAATAAAAAGGGTTCAGCACAGTAAGTCACAGGATATAAGATACAAAGAAAGAGCTGCCTAGCACAGGAAAAAGTGGCATTTATAGCATTTTGTCCCCTTCTTCTTGTTGTAATATGTTGTGATACATGAGGCTTGGATGGGCTTGCAACAAAGAGACTGTACCATGTGACTTTAACATGCTGTTTGGAAGCAACAGGAAATGGAGGAGGAGCCAAGAGATGGAATCCATTGGCCACATCAGAGGGACAAGCCATGTGCTTCAGGACAAAGGACTTGCCATATGGCCTAGGGACAGGAAATGAGGGGGGCTAAGAGGTGGATGGACATTGTACCAAGGTTTGAATCCATTGGCCACAGGGTGGCCCTGCAGTGTAGCCTTGTCATTGGCTACTGAGAATAACATTGTCATTGGATGTTTGTAACCATGTGATGCATTGTGTAACCGCCCACTGTAACATTCAATAAATAGGGGAGGCAGCCTTTTGTCACCATGTTGCTTCACCCAGAGGTCACAAGGTTGCTTCACCCAGAGAAATGTGATCAGCATGTGTCTCTTAATTCGGCGATCGTGAAGGACCCGCCATTGATTGGGGTGCTATGGGGTGCCCCAGATCAGAATTGAAGGCTTGCCTGCGGAGGGCCAAGCTTCAAGTGGTGAACCCTGACGTGATGTGATGTGGAATCACGCCCTTCTGACATCTCACTACCTACCTCGCCTAATAAGGCCCCATCTTTAAGTAAGTATGAGACAGAAGCTTTGCTTAGCTTAGTCAGGAGACCAAATTATGTTCAGAAACTTAATTAGACTGTTTTCCCTGTCACTCAGAAAGAATTGTATCTTTTATTGGCTTTTTTGAGAAAATTGTATCCCTCCTAACTGGGGGAGGGGCAAATTAGACCTCGCCACATGGCAATAGGCATCTGGCCCCAGCCTCGCCAGATTTAATATCTGGCCCCATTGCTGAGCCTCGCCAGATTTCCTAGCCCATAGGTATCTGGCTCAACTGCGGAGAGCCTCGCCAGATGTCCTAGCCCATGACAAGGCTGTATTGTCACACGCTTGACTTTACACTATGCAAAACAGAGCAAGCTAAATTGGCTAATCCTCAGGCTTTCAAAAAGCAAGCCCTGAGACAAAAAATCTTACGATCTGACTCTAAATTTGCCCCACTGGAGGAACAATCCTCCTGGCGTTTCTTCAGCAAGAAACACCCCCCCCCGTGAGTATGTGGGTGGAATTCTCCAAGGATCAAAGGGGGGAGAGCTTTGATGTTAATTGTTAGAACCTTAATTATGCAACTAACAAAGATTCACAAATGTGCCTTCGCGTAAGGAGTTAAAAAGTATTAATGTTTGTTTGGCATTGTCTCTTTTACATCTTAAAGGGACCACAAAAAATTGCTGATTGGATTAAAATTGGCCTGTGTGGGGAGCCTCTGCTTCTTTCCAAATTCTCCTTACGTGAAAGAATTGTATGCATGGCTATTTCAAAAGGCTATCTTCCTTTTCTTCTCCTGTAGCTATTGGCTTGGAACATAGTCATTGTTATCAGGATTCTTTCTGTTTCTCTTGCCCTGTCTCCTAAAAAATCTTAAAAGTCTGTTTCCCCTTCAGACTCAGAAAAAGCTTTCCTATGCTAATTCAGTCCTCTCTCTCACCTTTTAACTTGCAAAAAACTCCCTCTGACTCAGAGCAGGCTGAGTTAATAACTGCCTCTGCTTATCTGGTTTGATCTTACTTCTGCTAATTCAGTCTTTACTGCCTCTTACCTTTCAACTTGTTAAAAAATCTGTAAGCCTGTTGCTTCTGATTCCTTATATATATAAAAAAAGGGAAAATACTTCCTGAAATATCCATTGATTCAAAATGCCTTGTTTGCTTGTTAACTCTTCCTTCCTTGCAGGGCCATTTTCTCCCCCCCCCTTCTTTTGTCCTTTTCCAGAGGTTTATTTGAAGACTGTTTGTTACCTGAAGACCATAAAGGGGCCAAAACTTTAGGTTTCCAAGGAAAAGGATGGCTGTAAACGGAGACTCAAATTACATTTGAATTGGAATTCCCTTCTCTTTGAATCTGTTCCCGCCTCCTCTCTCTCACCCCCCTTCCTCCTCTTTGAATTCCCTCCTCTCTCACACCCCCCCTCCCTGGTTGTTTCTCAATTTACATATGAATCTGTGTTACCTTCTCTCTCTTATACCTTCCCTCCAGGTTGTTTTGCTTAAATAAACCATAGCTTCTTTTCTTTATTATTTTCTCTGCCAATTTTGCCAATTCTGCCTTTCTGATTCCTCTGCCAATTTTGTGTCTTTCTCATTTCTCCTTGCCTATCTTGAATTTTATATTTCCTAGTCTTAATGAATTTTAATTTTGTCTCTTTCTTATTTCTTTTTGATGATTTAATTTTTGTGACAAATCATTGCTGCTTTGCATTTTTTTGTTTCTCACCATGCTATGTTGCTGTATGCATCCAATTGTTGGATCTGATAACATTTCAGCACAGAACAAACATGTTTTCTCCCTTAATGGTCTGCCTTATGAGTTTGCCTTGCCTCACAAACCTTTTCCTTAATATGTTCAAATCTCTCTTTCTCTCTCTCTGAATCCTTCCTTACTTTGTGTTAGGCATTAATCACACAGTTTCATCAGTTAGTAACAAGATCTTGTAACAACTATCCCTTGCAGCTAGATTATAAAGCTAAATAATGTGACAAAGAATAACAACATGTGCTGATTCTGTTCCCTTGTTTGATTTTGGTGAAAATTTTGAAACTTTGTACAACTTCTCAAAAGACAATGCTCTCACATCTGACAAAGATTAGATCTTATGTGGAAGGAAAAAATGCACATTGGTGAACACCCCAGAATTGGTCTGGTATATTTACATTTCTGACAACACACACAACATTTCTGGCACAATGCATCCACAAAACAATCCTTTATCACAAGAAACTGTATGCTTTGTTTTGCTGATTTTCCTGACTACCTAATGCTGGGTGGCTCAAGGAATGGGTTTTCAATATCATAATGTTTCTAGTATTTTGTGTAACAATCTGTTGCTGTGTACAAATGCATTCCCTCCCCTGTTGAACCTGTGTAAAACCTGTGTAAGCCTCCCTCTTCTAACCATCTCCTGGAAAAGAGCCAAGAACCAACTGTTGCCTCTGATGAATGGACAGAGATGTTTCTATGATGGCAACTTCTGAGGACACAGATGACAAGCTTATGTGCCTAGGATCATGTACAGAACCGGATCATGTACAGAACCGGATCATGTACAGAACTGAACGGTGCATAGGTGGAAATAACCCACAGCTGCTAAAAATAAAATAAAAAAAGTTGATATGTTGTAATATGTTGTGATACATGAGGCTTGGATGGGCTTGCAACAAAGAGACTGTACCATGTGACTTTAACATGCTGTTTGGAAGCAACAGGAAATGGAGGAGGAGCCAAGAGATGGAATCCATTGGCCACATCAGAGGGACAAGCCATGTGCTTCAGGACAAAGGACTTGCCATATGGCCTAGGGACAGGAAATGAGGGGGGCTAAGAGGTGGATGGACATTGTACCAAGGTTTGAATCCATTGGCCACAGGGTGGCCCTGCAGTGTAGCCTTGTCATTGGCTACTGAGAATAACATTGTCATTGGATGTTTGTAACCATGTGATGCATTGTGTAACCGCCCACTGTAACATTCAATAAATAGGGGAGGCAGCCTTTTGTCACCATGTTGCTTCACCCAGAGGTCACAAGGTTGCTTCACCCAGAGAAATGTGATCAGCATGTGTCTCTTAATTCGGCGATCATGAAGGACCCGCCATTGATTGGGGTGCTATGGGGTGCCCCAGATCAGAATTGAAGGCTTGCCTGCGGAGGGCCAAGCTTCACTTCTAAAAACAATACATACTTGGAACAGTTACAGATTTTAGGAGCAGTAACTCATGCCTTATCATCTCTAAATTGTGTACTGGAATATATTTTACATGAGGCTGCCTTTGAAGACCATTTAGAAATTACAATTTGTGCAAAGTGTGATGATTTGCCTGTTAGTAGATGGGAATTTTACAACCCCATAACACTTAATTCTCTGGCTCAGGCATGTAGAATATTTTTGAGTTTGCTTTGAATTATTAGCTTTAGACAATAAAGGTCTTCATGGTTTGGCTCTCTGGCATACTCAAGACTATCTCCATCAAATATAACTGGATCATCATGTACTCAACTTATGAAGAGATGCTTTAGGTTCTCCATGTCTGAGACACTGAGAGGATACATACAGGAAATGTTCCTACTGGTATGTTGCAGTTCCTTTATTATGGAATAGTCTCTGCCACAAAAGGTTCAGTTACCACTCATATCACATCTTTCAGGAAAAACTTCTTTAGCCTACTAAAGTCATCAATGAGACTGGACATAGGTAAGTATTTTTACTGCTATATTACTGAATTAGTTTGCATTGGTGTGCTTTGATTGCTTTCTGTGAACAGCTGGCAGTATGTACAACAGTATTATGGTAAATAACAACAACAGCATCAGCATGATACCATGTCCCAATCATACAGAATTTAAAAGGCTTGCATGAGGCTACAAAAAAAGACTTGACAACTAAGGAAATTAATAACCATGTTGGTCTTGCCCACCCTATCCCTGTTGTAATAGGCAGAAAGCTTAATGAGATGATGAATCTAATTCATTAGTTGTTCCTATCAATAACAGAGATCACATCACACAGCTCTATACCCAGCTATCATTCCTCTTATATGGAAGTGAAGGTGTTTTTGTTTGTAATGCCCCAAAGATCAGTCAAAAAGCTGTTGAATCTATAACTGCTTTGATAGGTTATGAAGTGCTCCATAATCATTTGATCTGATTTTCTGCTTCGAAGCAGCTTCCCACTTTGATTCACAAATTTGCTTTGATGGAGAGCTTCGATCTAAGCTTAATTGAATCCAATCACTCCTTTGAGGTTTCTCACATCCCTAGAAGGATATACCTTCTGCATAAAATATGAATAAAAGATCAACTATTGCACTGCTGAAAAAACTGCATTCATGTCTATGAATGTTAATTTAAGGCATATACTGATGAATCGTCTATTCATTTTAATATATTTTTGATTATTTCTAATAATTATTTTTAAATTCACAGTTTCTGTTGAATTTTTAATTATCAGTTAAATATTCACAAATAACTAGCAAATAAAATTATTAAAAACAATTTTTAGAAGGCTGAAATGCCACTGACTAGATAAATATCTGGGCAGAAATGAATCAAGTCCTACTAAAACCCAATTTTCAATCTGATTAAAATAAGTTTCAGTGCTCCTCTGAAGATTGGTAAATTATCTTCTGAGACTAAAATCAATGACACTAAATATATTGAAAAGTTGGTTATCTAAGAATTTAATGATCAACACAGGTAAATACTAAGTACACTTACTGTTTAATTGCCCAAGAAATAGAAAGCAATAAAACAATACAATTTAGGAAAAGCACCAGGTCCAGATGGGTATGTTGCTCAACAATGCAAAGAATATAATGAATGATACTAAAAGAAATGCAATAAAGGAAGAGACATATAGATTTGATTTACAAGAAAGGGAACAATGAAGGGAAAATAAAACCAAGTGGGCCAATTTCAGTACATCCTACTGAAGGGGGAAAAAAAACCCACAGAAAAAGAGACAGACATTTAAACAGGGAAGATAGTGATGAATTTTTTAAGAACAAACTTTTGTAAACTGTTGTAAACTGACACTTCACAACAGGGAAAATAAATTTTTAGAATGTTTTAATTTTTTAACAAACAAAAAAAATCATGGGCATAGAGACTGACATTATAGTGACTTGCAAAATATGTCATATGTTTGAGCATACTGTATGCCCACAAAAGACCCAAACTATATATGTATGAAATGTAAATCATATGAATTGCTAGAAGAAAAAGTAAAGGGTCTAGAAACAACTCTAGTCATCTGAAACTCAATGAACAAAGTGAGAATCTTCAACCTAAACAAGAAGACTACACCAAAATTAAACACAATATGAAGCCAACAGCTTCTAAAAAAAAATGACCCCATATATGAATAAAAGGAAGGAAATCAACACACCCAAATTGCACCCAATAGGGAACAAACAGCTTCTGAAAAAAATGACGTGTTTGTATGTAGGTCTTTGGTTCTTTGGGTTTTCTCCCATGTAGAATTTGAAGTGTCTTGGCGATGTTTCGACGAAGTCCCATTTGTCATCTTCAGGCTGGTGCTTTCGGCTTCATGCTTCTAGGAGCAATGTGTGATTGTAGCTGTTTCTTCCTTTTAACTGCCAGTGGGGGTTTGAACTGATTGGCTGGGAGCTCGGCTGTGTTCTGATTGGGTGGAGATGTGTTCTGATTGGTTAGGGGCTTGGCTGTGCTCTGATTGAATGGGGGGTTGGCTGTGCTCTGATTGGCTGGGGGAGTGTTCTGCTTGGGTGGGGGCTTTGTTGTGCTCAGGTTAGTCTGAGTTGCAGGGGGATTAGAGATTATGAGCTGCATAGCTGTTTGGCTTCGCGTTCGTGGTCGTGCCTCATCTTCATGGTGAGTGTCAGTTTGCTTCATGTATGGATTGGAGGGGTTTAAGGTGGTTAATGATGCAGCTGTGGTCTGGCTTCTGGTTTGTGGTTGTGCCTCATCATCGTTGTGGGTTTGGGTTTGCTTTTTGCGTGGATGTGTGGTGGTGACATCCTGTGTGGTTTTCGTGAGTGTAGGTCTGGTGTCATTCTTTGTGTTAGGGACTCGTTTGTCAATAAGGTCGGGTTTCCAAATGGCTGGTAGGCGGGAGGTATCATCTCGTTTGTTCATGCTGTGTGGGCGTTTTTCTATCTCAATGGCTTCTCTGGTTATTCTGTTATTAAAGTGTTCAGTTTTGGCAATAGTTCTGGTCTTTTTGAAATCAATTTCATGTCCTGTGGCTTTAAGGTGTTGGACCAGGGAAGAAGTTGGTTCCTCTTTTTTGACTGAGTTTTTGTGTTCTTCAATGTGTGCACTTATTCTTCTGTTGGTTTGTCTGATGTATGTGGTGGGGCAAGCAGTACATGGGATTTCATATACTCCTTGATTTTCTAATTCAATTTTGTCTTTAGGGTTTCTTAGTATGGTGGATATTTTTCTGTTTTTGCAGAATGCTGTCTTGATGTTATGTTTGTGGAGGATCTTGCTTATCCTGTCTGTGGTGCCTTTTATGTATGGGAGGAGGGCTTTGCCGTTTTCTTGTTCTCTGTCTTGGATTTTAGTGGGAGTTTCTTTTTGGATTAAGTTGGAAATCTTATTTCTTTGGAATCCGTTGGATGTTAGTACATTAGTGAGAATGTGTAGTTTGGTTTTTAGGTGTTGTTCGTCAGCTAGGCATTTGGTTCTGGAGATGAGTGTCTTGGCTACGGAGTTGATCTGTGCTGGGTGGTGGTGTGAGAGTGTGTGCAGATAGCAGTTTGTGTGTGTTTTCTTCTGGTAGATGGTGTGTCCTAGGGAGCCAATGGAAGATCAATGGAAACATGTCACTTTTAGAAGAAAATAGCAACCAAGAGCAAAGCCCCTACTATCTACCCTAGCCCATCAGAAGGGGTTTAAACTAAAATTCAGTGGGAGGGGGCAAATTTTCAAGACCTTTAGAACTTAATTCCAAGCAAAAAACACAAGATAACCAATCACATAAGGAGGTAGGGAGGGAAGAGGAGAAGGAGGAGGAGGAGAAGGAAGAAGAAGAAGAAGAAGAAGAAGAAGAAGAAGAAGAAGAAGAAGAAGAAGAAGAAGAAGAAGAAGAAGAAGAAGAAGAAGAAGAAGAAGAAGAAGAAGAAGAAGAAGAAGAAGAAGAAGAAGAAGAAGAAGAAGAAGAAGAAGAAGAAGAAGAAGTAGTAGTAGTAGTAGTAGAGAGTGGCGGAAAGGATGGAAAACCCAGATACAAACTAGGAGATATAAGAAACAAACCCAAGACCCATAAAGGACTCAATGTCTATACATGAATGCTCAAAGTTTAGGGAACAAACAAGGTGAACTTGAAGCACTAGTACATGAAAGTAAATATGATATAGTTGCCATTACTGAAACATGGTGGGATGAAACTTATGACTGGAATCTACTGATGGAGGGGTACAAACTATTCAAAAGAAACAGACCTAACAAAAAGGAGGTGGAGTTGCATGATATATAAAAGATCATTACATGTCTACAGAAATCCACAAAACCAAGGATGAATACCTCCTGGAATCCATATGGGTCAATATAAAAGGAAAAAGAATAATATTGATATAGGCGTATACTATAGGCGACCCAACCAAGCAGAAGAAATAGATGAACTTTTTGCTAAACAATTAACAGATGTACCGTGTTTCCCCAAAAAAAGAGCCAGGCTTATTTTTTTTTTTTTTTGCCACCAAAAGAAACTCCAGGTCTTATTTTCAGGGGAAAGTGTCTTTTCCACTCACCTTGTGGCGGTGACACCAACAGCCTCACCTAGCCAGCCCACTTCTTCTGCAGCTAAAGGAGCAGCTTCATTCTGCAGCTGAAAATGGAGCTCAGGCCTGCATTTCACCATTGAATCCCTAGCTTGGTTCTCAGCTGCACAGGCCTTCTGAAAAGGCCTCTGACTGCAAAATGCAGGCCTGAGTTCCATTCACAGCTGCAGAATGAAGCTGCTCCTTCAGCTGCAGAAGAAGTGGGCTGGCGAGGCAAGTGTCAATTCATGGGAGGCCTGGCTGCAATAGTAAACTCCATCCTCCCACCCACCCTAGCTTTATTTTTAGGCGTGCACCTCGCCCCTAAACTAGGGCTTATTTTGGGGTAGGGCTTATTTTTGGGTGGGGGTCTTACTTTCAGGGAAACATGGTATGTAGGAAATATACCACAGTAGTAATGGGAGACTTTACCTACTCTGATATCAACTGGGAGACAAACTCTGCAGCAAGTGGGAGATCAAACAGATTCCTAACCAACCAAGCTGACAACTTTGTCATTCAAAAGGTAGAGGAGGGAATTATAGAAAAAGCTATACTGGACCTAATGCTTATTAATAGAGAAGAAGTGATAGAGGGAGTTGAAGTTGCTGGAACTTTGGGCAAGAATGAGCACATCATATTGGAATTCAATATAATGTAAACAAAAGCAATAGAACATAATGCAGCCAGTGTCTTAAACTTCAAAAGAGCTGATTTTACAAAGAGAGAGTCTAAGAAAAATTCCATGGATGAAAATCCTAAAGGGAAAGACAACATAAGAAGCATGGGAAACTCTGAAAAATATGATCATAAAAGTCCAGTCCAGCGCAATACCATTGAAAAAGAAAAACAAGAAATCCAAGAAGAAATCAGCATGGTTCCATGTTTCCCCGAAAATAAGAGCCAACCGGTAAATAAGTCCTAACATGATTTTTCAGGCTGCTCATAATATAAGCCCTATCCCCAAAATAAGTCTGTTAAGATTGTCAGCCAGATGGATGCATTTATATTAGTATTGCCTGGGGGGGACATGGAGGGCATGGCCAGCTTGATGATGCTCATGTTGGGGAACAGCTGTGGGGACTTGGGTGGGGCTGGGGGGATCCAGGGATCTCCGATAGAGGGGGTGGGACCAGAGTGGGCTGCCCAGGGCCCTGTGTGACCAGACCAGCCCTTGAGCTTCTCAGGTACTGGAAACCCATGGCCAGCCCCTCTTCCCCGAGGGGATGCCTTCAGAAGCCAGCCCAGGATTTGCGAGTTCTTGCTGAGACCTGTGCAACCAGAAGCTCCCTGTAAGAAACAATTGGAAGAAGATTTCTTCACCCTTTTTTTCTCCCCAAGCAATTACCACTTGGCTCATTTGGCAACTGCAGAAGAAGCTGAAAGGGAAGAAAGTACCTCCTCAGCTGTCTGTTCTTCCCTGGATAAATTTCAGAAGCCATCGCCACCATTGCTGCTTCCTTCTGCCTCTCAGGGACAAGTTGCGAGAATGAGGCAGAGGAGAGGGCACCAGGTAAGGCAGCCATGGGGTTGACTTCAGAGTCCAGCATCAGTGAGGGTTCTAAGGGGCGGGCTTGGCTAGCCATCCCCTTGCTCCGTGGGCATCCCAGGGTAGATGCTTGGGTGGCAGTGTCAGTGCCCACAGAACACACCCTTCAGACAAGGAGGAGAGTGGCACAGACAGGTGGGGCAGCCAAAGGACCAGGCAGTGCATGCCTCCCCTGTCATGTGTGGCTTCGGTGGGTGTCTAGCAGGTGGAGGGAGGTGGTGATGTGGGACATTTGATGGGCTGCTACCACTGCCACAGGATGAGGCAAGGCAGGTGGCAGGGTGAGGGTCACCTGCAGGGCATGTGGGGCAGTTTCAACCTCCCATTTCCTCCTGAGTGTCTGCCCTGGGAAGCCCTGTAAGCTGTTGCAGTCATGAGCAAGCAGATGGTGGGACAGAGTGGGTGAGCGGGGATGTGGACTCCTGCTGGATGGGGCTGCTATTGCTGTTGCTGCCATAGTGGTGAGGTGAGGCAGGTGGTGGGGCATGGGTAGCCTGGTTGCAGGGGGCTCAAGGTGCGCAAGTGTGGGGTGCGTGGGCAAGTACAAAAAATGGAAAGAGGGACACATAACTAAGGTAGAGTATCAGCAGACAGCCCAAATCTTGAAAGATGAAGTCAGGAAAGCAAAGGCTCAGAATAAAGAAAGACTTGCAACAAAAGTCAAAGATAATAATAAAAAATATGCTGTGGATATAGTATACTTAGACTTCAGCAAGGCATTTAACAAAGTAGACCACAATCTACTTCTTGGTAAGCTAGAAAAATATGGGATAGACAACCTCACCATTAGATGGATTTGTAACTGGCTAACAAACCATATTTAATGAGTCATCCTTTAATGATACTACATTTACATGAAGGGAAGTAAGCAGTGGAGTACCAAAGGTTCCATCTTAGGCCCAGTACTCTTCAATATTTT
The DNA here is from genome assembly GCA_034064705.1 of Bothrops alternatus. Lineage (NCBI taxonomy): Eukaryota > Metazoa > Chordata > Lepidosauria > Squamata > Viperidae > Bothrops > Bothrops alternatus. The sequence continues at coordinate 7,424,372 of JARGCV010000124.1, read as the reverse complement.
CATAAATGACTTAGATGAGGGAATAGAAAGGGAACTCATCAAATTTTGCAGATGACAGTGAGAAAGCTTATGAGACACTAAGATTAGGAGAAATCTGGCTCAAAAACAGCAACTGTGAGAGGGACCTTGGAGTCCTGCCCACTGCTAGCTCATATCACTTAAATATGAGCCAGCAGTGTGCAGCAGTAGCTAAAAAGCTAATCGAATTCTTGGTTGTATAAACAGAGGCATAGAATCAAAATCACGTGAAGTATTAGTACCGCTTTATAAAGGAATACTACATCCAGTTTTGGTTACCATATTACAAAAAAGATGTTGAGACTTTGGAAAAAGTGCAAAGAAGAGCAACTAAGATGATTAAAGCCCTGGAGACAAAAACATATGAAGAAGGTTGCAGGACATAGGTTTGGCTAACTTAGAGAAGGACTAGGGGGGACATGATAGCAGTATTCCAGCATTTGCTGCAAAGAGGAGGGCATCAACTTATTTTCCAAAGTACCAGAGGGCAGGACAAGACACAATTGATGGAAACTAATCAAGGAGAGAGGCAACCTTGAATTAGGGAGAAACAATTAGTGAGGACAATTAACTGGTGGAACAGCTTGCCTTCAGAAGTTGTGGGTACTTCATCACTTGAGGTTTTTTTTATATATATAAAAATTCTTTTATTAAAACAATCAACATTGAACATAAAAGCATATTATGCAGCAATCATCATGGCACCTGATATACAATACTAAGTATTAGTCTTTGAAAACGTCTGAATTAGTAAGCCTTTTTTCACTCCTCGCGTCTAGCCTCAACTATACTCCTGTTACACTTTGTTTGACTGGTGTTTCTCTTATCTGGTTCAATATTAATGTGATCAACACTAAGCAATCATCCTAGAACATAGCATACAACATTAGGTATTAATCTTTGTAAACATCTGTTTTAGTAAACGTTCTTCCCTCCTTCCTTCCATCTTCAAGTATACTCCGAATACATTTTGTTTGATTGGTGTTACTCTTACATATGGTCTATCTACTGTATCTAGTCTATCGCCTATTGTTCGTTTGCGCTTCTGAATTGACTTCATCCCATTACTAGTGCAATCTTTTATAGTCCCCAACCAGGGATCTTTTAAGAAGAGACTGAACAGTCACTTGTCTGAAATGGTATAGGGTCTCCTGCTTGAGCAGGGACTTGGACTAGAAGACCTTGAAGGACCCTTCCAGCTCTATTCTGATTCAATACTGAATGAAGACTGCAAGATTTTTACAAGCTGATATATATAGTGACTAAACTGGTTTTATCCTAAAGAAAAGTATTAGGGGCAACAGTAAGTTTATAATTAATATAATAGTATATAAAAATGGGATTCAGCCAGTTTGCACAGGTTTGGCAGAACCAATACCTAACTTTTTGTTGAGTTGGGCGAACCGTTTGCACTATTTTTTAGATGCAGAGAAAGAAAATTTTCCATAACAATTACTGCTGGCTGTATTGAACAAAATGAACTCCAGAGAAGACTTTCAAACTTGGTTTAAAAGGATATCCCAATAGCAAAAAGCAAACCTTTTAGAGACCGAGTGCCCAAACTGCAACCCAAAACCACTTATGCATCGTCAAGTGCCGGGTGGGTATGGCCCATTGGGTGGGCATGGCTGCAGTGGTAATGGCAGACTGGGTGAGACTAAAAAGTTCAATCAATCAATTCCAACTTTGCAAGATCTTTTTTTTTTCCTGCGAGAAGTTGAAATTAATTGAACCTTTTTTTTTTTTTGCACATGGCAGCGGAGGCCTAAAGCGAAAAGGTTTTATAAAACCCAGCTGAAGACCTAGGACTGAGGCGATGGCACACGTGCCCACAGAGAGGGTTCTGCGTGCCACCTGTGCCACCACTGTTACAGCTAATGAAGCTCTTTCTGCAGATTTCCAAATCTGTAAAGGTACAAGGCAAAGATGTCCATCTGCTCCCTTACTATTCATCATTGCATTAGAACTATAATGATTCACCTTGCAGTTAAATACTGGTAAAAAAAAAATCAAGACAATAAACAAATAACAGATCTCAAAATTCATGAAGAGAAAAACCTTAAATGTTATGGAATGTAATGTAGTATTAACCATGATAGAACCACAAAAGACAATAAAACAGTTAATGAAAACAATTCATAGTTTTGGAAAGTTCTCTGGATAGAAAATCAATGTTCAAAAAGCAAAAATAATCACAAGATATTCAACGCAAAGAGAAATCAATATTCTGCAGGAGAATCTGGCTGTCAGTTAGCTCACTCAGTGAAGTGCATTGGTTTCCATCTGACAGGCAACAATCAAGTACATCATAATAACTATGTTAAATTATGGCAAGAAATCAAAAAAGACCTTGAAAGGCAAAGGAATGTAAAGTTATCTTGAAGAGAATCAATTGCAATTATAAAGCTAAATATATTACCCATGATAAAACATCAATTCCAAATGACACAAATCAGAATTTCAGAGAGAACTTTAGAAGAGTGATACTAGAATATATCATGGTTGTTGTAGTTACAAATTACTGAAATAATACAATCAAGAATAAAGGAGGGACATTAAGAAAAAAGAATTTAAAATGCTTGTACAAAAACCAATGCCATTTAGTTTAGATTGCATATATATACTCTTACTCAGATATGACACAGAGACAGGACAAACAAACAAAGAAACAAGCAAAAACCCTGTATGCTAAAATAGAATTGTTTAGAAAAATAGTCATAGCACAACAATGGGAAGAATGGGGACGATAAAATAATTGACAGAACTGAAAAAACTTCTTGGATGAGAAGTGAAACATCTTAAACGAAAAACAAAGTCCAGTTGCCTTTTGAAAAAGCACCTTTGGATATTTGGCTCAAAATTGAGAGAAAAATATAATTCTGATAATATCTGACTGGGAACTTAAACTTGGAGAATACGCAGCTATGGCAAAATTAGTAGTACACATTCACAGCAAAAGTTTAACCAGGTTTAAGCAAGAATGATTTCCATGTGTATAATACATCATGTGGCATGGCAAATATAAACATTTACAGAGGACCCTAATGCTTATAAATATTCTAATTCAGCAGAAGTTAGAAATGAACTACTTTTTCCCCTTTTTTCTTTCTTTATTCTTTGGCGTTTTAAATGTTGTCAAATTTGCTTTAAATTCTTTTTCCCTTTTTCAACCTGCACAAATTACATTAAATAACATTACAATGGAAATCTTATTATTTAGTAATCACCTTAAGGCAAAAATCTTTATTATATGACAAATACTTTGATGCTATCTGAAGCAGTTTATTATACTCTATTAAGTATGAAATAGTTTTACATTCATTAACATTGACATTTTAAATTATAATTGATATTGATACAATATTTATTGCTTTATCTTCAATGGTCTAAGCTATCCAACCATTAGAGTGTTAATCTTTAATCAATAGTGTATAAATACCATTGTATCAAATATATAGTAAAATTAGTAGAATACTAGTAAATAAACTGTTAAAAAGTCAGATGGCATATTTAATTTTAAAAAATAATCTAATCTAATTCTTTTGGTACCCAAGAGACCAAGCAGATGGAAAAGAAAGAACTGTGTTGTGAATATACTTTATTCAAAATCAGGTTCCTCTGCCTTTCATGAGCAAGTCTGTCAGGGAAATGTATTGATAAAAATAACATCTTCACAATGCCTCTGAGGATGTAAACTTTAAGAGCTATCTGTCCTCTGTAATGGAAATCTGAGGAGCATCCAACATAAAAAATATTAACACTCTTGTATTAACAGAATGGTTACAGTACAGTTTTGCCTTATTGCTTCCGATATTTCCTTCTGTACTTTAAAAGACATACAACCTCTGCAGATTGTTTTTTTCCTAGATATTTGTATAGATATTAGGATTAAAATCTTTGGCCCTTAAAAATCTTAACACAGATCTTAGTTTCACTAGATTATTTGGACCATTTGGTCATTCACTGGAAAACTTATTCTCCAAAGCACCAGAGGGCAAGACAAGAAACTATGGATGGAAACTAATCAAGGAAAGAAGCAACCTAGAATTAGGAAGAAACTTCCTAACAGTGAGGACAATTAACTAATGGAACAGCTTGCCTTTAGAGCTTGTGGGTGTTTTATCACTGGAGGTTTTTAAGAAGAAACTGGACAACCTCTTCTCTGAAATTGTATAGGGCAAGGGGTGTCAAACTGCTGGCCCGCAGGCCAGATGCGTCATGGCCAAACTACGCCCATTCCATTGCCAGCAATGGAAAAAAGTTGTGATAACCTGCGACATCTCATGCGACGTTGTGAGTTTGACACCCCTGGTATAGGGTCTCCTGCTTGAGCAGGGGGTTGGACTAGAAGACCTCCTTCATTGTTTTTTTAATTGACTAGAGGTCAATCAGTGGTTCTCAACCTGTGGGTCGCAACCCTTTTGGAGGTCGCACGAGCCTTTCCGATGGTCTTAGGCAGGGCTTGTCAACCGCCTTCTCTCCCTCCCCCCCCTCCGCTCCACCTCACTTGTTTGTGGAAAATAGGCTGCTTGGTGGCAGTCTGCACGAAGTCTACCAAATGTGCCCTGCAGGGGGCGCATGAAGAGCGCAGGCGCAGAGCAAGGCCCCGCCCTCCCCAGGGACTCATTGTGCAGCAGCCGGATTGACTTCTTCTCGTGCATGCAGGTCAGCAAAGGGGAGGCTGAGAGAGGGAGGGAAGGAAGAAGGGACTCCTCCTCCTTTCCTAAGCTTCAAAGCACGATCGGCTTCCCAAGGGCGCCACAATCCTCACAAAAGCGGGGGGGGGATAAGCAAAGCTCGCGACGGGCTGGAAGGAGCCCCTATCAGCATTGGTGAGGAGAAATTCCCCACAAACCCAGGGAGGGGTGGAGAAAAGGAGCCCCCTTTGGGAGGAAACCGTCACCTTCTTCTCCTTGCCTTTGCACTCTTCTCTTCCTCGGCAGCCGGGCTGGCAAGCCTCTCCTAGCTGGAACTTTTTTTCCTTCCCTCCCTCTTGGTCTCTTCCTCTTTCCCTCCCTCTCCCATTGTCCCTTCCTTCCTTCCTTCTTTTCCTTCGCCTCCCTCTTTGTCCCTCCTTCCCTCCCTCTCCCCCTTGTCCCTTCCTTCCTTCCTTCTGCCTCCCTCTTTGTTCCTCCTTTCCTCCCTCTTTCCCCTTGTCCCTTCCATCCTTCCTTCCTTCCCTCTTGTCCTCTGATCCATGCTTCTGCAGCTGTAGCTGGTCTCCTTGTCTCCTGCCCAGCAAACTTGCTCGAGCTTTGCTAATTTAGCAGAAGTGTGAATCAGCTGTAGCCTGGCGCTTGCTAACTTAGCAAGCAGCAAGTCTTTCAGCGAAGCTAAGTGAGCTGGGCAGAGCTTTCTTCTATCTCTGCACAGGCAGGTTTGCCAGCAGCAAAGCCCCCAGCCACGCTGCCAGCCTATGCCCCTCCCCTTGTCCCTTCCTGGGCACGGAGGGGGGGAAGGAAGGAAGGGACAAAGAGGGAGGGAAGAAAGTAAGGAACAATGAGAGAGGGAAGGAAGGAAGGAAGGAACAATGGAAGGGAGGGAAGGAAGGAAGGGACAAAGAGGAAAGGAAGGAAGGAAAGAATGAAGGAAGGAAAGAATGAAGGAAGGAAGGGACAAGGGGAGAGGGAGGGAAGGAGGAAGAGACTAAGCAGGAGGCGAAGGAAAGGAAGGAAGGAAGGGACAATTGGAGAGAGGGAGGGAAGGAGGAAGGGACTAAGGGAGAGGAAGGAAGGAAGGAAGGAAGGAAGGAAGGAAGGAAGGAAGGAAGGAAGGAAGGAAGGAAGAAAGGAAGGAAGGGACAAGGGGAGAGAGGAAGGGAAGGAGGAAGAGACTAAGGGAGGGAAAGGAAAGGAAGGAAAGAAGGAAGGAAGGAAGGAAGGAAGGAAGGAAGGAAGGAAGGGACAAGGGGAGAGGGAGGGAAGGAGGAAGAGACTAAGCAGGAGGCGAAGGAAAGGAAAGGAAGGCAGGAAGGTACAATTGGAGAGAGGGAGGGAAGGAGGAAGGGACTAAGGGAGAGGAAGGAAAGGAAGGAAAGAAGGAAGGAAGGAACGAAGGAAGGAAGGAAGGAAGGAAGGAAGGAAGGGACAAGGGGAGAGAGGAAGGGAAGGAGGAAGAGACTAAGGGAGGGAAAGGAAAGGAAGGAAAGAAGGAAGGAAGGAAGGGACAAGGGGAGAGGGAGGGAAGGAGGAAGAGACTAAGCAGGAGGCGAAGGAAAGGAAGGAAGGAAGGAAGGAAGGAAGGAAGGGACAAGGGGAGAGAGGAAGGGAAGGAGGAAGAGACTAAGGGAGGGAAAGGAAAGGAAGGAAAGAAGGAAGGAAGGAAGGAAGGAAGGACGGAAGGTACAATGGGAGAGGGTGGGAAGAAGGAAGAGATTAAGAAGGAGGTGAAGGAAAGGAAGGAAAGAACGAAGAAGGGACAAGGGGAGGGAAGGAAGGCAGGCACCCACCCCAGTCCCATCCCAGAGACCCACAGATTCCCCCCCACAGGCACTCTGCAACCTGAGGGATCAGCTGACCATGCCCCCTGGCCATTGATCACGTGACCCTGGGATACTGTGAATGTCCTAAGTATGAATCAGTTGTCAAGCGTCTGAATATAAATCACATGACCCTGGGGATGCTGCAACAATCATAAGTGTGAAAAAAGATCATAATTCGCTTTTTCAGTGCTGTTGTAACTTCAAACAGTCACTAAGCGAATTGTTGTAAGTCGAGGACTACCTATACTTTCCCATTTTTTCCTTTTTTGGGGGGGTCATGTTTTTGATATCCCCCGGCCAGCTGGATGGGGGGTTGGGGGTCACCACAACATGAGGAACTGAATTAAAGGGTCGCGGCATTAGGAAGGTTGAGAACCACTGCCTTAGATGCATGATATTTGCTTTTAGAAATTGATGTTTTCAAGCACGCATTTTATTATTTATGGATTAAAGCTTTAAAAACTCTTCAGGCATATAGTTTCCAGTAATTACAAACATCTGCATCTGGATTTCTCTTTTTCTCTCTATAACTAATGGACTTTTTTAAATAAAAAAACTAACATTTTGAATATCATTTTTACAATAGCATGTGTATTACTGTTTTTTTAAAAAAGTAGTATTTTAGGTTGGCTGATATTACAAGTTTTATTTATTTATTTTTTATCTGTGGCACAAAGCTACATGGTTATGAAACTTGTGATCAGTAAATAAGTAGCTGCAGTGAAGTTATTGCAAGGTGGGAAAAGTCAAAGTTGTTAAGGTAAACAGATGAATTGTAAAGTGCAGAAAATAAGTTTCTTGGAGATGATAGGTAAATTGAGGAAGAAATTGTGGGAAGAGATAGAAAGTTCTTCCTTGTCTGCTTGATATCTAGATTATAGCTTTAACAGTCTCAGACCTTGAAAGTTACACAGTGAGAGGAGGAAAAGAAATGTGTTTGTGATGAGAATTAACTCCGAACCATAAAAAAGCCTCAAGGTGGGTTGGGTTCAGAAAGAAAAGAGAAAGATGAAAATGCATTTGGAATCAGCATGGTGACAGAAAAAAAAAGTCATTAAAAAAACAAGAGGGGGGTGATATCCTTCTGTTTGTATTCCACCTTAGGGATTAAAACATTTTATTATTGCATCAGCTTTGTAGTCTTGAGTCCATTGGATAAATAATTTATAGAACTTGCAAATTTTAGCATTATTGGAATAGGAATTTGGGGATCCTCGTTCATGGCAATATTTTTTTAAAGACAAGATAAAGGCAACCTTTCTTGTTTTAACTTTTAAAACCAGGTTTTTTCAAACTTTCTGAGCCAAAGAACATCTTAGTTTTTCGTTTCGTTTTGTTTTTTTAAAAAAACCTTGGAATCCAAAAGGCAAAATTGTGATGTAGTGTTTCTCAATCTTGGCAACTTGTTGAAGCCAGTATGTTGAGTCCACACATCTTCAAATTGCCAAGGTTGAGAAACACAGCTCTAGTGATAGAAAATTGGATGCATTTGAGGGAAAGGCTCTAAATTTTTACAATAGGGTTCCACAAACTCCGTTTAAAAAACCCTATTCTAAAACACAGATCTAGCAAATGAAAAAAACAACAGAATTCCAATTAAATATGTCTTTATTATTATAAGCATCACAACAACTATAAGCCATTCCTTCTGGATATAAATATATAAATTGAGATTGTTTTCTATGTGTTAGTTGTGTGGAATGCTCCATGTGTGTTTCTTTTTCCCCCATTCAATTGTGTCCACTTTTTGGACACTATCTGGACAAGTCCCTGCCATTTTCTTGGCCAAGTTTTTTAGAAGTGATTTGCCATTGTTTTCTTCCTAGGACAAAAGAAAATGATTGATCCAGGTGGGACTACAATTCATGGCCTTCCAGTTTTTAGCCTGATGTCTTCACCATTACACCAAAAATGGTTGTGCATGTTAGGACCCTATGCATATTAGAAACCTATCTCCACAGCTGAAGTGAATGGGGCTGTAACCTCTGCAGGTGTATAAATGTACCTGGATCTCACTGGGGTAGAACACTGATTACGTTATTGTTAAAAATCAAGGTCTTCCTTGATATATGCTTGACTCCTACACAACCATGCAGACAACATATAGAAGTGTTTCGCCACTGCTTACTTATAGGACTTTCCCCCCAATTTCATAATGTAGCCTACAGCACTAGGATTTCCTAGTACTTAAAATCGAAGTGCTAATTCTTTTCAAGATAAGACACATTTGGCCATCTCTTTTGACTGTTGTGAATTTTTATCTTTCAGGCATCACACAGTCTATTTATTTTAGTTGATTTCCAAGCTTGTCCAAACTAGATCGCAACAGAGTTGTAACAAAGTTGTAACATTTTCTTCTCATTTTATGAGATAATGATATATTTTAAATTATCAAAAAGGCTTTTTACTGCAAAAAAGCAGTTTTTATGTCGAAGAGAAATGAAATACTTCTTGGTTTATATGCTAATATTTAAAGTTAAATGTTGAACTTTTTTAAAAAAAATTAGAAATTCATTTTTGAAAGCAAAGATTCTTGTGCATTTGAAAATCTACCTCTCTTAAATACTTGCCTGTTCTGAGCTCTTGCTAGATTAATTGCTGAGCTGTGGCTTTAGAGAAAAAGGAAACTGAAGCCATTTAAGTTTGGAAATACTGAAGGTTATATTTTTGCTTTCTTTATAAACAGTAATATCAGCTTTGTTAGTAGACTATATATGATTACTCACACATTTTGCGGTAGCCAGCAATATATTTGATTTATTTCTATGTGTACATAAACAACAGCTTCTCAGGGTGGCATTAAAGAGGAACTCCTTGAGTAAAGGTCTTTTGTTAAGGAAGGGATTAAGAAAGTTTATTCAGTGGGCATAAATCAGAGTGTATTTTCCCACTTTTCCCCACACAGCCTGACATTTTGAACTTGGTGCAGCATTTCAACAGATTCAGTTCCACAAGGCACAGAATACTTTCTTATCAGGAGAGCTGAACTTTTGGCTTTGAAAAAATAAAAGTCACAAGGCTGCTAGTTATGGGACAATGGAAATATAAAATCTTTTGGAATAGGATCTTCTTTATTTTCAAGCATTGCTTCCTCTAGTTACATTTAAATGGTGGCCTTTGATACTTTCCAAGTTAAAGTTAAGAAATTCAAAGGATAAGAAATGTCAAAGCTCTTCCATCAGTTCTTATACTTTGTTACAGATGTTGGTTTATGGTATGAACAAATGTTCAAAGAAATCCACAGGTTCACTTGATTTGTGCATGAATTTCATATAATAGCAGAAGAGAATAAGTTATGTATGGACAGCAACATTGTTAGATTTCCATTGGAAGGAGTTTGTTTTATCCCTGTGGATCTTTCTTTTCCAATTGTACATTGACAGTGAACCAAAAATCTTAAAACCAAATATTCAGATCAGTTCCAACTGGTTGTGGAACACAGATATTAAGAAAACAATGTACTTGTTTACCTGCATACATTTGAAATCATTCAAAAGATTAGAATGACTGCTGGTTTTATGCAGCTTATTAAATATATCCAACCAACACTGAATTTTAAATTTATATTTAAGATCGAACACAGACCTGAAGTAAATAATTTGAAATGAATAAATGCTAATTAATTTTCACTAATGCGGCATTTAAACTTCTTGGTGAGGATGGTCAAAATGTGCAATTCTCTGAGATTGTTTGGAAGTGTGTCTTCTTTAACTACTTATAAAAAGTTAAAGGAAAAACAACAGAACCATCTTTCTTTGTCTTACATACAAAATTACTCTGCACTATTTCGTTTGTACCTGTGACTGCTTGCCAATATATTAGGTGACAGTGACACTTTTTTATTAAATACTTCTCTTACAATAAAGTAGATAGGAAAGTACAAAAGTTTCCTTCCAAAACTAGACAAATTTCATATTTATCTATTGAATTAGAGGAAACAGTCTGATTATAGTTTACATACATAGAGAGATTACATACATAGACCTTATGTGGCTATATTCAATTTCATTTTTTTATAGAGGAAAATATATTCAGTGTTAAGAGTCTGGACACTTTTGGTATTAAATATAAATTAGTGACAATTTCAAATAACAGATGTGAATTTGAAATGCTATTCAGTTAAATTAAAAATACTGGAGGGCAGACCAATTTGCATTGATCTGATGCCTTGGAATTAGGAGGGTCCCCAAATTTCAGCCAACTAAGCCTGAATGGTAGTATACTAATAATTTTTAAAACAGGACTAGAAAACTACTTAACCAATCAGATAGTACACTGTAGTAATGCAAGCATTAATGGCAATGGAACTGTGACAGCTTGGCCTCATGTTATTATATTATTTTTAAGGACAGTGCTCCTTCTTCTTATCTCAAGGCATCATCAGTTTTCTTGTACTTATAATTTATTTCAATTAAAATGGCATATGGCTTTTACAGCTTACTGTTCAATATGGCAACCATTATTAAATATATTACTTCCATATGAAGTTATGTTTCCATCACATAGTAGATAGACCTGGGGCTGGGTTCCTATTAATATTACATTCTACCTTCTCTTGTGATTAATTTAAGTATGTTATGCAATTAGGGACCCAATCTCTTCAAGATGCAGAAAGTGAAGAAAAAGTAATTGGCAGATGAGTAAATGCAGGTCCATCTAGCCCAAAGGGATGACCATGCTGTAAGATACAAAATTATTCTGGTGAGAAACATTTTGGTGGTTGAAAATAATACTTAATTGTTTTAATAAGTAAGGATTATGAATTGAACAATGATGGGTATACATTATGCATATGTGGATGTTTGGAATTTTCTCTTTTTTCCTGGATTTTAGAAGGGACAGAGGATGAGTGTGGTCCTTGTTTAGACTGTGTAATGCTTATTTTTATTTTTCATTATCATTACTTCCTTAAAATTGGAAAGACTAATGTGTTGCTAATCTTCAGCAATTACAGAATGCAAAAAAATAGTAAGTTTTAGTATTGGGAGTTATATGATTCTTAGGAGCCACTGGTTATCCACTCCATTTTATACTGATATGCAACAAATTTCTGGAATTTTAGGCAATGGAGTGTCAGTCCTTCAGGATAGATAAGAGCAGGAAATAGATTCCACAGGAGGACAAGGATAGCACTTTATTGTCAACCATCCCACTCAGTGAATACAGCAAATAAAGACTCCTGGGACATTTTTTGTTGCCAAGAGTACAATTTACTGAGCTGACATGGATGTGGAAGTAGCGAAGCCAATATTAAAGTTTTTGCATGTAAATAGCATAGTTAAACGTTCCCCTTTTCCTTGGCCCTCCCATTGTTACTTTATTCTGTCCAATCAATTATGTTCGGTTTGTTTGGGGAACAGACTCTGGTGGACTTTCTCAGCAGATGACCTTGGAACATGGGAATGTCTCGCTGCTGAGTTGGTGCTCTTGTATTCCATTACCCCCTCCCTTGCATTCCAACCCATTCCCTCCCCAGTTGCTTCTTGACAGACTGTGAGTAGGGTTTGCAAAGTGACTCACAATGGTTAAATAACAAAATCTCACAAGCTTAACTGCGCTTTCTATTTTATATTTCAGTGAGTCAAGTAAGAGCTTGCCTGAGCATCTTCTGAATACAATTTTGTTTCCCAGGACTTATTTATTTCACAAGAATAGCACCTTTAACAAAAGGTAAAGTTGCTTTAGAGCCATCCTATATTGTATGCATAGCTCTATATCACTGGCAGAAATCCATGGCTTATATGTCCAAGAATTTTGCCATGATATAAATGGAGTGATCTTTATAACACCTCTTGAAGCATTTATTCAGTAGAGCCTTCTTTTTACAATTTGTTCCCAGTAGCCTTCATAAATGAGACATGCATTACTCCATATAGCAAAGTAACTTTGCAGATTCTTGAGTAGAAAAATTGCAGTAAAAATTTCACTGAAATATATATTTTGCTGATTTCCTGTATTATCACAAGGACTTTTAGACAGTCATGGAAGGAGACTAATTAATTTTTTTTATATTTGTCTTTTTCTAAATGAATTCCTCTCATGATTTGGAAGCTCTATAGTAAAAATGATAGAAAATGCTGCACAGAAAAGCATAGACAATTATAAAGTTAACATTCTTTCTGGAATTGTTGAGAATAAAGCTATTTTGAAAAAACAATGCAGCTAGTATAATTCAATTTTTCTCAGGTCCCTGCATGAATAAAATCACAATATTTATTTTGTGATGTTGAATTATACTAATTGTTTGTATCATAATTGCCTTCCTTCCAATTTACATCATAACTTGGTTGAATCCTATGTTAAGAAAAAATGGACATATTTAAACCTCATTTTGTAACAATTTGTTTCTATTAAGATTATTTGTGTGGATGCTTCTGTACATTACATATTTGCCTAATAAAGTGTCTTTATTATTATACTGTAAGGTAAGCTTCAAGGTATATCTCAAGAATAGGAATGGATATGAGGTATGCAAAGAAATAACATGTTTAATTTTTTGTAATGTACTATATAGTTGACTGTAAATGGATTGAAAACATAGTATAAAATTTAGTAAAAAGGATAATATTTTGCAAAGCTAAGGGAAACTTTGCAGTAGTGATCACCTGACATGAATAACCACAGAAAACAATTTAAGGCAGTAAGCATTAAATCTCCTTAGTAGCTCTTTTGCACTGTCTCTTTGACTAATTCTCCTAATTAGAGTAGAATTACAGATATAGGGTAGGCCTTTTAACTTTGTTAATATATTCCTGTTACAAAGTTAGTTCCTTCATTTTGCAAAGCACAAAGCTATGTTAGAATGTTTTAAGTTTACAAATTAACTGTGGGAAGAAATACATATTGATGGTAATAAAACCGGCTTGCTATTCGCAGGTTTCCTTGCCACTTCTCCAGTGGTGGGATTCAAATATGTGAACAACTGGTTCTCTGTGTTGATGCCACTTCCGGAAGTCCATTCTGGGCCTGGCCAACAAAAAATTAGCTACAGGCTCTGCCAAAATGGTGTGAACTGGCTGAATCCCACCACTGCATCTCTCCCAAGAGAATGGGGCTAACAGATCTGGATTGCAAAAATTTGGTGACCACTAGAATTTTTTAATACTGTTCAGTCATCTAGTGTTGTCTAGTTATTTGCAGTCAAGATCTAATAGCTCTATTACAGAAATTTGTTCAGTACTTGCTACCCAGAAGGTTGACAGTGATACAAAGAAAAGTATCACCTCAAAATCCAAACAAAGCAATTTCAACAAATAGTCACTGTTGACCTGATCAGCTTAAAAACAAACAAAAAAAACACTGAAGTGACATTCAAAATATGTGTGTTTTTTTCCTTTTTTGATATATTTAAGAAAGAAACCATTTTTTTGTCTGACTTTTGGCAATATAATGTATGCTATGTATTTCTGTTATGTGTTCCTAAGATGGTAAGGTTCTAAATGCTAATCAAACAGCATGCAACAAATATAGCTGCACATAGCTGTGCTGTTGATAAAAAGAGTAAAAATATGAAACACTAAACTATTCAAGAAGCTTTTATCAGTGAGATTTGATATTACGGTGTTATGAAAATATGTACAGTTTTTTTTTCTTTCTTTTTTCCTGATTGTTTCTTCTGATTTCTAAGATGAATTTGTCTAAGGTGCATGTGATGAAATGACTCACATCAATGGATGCCTCAGTCATAGACACACTTTTATAATAATGGAAAGCAATTTTAAAAGGTTATGGTCTTTGTGCGAAAATGTGTACTTTTTTTAAAGAAAAAAACCAAGAATAAAATAAATAAAACCTGTAGGTTTTATGAACACCTCAATGAGCTAAGAGGATATTGATGTTGCCCTGGATTTAAGCTGTTTCAGAGTTTGAAAATACTCCTTTGATGTGTCATGCATATTCATGAGTTCCTAGACAAATGCAGCAGTAAAAACCACATTACTTTTTCTGCCTGCCTTGATAGTATGATTTGCTGACAATTGCCTTCCTACCTGATCATAAAGTATCTAGCATAATTTCAACGTTGTGTGCATAATAAATCATAATTGAGCTCCCCTACAAGTCCCTCTGTGAGGAAGGAAATGGCTCCTCCCTGGCTATTTCTTGCCAACATGTTTTCAACCTCATTTACATTTAGAATAGCTTACCACACATATTCTTGGGCTAGTTTGATCAAAGAATCAGAAATCTTCCTTAGTAAAGCAGAATATCCTCTGCCCAATATCACATTATTTTTAATAAAGAAAGATGTTCCATTTGTGTACATTGCAGTACATTGGTATATTCTACATGGACTAGGTTCTCTAATAGCATTATTTTGATAACCGTAAAAAAAAACATAGCACAAAAGGAGAGATTTAAAAAACAGATTGTTGTTCCATGTGAGCTTGAGCAGGAGTTCAGTGAACTCTTAAAAATTAACATAGATAGTTAGAATGATAGGTTCACAAAGCCTGTTAATCATAACATTCCCAATGTTCTATGATAGGATACTATGAATTTTGGGTAACACAAGAGTCAAACAGGAATTGACTCTAAATCAAATGCAATAGAATATTGCAGTAAGAATGGGGTTGGAAATTTTAACTGGCACATACATACATTATATTAATACAAATAAAGATTTTGTGGTCACTTAAAGCCAAATAATTTGATCTCATACCCTTGGAATCCATCATGAGATGAAATAGAGCTGGACATAGTTAAAAGAGCTGTGCAGATCTTTGAAGAATTCATTCACTTTGTTAGACCTTCAATCAAAGTGCTACTTTGAAGCAAATGCATGAAGTAGTGCCCCACTTCAAATTGCCCAAATGTGCCTATTTTGTCCCTTTGCTTCAATCAGTCAGAAGTCTCTGTTACAGAAGCAGTAACCAGCAGAAATGGATTTATTTCACTTTGATCAATCATCTGAGAGATAGTGATTGGCCCAAAGTCATCCAGTGGGCTTCTCTGATAGAAATAGACTTGAAATTGGATCACTCCAGTAGTATTTAAAGAGCGGGCAGCATCTTTGACAGCATCTATGTTGATCTACAGCAGCGGTTCTCAACCTGTAGGTCACAACCCCTTTGGGGGTCGAACGACCCTTTCACAGGGGTCGCCTAAGACCATTGGAAAACACATATTTCTGATGGTCTTAGGAACCGATTGGGGCGGCTCGAGCCCGATTTTTGAAAAGCACTCAAATCAAAGGTGGCGACATCATGAAAGCAAAGGCGGCGAGGGGCGGGAGAGGAAGAGTTAGTGAACCCCGGCCAGCGAGTAAGCTGAGCCAGCCAGCCAGCCAGCCAGGCTGAAAAGAAAGAGGCAGGACCTCCCGAACCCCAACTTTTCCCCCCTTCCCTCCTTTCCTTTGCAACTTGCAAAGGAAAGGGACCCCCAGACTGAAGCCCAGGAAGGCTGGAGAGCTTTGCGTGGGGTCCCGATTCCCCTTTGCTCCACCACCAGCACCACCGCCAGACCAGCCAGCTGCTGGGGAGAATTTCCCTTTTCCCCCCCTTCCCTCTCCCTCTTTTTTTAGTGCAAAAAAAAAGTTCTAGTCTCTTTTTTTTTCCTTTCCCTCTTCTCGGCTTTTTAAAAATAGCAGCTGGGGGATCTTCAAGCCAATAGTTGTTACTGGGGCATTAAAAAAAAAGTCCTTCCCAGGGGGGGAATCTTTCTGCGCTTCTTTGGCTTTTCTGAGCCGGCGGAGGGGAGAGCTGATTTGGGGGGTCCTAGGAAGAAGGGAAAGACCCACCAGAGAGGTTCCGCTGCTTTTCTGCTCAAGCAGCCAGCAAGGAAAAAGCCCCGGAGTGTCGGGTGTCTGGGATTTTCAATCCCTTATTAAACAGGCAAAGGCTTGGCCATTTAATAGTTTGCTCAAACTTTTTAACCTCCCGGATTTATTACCTTCAAATATTAATGAATAAATGGTATATTAAAAAGAAAGAAAGAAGTACCGTAAATCATATGAAGAGCCCGTTTAGGAACGCGAGAGAAATAATATTCAAGAGGAGAAGATCGGGTGAATTTGATGCCCCCTAACAGAAGGTGGGGGAGAAAAGTTGGAGAGCAGCTTGTTTTATTTGCTCAAAATGCTTTTCAAAGGCTCCAAAGAAAGAAGGAAACAGCTTTGCAGAAAGAAAATCTGATCACCTATACACCATCGCTCTTAGTTACACATCTACAGGAAGCAGATAGAAGGTGCAGATCTGGTGGTTTTGATTGACAGCTCCTTGCATTGTTGGGCAGCTTTAATAGAATTTATCCCCGGCCCCTCCAATATGCAAAAGAGGGGAGGGGGTTGTCAATTTGTAACAATGAAAATACATCCTGCATATCAGATATTTACATTACGATTCATAACAGTAGCAACATTACAGTTATGAAGTAGCAACGAAAATAATTTTATGGTTGGGGGTCACCACAACGTGAGGAACTATATTAAAGGGTTGCGGCATTAGGAAGGTTGAGAACCACTGATCTACAGAGACATACATTTCTCTCTAGTTGATATATTTCCTCTCACCAATATTGCCACTATTAATTTGCTTGTCTTCTTCACTAAAATGTGTTCTCTAACTGGCAAGAGAGAAAGTATAAAGCATTTCCTTCCCCTCTTTTGAAGTTTCCATAATCAGAGTGGGCAAGTGAAAACAACACAAAGGAAGAGCGACAGATAGAGAAGGCTTGGGAAACTGATGGCGAGCATCTTCTGGGTGGTTGTCAATCTAATGGGAAAGTGAAGAATGAAAAGAGATCATCCTGAAAGGAGATTCATTCAGACTCAGTTATGTTCATTGGAAAAGAGGTAAGATGTTTATAAATTAACCAGAAAGAAACAGAATTAGTCCTTAATGCTTTATGGACACTATGTAATCTGAAGGTAACATCTTCTACAGTATTTGACAAATAAGTATCAAATATTTTCATATTTGAGTATATTATATATACTTTACTGCTGGCACCACTATCACCCATGTTACACCAACTGTCTCATGATACATTGCAAGGCTTTTCAATATTTTTTGTATATTAAATTTTATTTTAAAAAGGAAATATATTATTCCTCCCACAAATCTGATCATTTTAATAGGATGGTAGTAATTTAGAGATATCTGTAATATTTCTTATCTGAATGAATAGGAAAATGAGCAACAAGCCTTCTAGTGCATGAGTATGTGTTTGTATTTATGCTTAATGATTTCCTATTTAGGATCTATCTACAGAACAACCTTAAAAAAGCAGCTCATTCACAAGAAGGAAAATGGACAGTTGAAAAATGGAATGCCAAAACACTTGAGATAGCACTAGGAAAGAAAAAGAAAAAGAGGAGCATCAACCAGAAAAATGTTGGTTTGGTTGCATTCATCATTTGTTACAGGCTTGAATTTTGTGATGGCAGCAAACTGGGCAATACACACAAATCAACTGCTAGAGAACTTGTTGACAAAGTAAACTATTATCATAGATTTCCAGTATTTTATGGACTATTATGTTTGTATCCTACTTTCATGAATTATTCCTCTGTTACTTTAGGAATTCTACTTTTCTTCTTCTCTTACTTTTAGGGATTCTTCTGTATTTCTTACACTGTTTATCTCTGCTTATTCTTCTATTGTTCCCCATGATTTATTAACAAGGGGATTATTTTGTTTACAGTTATTCCCTTATGTTATGCATAGGAATATTCTCTTAATATTTAGTTATCCAAGTAGGTTTTGCATTATTTGCTGTCTCCCCATTACCCATCAGCATTCAGCTCCCTTCACAAAGACAGAAATTTCTCAGTTGCTCTCTTCTCAGGCTGCTCTTAACTTCTCTTTGGGACTTCAGCCCCTGGATTTCTGCATGCAACTTTGAATCATCTTTACAGGCTTTAAATCCTTCTGTACTCTATCCCACAGGTATACTGAAGTGCACTGCAATTTCACACTGTCCAACAAACCATTTCTTCCATTTCTATTCCAAACAGCTGCTAGAAATCTAACAGCACTGTGCCTCCTTCTAATCTAAAGCCTTCTTAGTTCTACTTCTCATCTTATAGAAAAGTTAAATGCCATTGTACAGTTAGATAGGGTCTACATGGCAGAGACACGTTCCAAAAATTGATGGGCATCCTGTCAAACCTCTCAAATGATTGACACATTGACTCCCAAATAGATGATTCCCATGAACCAAAACTCAGTTGCCTGCCTTTGTAATAGAGAAGGATTCGTCTGACTGGCCCCACAATTTTCTCAAGTCTTTATGCCTTCCAAATGTATGGATTTCAGCTCCCAGAACCCACTGGCCTCTACCTGTATCATCACTGTATTGCGTTATGAGAGATATGTTTCAATATTATTGAATATTATTAAAAGCAAATGTGAACTGAAAGTATTGAATGATAGGGGTAGGCTAGAGTCATTATGTCTATGGAGATTTTCAATCATCCAGGTCATGGTAGTTCCAAAGATGCTTTTCAAAAGGCATTTGAACTTTTTTAATTTTTCCCCCTTGAAAACATTTCACTTCTCATCCAAGAAGTTTCTTTAGTTCATTTCTTCAGTTTAGCATGACTGAAGATTGGTCATTAACTCTCTGAGAGTCATTGAGGTTGTTCTGTTTCTCACGTTGGTAGGCATTGAATGAGGCAGAGTAACAAACAGGCACTTCTTTATTCAGCTTCAACAGAACAGCAAACAAAATGGCTCTGCCCCCTTTTATACCTTTTGCAAGGGACAGCGTCAGCCAATGAATGCAACATATTTTCCCACTCCCACATATGCTCAGTAAGCCGGAGACAGCCTGTCTGGCCTGGGCAGGCCACGTTGTCTGCTCGGGTCTCAGTGCAGCTTCCTGCACCTGCTCTGTCAATCAGAGCCCAGGACATAACTACCCTCCCCTCCTGGTTCAGGAACAGATACTTAATATTTTACAATACTACATGCGTCCTCACAATGTTATATTAACAATCAATAATACACAACGTTATAAGTCATTCACTTATCAAAATAATAAATAATTGAAATCAGTTACAAGGAACATATACAACATTCCTCATACATTACATCATAGCACAATTAAGTCAGTTCCCCAAAAGACATACACAAGCTTTTCAATTGCAATAAATTACAAAAGCATTTTATGGTTGCAAGGACAGAAACCTCAAGTAGTCTTTTAAGAACTTTGGTGGGCCCTTGGCCCGCTCCGATCATCTCGGAGCTGCTGCAAACGCCCGATCTGCAAGCTCGCCTGCCAGGCTTGGCAGACCAAGACTTTGAGACCTGTTTGATACGGGTGAAACCGTATCGTGAAGGCTGGCCTGTTCTGGTAGGCCCAAACCTTTGTCCATTTGACTTTGGCTGGACCTTTCTGGTAGGCCCAAACCAGAGTTCCTTGATGGGGTGGAATTCCCCAGATCAGCATAAACAGCCAGCTGGGAGCACTGTCCCGATGGTGCAAGCCTGAGGTAGATGCGGAGTGAAAACTTGATTGAGTGCAATGGCCCATTGGCGCATTGCCCACAGAAGGAGCGATATGGCAAGTTGGTTGAGTGCAATGTCCCATGGATGCTGTGCCAGAGTTAGGAGCCGCCTCGTTGGCAAAATCCCCATTTGGTGAATGCAGTGTCCCGCTTTCGCTGAGAAAGTGAGATCCATGATCGCAATCGTGGTCCTCCCCCCTGAGAGCAGAGTCAGGAGCGGAAGGGTGGCTGGGTAACCTCCAATGCAGCTGATCAATGTGCCTGCACAGCACACGACCATCTTCCAAGGCCACTTATATGAAAGTGGCCCAGTAACTTTGTAGACTACCGCAACCACCCAAAGGTGCCCAAGTCCATAGTTCCGTGCCCAAACCGGATCACCCACTTGCAATTGCCTCGATGCTTTCAGCTGTGGCACCTGTGATGCAACCTGATCTGGGTGTAATCTATCTAACTTGGTGATAAGACGGCAACCCCATTGGAGCTCAGCTGGGCTCTTGCCCATAGACATGCTTGCAGTGGTATGGTGGCAGAGGAGAAAATCTGCCAACCTGTGATGCCAGTTTCCATGGATGAGCCGTTTCAAGGCCTCTTTTGTGGTATGCACCATGCGTTCTGCATGACCATTTGAGGCTGGATGAAAAGGTGCAGAAGTAGCATGCCTAATTGTATTCACCCTGAAAAAGGACTGGAACTCCGAGGAGGTGAATTGAGGTCCATTGTTGAATACGAGGACATCTGGGAGCCCGTGAGAGGCAAAAATCCCCCTCAACACCTGGATGGTCCTGGCAGTCATCATAGTGGACACTGGAATGATCTCCAGCCATTTGGAGTGACTGTCCACCACAATGAGGAAGAGCTGCCCCTGAAAGAGGCCAGCGTAGTCAATATGAACCCTTGACCAAGGAGCATGTATGGTCTCCCATCTATGAATGGGAGCCTGTGGCATTTTGGGCTGGGACTGCTGGCAAATGTGGCATCCTTGGACCTGGGTCTCAATCTGTTTATCGAGCCCAGGCCACCAGAGGTAGCTGCGCACAAGCGCCTTCATCCGGACTATTCCCGGATGTCCCTCATGCAAGGAAGCCAAGACCCTAGTCCTCAGTGAGGTCAGGATTACTACCCTGCTGCTCCACAGGACACAACCCTTAAAGGTGGATAACTCATGCTTCCTTTTCCAGAAACTCTGGAAATTAGTGCCAGGACATGTGTCAGGCCATCCTGAAAGCACCCAGTTCAACACGCATGTTAATGTGTTGTCGGTAGCCGTTTCTGTAGCTATATCCCATGCATTGAGGGGAGACTCAGGCAAATCTTGGATACCCAGGATGTGATTGGCTGGAGCAGGATCTGACTCTAATAGCTGTAGAGGCAACCTACTAAGGCCGTCAGTGTGGCCCATTTCCTTGCCCTGTTTGTGAACCAGGCAGTAGTCGTAAGCAGAAAGGAATATTGACCATCTCAACATTCTAGGAGAGATGATTTGGGGCATTTGTTTGTTTGTTCATTGTGAACAACCCCAGAAGTATCACGTGAAGTATTAATACCACTTTACAATGCCTTGGTAAGGCCACACTTGGAATACTGCATCCAGTTTTGGTCACCATGATGTAAAAAAGATGTTGAGACTCTAGAAAGAGTACAGAGAAGAGCAACAAAGATGATTAGTGGACTGGAGG
This sequence comes from Bothrops alternatus, assembly GCA_034064705.1. Taxonomy (NCBI): domain Eukaryota; kingdom Metazoa; phylum Chordata; class Lepidosauria; order Squamata; family Viperidae; genus Bothrops; species Bothrops alternatus. The sequence continues at coordinate 7,402,747 of JARGCV010000124.1, read as the reverse complement.
CTAAAACATATAAGGAACGGTTGCTGGAATTGAGTATGTCTAGTTTAATGAAGAGAAGGACGAGGGGGGACATGATTGCAGTGTTCCAATATCTCAGGGGCTGCCACAAAGAAGAGGGAGTCAAGCTATTTTCCAAGGCTCCTGAAGGCAAGACAAGAAGCAATGGGTGGAAACTAACCAAAGAGAGAAGCAACCTAGAACTAAAGAGAGACTTCCTGACTGTTAGAACAATTAACCAGTGGAACAACCTGCCTCCAGAAGCGATGAATGCTCCAACACTGGAAGTTTTTAAGAAGAAACTGGACAGCCATTTGTCCGAAATGGTATAGGGTTTCCTGCCTGAGCAGGTGGTTGGACTAGATGACCTCCAAGGTCCCTTCCAACTTTATCATTATTATTATTAAGTGGCTTGTGGTCTGTGAAGACTGAAATGGCGGCCATACAAAAGCCGTGAAACTTCTTAATGCCAACCACAATTTATTTATTTATTATTATTTATTTATTAATCAAATTTCTATACCGCCCCTCTCCCGAAGGACTCGGGGCGGTGTACAGCCTAAAATTTAAAAAACATATAAATATACAAAATTTAAAATAATTAAAAATGAATTAAATAATTTGGCCGAAATCCCCATTTAAAACCCAAAACATACAAAGCTTAAAATCTTAAAAAATACTCAGTCCCCCTAAAACATTTTGACCCTATTGGAACCGAAGCTTCTATGCCAGGCCGGCCTGTCGAAAAAGGAATGTTTTTAGTTCCCGACGGAAGGTGCGTAAATCTGTTATTATACGGAGTTCGGGGGGGAGCTTGTTCCATAACGTGGGAGCTCCCACAGAGAAGGCTCTCCCCCTGGGGGTCGCCAGCTGGCACTGTCTGGCCGACGGCTCCCTGAGGAGGCCCTCTCTGTGGGAGCGTACCGGACGGCGGGAGGTATTTGCTGGCAGTAGACGGGTCCGATGCCATGGAGCACTTTAAAAATGGTCACTAACACCTTGAACCGCACCCGAAAGACCACCGGCAACCAGTGCAACTCACGCAGGAGCGGTGTTACGTGGGAGCGCCACGACGCTCCCATCACTACCCGCGCGGCCGCATTTTGGGCAAGTTGGAGCTTCCGGATGCACCTCAAGGGGAGCCCCATGTAAAGAGCATTACAGTAGTCCAGCCTGGAGGTCACGAGGGCATGAGTGACTGTGCGTAGCGAGTCCCGGTCTAGGAAGGGACGCAACTGGCGCACCAGGCGAACCTGGTAGAACATCCTCCCGGCCACGGCCGTCAGATGGTCCTCTAAGGACAGCCGTGAGTCCAGGAGCCACAGTTTCGCCCCCAATACACAGCGATGGAATCAGCTGGCTGTACCGGGACGACGGTAACCACAGCCACTCGGTCTTGGAGGGGTTGAGCTTGAGTCCGTTTCTCCCCATCCATACCCGCACGGCCTCCAGGCACTGGGTCAGCACGGCAAGGGCATCGTTGGGGTGGTTCGGCGTGGAAATGTACAGCTGGGTATCATCAGCGTACTGGTGGTACTCCACGCCAAAACCATGGATGATCTCACCCAGCGGCTTTACATAAATGTTGAACAGTAGAGGTGAGAGGACCGACCCCTGAGGTACCCCACATACGAGGGGTCTCGGGGTCGACCTCTGGCCCCCTGTCAACACAGACTGCATCCGGCCAGAGAGGAAGGAGGAGAACCACTGCAAGACAGTGCCTCCTATGCCCAGCCCCTCCAACCGTTGCAGCATGATACCATGATCGATGGTATCAAAAGCCGCCGAGAGGTCCAATAGCACCAGAACAGAGGAGCAACCCCTGTCTTGGGCCCGCCAGAGATCATCCACCAATGTGACCAATGCTGTTTCCGTGCTGTAGCCAGGCCTGAAGCCCGACTGGAACGGATCAAGATATGACGATTCCTCCAGGTGCTGCGGGAACTGTCGGACAACCACACTCTCAACAACCTTCGCAAGAAAGCGAAGGTTGGAGACGGGACGGTAGTTTGATAAAACAGCTGGATCCAGGGTAGGCTTCTTGAGGAGGGGTCTCACCACTGCCTCTTTCAAGGCAGCAGGAAAGACACCCTCACTCAAGTAAGCGTTGATAATTGCTCGGAACCAGCCTTGTACCACCTCCCGGGAGGCCAGCGCCAACCAGGAGGGGCACGGGTCCAGTAAACATGTGGTCACCCTAAGTCCCCCCAGCAACCTGTCCATGTCCTCGGGGGTCACGGGGTCAAACTCAACCCAGGTAACGGTCTCAAGACCAGCCTCCGCCTCTCCCATTGGACATACCCAGTTGAAGTCAAAGCCTTCCCGTATCTGAGCGATTTTATCATACAGATATTTTCCGAAATCCTCAGCTCTACCCTCTAAGGGGTCTCCTCTCACCTCCTGATGAAGGAGGGAGCGGGTCACCCTAAACAAGGAGGCTGGGCAGTTATCTGATGATGCAATAAGAGCAGTGAGGTAGGAACACTTCTCTGCTCTTATCGCCATTAGGTAGGACCTAATATGGTCTCTTACCAATGTTCGGTCAGATTCGGCACGGCTCGATCTCCAACTGCTCTCTAGGCGTCTTTTCCGGCGTTTCATCTCTCTCAACCCCTCGTTATACCACGGGGCCAGTCGAGACCCATGCCGAATCAGAGGCCGCAAAGGCACAACTCGATCCAGGGCACCGGCAGCCGCCCTGTCCCAGGCCGCCACCAGCTCTCCAACCGAGTCGTGTGTCAGAACCTCAGGAATTGGCCCAAGCTCTTCCTGGAACCGCTCGGGTTCCATCAGCCGCCTGGGGCAGTACCATCTCACCGGTTCTGCCACCCTGCGGTAGGGTGCAACGGTCCGAAAGTCCAAGCATAGGAGAGAGTGATCAGACCATGACAGGGGTTCAATGACTATATCCCCTACACTCTGACCACTCAGCCACTGTCCAGAGACAAAAACCAGGTCAAGCGTGTTCCCCCCTGTGTGTGTGGGGCCTTGAATTACCTGGGTCAGGTCCATGGCTGTCATGGAAGCCATGAACTCCCGAGCCTCCCCGGACGCCCCGCCCCCGGACGGCAGGTTGAAGTCACCCATGACTATTAGCCTGGGGACCTCAACCACCACCGCAACGACAACGCTCAGGAGCTCGGGCAGGGAGGTTGATATGTGGCAGGGCGCCAGGTACGTAATCAACACCGCCCTCGGACCCCCTAGGTCCCACTTCACCAGAAGGGATTCACAGCCTGCTGTCTGAGGAACAGTGACCTCCCTCGGCCTGAAACCTTCCCTGATCACGACCGCCACTCCCCCACCCCTGCCTTGAGCTCTTGGCTGGTGGAATGCAAGGAAACCCGGTGGGCACATTTCCACCAGAGGGACACCACCCTCTGGTCCCAACCAGGTCTCCGTTATACCCGCCAGGTCTGCTCCCCCCTCTGAGATTAAATCTTGAATGAGGGGGGCCTTATTTACCACAGACCTGGCATTGCACAGCATCAGCCTACAGCCAGGGCCCTGTGGTTCTGAACAACCCCGAGAACAGGTTGAGCCTTGGGGGTCGGAGCGCACGACCGCTCGTAAGCAGCGGGTGCGCGCTCCCTTATTATGATACGGCCCCCTGCTCCCACCATACCTGCCCCTCCTGCTAACGGTACTTATTGGAACTGAGTTAGTCTTAATCAACCCCCCGTCCGCACCCTCTGGACTCCGTCCCCTTCTGTCGCCTGGCCTGTCTTCTTGTTCCCTTCTGACAATTTCTTCCCCTACCCTAAACACCCCTTCCCCACCCCTCCCCACCCTTAAAACTTTGACTAAATACCTATTTAAAAAACCCCAAAGACCCTTTTTTGATGCATGCCATCTCTCAGGACTCCAAAGTCCATCCTCGAGATGGGCCCTTGATAGAACAGAGGGCCATAATTGCGAGAGGGGGGAGTCTCGCAATGCAAGAAGCGTCCACTTTGAGTAAGCAGCCAGTCAAGTAAGGTGAATCGATAGGGTCCGGCAAGAAATCAGGCAGTCAAGTCTGGATTAAGGTCCAAGTACCAAGTTTCTATCAGGGTGATGGTAAAAATAATAATAATAATAACAATAATGAAGGTAGATTTTGAGTGGTCCGAGCAGGAAAAGCCCCTATGTTGTTCCATCCTGCTTCGTTTAATCCACTATCCACAGATTCGCATATGTGCTGCCGGGGGCAAGGACCAGGTCTCTGAAAAGGGGTCCATAAGGGCAGCACCAGAGTCATAATCCGGGATTCTTTCTTCAGGGCTGTCTTACTGCCCCTCCTGATAGTGCTCAGTTCGACTTTCCTTCCCACACAAAGCTCATGGGGTGGGGGAGGCCACTACAGTTCTCCCATTTGGCCTCACCGTTGGCCGCTCAGTCACCAGTTCACAGGGGAGGGGGGAAGCATGACCACATTGTTTCCCTCACCGCCAGGTCCATGCTGCCCCCTCTATCCCCTGCAATTCTCAGCTGTCTCCCCGAACCACTAGCTCACATGATGGTAGGGGGGGCGCCGTTGATTTTTCCTTTTGCGGCGGCCTCCCAGCACCAACGCCTCTTAACTACCTACCTAAGCATAATGATGGTAGAAGGGGGGAGGGGGAGGCCAGCTGCCAAGCTGTTCCCCCTCGCGGCGGCCTCTCAAAGCCAGGAGCCTCTCAGCAGTCTTTTCAAGAGTCACTCGTTCACATGGTGGGGGAGGGGGGAGCCGCCGCCGAGCTCTTCTCTTTCGCGGTGGCCTCCCGACTCCCAGCTGGCTTCTCACCTCACTGCAGGCCGCAGGGGGAAGTACGCTGTTACCACCATTCAGCTTCGTCCATTCCCGGCAAGAAGGGAGCCGACAGACATATCTCAGGGAGACTAAGATGTTCCGCTGCCAAAATCCCAGGGTTCCCAGATGTTTCTCGGCCCCTGGGTGGAGGTCTCTAACCATTCCCCATCGGAGGCCCGGCTGCTCTCACAGGGAAGCGTTCTCCATCTTGCGCATGCGTAGTATGGCCAAAGCTTCTCTATCTATCTGTGCATAATTGCGCTCAGCAGAAGACAGAGTCCTGGAATAATAGGCTACAGGGACTTGTGTCCCATCAGCCCTGAGGTGGCTTAAGACAGCCCCAACCCCGTAAGGGGATGCATCACAAGCTATGCTAACTGGCAACTGCTCATTGAAAACAGCATTAGAAGACAACAATGCTTTGACCTCAGAAAAACTCATTTTGTGGATTTTGTCCAATTCCATGGAGTCTGTTTGTCCAAGAGCTGGTGTAATGGCTCTGCCACTGTGGCCTTGTGGGGGAGAAATGAATGGTAAAAATTTAGAAGTCCAAGGAAGGCTTGAAGCTCGCTCTTCGACTTGGGACTTGGGGCCTGCTGAATCTCCTTGAGCTTAGAATCAGCAGATGGATGCCTTCAGCATCTATACAAAACCCCAGGAATTCTGTGGAGGTTACTCCGATTTTGCACTTCTCCTGTTTGAGCTTCAGCCCCGCTTCGCAGAAACACTGCAAAACAGCCCGAAGCCTTCAGACAGGTTTTCGACTGATTCCCCAGTGATGAGGACATCATCAAAGTATGGGCATACTTCTCTCTATCATTCTTTAGAAGATGCCAGGGGCTACATTTACCTCAAACTGTAGCCTTCGGACCTTGAAGGCACCCTGGTGTGTCACAATTGTTTGGGCCTCTGCCGTGGCGTCATCCACCAGCAGTTGCTGATAGGCCTGTGCCAAGTCTAACTTGGCAAAAATGCGGCCTCCCTGTAGAGATGCCAGGATGTGGCTCACTACAGGCATCGGATAAGAGTGCTGCTGTAATGCTTTGTTTAGCGTGCATTTATAGTAAGCACAAATGCGGACTTCTCCATTGGCCTTAAGTGGCATGACAATGGGTGTTTCCCATGGACTGCTATCCACAGGTTCAAAATGCCTTGCTGTAACAGCTTGTCCAGCTCAGCATTCATCTTTTGCTTAAGCGCAAAGGGCAACCAATGAGGCTTAATCCTGATCAGTGCAATGGAAGGGTCTAACCTTAAGGCAATTGGAGGTCCTTTGTAGGCCCCTAACTCAGGGCTAAACACATCAGCAAACTCATTACACACCTCTGCAAGGCTTGCCACTTGCAGACTATGTAACCCAGTCACCTGAATTCTAAGCGCATCAAACCAATCGAGTCCAATTAGACTTATGGGGTCACCGTCAAGCACGACAACGTCCAAAAACCCCTCAAAGTTCCTACACTGCACTCTGAGTGTGGCCTCTCTCTTCACACTGACTCAAGAATTCTGGAAGTCGATCAAAACAAGATTTGATGGCCTGAGCTTAACTCTTTGGCCACTTCTACAGCAAATCTGCTTGAGGGTTTTCTGAGAAATGATTGACAGAGCTGAACCCGTGTCCAGCTCTATATCTAAGGGAACCCCCTGCAATTTGACTTCAAGCCAAAGTTTTTTCTTCAATCAGCGGTGGGCACCTGTTCTCAATATGCTCCTTCTGGTCGCACAAAAACCCATCCTATTCTGACTGGGGACCCCGATACCTTTCCGAGGCAACTCTTTTGATAGACGGTCTTTCTTGTGACCCAAACAGATGGCGGCTATGTGGCCTTGCTGACCACATGACCAGCAAGTAGCAGAATGAAAACGACATTCAGTACGTTTGTGGCAGCCTCCACACCCGAAACACCAAGAGAAGGGAACTGCCTTATCAAGGCTTTTGTCGGCTTGCCTTTGGGGCCTTCTTTCTGCTGGCTGTTGCAAACGATCAACCTCGTTGTCTGATTCTGGTTCTTCAACCCTCTCAGGCGACCTCTTGATGTACAGAGTCTGAACACTGAGGGTTCTTTGAGAGCCGCAATGCCTTAACAGCTCCACCTGCTGCTTCTTCAGCCGTTATCTCCCTCAGCGCATCTTGGAAGGAAACAGTTTCTTTGGCAAAAATCTTTTGCTGCAGCTCTCGGCTTCTCAGACCGCAAATTAGCCGGTCTCGTAGCTGTTCTTCCAAGTCTTTAAACTTGCAAGGTGTTGCAGCTTGATGCAGAGCAGCAATGAAGTCTGTGGCACACTCTCCTGGATGCAGGTCCCGCTGTTCAAAAGCATGTCACCATACTATAACCAACAGCTTTGGTTCAAAATGTTCTTTTAACATTTTTTTAAGCTCCGCATAAGCAATGGGTGCTGGAGCAACCAAGTTTTCAGCAATGTCAAAAGTCTTTTGACTGCAAACACACAGCAGTGTCGTGGCCTTAAGCCCGTCCTCACGAACTTGGTTGACTCTGAAGTAATTTTCCGCCCTGGCAACGTAGGAGCGCCAGCATTCCAGATGCGTGATGTCAAACTCAGAAAGATGGCCAATCTTCGCCATGATGATTCTTGGCGGCCTTTTTCAATGCCTCATGCTATGCAGGTTTTCGAAGGGGTTCCAGGGCGGTCCTAGCCATACTCTCCTCCAGCATCTTCATACTGGCAGGCAGAATGGAAGGAAGTCGGAACATTAAACTTCTAAGTGCTTGCAGGCTTTCCGTTGTGAAGTCAGCCTTTAAATCTTCTGCAGCACGATCCCACCCTCCTCGCGAATGTTCTGTTTCTTGTGTTGGTAGGCATTGAATGAATCAGAGTAACAAACAGGTACTTCTTTATTCACCTTCAACAGAACAGCAAACAAAATGGCTCCGCCCCCTTTTATACCTTTTGCAAGGGACAGCATCAGCCAATGAATGCAACGTATTTTCCCACTCCAGCGCATACTCAGTAAGCCGGAGATAGCCTGTCTGGCCCGGGCAGGCCATATGGTCTGCCTGGATCTCAGTGCAGCTTCTTGCACCTGCTCTGTCAATCAGAGCCCAGGACATAACGGAGGTCACTTGAGGGTTTATCTCTACCCTCAAGGTTACCTGAACCCCAAGTGGGAGACTAGTATAGCTATTTCAGACTCATTTGTCCTCATCAGCTAGCCACACTCTTTATGGGATTCGAACCTGGGCAGTCTACATGCTAGGCAGTTGTATTAACCACCAGGCCACAGGCTCTCCTCCCCTCTTTGTCAGCTGAGTCAAGGGAATATATATACGGAAAGTTTTTCAGACAGACGGTCTGATTGATTGCACCTTTGGCATTTTGACTGCTATATTGTATTTCTACTTTTTATAATCTCTTTTGCCTTGCAGCCCCCCAACTAGGGGCGTTAAGCAGGCTCAAGGCGCTACTGCGATACATTACAAATTCAGATTTATTTTTGCTGACAAGAGTTAAAGATTTAAGTGGGAGACTAGTATAGCTATTTCATCTGGCCAAACTGCCACCGTCATCAGAATTGGAATAAAAGGAGATCTGGGAGCTGATTTATGTAGCTGCCTGCCTCTGTGCCCGGCTTCTCGAGTGCGTCATGGGCCCATTAATTGTGTTTAACCATAATGTGTTGAGTTGCTCCGCACCTGGCAACCTGCCCATGTCCCCAATGGTTGTCTTCCGATTCTGAATCGCTCTTCTGGCGCACGTGTAAGCACCCTGGGGGCAGCTATCTAGCTGTGTCTGTCCTTCGTCTCCCTCCCCTCCCATTTTAAAGCAATCCTGGGTGTTATTACTCAAACTGCAATTCAGGTATACCATCGGGCCATCATCCTCCCCCACCCCCAAAGCTGCTGTTGTCTCACTCATAATCCTCTCACCCCAGTCCTGTGAGGGACAGCTGTTAAGGCATTCCTGCTCCCTGCCTCTTCCCACCCTCCCATTCCAAATCATTTCTGCACATCTGTATCCAGCTGATGGCCGTGGTGCACCGTTGGTCCCATGGAAGTCATAGCCGCCTCATCTGCAGACCTGTCATTCCAATCACGTGAAGGTCTGTCCTATTCCTGATTTCCCTTCCCTTTTGCCGGGTTGTCGTTTTCTCTGGGGATCGCCGCTGCCTCATTTATGCCTCTATCACCCCGATCCTGCAAAGGGCATGCTAAATGTCTCCATGAATTGCTGCACTGTCTCTCCCATCTTCTGAGGGTCTGGTAGACCAGTAGGAGGTCTATATGCCGGTTGATGGAGTTCTCATTGGAGAGCCAGGCTTCTTTGAATAAACAGCCACCCTTGGTGGTCTCACGAGATATAACCTCCACATTGGCCAGATCGAATGTATGGCCAAAGCTGGACATGTGGGCCCACACTTGTGATCGCTGCTCTTGTCTTTTAATTGCCAATTCATGTTCATGGACCCTAGTCCTGAGTCTTTTAGTTGTTTCCCCAATGTAGTTACATGCACAGTTCTTACAACTGATTCTGTAAACTACAGATGATCTTTCGTCTTAGGGTGCATGATCTTAGTTCTTAGAGTCTGCTCAGGCTTATGGGCAATGCTCACATTATAGGGGGCCAACAGCCATGCTGAGGCCTCGGAAATCCCATTGATGTAAGGGAGGGTTATCTGTGTGGCTGGCGCTGTTGTTGTGCTGGAGTGTGAATCCTTGTGGGGCTGATGTATTCTGCTATACCATCTCACAAATTCCATAGGATAGCCGTTATGCCTAAAGATGTGATAAAGGCATTTTTTCTCCTCCATTCTAGCTCTGTCAGTGCTGCAGTGAGAGTAGACTCGTTTGAATAGCATCCTAACACAGCTGACTTTATGTGCTACAGGATGATTACTCCTGTAGTGCAGCGTTCTGTCAGTGTGGGTGGATTTGCAATATATGGATGTGCATAATGTACCATCGGGGCGCCGGCTGACTAACACATCCAGAAAGGCTAACGTGCCTTTGGTCTCTTCTTCTGCCATAAAGCAGATGTCTGGATATACTGAGTTCAATTCCTCCAGGAACTTGGTGCTGTCCTGTCTTTTAATAATCACAAATGTGTCATCTACGTAGCATGCCCAAAATTTGGGGCAGAAATTAGACATCACTATGGCCTCTAGCTGCTGTAAAACCGCCTCAGCAATGATGCTTGAGATGGGGGATCCCATCGGCGTCCTCTTTATTTGTTCATTTATATAATTCTATATTTATTTGTATTGTCTTTTTTATTACATGTATTTCTCTGTATCTATTGGAGTATTTGAAATAAATGATAATATTCAGGGTTTTAAATGTTCACCTTCTTATAGATCAGACATAGATTGCTATCTCAAAGCGCAATAGGCCTGGAATTATTAAAATAACTGCCCAGCATCATTGGGAGTTTGGATGAGGTCCAAATAAATAAATAAATAGGAATAACCTCACAAGTGAGTAATGGAGGAGGAGGAGGAGGAGGAAGATGATGAGGAGGAGGCAGCAGCTGACTGTTGGCTACAGGGAAAGGAAAGTGATTGGTTTAATCTACCTTTCTTGCCTAATCACAGAGTGTAATGAGATTACTAAACTATGCAATATAACAACCAATATAAGTATACAAATATGTTATTGGTTATTAATTATAAAGTATAGTGCATCTCATCAGGTTTTTAATAGTTCTTTTAATTATATTACCAAGCTTAATATTGAAATAAAGTCTATTTAATTAACATGAATAACTTTTGGATATATGCTTTGTTGAATAAGTGAAAAGCTAACAGCTAGAAACAAACCTTGTGTTGAAGCACTTATAGAGTCCAGGTTCCTAGAGATAACACTGATGAAAGACTTGTTTCAGTTTATTTGAAAGAATGCAATTTTTTATTACTCTTCAGAGGATTTAGTAGTCATCCTTCCTTGAGCTTAGATTCAGTATGGACTTTACTTCTATTCTGGGAGTGAATACATTGAAAAGAAACCAATATTTATGGTTAAGAATCAAGATAAAGCAAGACAAGATGAATTATGTTATAATCTTTCATCAGGTGCATGAACTAGTGATAATCAAGAGTTTTAATATGAAAAGAATCTGTTAATTGCCAGTACTAAAACCCTTCAGGCATTTTCAATGTTTGTCTTAAGGTTGTGGAACTCTTTTAAAAAAGACCTCATAAAATCTGAATCAGAACAATTTTTCTGAAGTAATATTTAGTCAAGGTCACCTTAGCAGAACCTGATTAGCTTTTGCATTATTAATCTGGACTTTTAAAATGTTGTTATCTACTCTGAGTTCTAGGAACACACAGATTATAAATCAAACGAATAAATTGAAATATCTTGCTTGATTTATTTACATATTCTGCTAAATACAATACATCTAGTTCACATAAATGTAGGTGGCTGCTATGTTATTTTTAACAAATGAGATGCTATTGAAAAAAAAAAACCAAACAGCCCTTCCTTCTGAGTTTCTCTCAATATTTTGCAGGGCTTTTTCTATTATTTTCTTAAATGGGAAGTAAGAAAAAAGAATTCAATTCTGGGCATAATATTTTGAGTAGCAACTTCCCCTAGAACAAGCTATTTCATCTCAATTTCATCTTGATAATCACAAGTAATCAGGCAAATAAGTATATTTTCTTCCCTGAATGTCTTTCAGGAATTCTAGGCTATTTGATTCCTACTACATAATTACTAAATATTCTCTTTAGTTACTAGTCTTTCCCCACTCTCATAGTCAATAAATTGAAAATATACTAACTGGCATTTCAAATAGATTAAAAACAGAAATTATTGGCCAATGTTCCCAAGAATACAGTGGGAATCACAAAAAGATTCCTATAATCTTTTGAAAATAAAGAAAAAGCTGATAATAACATTGATCAAACAATTAATATGCAGAACAGAAAAGGCAAATATATCTCATACATGAATATGTGTGTTTATAAATAATAAACAACCATGTACAGTCTACATGTGTAAGCAATTCATTCATAAGCCATAAGGAATATCAGGTCTTCTGTCCATTGAATAATTGGGGTCATAAATTTATATTTCTGGTTTTGAAAAAGAAGCCTCTAAGAATGATGCAGAGAATCTCTTTCCATTGTTCAGCCATAAATTCCCTTGCAATAGCTCTTTAATTCAAAAGAATATGGGCTTCCAAAAATATTAAAACATGTTTCAAAGTCAAGTTAACATAGGCAGAGATTTCTTATCAGAATATTGAAAAAAAATGTGTATTTGAATGAAACATTCTCATGACATATCCTAAGGGTCCCCAACCCCTAGTTCGTGGACCAGCACCGGGCCGCAGCATGCCATCAACCACTCCGCACGAACAAGCAAAGTCCCATCCGTGGGATGCAGGCGGCACACAAAACCATGCACCATCTGGTCCTTGGAAAAACCTCTCTCCATGGAAATGGTCCTTGATTTATGTATTTATGTTCTGTCTAAAACAATCAGTGTAATAAGCTTGAAGTATTTCAGAAATCTAAGGTTATTGAAGTTAGCATAATTTCATATTATGTGTGTGTGAAAAAATGTATTTATTATACCTATATATATTGCCTTTATTGCCATTTAATTGTTTGATGCATTTCCTATTTTTTTGCTTATAAGTATTTCTAGTGGACAACAAAAAAATGGAATTTATCCATTAATTTAGGAACAAATAAAAACTCATGATTATTGTTTAATTGATCTAAATTAAACAATTAAACAATTATTGTTTAATAATTTATCTAAAGTAAAAATGTCAAATTCATCCAATAAATATGACAGTTTTATGAAGTCAGTGTAAAGATTTAAACTATCCCATAACATCAGTTTCGCATGGGGGAAGAACCACTTTTGGGAAATACTATACCACAATATATGAGTTAATATGAATGTGACAGGAGCTATATCTATTCCATTTTTAATGCAAAACAATTAGCCCAGGGTGCTATATGTAAATATTCTCAAAGATTCCAAGAACAGACTTTGGTTAGAATATATCAGCAATGATATAAGTGAAAATGCAAAAAATCAAAATCATATTCTTAACATATATGCTTTTCTTTCAAGGACACATTTGGAATGCACAATTTCTATATAAAATTATGGAACAATTTATGGTACTAATTTTTTGAAAACATCTTCCATGGATTGATGGATAGATAGGATATTCCACACAAAATTTATATTATTCTAGAAATTATATTCATTTTGATTGTGTTTACCATACTCCAAATAATAAGACTGTAATTTATTAATATTAAAAAAATACCTTGTTTTAGATGTTATGGCTTATTTAAAGACTTGTGAACTAAGCTAAGTGCAACCTGATGTGTTCAAAATCTCAGTATACTATAGAGCAAGAACACTTCTAAACTAGTCTTATTTAAAGACTTGTGAACTAAGCTAAGTGCAACCTGATGTGTTCAAAATCTCAGTATACTATAGAGCAAGAACACTTCTAAACTAGTCTTAACTAATGTATTTTGGAAAGGCAACTCTGAGAATTCCCAACAGTAAAGTGAAGAAAACATCTAAGAAATATGTTCTCAATACATTCAGAGATGCCAGATTTAGGAAAAAGTCTTACAACTTCTTTAATAAGTAATTGGCCACAACTTTAATAATAAAACTGGAAATTCTTCTGAAGTATCCTATGTCTAGCATACCTTGTATCAAGCATGTGAAGCATGGAGTAAGGAAGTAGCATACCTCTATAGACAGAGTTCAAAAAGCTGCAATCGCTGCCAGAATTGAAAAAAAAAAGTTCTGCAGAAAGATTAAAATTGAAGCAGTAAGGTACAGAGACAATGAACACAAGTATTGACATTGATCATCTTTCACCTACCCATGTTTCCTTGAAAGTAAGACCTGGTCTTATATTATTTTTGTCTCCAAAAGAGGCATTAGGTCTTATTTTCGGTTGTGTGTTATATTTTTTTCGTGACACCTACCTCACCTCGCAGCAGCGGCACCAACAACCCCATCCAGGAGCACTCCACATGGCTGCTGGCTCATTTCTGCTGCGGCCGCTCATGGTAGGAGGCCAAGTGGCAAATGGTGCCGCTGCTGCCACAATGAGGCAAGGCAGGTGGGGTAGGGGGTGAAGCTGCCCCACATGCCTCACACCAGCTTCCTTCAGCCCTCCCTCCCAGTCAGGCATTCCTTGCTCCCTTTCACTCCCCTCCAGAGCCAGACTGCCATGCTACCCTACGGAGGATGGGCGGGGTAGGCTGGTCCCCCTCCGCCATTTCGGAGCCAGGGAAAATGATAGCGAAAGACTCCACTGCTGCTGTGTACCACTGGAAGGACTTTCTTCACACTCCGCCCCAAAGACCACCTGCATGGCAGCAGCTGCCTCCTCCTTCTCCTCCACCAACTCTCCTGTGGCTTGCACCATGACTGGGCGGCACAAGCCTCCTCCACCGCCTCCCACCACCAGCTCACCATGGCTGACACTGGAGAGAATGGAGAATAGGAAGCAGAAGAAAAAGATTTCTTGAAGTTGGAAGGTCTGACTGATCTTTTTTTAGTCCCACAAACTCTGTTTCCCTGCAGCAGGAGAGAAACATGCAAGAGCTGGAAAGGAGGTTAGTGTTGAATTTTTTTTGCTTTTGGGAGAAGTGGCAGGAAAGGGGCTGCCATTTCAAGAATGGAGAAGGGAGAGGAGGGGCGATGCAGAGTGGCAAGCAAGTAGCCTTCTCTTCTCTGCATTGCTGCACAGAGCTGCTCTGTTCTGCTTCCCATTCTGCGTTCTTTCCAGTGACAGTGATGGAGGGTTGGCAGAGGGAGGTGACAGGGGAGGCTTGTGCTGCCCGGTCATGGCACAAGCCATGGGAGAATTGGCAGAGAAGGAGGTGGTGGCTGCAGGTGGAGCATGAAGAAAGCCCCTCCAGCAGCACACAGCAGCAGAGCCTTTCACCATCACTCCCCCTGGTTCTGAAAAGGCAGTGGGGGACCAGGCCTACCCTACCCATACTCCTTAGGGTAGCATGGCAGTCCAGCTCTTGAGGGGGGTGAAAGGGAGCAAGGAATGGCCTGACTGGGAGGGCTACAGGAAGTGGGTGCGGGGCATGTGGGGCAGCTCCAACCCCTACCCCACTTACTTCACCTTGTGACAGCAGCATGATGTGCCGCATGCCTCCTACCCCCTTGTGGCAGCCAGGTGGTATGGAGTGGGCAGGATCCTAATTAGGGCTTATTTTTGGAATACAGCTTATATTAGCCCTCCGAAAAAAATCAGGGTAGGTCTTTTTTTCAGGGTGGGGTTTATTTTCAGGAAAACATGGTACATGTGTATGTACACACACAGTTTCTGATTAAAATTTGTCATATGTGGTGGTGTTATGTTGTTAAAATAAAGTGTTGGGCTCAAGAGATTAATGAATAAAAATATTAATTTTAAATTGATTCTGATTTTTTAATTATTTCTGCTTCAAATTGGTGATATCTAAAGTCTAAATTGCTTATTTTACAAGGTATGGGTGACATGCTTGGGGTTTTTTTGGGGAGATCATACATAAATAAAAATCATCAATAACCATAGGCACAATGGTGCAAAAACCTGCTTTGGATAAATTGAGTTTATTAGCATTTGCATGTGATTGCCAAACTCAAATTGACTAATTTATTCATAGTTCATATTTGTTTCTTGATATGTACCTAAAAGTTTCAGTGTAGAATTTCCATAATCAATATAGATGTACATTCTGTGGGATTTTTTCCAATAATAATATGTAAACATTTTAACCTGTAGCAATATGATTTCCTAAGTATATGTTACTTCAGGTCTTTTTATGATAAGACTTCATTGAGTCTAATTCAATTGCATTACACTTTTAGAAGGAGATTCTCTTCCCAGTAAATAGCATTAAATATATTGAGAAGGAGAACATGAAAATAAATATTTCATATTTCAGTAGGACAGCTCTGAAATCTGATTCTGTCCTTTAAGTTTTGAGATGTTGGTAAGCCTTCATCACTTTAATACCACAAATTATACTTGTTTGTAAAAATAGGAGGAAAAATATTGAAGCACGTTGCTCAAAGTTGTAACATTTACCAAAAGTGACTAGAATTTCTCAAAACCAATAAGCCTGAGATGGGAAATGTTTGTTCCTGGATGAGCAACAAGGAGAAATATTCTCCTGCTATTGCTAAACATGTGGGATTTCTAAAGGCAACAGAACTTTAGAATTTGCTTCTGGACTAAAACAGTTCTTTGTTCATTCCACTCCAGGCAATAAATATACTACTAGTATTTTGACAAATACTCTCTTGGAAGCATTGGTTTACTGCTGTCTTTTCAAATTAATAGTATGTTGGCCAAATCACCATTAATTAAGAAATAACAATCCAATGTTCTCCAAATCTCTTCTCCTTGGACTTTATTGTTCTGATTTCATTCCTGAGTGGAAATATGCCCATGAGTTCATTTATACATTGAAGAAATTATATTCTGCTACATATAACTAAAGTTATCTTTCACAATTCTAGCCAAAATGTAGTTCATGTCCATAAAATACTATAAAAAACTGTCAAACTAATGACAGTTTGTTGGAGCTCTTGTATCTCTTATGTACAACATAATGGTAGTTTAACAACTAGGGAAAGAAGAACAGAATAACATAGTTGCAAGGGACCTTGGAGATCTTCAATGTTGAAGCACCCACAATTTCAGGATGAAAGTCGTTCCACTAATTGTTCTAACTATCAGAAAATTTCTCCTTAGTTCTAGATTGCTTTTCTCCTTGATTAGTTTCCATCCATTGGTTCTTGTCCTGCCTTCAGGTGCTTTGGAGAATAGGTTGACCCCCTCTTCTTTGTGGCAGCTCCTTAGATATTGGAACACTGCTATATGTCACCCCTAGTCCTTCTCTTTATTAAACTAGACATACCCAATTCCTACAACTATTCTTCGTATGTTTTAGCCTTCAGTCCCCTCATCGTCTTTTTTGCTCTTCTCTGCACTCTTCCTAGAGTTCTTTTTTATATTGTGGCAACCAGAACTGGATGCAGTATTGTAGATCTGGTCTTACCAAGGCATTATAAATTTAACACTTCATGTGATCTTGAGTCTATCTCTCTTAATACAGCCTATGACTGTGTTGGCCTTTCTGGTAGCTGCGGCACACTCCTGGTTCATATTTTAAGTGTTTGTCCACTAGGATACTAAGATCCCTCTCTCATTCCTCACATTTTGGATTTTCAGTACTAGTGGAAGACCTCCAAAGAATGGCAGAGCTGATGGACATGTGGGAAGAACCCAGAGAAATAAATATTTTGGGAAATATTAATAAGGCAAAATATATTTCCCCAAAGGATTTTAAAGGCAGAAACCAACCCCCCACAAGTCTCTCTGTCCCAGACAGAAACCAGGTCTGCAAAAATGCAGATGTAATAATCTTGTCAGAAAGATTAGAATCAGGAAGCTGGGATTAGAAAGAAAGATCCCTAGAATCAACAATCCCTGACACCAAAAATCCAACAGTCATCAGCCACAGCCCCAGGGAAGCAGGATATGACCTTTGGGACATAATAGGATTAACCCACCACCATCAGAATACCAAAAGGGCACACTCAGACTCAGGTCAAAACACATGACACAGGAAATACAAAACCTCAAACTGGAACAGGAAACAACCTCAAGAGCCCTGGAAGGTATAAAAGCCCACCACTCTGCTCCATGTGGTCACTTCTTTTTCCAGTGCCATCTTTCTGTCTGGCTCTCCTTTTCAATAAACTACAACCTTCTTTCTAAAGCAGTCTCCATGTTGTCTATTCCCAGCTTGGACTGGACACCGATGAAGATTTTTTCTTCAACAGATACTTCTCATATATGGCAAGAAAATTGGAATTAGTAAAAATCTCCTCCAGAAAAGAAACTACCACCAACTTCAGTAACTCCTTTTGTCTACTTTGACATTGTCACAGAGTGTACAAGCAACAGAAGCACTTATCATGTAGATGCTGATAGTGACACTCCATAATGAACCCTGAGACAGGGAAGTCTGGCCTTTACTTTTCCTGTAAATGCCTATTATTCCTGATTTTTTTCAAAATATACTGTGTGAAATCCATATCGCTACTAGTATCAGTTTTATACTTCATAACATTATCATTATCTTAAAATTTTCCCTTTTGGCTTTTGAAAAGACTAAATCCTAGTCTTTCCTGAAACTTGAAGGTATGCTATGAACCGTTAGAGATGAAATATGAACTCCAAGTACTGTTTAATTTTTCCTCTCCCTTAACTGTTTTCTGACAGCAACCATTCTACCTGGCTGTAGCTGAGAAAGAAATAAGATCGTTCCAGACTCCTATTTCACTTCTGTGAATAGGGATTTTATTTTCTATCTCAAACATACACTGATCAGAGAAGCTCCTTCTGCAAATATGCTCACTTCTCATTAAACTGGCTCACATGAATACATCTGCTTACATGAACAGTTACTTGCAAGAGAAATGTCCATGGCCACTGATATTATCATCAGGGTTTTTGAAATGCAAAGCAGTTGCAAAAACACAACAAGACATACACAACCAGAGTTTGTGCCCTTGAAAAAGTTATTTAAGTGGGCAGATCTTTAGCAAAGAAAAGGTTTAAAAAAATATTTCTTCCATCTTTCTAGGCTGGTTCATTTTGCTTAATTTTAAATCACTCTACTGAATTATTAAACAATCATAAAAACACAATGAAATAAAATCAGATATGGTGTGTAGAATAGATCAGCATTAATAAATATAATACAGATAGTCCTCGACTTACAATCATTCACTTAGTAACCAAAGTTACAACAGCACTGAAAAAAGGGACGTAGGACCATTTTTCACACTTACAACCATTGCATCATCCTCATGGTCACATGGTCACAATTCATACACTTGGCAACTGACTCATATTTATGACGGCTGCAGTGTCCTGGAGTCATGCAATCAACTTTTGCAACCTTCTGACAAGCTAAGTCAATGGGGAAGCCAGATTCACTTAACAATCATGTTACTAACTTAACAACTGCAATGATTCACTTAACAACTGTGGCAAGAAAGGTTTAAAATGGGGCAAAACTCACTTAACAGTTGTCTTGCTTAGCAACAGAAATTCTGACTTTAATTGTAAGTCAAGGACTACTGGTTCTTAAACTGACACCAGTATCAGAAATACTGTTCTATAAATGTGACTTTTTATTATTTGGAGAACCTAATATCTAGTTGACAAATAAAACATAGTAACAGTTACCCCTTCCTTCCTACATTATTTTTAGGTTACTATTAGACAAAGAACAGTGATATATTTCATGAAACCCTGTAGTGCCAATTGCAGTACAGAGAAGTACATAAACCTGGTAAATAAAACAGAACAACACATTAAAGCACATAGCTGTTGCTAAGATGGATATATATATATGACTCTTTCAGCCTTGCTTAGGCTTTTTAAAAATAAAATCTCATTGAACATGCAGAAATCTTCAGTTAATTTAAGGAAAAGGACAAGTTTAACAGAACTAATGAGTTAGAAGACAGTGTCCCTATCCCTGTTGAACAAGAATAAGCTCGTTTTTTTTTATTTAGCCTATTGAAATTCATCCTGAGAATGTTGCAGTCTGACCATGAAATAGAGATCAATGGGATGACAAGTTAATTGATATATTCTGACTGCTGTGCTAGTATACACTACATCTCTAGAGATCAACACAGTTGTATGGCTTCTTTTAAAAGGCTACCTATACTGCAAGTCAGCAACCAATTAGTGGCTTTAGTTCAAATCAGGCTTGATATATAGTTGGTTTCAGATGGTGCACTTTTAACCTTCTTTGTCCCATACTTTAGCAAAGTTATGATGCTGCAGGGACAGTAACAGCTTTCAGAAATTTCTCTAGACAAGTAGAGACCTGTAACCTTATACATTCTTCCCTTAATAATCTTCCTTTCTGCAAGAGTTCAATGGAACTGCATCTACATGGAGGGAAGTGTGTAGTGGCGTGCCCCAGAAATCTGTTCTGGGCCCAGTGTTCTCAACATCTTCATCAATGATTTGGAAGAAGGGATAGATGGGGAACTCATCAAATTTGCAGATGACACCAAGCTGGCAGGACTATCCAACACTCCAGAAGATAGGCTCAAGATACAGAAGGATCTTGACAGACCTGAACATTGGGCACTATCTAACAAAATGAAATATAGTTGTGAAAAAAGTAAGGTTCTACATTTAGGCAAAAAACTCCCAAATGTACAGGTATAGTATAGGGGGTATCTTGTTCAATAGTAGTAACTGTGAGAGCGATCTTGGAGTCCTAGTAGACAATCACTTAAATATGAGCCAGCAGTGTGCTGCAGCTGCCAAAAAAGCCAACATAGTGCTAAGGTGCATTAATAGAGGGATAGAATCAAGATCACATGAAATGTTAATACCACTTTACAACTCCTTGGTAAGGCCACACTTGGAATACTGCATCCAGTTTTGGTCATCACGATGTAAAAAAAGATGTTGGAACTCTGGAAAAAGTGCAGAGAAGAGCAATGGAAATGATTGGGGGACTGGAGGCTAGAACATATAAGGAACAGTTGCTGGAATTGGGTATGTCTAATTTAATGAAGAGAAGGACGAGGGGCGATATGATAGCACTGTTCCAGTATCTCAGAGGTTGCCACAAAGAAGAGAGAGTCAAGCTATTCTCCAAAGCACCTGAAGGCAAGAAACAATGGATGGAAACTAAGCAAAGAGAGAAGCAACCTAGAACTAAGGAGACATTTCCTGACAGTTAGAACAATTAATCAGTGGAATAACCTGCCTCCAGAAGCTGTGAATGCTTCAACACTGGAAGTTTTTAAGAAGAGACTGGACAGCCATTTGTCTGAAATGGTATAGGATTTCCTGCAGGGGGTTGGACTAGATGACCGTCAAGGTTCCTTACTACTACTACTACTACTACTACTACTACTACTACTACTACTACTACTACTACTTCTTCTTCTTCTTCTTCTTCTTCATCATCATCATCATCATCATCATCATCATCATCATCATCATCATCATCATCATCATCATCATCATCATCATCATCATCATCATCATATTAGTTCTTTGCCTATTCCCATTCAGAATAATAGAGTTAGAAGTGGAAGTGGAGGTCTTCTAGTCCAACCCCCTGCTCAACCAGGAAACCCTATACTGTTTCAAACAAATGGTTGTCCAATCTCTTCTTAAAAGCCACCAGTGATGAAGCACCCACAATGTCTGGAGGCAAGCTGTTCCACTGGTTAATTATTCTCACTGTCAAGAAATTTCTTCTTAGTTCTAGGTTGGTTTTCTCTATTTCTTTCTATTTCAGATTTTTAGTGAAATCCACTTATTATTTATGTCTTAACCAACTTCCAAGCACCTTTTTTAAACTACTATTTTTTTTCAGCAGCCTACCTAAGGATCATGATGCATATTATTTTAATTACAGAATTTGTTCATAGTTCTATTCCTTTGCTTGGAGTAAATGTGTGGACTAAAGAAACAGATCAAAGCCCCATTCAATCCCACCAAATTTAGAAAGGGGGGCCAGCTGAGCATTAGTTAATTAACAAAAAAAAATGTAGTTTGATCTTAAGACTTCCTTATTTCCCTTCTAATAACATGCCATGAGATTTCATTAGATTTTATCTTTAATCATCTCTTTTTTTTTGCCTCAACTCCTTTTCTCATTATTCCATTCCCTTTATTGTATAATCTCATTCTTTTTATAGTAATCCTTGAATCCTGCTTTGCAAACTCCATAATTTATAAAGGAGTGGTCTACTGGCTTATTATGGATCTAGCCCATTTATTTACAATAGTATCAAGAGCACATTGTCAAGTTTGACAAAAGAATTAATAGTTTTTATAGCACCATTTTCACAAAGTTACTTACCTTATACTTTAAACTTTTCCCAGATCCCACATACAAGCCAACACTATATCTGCTCTAATAAAGTTTCAAACCATAGCTCTAGCCTCTGCCTATAAAAACATTACTTACACCTAATTTAGGAGGGACTAGGGACATATATTCTTCCTTAAACTGCCACATCTGACTTCTATGGACCAAATCACACAAGATAGAGGAATTCATTATATTGCTTCCTCTGCTTTAGGTCTTGGTACACAACTATAAATAGCAAGCGGATCTAAGTCTGGAGTTACTAGTAAACTCCATCTTCTTTCTTAAATAAATCTTAAATCTCCTTTCTTAAACCCCTGAAATTTTTTTTTTAAGTCTCAGAGAAACTCAGTTGAAATTGTTGTAAATTTGAAGATTGGCTCTCTGTCCAATTTTGCATTTGTATCCTAACTGCAGATATGTTGTATCATTGGCTCTAGTTAATGAAACTTGTATTCACAATGAAATGAAAAGTACATGATTTAAAATTTTCTCAGTCCTCCTCTAGAGACACTACTTTCTGGAAGATTGGTGAATATTTCTCAGATTACTGAGCTGTGCAAAATATTGTTAGATAGAGAAATTATTATTTCCAATGCTTTTTTAGAGAAGCCAAATTTCTACAATTATATTTAGCAGATTTTTGTATTAAGCTTACCCTCAGTCCACTTTTATATTCCTGGCAAATACCCCTTTGGTCTGCCTTTTTTTGTTTATGTTACTTATATTTCCTCTCCAAAGGCTACACTTTGCAACTACTCCAAAATAGCCAGATGTCTATTTGTGTGAGAGAAATGGGGGTGTCCATGGTAGGAATTAGATCAAGAAAGTATCTGTGACTTTATAATCAATACTTTCTCTTTCTCAAAGCATGTTATGTGTGCTAGACACTTATTTTCAAAGAGTGAGCTTAGATTTGAGTTGTGCAGTTGCGAATGCCATCCCAATTTAATTTGTCCCATCACCATCACCACCTATGGATTGAAAGATATGCTGTTTGCAACAAGGGTAATTTGCAAAGCTGCATTTTGCCATTGATCCAAGGGGCAATAACCAAAAACATTCTGTGAGGAATATTAGCACCAAGAGAAAAGGAGCTGTTCAATATTTTACTAGACAGACAGAACAGGCTGGGAAAGGACATATCAATACTAGTTTGCATAAGTTTGATTAGCATTCACCTAACATTGCTGTTTATTGTTCTAATTTGTTTTTAGTTGGGGATACTTTCCTCATCATTGGCTTCCAGTATTAGAGTATTTAATGGTGCTATATGTTTGGTGGCTGATGTGAATGTCTCCATACAATGATTCTTTTTAAAAGCAGTATCACATTGTTTGAGAGAAAATCGGTATTAACATCAATATGGTGATAGAAGATAAATGGGCTATTTTTTCCAGGAGTGATTTAAAATATGATAAATTTTGGTTTAAAATATGACAAATTTTGTTCCAAAAATGACAACCTCATGAAACTCCCTCTCGAGCACAAGCAAACTGAATTATCAATCAATAGGGTGTCTCTTGAAATAGGCTTCTTCTATAGCTCTGCTTCAAGTTCCAGCCTCATTTGTCAAGTGTCAGTAATATGCAGAGAACCCAGAGCTTGCTGGGTGCCATTCTAGCTGAAAATCTATACATGCTGTGAAATAAATCTACCTAATAAAATAGCTTGCATTATTAGAAGTAAGCTAAAATCAATATTTCTTTGAATTAATTTTTATTCTTTGGAACATTTCCGAGAGGTGGAAGGCATACAGCTTATTTTAATGTTTGAATATATGTCACCATATATAAAGGCAGATTTTTTAAAAACACAAAGTGAGCCTCAGCAGGGACTAGAGCTTAAAAATGTTCTGATGTATTACTATTATATCAAAGAGAGAGTTAGCTAACATTCAGATATACATCTGCTTTAGTCGGTATACTGAGAAAGGTATTATGGTTGCAGAGATTAGGGTTGTCATAATGTGGGATGTGTGATTCATTTAATTCTGATCTTTCCACTGCCCACTTATTAAACAGATTTTAGGCTTAATTTTAGTGAACTAGCCATACATACATTCACTGGTCTTGTTAGGAGAATTGGGAATGCTCATTATTTTTGTACAAGAAAGCCAGGACTCTTTGTTTTTCCTTTCTTCTCACACATTCATTGCCATTTGGGTCTCACTGGCACTGTTTCTTTTTTGGAATTATTTCATGAATATAGGAAACGTTGCCAAGAAGCAGTGATCCACAATCAGTTTAAACAGTTTCAGAAATCAGTTGGACTCTCTTCAAACTGGCATTTTTCCTAGATGGACACCTAGGATTTTTTTTTTTAAATCTCCAATGTGCTTCGAGCGGGATCTATGAGAATATTCATATAACTTCCCAATAATAATTTTAAAAGTTACTGCTGGAGTAACTGATGGACTTGGGACTGAAAACTACTTGTTAGCCTATTGTCAATCAGTTCAGTACAACAATCTGTACAAGAGTGCTGCTGAAAGCCAAGGTAGGTAAGCATATATAGATTTGGGGTATACTAACCATATTTCTAATTATGTTGTAAAAAGATCTACCGTTTAAGAATGTTATATTTCCCCTGCATCTTCCATAATTACTTGTTAAACAGAATTATGAAATGAATGCAGACTCTGCAGGTCATTCAGAATTATTTTGCTTTGCAGAATATGTTTCCAAAACAGATACTTTATAATAATTATTTAGTGGTGGGAAAAGTATGATCAAAAGACATTATCTTAGACCTTTCAAATCAGCCTGAGTAAGCAATTTTAAGAAAAAGCATTCAGCAAGTACAGGTGTTTTGAATAATTGCTTTACTGCCTTTTAGCCAATTGATACCTAATTAATGGATTAAATAAAACATATAGTCCTAATTAAAAAATCTCATTATAGATATTGCTAATTAAATAAGAAGTGAAAAGATTTATTGTTTAATTTAAAAAACTGTAAGTCATAGTTTGGTATAATTCACCACATATACAAAAGACAACAACCTCCAATTAGTTACTCTCTGCCTGGAGTTAAATTGTGAAAATTAAAATGATTAAAAAATAGCAGACATAACTTAATAACTCTATAAATAAAATTCATTTTCCTAGAACATAAAAACATAGTGTAATCAATTCATACAGTATTTTGGATTTCAAATTACCCAAACTGAATTTTAATTAATTTATTTTCTTCACTTTGCTTCAAAAATGTATTTCTCAACTCTAGTATGTGG
The DNA here is from genome assembly GCA_034064705.1 of Bothrops alternatus. Classification (NCBI taxonomy): domain Eukaryota; kingdom Metazoa; phylum Chordata; class Lepidosauria; order Squamata; family Viperidae; genus Bothrops; species Bothrops alternatus. Next base: position 7,377,857 of record JARGCV010000124.1, on the reverse strand, counting down.
ATAATTTTGTGCGCATACATATATCATTATGAAAACTCTTTTTATCCAATATCTCTTGCCCCACAAGAGAAGTACTTCTCCATATTTTTTCTATCTTTTGCTTTGATGCTACCCTCAAAATTAATTTTGTGAAGAATTTTTAAAGAATAAAATGGCTTCCAACACAGTGCCTACATTCCATTGGAATCCTTGACAGAATTAAAACTGTAATATATCTCTATCAAAAGCTCAGAAACAGTTTTAAAGTAAATATTTCTGGGACATTTCAAAATTGACTCAATAACTGCAATTTCTGATAAAATCCCATCAATGACTTCATGATTTTAAAAATATTAAAAAGGTATTTACAGATTTGAGATTAAAGCTGATTCACCAGAAAATTGTGTTTAGTGTCATGGTTCTGAAGCCAAGACCAACAAAATCAGAATGAGGCTAGAGGTTTCCTCAAAGAACATGTTTATTGGTTACAAAGTATGGCACAATCAAAAGTGAAACCAAGCCTGAAATTCCCTCCAAAGAGTTACACTATTACGAAGTCAAACTTCCTACTCCAGAGCCATACAAACGGCTATATTCCCCAGTAGAATGATTTGGCAGGCTTTCTAATGGCCAGCCCTCCAAGCTAACTGATAGAATGATCTTGGTTCCCATGGGAGCCAGAATTATTTAAACTAGAAAAAATACTCCACACCCCTTCCCTTTCTTGTGGCAACCTAGAATGAGCAAGATAGCTTCAGCCAGGTTCGTTGTAGAGTTGACATTTAGGGCGTAATAGTACTAATAATAATAATAATAATAATAATAATAATAATAATAATAATAATAATAATAATAATAATAACTTTATTGTCACTTTGAATGTACACCAATTGGCATACATCAAAATGAAATTTCATTGCATACAGCTCTCAAAGGGTCACCACCTCCGATATACACTCCTTGTTCGTGGTCAACTCAAGTTTCAGATTGTCCATTTTAGTCTCTAGGGAGCGAATGATGGCAAACAGGAAAGATGGAAACAGAGCTCCATGTGGATTAGCCCTCAAATTAGTTTGTATTCCTGCATGACAACGTTGCTTCCTTTCCTTTTTCTGATCCTGTCTTTTCCACCTTTTCCTTAAAGAGGCCTTGCTTCTTTTCGCCCCTGGAGCATGCTGCCACCACCACCACCACCTCCTCCAAAAGCCGCTCTCTCTTCCTCTGGGCCTGCTGACAGCCTCATCCAGTTCCTTCCTCCATAAGCCCCAGGACCTCTCCTCCTCTGCCTCCTTTGGAAACAGCCCTGATTTGCAATAGAATCCATCGCTGGGCCAGTAGTCAGATCTTGCTGCTGGCAGAACAATTTCAAACAACATTTTTAGATTCCTTAAAAATGTATTTGAAAGGATGGATACCACGTTTTTTATGCTAGAAGTATAAAAGATTTGAGGGCTCAGTAACCTACCGTATATGATATGGTCATGTGATCATTTAGTATATTTTGGGGATAGCATATTACTGCATATAAGCAGATTAATGGGAAAACTTTAAATGTTAATGATTTTAATGTAAAGTTGAATTATCTATCAAAGCTTTGAAATTGGACTATTTAATCAGGAATTCTGATTGCATCAATCATTGGGGCTGGCTACAAGAATGACATTACAAAATTGGAAAAGTAATACCATTTCAGATATCTGAAGCAACATCAGGATGCAAGGAAGAGGAAGCACATTTAAGATCTTGTTTAGTTCTCTGTTCCAGAATAGCAAAGAGCCTCAACTGCTGAATCATATATAAATGATCAATCATCATCATCATCAGAAAGAATCTGGCAGGACTTCTAATTTGTTTAGGGAACTTAATTTAATTCCATGGGTTTAGTTGATTCTGTTAATATGTAATTCTCACAACGTATTAATTCTCTGTATTTAACCAATTAAGTGTGTAGTGGGAACAAGTCTATCATATATTTCAATAATTGTAGTTACCACCAGTGGAGATTCCTAAACATGATTTATCCACATGAGTTATACTTATCCTAGCCTATATTAGACATGAAATTTTAAAACCTCCTGAAATAGCTATATGAAGTGAATCATTAGCTTATATTGTAAAAACAGTGGTCAAGGGCAAAATAAAAAGGGCTACCACCTTTCTGTCACTTTTTATAAGTTCTGGTTATGAATCTGGTTGGCTATATTAAAATATAGAATGCTAGGCTAGATTGATCATTGATCTGATCCTACAGCATTTTATAGCAATAATCACTCAGCTTTCTTTTATATAACAATAGTTACTCAGCTTTTTTTTTTTGCTTGTTTGGACACAGCATTTCATTAACAGAGATCAGAACAGTTAAAGCAATTACTTTTCTAGTGATAATGCATTATAAAAGACATTGAAGATGAGGGGGGGGAGAAAATAGATCCTTTCAAAATATAGATTTAGAGATGGTGACTGTGTGTACCAGAAATTACAAAAAGAATGATCAAGCAGTTCATCTTGCAACAAATAAAAGCTGAGGTGATGATTCAGGAAGTTACTCACATACTTTGGGCACGTGACAATAGTAGATGATAGATAATATTATTATGTTAGGTAAGACTAAATGCAGTGGAAGGAAAAGACAACAGACAAAGAGGATGAATTGGATTAAAAAGATTATAGGAATAGATTATGGCATTGTTTCGCAATCTTGGCCACTTTAAGACATGTGGACTTCAATTCCCAGAATTCCCCAGCCAGCAATGCGGGATTTTGGTAATATGCTACAAGTTGTTACTAGAGATGAATTGAGATGGTGAGTATTTGACTATGAAATCCCCAGGAATTGAACCCATTGAAAAGCATCTACCTATACTTTTCAGTCCACCTTCTCTTATTGTGCTCCCACCCATGCTAAGGCATATATAGACAGGAAAGTCACAATGATGTCAGTATGATTACTGTGCAAACTATGTCATAACTATGTCATAATATGTGACCTAGGAAATACATACATACATACATATGTACACACATACACACACACAAACACTTTTTTTCTGCTTCTCCAAAAAGTATGTGTACCCTCTATTGGTCCCTGTTTTCATTTTCCACTTCATGGCAAAAAATAGTTGTTATGTAATTTGGTATATTCACTCTTTCCTCTAAAAACTGCCTTGAACAGACACTTCCATTCTGACACGAGGGACTACTGTTCCCTGAATTACAGTTTATTGATTTAAATGTGTCTCCCCACTGACCGCTGTTTCCCAGTTATGGCCACTTTCCCTTTTATTGCTATTTCCTACTGTCTTTTTTCCATTCTGGGCTTCATGAACATTTTTCACATTTTTAATCTTGTCTCTCAGTGCCCTTCTGGTTTTTAATGCAATTTGTCTACTTAGTTATATTTTCCAAATGAATGCAACTGTTACTCCTGATGAAGTGGACAGGGCCATTGGAGCGGTGAGTTCCGCCACCTGTTTGTTGGACCCGTGTCCCTCCTGGCTGGTTTCTGCTAGCAGGGAGGTGACACGTACCTGGATCCAGGAGATTGTCAATGCTTCTTTGAGGGAGGGGTCCTTCCTGGCTCCTTTGAAGGAGGCACTCGTGCGCCCCCTCCTCAAGAAGCCTTCCCTAGATCCAGCAATTCTTACTAACTATCGTCCAGTCTCTAACCTCCCCTTTGTGGGGAAGGTTATTGAGAAGGTGGTGGCGCATCAGCTCCAGCAGTCTCTGGAGGAAGCCGATTATCTGGGCCCTCTGCAGTCGGGGTTCAGGCCCGGCTACAGCACCGAAACTGCTTTGGTCGCTCTGATGGATGATCTCTGGTGGGCCCGGGATGGAGGCCAGTCCTCTGTCCTGGTGCTTCTTGACCTCTCAGCAGCATTCGATACCATCGACCATGGTATCCTTCTGCGACGGCTGGAGGGAATAGGAGTGGGGGGCACCGTGTTACGGTGGTTCTCCTCCTATCTCTCTGGTCGGTCGCAGTCAGTGTTAGTGGGGGGTCAGAGGTCCACCTCTAGGTCACTCGCTTGTGGGGTGCCTCAGGGGTAGGTTCTCTCCCCCCTACTTTTTAACATCTACATGAAACCGCTGGGAGAGATCATTCATCGGCATGGAGTGAGATACCATCAGTATGCTGACGATACTCAGCTGTACATTTCCACTCCTGCCCAAATCAGTGAAGCGGTTGAGGTGATGTGCTGGTGTCTGGAGGCTGTGAGGGTCTGGATGGGCGCTAACAGATTGAGGCTCAACCCTGACAAGACAGAGTAGCTATGGGTGATGCCTCCCAAGGACACTTCTATCTGTCCTTCCATTACTCTTGGGGGTGAATCTATAAACCCCTCAGAGAAGGTCCGCAACTTGGGAGTCCTCCTCGACCCACAGCTGACATTGGATCATCATTTGTCAGCTGTGGCGAGGGGGGCATTTGCCCAGGTTCGCCTGGTGCACCAGTTGCATCCTTACTTGGATCGGGAGTCTCTCCTCACAGTCACACATGCCCTTGTCACCGTGAGGATCGACTACTGCAATGCTCTCTACATGGGGCTACCATTGAAGAGTGTTCGGAGACTACAATTAGTGCAAAATACAGCTGCGTGAGCAGTTGTGGGCCTTCCGCGTTGTGCCCACATTTCACCAACACTCCGCATGCTGCATTGGTTGCCTATTGGTCTCCGAGCCCAATTCAAGGTGTTGGTTATCACCTATAAAGCCCTTCATGGCATGGAACCAGGATACTTACGGGACCGCCTTCTGCCACATACTTCTCTACGACCGGTGAGAGCGCACAGGGTTGGCCTCCTCCGGGTCCCATCAGCAAAACAATGTCGTTTGGCGGGCCCTAGGGGGAGGGCCTTCTCTGTTGTGGCGCCCACCCTCTGGAACCAACTGCCTCCTGAAGTCTGCATTTCTCCGACTCTCCCGGCCTTCCGGAAAAATTTAAAAACTCATCTTTGCCGGCAGGCCTGAGGATGACTGTGGTTGACTGTTGAATTGAATGTGTGTTCTTTTTTATTGATTTTTTTTAGATATATTTGTTTGGGTTTTTTATGGTACTTCACTGTTATATATATGTTGTTAGCCGCTCTGAGTCCCTTGGAGAGGAGCGGCATACAAACCCAAATAAAATAAATAAATAAAATAAAAACTTTCCACTTTATTATTGATTCCCATTGATTGTTATACAACTGAGGGCTTCACTAATGTTTTTGCATGTTTTCATTATGTAAAATAGAAATTATTTCTTAGGGTGGGGATGTTTGATGTTTTTTTATTCATTCCAGAATAAATAGTTATACTTAAAAGATCTTTATGTACTGGATGGTGCTGGATGACCTTTTAAATCAGAGGTCTCCAACCTATGGGCCGTGGCCTCTTGGCCACCGGGCCGCATGATAGGTGGGCATTGCATGTGCGTTTGTGCATGTGCTCACCCACCCTCATGCCACCATTGCCACAAATGTTGTGCTGGTGGAGACAGCACTGCTAGTATTGTGTGGGCGGCGGCGTTGCCATACACTTTGCGCAGGCGGTGGCACTGTGAACAGAAGGGGGTGGCAGCATACCACACACAGGCAGCAGCATTGCCATGAAGCTTGTGTGAACGGTGTCAGTGCCACAAGTAGCAAGTGAGCCACAGTATGATCCTCACACAGGTCAGTGGCGTGATCCTCGCACTGGTGGCAGCATCTCTGAGGGCCACTGTGGGATCCTCATGCAGGGCAGTGGCGCGATCCTCATGCCGGTGGTAGCATTGTCACAAGCCTCACACAGGTGCCGGCATTGCTGAGAGCCTTGACCACATGCTTGCATCCCTGTTTGCCGGTTGCACATACTTGCAGACTGTTTGTACACTTGTGCACATGTGTGGCCATATTCACGTTTGTGCATACACATGTAAGATACCTGTCCCTTCCTCTCCCACTGGGCCTCCAACCCAGAAAGGTTGGAGACCTCTGTTTTAAATGACTATATGTTTTAATAAAACTCTAAAGAGTAATTTGGAAAACTAAAATGGGTGGAATTACAGGTAGTCCTTGACTTACAACAGTTCATTTAGTGATGGTTCAAAGTTACAATGGCACTGAAAAATGTGACTTAAGACTGTTTTTCACAGTCACGATCTTTCCAACATCCCCATGGTTATGTGATCAAAATTCAGATGCTTGGCAACTTGTTCATATTAAGACCGTTGCTGTGTCCTGGGGTCATGTGATCACCTTCTGACAGGCAAAGCCAATGGGGAAGCCAGATTCACTTAAATGCTGGGTTTCTAACTTACAGTGATTCACTTAACAACTGTCACAAGAAAGGTCATAAAATGAGGTAAAACTCACTTAATACATGTCTCACTTAACAACAGAAATTTTGGACTTAGTTGTGGTCATAAGTCGAGGACTACCTGTAATACCTTTACATTGTTTTTCTCACAAGTGTCATCTCTTTGAGTTCTCTTTTTAAATTTTGCAGATATCTTCCCAAGTTAAAAAACTGAATCAACACAGTTGTTAAGGAAAATGTACGGATAATGGAAATATCAATATCAATACAGCTTAGAATATAAAATATGCTTCCAGCCTAAGCCTGAAGCATAGGAAGCAATGATGCAATTACTTATTGGCTCTTTATCCTGATTATCGAAATCAATTTTGAACTAGAATAAAGAATTACTCCCATCTCATTTTTTTTTCTAAATGTACTTTCATATCCCTATAATTTTGCATTCTCCGCAGGTGTTCTCATACTCTGCTACATATAAATGGCAAATGCCATTTTATAAAAGAAATAAAACAACTATCTTATTACAAGTTTATAAAAAAACTGTTTTTTGAAAAGTTTTATATAAGGATATTCTGAAAAAAGTAAAAAAAAAGGGACTAATAACTGAATGATAGAGCAAAGGGGAATAAAAGGAAATATATATATATATACTTTTGCTGGTTTCATCCAGTGGTAGCTTTGGAACAAGAGATTGGCAGGCTAAAGTCTAAAACTCTATCTCAGATTAGGCCTGAATGAAGAAAACCTAATGAAAGACAGGGTTTTATGCTCTGTTAATTGCTTTTATGTTTTGAGAGTTAACTTTTATTTAAGTAGTTTTATGAATTGTCCCTGCAGCTTTCTTCTCTTATCCGTTTCTTGTTAGTTATTATCAACACCAACAAAAAGCTAAAATAAAAATTTTCATTAGCATTTTATTAACTTTTAAGAACCACTACTAATATTTTTAATGTGGAAGTAAATGTATAAAAGGAAAAAAGAAACAATCTATGAACGGGGAGAGAATTTTATTTTATAATGGCTTGGTAAAGCCACACTTGGAATACTGTATCCAGTTTTGGTTGCTACAATGTAAAAAGATGTTGAGACTCTAGAAAGAGTCAGAGAAGAGCAACAAAGATGATTAGGGGACTAGAGACCTCCAAGGTCTGTTCCAACTCTGTTATTCTGTTAACTGAGCCCTGTAGCATTCCCCACTAGGGATCAAGCCTTGGATGGAGAAAACCAATGAAGAACAGTGTGTCCTACTCTGAACCTCCTTTGTTGTTCAGAATAATACCATGATTAGGAGGCATGGGGTTGAAATTTTTTAAGTTGAGAAATATGGCTTCTAAGAAAAGCTCTGATAATCTGACCAGGCAGAGGAATCTTTGATGAGGGAAAAGGGAGGAAAAAAGGGAAATAAAAGGATTATAATTGTTAGCATAGCAAAGATACAGTTTGCCAGTGTTTCAGCACTGTAAGATCTCTTTTGCACAAGCAAATAACCTTTTCTGCCCATGACTTTGGTAAGAGTGCCAATTTTTAAAATGAAACCCAGATTTTAGGCATTCATTTCTACTCAACCCCCAGTTTAAAATTAGGGATTGTGTGTGCTTAGTTCCAATGAAGCAGTTTTATTTTAAAAGGGTTTATTGTTCTATCACTGTTTTATTTGATACATAGATTAAAATCTGATTATGAAAAGTCAAGGCTTATTTATTTATTTATTTATTGCCCAAGCTGAAACCCAATGAAATCATTATTTTTAAACATAGAGAGAGTTTGTACAAATCAATTTTATCATATCGGGGTGCCATGTTTTTGCAGTTTGAGAACCCAAGCAATTTAACTGGAGAGGATGCTGTTGCAGTACGTAAAAATCCAGATGACAGGCCCTCCACCTAGGTTCCCATTCACTCTGTAGCCTTTCCCTAATGCTGGCACCAGTCAGCCTTTCTGAAGAGCCTTCCCTTTTCTCTTACCACTTGCAGAGTTTTTCCTATGCTAAATTAGCATTTTGCCTGTTATCTGATGAAATATTGCTTTTATAAATAAGCAATATTTATTGTCTCAAGCTAAATGGACATGAAAAGGAAAATACTTGTTTTTTGCATTCAGATAGAAGTATATATTTTTTTATTTTTTATTATTATTATTATTATTTTTAGGAACAATTTTAAACAACATATATATATTTGTGCTTGCAGGATGGCTCTGGGTTGAGCTGAAACAAGCAAAAGGAAAGAATGATTCCTTCCTCCCATATTTGGGTTTACAGGGTGCAATCTAAAAAATAAAATAAAAAAAAACACTTGACACATATCCTTACTCCCTGACTACTGACAAAGCGGGAGAGAACTTGTGGCTCAATAGGTTAAAGCATCTGCTTAGCATGCAGACTGCCCAGGTTCGAATCCCGGAAGGGTGAGTTCTGACTGAAGAGAGTTAAGAAACTCGAAATAGCTATATCAGAAATCCCTTATTTCTTTGTCAACAATTTTAAACAACATATATATATATTTGTGCTTGCAGGATGGCTCTGGGTTGAGCTGAAACAAGCAAAAGGAAAGAATGATTCCTTCCTCCCATATTTGGGTTTACAGGGTGCAATCTAAAAAAAAATAAAAAAAAACACTTGACACATATCCTTACTCCCTGACTACTGACAAAGCGGGAGAGAACTTGTGGCTCAATAGGTTAAAGCATCTGCTTAGCATGCAGACTGCCCAGGTTCGAATCCCGGAAGGGTGAGTTCTGACTGAAGAGAGTTAAGAAACTCGAAATAGCTATATCAGAAATCCCTTATTTCTTTGTCAACAATTTTAAACAACATATATATATTTGTGCTTGCAGGATGGCTCTGGGTTGAGCTGAAACAAGCAAAAGGAAAGAATGATTCCTTCCTCCCATATTTGGGTTTACAGGGTGCAATCTAAAAAAAAAATAAAAAAAAACACTTGACACATATCCTTACTCCCTGACTACTGACAAAGCGGGAGAGAACTTGTGGCTCAATAGGTTAAAGCATCTGCTTAGCATGCAGACTGCCCAGGTTCGAATCCCGGAAGGGTGAGTTCTGACTGAAGAGAGTTAAGAAACTCGAAATAGCTATATCAGAAATCCCTTATTTCTTTGTCAACAATTTTAAACAACATATATATATTTGTGCTTGCAGGATGGCTCTGGGTTGAGCTGAAACAAGCAAAAGGAAAGAATGATTCCTTCCTCCCATATTTGGGTTTACAGGGTGCAATCTAAAAAAAAATAAAAAAAAACACTTGACACATATCCTTACTCCCTGACTACTGACAAAGTGGGAGAGAACTTGTGGCTCAATAGGTTAAAGCATCTGCTTAGCATGCAGACTGCCCAGGTTCGAATCCCGGAAGGGTGAGTTCTGACTGAAGAGAGTTAAGAAACTTGAAATAGCTATATCAGAAATCCCTTGTATGTAGGTCTTTGGTTCTTCGGGTTTTCTCCCACGTAGAATTTGAAGTGTCTTGGCGACGTTTCGATGAAGTCTCATTCATCATCTTCAGGCTGGTGCTTTTGGCTTCTGCATCTAGGAGCAGTGTGGTCTGAGCTGTTTTTTCCTTTTAACTGCCAGTGGGGGTTTGAACTGATTGGCTGGGAGCTTCGCTATGTTCTGATTGGTTAGGGGCTTGGCTGTGCTCTGATTGGCTGGGGGGTTGGCTGTGTTCTGATAGGCTGGGGGAGTGTTCTGGTTGGGTGGGGGCTTTGTAGTGCTGGAGGGGTTCAAAGTGGCCAATGATGCAGCTCTGGTCTGGCTCCTGGTCTGTGGTCGTGCCTCATCATCGGTGTGGGTTTGGGTTTGCTTTTTGCATGGATGTGTGGGGGTTTGAACTGACTGGCTGGGAGCTTGGCTTTGTTCTGATTGGGTGGAGGTGTGTTCTGATTGGTTAGGGGCTTGGCTGTGCTCTGATTTGATGGGGGGTTGGCTGTGCTCTGATTGGCTGGGGGAGTGTTCTGTTTGGGTGGGGGCTTTGTTGTGCTCAGGTTAGTCTGAGTTGCAGGGGGATTAGAGATGGTGAGCTGCATAGCTGTTTGGCTTCGCGTTCATGGTCGTGCCTCATCTTCATGGTGGTTGTCAGTTTGCTTCATGTATGGATTGGAGGGGTTTAAAGTGGCTAATGATGCAGCTGTGGTCTGGCTTCTGGTTTGTGGTCGTGCCTCATCATCGGTATGGGTTTGGGTTTGCTTTTTGCGTGGATGTGTGGTGGTGACATCCTGTGTGGTTTTCGTGAGTGTGGGTCTGGTGTCATTCTTTGTGTTAGGGACTCGTTTGTCAATAAGGGTGGGTTTCCAAATGGCTGGTAGGTGGGAGGTATCATCTCGTTTGTTCATGCTGTGTGGGCATTTTTCTATCTCGATGGCTTCTCTGATTATTCTGATATTAAAGTGTTCAGTTTTGGCGATAGTTCTTGTCTTTTTGAAGTCAATTTCATGTCCTGTGGCTTTAAGGTGTTGGACCAGGGAAGAAGTTGGTTCCTCTTTTTTGACTGAGTTTTTGTGTTCTTCAATGCATGCACTTATTCTTCTGTTGCTTTGTCCGATGTATGTGGTGGGGCATACTAGGATGATCTGACCAACCACTGCCTATCCAACACATACTTCATCTATAACGGACAAAAATACAAACAAATAGAAGGAGCACACATGGGATCACCCCTCTCACCTGTCATTGCAAACCTCTACGTGGAACACTTTGAAACCCAAGCTCTAGAAAAATCTGATCACAAACCCAAACTCTGGCTCAGATACGTAGATGACACCTTTGTAATCTGGCCACATGGGAAAGAAAAACTGGACAACTTCCTCACACACCTCAACAGCTTACACCCCAAAATACAGTTCACCATGGAAACAGAAGCTAATAACCAACTTCCTTTCCTGGATGTCTTAGTCTACAAGAAATCCAATGGCTCCCTAGGACACACCATCTACCAAAAGAAAACACACACAAACTGCTATCTGCACGCACTCTCACACCACCATCCAGCACAGATCAACTCCGTAGCCAAGACACTCATCTCCAGAACCAAATGCCTAGCTGACGAACAACACCTAAAAACCGAACTACACACTCTCACTAATGTACTAACATCCAACGGATTCCAAAGAAATAAGATTTCCAACTTAATCCAAAAAGAAACTCCCACTAAAATCCAAGACAGAGAACAAGAAAATGGGAAAGCCCTCCTCCCATACATAAAAGGCACCACAGACAGGATCAGCAAGATCCTCCACAAACATAACATCAAGACAGCATTCTGCACAAACAGAAAAATATCCACCATTCTGAGAAACCCTAAAGACAAAATTGAGTTAGAAAATCAAGGAGTATATGAAATCCCATGTACTGCTTGCCCCACCACATACATCGGACAAACCAACAGAAGAATAAGTGCACGCATTGAAGAACACAAAAACTCAGTCAAAAAAGAGGAACCAACTTCTTCCCTGGTCCAACACCTTAAAGCCACAGGACATGAAATTGACTTCAAAAAGACCAGAACTATCGCCAAAACTGAACACTTTAATAACAGAATAATCAGAGAAGCCATCGAGATAGAAAAACGCCCACACAGCATGAACAAATGAGATGATATCTCCCACCTACCAGCCATTTGGAAACCCGCCCTTATTGACAAATGAGTCCCTAACACAAAGAATGACACCAGACCCACACTCACGAAAACCTTTAGTATAAAAGTCCTGGGAGAAATGTCCCCAGGCATGCAACTACGTTAGTACTATCAATGACACTGAAGAAAGTACTGTAGTTAAACATTTTATTCAGTTCAAGTAAATTTCATTCCAGACTCCACCACAATAAAGAAGCAGGTCACCACTGATGATTAAAGAATGAGTTCTCCCTGGACTGGCCCTTCATTATGTGATAAGTGCAAAAAGTAGTAATTGCTCTGTCTAACTCCTCAATTTTGCAGAGGGAGAAAGGAACCAGTAAAACCGGGCATATATAGTTTTGGGGAAAAGATAATTGAGTAATTGATAAGAGATTTATATTGCTTTGCTTCCAAGTATCAAAACGTACATTCTCTCTCTGAAAAAGACCATTCTCTTTTTCTATTATATCTGAATGCACTTCCCAGAAGAATAAGCTTACAATAAAGTTTCAGGGACACATTAATTATTAATTTACCTTTTCCCAAAACTATACATGCCCAATTTTACCTGTTTTTCAGATTAAGACTTAGTATTCAGTCCCCCAATCATTTCAGTGACTTTCTTTGCATCTGTCCCACTTTATCTGAATTCTTAATGCCCACATTCTGCATATAGTATTCTGGATGGCCACACCTCATTCTACTTGATTAACACATCTCTTGACAAGATTGCAAGTGAGAAGTCTGCTACTTATTTTTTCCAGTTCACTTTTCCATGTTCTTAATGTAACAGTGCAGGAATATTTTCTTCATAACTTGGAAAGTCATATAATATGCATTTTCATGCACTATAATTTTCTCTACAAGCACAAAGTGTTCAAAAGAAAATTATATATTTAGGAAAATGTCTGTGAGACATTCTTGTTTATAAGGGCTTTAGCATATACATTTTCATAAGAGAATCTCCTACTAAACCCTCAACATTTGATCAGATTTTTATTATTATTTTTGGAGACCCAGGTGTTCCATGTAATAAACAATAAAAACCTCATCTTTCTTTTTAGGAAAAAAAATGTCATTCAGGCATTTAATTAAAACTTCAAAAATAGATTAATTGTAATTGAAAGCATAACAAATATAGGGGCTAGGGAAACCTAAATTAGCATAGTTAATGAAATTACGTTACTTCTTTTGCTTTGTCAGGAAACTAAATCCTTTCTACCACTCTCTCCATTTGAAAAACAAATAATCTACTAGAGGAAATGATCTGCTTTTTTTCACCCTGGGACTGCAAAAACTATTAAGGCAAATTTAAGCAAACTACATCCTTGCTATTTTAGAAGTGAACTTTTAACACCTTTGCAAATGTGATTTTGCTTTGGAAAATTAGTGCTTGTTCTTTTGTATGCTACACAGATTTTAATGGTTTAATATAGAAATAGGGATATTTTGATTAAAAAACCTTTCTAGCTATTCCATAGGGGTTTTTTTTAGAAAAAGAAGAGTTTTTAACTAAACTTGCTACATTTGTCAAAAGTTGTTTCATACACAATCCAAAATAAGGCATTAGATAATTAATATGGAATTGTATTGTGTAGACTGTCATTCATATTTAAATGTCTTTACACAGTAAAAATTCCATATTGCTTATCAACACTGTCTGGTTCACTTTCTTTTCTTTCCCCATTTAAAGAAAGGTATTTCTGATTTTCATATAAACATGATACGAAATTGGATTTAACAGATTAATTTTACATTCCAATAATGAATGCTTGAGAGAGTCTTAGTGCAAACATCAGTGTTTCCCCATACTGCAAGTGAAATGCAGTTTCTAAATTTTCAATTTGACAATATTTGGTATTGTAAACAAAATTGCCAGAACAGATGGTGCAGAATATTTGCATGTAAATGTTTTATCTTCAAAATGTTTAAGGGATCATTTTCCAGCATTGTTTAAACTTGAAAAATGCTGAGTTGTTTACACCATTCCTAACTGTTTAAATAGAAACTCCTTCTCTTCTTTTGAAATGATTATAAGATATATTTTTTTCAGGAAACCCTAGAGCAGAGGTCCCCAACCTTTTGGGCACCAGGGACCAATTCTGTGGATAAAGTGTGTGTGGTTTTGTGTGCTGCCTGCATCCCACAGATGAGGCTTTGCTTGTTTGTGTGGACTGGTTGCTGGCATGCCATGGCACAGTACTGGTCCATGGATTGGGGGTTGGGGACCCCTGCACTAGAGAGTAGAAGAAGTTTGCCTTGAATGTTCCCATAACATAACACCAAGATTTTTTGGTGTTATGAGCATGGGGGCACAGTGGTTAGAATGCAATATTGCAGGCTAACTCTGTATTCCACTGTCAGAAGTTCTATCCTGACCGGCTCAAGGTTCACTCAAACTTCCATCTTTAAGAGATCATTAAAATGAGGACCCAGATTATTGGGGTCTGACTCTGTAAACTGCTTAGAAAATGCTGTAAAGCACTATGAAGTAATATATAAGTCTAAGTACTATTACTATTTTTGAAAACTTTAAAAATATATATTTGGAATGCATCATTTAAGCCATCAAGCCCAAACATAGCTCAGTTTTTGTGTCCATATAAGAGATGAGCCTCCAGGCTCTTTTTGAAAACATTCAGAGGAGTTAATCACCTCGCTAAGGATTAGCTTTGCTCTTACCGTACCTTAAGGAAATTGATTCCCAGCCCCTCAGCTTATGAGTCAACCACAAAAATCGTGGTTCCTGAAGTCTATTTGCAAGGAGCAGTTGTCTGGAGTTTTGTGGGCAATACCATGCTCTCTCCTTTCTTTTGAGAAATTTCCCAGCCACCATTCACCTTCTGGTCACTGATCTCCACCTTAATGCCATGCCTGCACCTCCAGGGATCCCTAGTGCTCCATGTCCTTACCAGAACTCTTTGCTCTACACTGTTCTGTTATTGATATCATACTGTAATTATGGAACCCCACAAAATGTATTACAACCTGATTGTTATGTTGGCCACACATGTTACTGCAGGGATCACATTTTGGGTGCTTGGCAACCAGTTCACTTTTACAATTGTTTGAAGTGTCCCTTCAAATGTGATAGTGATTTTTGATGTTTAATGTTAGTTTCTGGTGTTTACTTCTGATTTATGGGAAAAAAAACCCACCCGATGGGATGTAATGGCGATTGCTTAACAACTGCCATGTTCACTGCAAAAACATTCATAAAGCCAGGTCCAGTCATGTAGTAACCCACTTAATGATTGCAGTGATTTATAATAATAATTATAGGTTTAATTGTGATTGCAGGTTAAGGACTACTTGTAGTGGCTAGATACCTGCATGCCACTTTTCTAAATACAGGGGGGGAAATGGTTCATCTTCCAAATATTTGGTACTTCATACAGATTTCAAATTTTCTCATACAATAAAAGGGTAATTTCTCAAAGACTTTGTCATTAATATTACAGTATGCTAATGAATTAATATTTAAAATATTTGAAATCTGTTTTTTTAAAACATCATATCTTTTTCATTGGATATCAGCAGTCAACACTAACAACAACATTGCTTTTATTTCTTTTACAGTTTTAAAATATTTAAAATATTTTAAAATATTTTAACTCAACAGTACAAAGAATTGTGCAAATAATTCTCTTGAAATGGTATACAGTGTAAATATTTTTATATGCTGTGCAATCCTTTTTCTTTTTCTATTCCTTCAGAACAATTTATAACCTTCAATTATTGTATTATAAAACTTTGAATATTGTTCCACCTGAATTTAGTTATATTTATTTACACCCCAATTATAAAAGTTGAAATTCCTGAACTTTGAATATTAGTACATATACTGACAGGAGACTGAAAATTTATGAAATAATTTCTTCCTAATTTTTGACTACATGAATTAAAAATTTATGTAACTCCCTCATTCTTGCATTTCAAACTCTCTTATCTGAACTTCTTGTTAAACAGAGTTCTTAGAAGCATAGTTTCTGCTTCCAAAACCATAGTATTCAGTTTAAAGGCCTAACGATCCAGTTTGACATGCAAAGCCCTCAAATCCACTGCCAGAGGAATTTGTGGTAAAATTTAGGTCTTCTATATCCCTATCTGCTAAAACCCAATTTCCATATACAAAGATTACTTTTGTAATTACTTTTGTATTAGGTCAAAAGTGTGATCAGTTTTATTTCCCTCCCCCTTTTAATGGATTTTAAAACTATATTACCTGGTGAGGAATGGTTAGAAGTTCAAAAGCTAGGAAGCAGTTTTGGAAACCCTAAAATTCTAAAATCCTTTCAAAAAGTAACAAATTAAAAAGATGTAATGCCTTTGTAGAGATAGAGGTCATGTAGAGGCCGAGTGCAGCACACTGCCATGGCTCAAATGCCTGCATGATCTCACATGATCTCACTTACATGATCTCACCAAGTTCACACCACCAGGATGTTGCAGAACACTGCCCCTGGCTGGTGCCCCCTGGCTGGTATATTCTTAAGGATTGGTGAGGAGAATCCACCAATAAAAATGCTGTTGCTATTTTATCTTATGCTACTTGGAAAAACTGCATAAAAGCAATAAACACTGCGAAGGCAGTCAGACACCTTTGCACCTGCAATGACTGGTCTCTGATTCCATCATCTGGCGCCTGAACCGGGACCCCCCATGGGTAGTAACAGCCAATATACTTACCAGCATCTGGAACAGACCCCTAGGTGCACCTTCGTCCTCCGGGACCCCTCAGTGGTAAGTATGGGTTGCAATCTATCTCAACACCAGCAGAAACATGTACAGGAACTCCGATTCCTGTTACACAAGTCAGGCATGACGGCTCCTGAGGCAGACATAAGGAAGCTGGTTGAGGAGGTAGGGAAACACTGCCCCTGGTATCCAGGGCGCGGGACACTCCGTTTATGGGATTGGATAAAGATAGGGCATACTTTACATCTTGAACCCTGGGCTCCAGTACAGATACTACATCGATGGTATCAATGCCATCAAGCAGTGGAAAAATTTGGCTCTGATGCTTTGGCAGGACAACAATTGACTACAAGCCCCCCACCTGATTATGACCAGGTAAAACTTGTCCCTCCGAAAGCATCTCCAATTGGACCTTCAGCTCCTTCTGAAAAGGCTAATACTTTTGCTTCTTTACGGCCATCGTACACCCCCATAAGGAAAATATTAGAGGAACAATTAGAAAAGGGGGGGAATATAAAAGAAATTGCCGATATGCTTTCTGTTTGTCCAGTACACACCATGGGACAAGTAAATCAGAATGGAGCTCAAATAGTGGAATATCGCCCTTTGTCATATGCAATTTTAACAGAACTGAGCAAAGGAATTAGAGATATGGGGTTGGGAAGTATCTATGTGCAGGGAATGCTGGAAGCCACTATGAGAAATCATATCTTAGCACCTGAAGATTGGAAAACTACCTTTCGCATGTTGCTTACTCCAGCACAATATGTAGTTTGGGACAGCGAATTTAAACACCAATGTGCTGTGCGTGCTCTTCACTCGGGGGGGGCTTTATTCCTGATCAATTGTATGGTTCTGGTCCCTTTGCCCCAGTTGATGCCCAGATTGTTCTACTGGCTGCCACTTTACAGGTTTCTTCTGAATGCACTTATTAAGCCTTCGGAAAAGTGCCTGTTTCTGGCAAGCCTCATCAAGCCTTCTCTAATATCAAGCAGAAGGCTACTGAGCCATATCCTGATTTTATTAATAGATTACAGGATGCCTTATGGAGGCAGATAGACAATCCTGAAGCTCAGCAGGAACTGTTGATGAAGCTGGCAAAGGACAGCACCACTTCTGAATGTCAAAGGGCAATTATCGGTCTGGGAAAAAATCCTGAATTGGCAGATATGATTAGAGCATGTCAAGATATAGGAACAGCCTCTTACCAAACCAATTTATTGACGGCTGCTTTATCACAAGGCAGCAAGCCTCAAGGAAAGTGTTACAACTGTGGCAAACCCGGTCATTTTAAAAGGGAATGTAGAAAGCCGGGGGGGGGTACATCTCCAGCATCTCGCTCCTCTTTCCATCCGGGAGTGAAGCCAAAAACAAAATGCCCAAAGTGTCAAGAGGGTTATCTTTGGGCAAGTGAATGTTGGTCGGGAAATGGCCGACCGGGCTGATCTCTGGCCCCAGTCCAAACAGAGACAACAGACCAACAACAGAAAATACTCCTGCAGCTACAAGAGATAGTGCTGGTATTGATTTGATACTGCATTAGGAATTGAAATTTAAATTTCCTGGGGAGGTTCCAGTAATTCCATCTCAATTATCAGGACCCCTACCACAAAATTATGTAGGGCTTGTCCTTCCGTGGTCAAGCATGGGTAAAAAAGGCATTTTTGTTATCCCCGGGATGATAGATTTGGACTATGCCGGAATTATTTATGTTCAATTGTGGACCAACTTGCCTCAAATTTTGCCCATTTACATTAGCCCTGCTCAGCTCTTGCATTTGCCTTATTTTGTCCCGGCAGGGGGAGAGTTAAAGGAGAGAGGGGAAGGAGGCTTTGGTTCTACTAACCCAGCCACTTCCATTATAGTTGCCATCACTACCCCGATCACATTTCAACGGCCCCGTCAGATCATTGTGCTGCAGGGTAAGCAATTTGAGGGAATTTTGGACACTGGAGCGGATGTTTCAATGATCTCTGCCAAGCAGTGGCCTGCCACCTGGCCAACCGAATACTGTCCAAGTTTGTGAGATGGGGTGGGGGTCGTCAAAGTGCACGTCAAAGTGCGCAATTTCTTTCAGCCCATTTGCCTAATTCAGATTTGGTCATTCAGGTCTGCCCCTTTATATTAGATATTCATGTCAGCTTTCTCCTTCTCCATTGCTGCAAGCTCCTACTGTTTTTTTCTGATGGAGGGTGAACGAGAGGAGCGATTGCTTACAAGGATCCTCATGATGATACCTGGAAGGTGTCCTACACTGCAGTGCAATCTTCACAGCAACGCTCAGAATTATCTGCTGCTATTCTAGCTTTCCACACCTTTTCTCAACAGCCTTTTAATTTAAGCTCTGACTCTCATTATGTGTGTCAACTTATTTTTAATCTTCCAGGTGCTTATATCACGCCCAGGATTGACCCCAATCTCATGGTTTTGTTTTTAACTTTGCAGCAGCTGCTACAAGATCAGAAGCATTTATACTTTGTTTCTCATATACGCAGTCACTCATCCCTTCCTGGCCCTCTTTCTGAAGGCAATAGTCACGCTGATGCTGGGGCATCTCCTTCAGGGGACACAGGAGTTAATCCCCGTGGTTTCACCTCTAATCAACTATGGCAAATGGATGTTACCCATGTTCCCTCTTTGGCTCCCTGGAAATATATTCATTTATCTATTGATACCTATTCAGGAACAGCTGCTACAAGATCGGAAGCATTTATACTTTGTTTCTCATATATGCAGTCACTCATCCCTTCCTGGCCCTCTTTCTGAAGGCAATAGTCACGCTGATGCTGCTGTTCATGTTTTACCCACTTTGTTTTCAGATCCTTTTTTTAGTCACTCTTTTTTCCATCAAAACACTAGGGGGCTGGCACAAGCTTGCCATATTCCACTCGACCAAGCCAAGCAGATTGTTTCATCCTGTCCCCAATGTTCTGGGGCATCTCCTTCAGGGGACACAGGAGTTAATCCCTGTGGTTTCACCTCTAATCAACTATGGCAAATGGATGTTACCCATGTTCCCTCTTTGGCTCCCTGGAAATATATTCATTTATCTATTGATACCTATTCAGGAGCACTTTGGGCCACACCTCAAAGAGAGGAAATAGCTAAACATGTTATTTCTCATCTTTTTTTGGCCATTACAGCCTTGGGTAAGCCCTCTTCTTTAAAAACTGATAACGGGCCAGCCTATTCTTCAGTGGCCTTTTGGCAATTTTGTACAATATGGAATATTGTTCTTACTCATGGTCTCCCCTATAATTCCACGGGTCAAGCCATCATGGAATGTGCTAATCGGTCCTTTAAGGACTGCCTCCACAAACAAATAAAAAAAGAGGGCTCTCGGGTACCCAATTTGTCGTGGGTAACACAACAGGTTAAAAAAGTATTATTTACATTAAACCAATTGAATGTTTCCATTCACAATTTGACCGTTTATCAGAGACGCTTTCAACAGAAAACAAACTTGTGGTATATTATCGGGCTTTACCAGACAAAGCATGGCTGGGATTGGTCCCTCTGATCACTTGGGGACGAGGCTATGCTGCTGTGCTTGCTCCTACAGGGCCTTTGTGGATTCCAGCGCGTTGCATCCGCCCAGCCAAGGATGTCGTTGCTATTGCTTTGCACACCCCAGTGGTAGCAATCCCTGTAAATATAACATGTGCAAAAATAGTTAATTGTACTTCTTCAAGTAAAAAACCTCACTGTCATCGTATTACTTCACCTGTTTTAAACTGCACAGCTTTTGAAGAGACTTCCTTTAATTTTGCCCATGTTTGGCTACCACAAGGATGGTTTTTTACATGTGGTAAAGAAACTTTTAATTATATTCCTGCTAATATTAGTGAAATGCAGTGTTGCCTCAGCCCGCTGATTCCTGTTTTCCTTTCTAAACAACAATTTCACTCGAACCGTTCTCGGCGTGGGGTCACGCTAGATAGCACTTGTGACTCTGAGACAGCCTTACTTAATAAAGCAGAATATGTAGCACTGGCTGTGTCTATGGTGGGTGTGCCAGCACTTGCTGCTCATGCTCACCTTAACCTTAACGCTGTTGCGTGTAATTTAGCAAAAACAATTAATGCTACTTCTTCAGCTATCTCCGCAATCAACCATGAGCTGCAAGATTTGAGAAAGGCTATTTTGCAAAATCGCACTGCTATTGATTATTTGCTTCTGTGCCAGCATTTGGGTTGTGAAAGTTTTGAAGGAATGTGTTGTTTCAATATTTCGGATAGGTCACGAACCATCCAGCACCAGATCAATATTTTACACAATTTGGCCTCTGATTTGAAAATTGATACTTTAGAATCTTGGTGGGAAAGCCTTTGGGCTTGGTTGCCCACAGGATTATTGGGAAATGTCCTACGTTATTAAGTCATTATTTGTGCTATTTTGATTGGTGGGTACTGCTTTGTTCAGTGTCTTCCTTCCTTTTGCAACATATGTTTCACAGCTTTTTGCCCCAAACCCTCTCCCACCTTGCTTCAGGGTCAGGTTTATGCCCTATATAAACAACTGCAAGGATGTGCCTCTCCTGATTATGATCCTTTCACTAACCCCTCTTACAACAATGCCTTGTCTAACAAAACAAAAAAGAGTGAGATGTAGAGATAGAGATCATGTAGAGGCTGTGTGCAACACATTGCTGTGGCTCAAATACCTACATGATCTCACCAAGTTCACACCACCAGGACGTTGCAGAACACTGCCCCTGGCTGGTGCCCCCTGACTGGTATATTCTTAAGGATTGGCGAGGAGAATCCACCAATAAAAATACTGTTGCTATTTTAATCTTATGCTGCTTGGAAAAACTGTATAAAAGCAATAAACACTGTGAAGGCAGTCCGACATCTTTGCACCTGCAATGACTGGTCTCTGATTCCATCATGCCCTCAAGTCACCAATTACCTTGAGGGTTGTGAACCACTCTCAGATTCTCGTATCAGTTGACAGAGCTAGGTCTTAATGTTTTTCTATCTCTATTAGAGCTCTGTTGTTTGCTCCATTTTGGGCAGAATTATTACCTCTCTACATGACTATAGCCAATGTTTTGTTATTGCACACATTTACATACTACCATAGAAAAACTATTAGAATAAATTAATGTATCTACCAAAACAAGGCAGTTTAAAAATAGCCAGTCAGAAAAATATAATTGAAACTTGCTAACAGTGAGGGAACAATTCAACTCTAAATAACTAATTTTAAATTTGGTTCAATCCAATCTGATGTGTCTGAATGTTTTCCTTTGAAATAAATGATTTTTCAAAGTCCTAAATGAGTGCCAAAACCAAAGGCAGATAGATTAATTAATTAATTAATTAATTAAACTAAATAAATTAGTATGTCCTAGTACCTGACTGATGCTAATTTTAGCCTTTTACTGGTCTTTGTAAACCATCTCTGATTCTTTTTCAGCCAGGTACAATGTAAATTATTACTACAGAATAATTTCATATAAAGCAGTTTTATAAGAATTGAATATGCCAATGAAAGTGACAGGGGAGAAACAGACAGATATATAATTAAAGGAATACATCTTACTTTTTCAACATGAGGGTGACTGAAATATGACAAGAAACTATGAAAAAGACCAAATTGAACTGTTTTAGGAGAAAGGAGAGTTGCCCAGCTAGACAAAAGTGATATGATTTTTGAACTTTTGATATCACACTTGATGCATTCAATAAGCAATGTTTGGTAGGAACAGTTGGTAGATTTAGAGTTTTCTTGGTTTGAGGGGCCTTGTTATGAAAGCCCCTAATTTTCAAGATATGCTTAAACATCTTCACTGTATTTCATCAATTATTCAAGTTGCCTCTTTTCATTAATATCTTATCATGATGAGGGAATGGAGTTTATGGTTAGCCGATATTTCATTTTTTGTTACCTTGTATTTAATGAGCAATTGTATTATATGAAATGCATAAGTAAAGAAAAGCCGTGCATTCGTAGACATCAGACTAGCCTCGTTTACCAAGTACAGTCACAGGAACAGATCCAATACATTGAATCTATACATAGGGCTGGAGGGAGAAGCTGAGGAGTCCCTTTGGAATACAATAGAGAATGGACAGTAATTCCCTATAATCTTTTTAAAAAAATAAAGAACAGAAAATGTGTTAGAATAAAATAAGTGAGCAAGAATATGAAAAACATATATTGGGTGAGAGCAAATAAGCAGAAGAGTGAGATAGACAGAATGGGAGAGAAGCTAAGTAAGAAAGTAAGTGAAAAAGATGGATGGATGATGGTTGCAGTGCCTAATTTATGGGGTGAGTGAGAAGTTCCTGATAAAACAGAGAAAATGATCTCCTCACTCATCCTGCCGTCGTCCCCTGGCACGAACAGGTTCTAACAGCTGGTAAGACTATGACCATAATTTTCTCACCAGCCCCAGTCATATCTTACATTAGAAAGAGCCATTGGTAGATGTTTTTTCCCCACTACCAGGAAATGCACAAATTGTTTTAACTTGCCCAACTTTAAAGTATTCAGGACTCACCAGCTGTTGGCAGGAGCAGAATAGAGATCAACTGCTGGAACAGATCAAATCATACTGGAATATTGTAGGGCTATCTCACAGACTGGAATGGAGGAATTTAAACCTGTTTTCTGGATACATCCCAAAATTGGCTGTGTGCTACACTAAAATGGCCTTTTTAGTAGTAAATTTAAATGTATTAAGCTGGAATTTTCTCAGCTATAAAGTATAGGATTATAGCCTAAAACACTGTTGGTATCATTCAGTAAATCACTGCTAAAGTAAAAAAAAAAGTCTTCTTAGTTTTATCTACATAAAGTTGATAAGGTATTTAAAGTATTTGTGGCTGAATTTGCATTTAAATTATTTGTTTGTATAATATAAAGTTTTTGTGAGGAAATTAATTTTCATGGTTCTTTTATCATGGCCTAACTAAGCATTATCATAAATCTATTTTTTTCCTATGAGTGATCTATCAAGCGATAAATGTACTAATTGTTATATATTAACTGAAGACTGCCCTCCGCAGGCTTCTTCAATCTTGATGGGTTCTTCACGATAGCCGGATTAAGGAGAGACATGCTACCAAGCACATTTCTCGGGGTGAAGCAACAACAGACAAAAGGCTGCCTCCCCTTTTATTACCTGTCACAGTGGGCGGTTACACAATGCATCACATGATTACAAACAGCCTATGACAATGTTATGCCTGTAGCCAATAGCAAAGTTACACTGGCAAAATTACATCTGTAGCCAATGGATTCAAATCTTAGTACAACGTTACTCCACCTATTAGCCCCTCCCTCATTTCCTGTTGTTCCAAAACCACGTGGTCAAGCCACATGGCCTTTGTTCCTTTGTTCCAAGCCACATGTCAGTCTCTTTGTCCCTTTGTTCCAAGAGGGTGAGTTACAACATATCCTCTGTTTTTATTTCTTTAGCAACTGTGGCCTTTCCTTGTTCCTTTGTTCCACCTATGCACCGTCCAGCTCTTACACGATCCTAGGGCATAGGCCATCTCTGTCCAGTCATCAGAGGCTGTAGTTGGTTCTTGGTTCTTTATCCAGGAGATGGATAGAAGAGGGAGGCCTACACAGGTTCAACAGGGGAGGAATACATTGTACACAGCAACAGATTGTTACACAGAAGACTACAAACATTATAATACTAAAAACCAATTTTTTGAGCCACCCAGCATTAGGTAGTCAGGAAAATAAACTGTCCCAATCAAACAAGGCATCAGTTTCTTGTGATAAAGGATTGATTTGTACCATACTTTCCATGTGAGTGACAGTGGCAGAAATTTTGGGTGTGTTGTCAGAAATGTAAATGTACCAGACCAATTCTGGGGTATTGACCAATATGCATTTTTTTTCCACATAAGAACTACATTGTCTTTAGAGAAGTTGTACAGAGTTTCAAAAATTTCACCAAAATCAAACAAGGGAACACCATCAGCACATGCTTTCCTGTTGTCATTGTTTGTCTCATTATAATATTTAGCTTTATAGTCTAGCTGCCAAGGGATAGTTATATTATAAGATTGCCAAATACCTAGAAAGGTGTTATTACTAACTGATGAAGCTGTGTGATTAATGCCTACTTGAGCAGGGTAACACAAAGCAAGAGAGAACTGTAAGGAAGGATTTCAAAGTGAAAGAGAAAGAGATTTCATTCATCCATGTGAATGAAATATTAAGGAAAAAATTGTGAGGCAAGGCAAACTCATAAGGCACACCATGAAGGGGAAAACATGTTTGTTCTGTGCTGGCATGTATATCAAATCCAACAATTGGATGCATTCAGCAACATAGCATGGTGAGAGACATAAAATACAAAACAGCAAAGATTGTCACAAAAATAAAATCATTAACAAGACTAGAAAACATAAATTTAAAATAGGCAAATCACAAAAATAAAAATCATTAACAAGACTAGAAAACATAAATTCAAAATAGGCAAAGAGAAATAAGAAAGGGAGGGGGCCATGGTTTATTAAGCAAAACAATGGGGGGTGTATAAGAGAGAGGAGGTAACACAAACAGATTCAAATGCAGATGGCAAAAACAAAATGCAGTCATATGTAGATGGAGTCTCGTTTACAGCCATCCTTTTATTACTTGGAAAGGGGAAAAGAAGCCTGGCTGGTTTGGCTGGTTTTAAACGGGCCTTAGTTGATGGTCTTCAGGCGACGATTGCAACAATTGCAACAAATAAGGTCTTCAGATAAACCTGCAGAGAAGAGGGGGGAGAAAAAAGGGGGGAAGGGGGAAATGGCTCTGCTGCAAAAGAAAAGGGGGGAGAGAAGAGGGGGGAGGAAATGGCTCTCTGCTGCAGGGGGAAAAGTTTTTTAACAGTGAGCTAGCCATTATTAAGGCAGTTTTGAATCAATGGAAGGCCAGGAGATATTTTCTCCTTTTCCAATTATAAGGAATAGAAACAACAAACTTAAGATTTTTTAGCAAGTTAAAAGGTAAGGGAGTAAAGACTGGATTAGCATAAAGAGAATCCTGATAACAATGACTATGTTCCAAGCCAATAGCTACAGGAGAAGAAAAGGAAGAAGGCAGATCTTTAAAATAGACCTGCAAACAATTCTTCCACGTAAGGAGAATTTGGGAAGGAGCAGAAAGCTCCTCACATAAGCCAAGTTTAATCCAATCAGCAATTTTTAATGGTCCCTTTAAGGTGTATGAGGGACAATGCCAAATAAACATTAACAATACTTTTAACTCCTTACGTGAAGGCAATTTGTGAATCTTTTCTTTTAGTTGCATAATTGAGGTCCTGACAATTACACCAAGCCCTCCCCTTTGGTCCTTGGAGAATTCTGCCCACATACTCACGGGGGGGTAGATCCTTGCTGAGGACGCCACGAGGGTAGGTCCTTGGTGGTTCATCCGATGGGGTAAATTTAGAGTCAGATTGTTACTTTTTTTGTTGTCTCAGGGCTTGTTTTTAAAGCCTGAGGATTAGGCAAATTAGCTTGTTTTGTTTTTGAATAGAGTAATGCCAGCATGGACATTACAGCCTTCCATGGGGCTAGGACACCTGGCGGAGCTCTAGGCAGTGTATGGAGCCAGGCACCTATGCGTCTCCATGTGGCGAGGTCTAATTGCCCCTCCTCCAAGTAGGAGGGATAAATTTATTTTTCAAAAAAGCCAATAAAAGATATAAATCTTTCTGAGTGACAGGGAAAACAGTCTGATTATTTTTGAATATAATTTGCTCTCCTGACTAAATTATGCAATTCTTTCAGGTACTCAGCCCGGGTTTTGCATAGCTTCTGTCCCATACTTACTTAAAGACGTGCACGTGGTTTATTCCAGACGAAATAAGTAGTGGGCTGTCAGAAGGACGTGACTTCGCATCACGTCGGGGTCACCACTTGAAGACTGCCCTCCGCAGGCTTCTTCAATCTTGATGGGTTCTTCACGATAGCCGGATTAAGGAGAGACATGCTACCAAGCATATTTCTCGGGGTGAAGCAACAACAGACAAAAGGCTGCCTCCCCTTTTATTACCTGTCACAGTGGGCGATTACACAATGCATCACATGGTTACAAACAGCCTATGACAATGTTATGCCTGTAGCCAATAGCAAAGTTACACTGGCAAAATTACATCTGTAGCCAATGGATTCAAATCTTGGTACAACGTTACTCCACCTATTAGCCCCTCCCTCACTTCCTGTTGTTCCAAAACCGCATGGTCAAGCCACATGGCCTTTGTTCCTTTGTTCCAAGCCACATGGCAGTCTCTTTGTCCCTTTGTTCCAAGAGGGTGTGTTACAACAATTAACAGTTCTATACTTCATTACGAAAGGCATTTATCAACACTCAGAATGTAGAAATCAAAATACTTTTGTTGTTGTTAGTTGCGAAGTTGTGTCCGACCCATCGCGACCCCATGGACAACGTTCCTCCAGGCCTTCCTGTCATCTACCATCTTCTGGAGTCCATTTAAGCTCATACCTACTGCTTCAGTGACTCCATCCAGCCACCTCATTCTCTGTTGTCCCCTTCTTCTATTGCCCTCAATCTTTCCCAGCATTAGGCAGAACTATAATTTAAAAATTTCATTTTGTCAGTTAGTAGGCAATAAAGATGTCTAATGGATTCAGAACAAAGACAAAATCTTACTTATATTACTATCAAAACTGCAGCTTTCTTACAGACTAGCTGAGGGAAGATAGCAATAGGCCCTTGATGGAATTACTAAAATATAAAGTATATACTGCATGAAGCAATAAATGATTGATTTAAAATGGTTTAACAAGTTACAGAATCACAATATTGTCATTTTGTTATTTTGCTGGCTAGAAACATATCAAAAGTACCGTTTTATTTTTAAAAAATATTATATTGATAATCTTAATATTCTGAATATATTTCTTGTATTTGTATATACCTCCCTCTCCTACCCATACACATACCTTTTAACGTTCCTTTTCAGAGTAAGCAGTATTGTGGGAAGAAACCAGAAAATAAATAAGAAATTATAAGCAAAAGGAAATAAAAGCATGGAATAAGACAAAGGGAGGGAGGGACAAAAAACATAGTTATGACTAGTTTGCAACAATACAATTTATCTCCACATGCCTTTCTCTCCTTGTTTCTATCATGAACACATACCATTAATCCATCCAATGCCTTTTATTCTTTAACCTATCTTGTCACTGCTACTGAATAACTCATCAATCCATCCAACAATGACTTTCCATCCAACAATAACTTTCCTCTTCTTACCCTTCCTCTTAATCCATTCCTTCTCATATTTGTTTTGCAATTCAGTTTCTATTCATTCATTCTTTATATCCAAACCAGTTCAACATACTACTTTTCTACTAGTCTCTCACTTTTGTATTCAGTCCACATTCATTGAGTCTCAGTCTATCATTTCTGGACTGAAGGCAGGACAAGAAGCAACGGATGGAAACTAATCAAGGAGAGAAACAACCTAGAACTAAGGAGAAACTTCCTGACAGTTAGAACAATTAACCAGTGGAACAACCTGCCTCCAGAAGTGGTGAATGCTCCAATACTGGAAGTTTTTAAGAAGAGACTGGACAGCCATTTGTCCGAAATGGTGTAAGGTTTCCTGCCTGAGCAGGGGGTTGGACTCGATGACCTCCAAGGTCCCTTGCAACTTTATTTATGTTATGTTATGTTATGTTATGTTATGTTATGTTATGTTATGTTATGTTATGTTATGTTATGTTATGTTATGTTATGTTATGTTATGTTATGTTATGTTATGTTATGTTATGTTATGTTATGTTATGTTATGTTATGTTATGTTATGTTATGTTATGTTATGTTATGTTATGTTATGTTATGTTATGTTATGTTATGTTATGTTATGTTATGTTATGTTATGTTATGTTATGTTATGTTATGTTATGTTATGTTATGTTATGTTATGTTATTTTATTTATTTATTTATTTATTTATTTATTAGACTTATAAGCCGCTCTTCTCCAGGGGACCCAGAGCGGCTTACAACATAGATAATAACAATCGCATTAAAGTCTAATATAAATTAAATTAAAATGATCATAAAATAAAACAATACCCCAAATTTTTAATAAAAAAAAAAACATTCATCCAACATTCAGCACCAATCATTCCCAGATCTGCCGACACAAATAAGTTTTTAATTCTTTTCGGAAGGCCAGAAGAGTGGGAGCGGTCCGAATCCCCGGAGGGAGCTGATTCCAGAGGGTAGGGGCCGCAACAGAGAAGGCCCTTCTCCTGGGGCCCGCCAGCCTACATTGACTGGTCGACGGGACCCGGAGAAGACCAACTCTGTGCTCTCTGACCGGTCGTGATGAGGTATGAGGCAAAAGACGGTCCTGCAAGTAACCTGGTCCTAGGCCATGTAGGGCTTTATAGGTAATAACCAACACTTTGAATTGCGAGCGGAGACTAATAGGTAAGCCCACGATTGCTCGCGCGGCTGCATTCTGGACTAATTGAAGTCTCCGAACACTCTTCAAGGGTAGCCCCATGTAGAGAGCATTGCAGTAGTCGATCCTCGAGGTGATAAGGGCATGAGCGACTGTGAGCAAGGCCTCCCCTGTCCAGATAAGGTCGCAACTGGTGCACCAGGCGAACCTGGGCAAATGCTCCCCTCGTCACAGCCGCCAAATGTTGGTCTAAGTGCAGCTGTGGATCGAGGAGAACACCCAAGTTACGAACCTTCTCCGAGGGGTTCAAAGTTTCCCCCCCAGAGTAATGGACGGACAGTTGGTCTTGTCCTTGGGAGGGAGAACCCACAGCCACTCCGTCTTGTCGGGATTAAGCTTTAGTCTGTTCTCACCCATCCAGGCCCTCCAAACACCGGCACATCACTTCTGCTGCTTCGCTGACTTGGCACGGGGTGGAAACGTACAACTGGGTATCATCAGCGTACTGATGGTAACTCACCCCGTGTCTATGGATGATCTCACCCAGCGGCCTCATGTAAATATTAAACAGCAGGGGCGAAAGAACCGACCCCTGCGGCACCCCACAAGGGAGGAGCCTAGAGGTCGATCTTTGATCCCCTACCAACACCGACTGCGACCGGCCAGAAAGGTAGGAGGAGAACCACTGGAGAACAGTGCCTCCCACCCCCAACCCCTCCAGTCGGCGCAGAAGGATACCATGGTCAATGGTATCGAAAGCCGCTGAGAGGTCAAGAAGCACCAGGATAGAAGATAAACCCCTATCCCGGGCCCGCCAGAGATCATCCATCAGCGCGACCAAAGCAGTTTCCGTAGAGTAACCGGGTCTGAATCCCGACTGCAAGGGACCCAGATAATCGGTTTCCTCCAAGGCCCGTTGGAGTTGAAGTGCCACCACCTTCTCAACAACCTTCCCCACATAGGGAAGGTTGGAGACAGGACGATAGTTCGAAAGAATGGCTGAATCTAGGGAAGGCTTCTTGAGGAGTGGGCGCACAAGTGCCTCCTTTAAAGGAGCCGGAAAGGACCCATCCCTCAAAGAAGCGATGACTATCTCCTGGATCCAGCTCCGTGATACCTCCCTGCTGGCCGAAACCAGCCAGGAGGGACACGGGTCCAACAAGCAGGTGGCATTACTAACAGCTCCAATGGCCTTGTCCACTTCATCAGGTGTAACAGCTTCAAACTCATCCCAAATAAACTGACTAAGACGAGCCCCAGTCACCTCGACTGAATCATTATCAGTCGCCACTGCTACAATGTTGGAGTCAAGGTCCGCCCGGATCTGAGCGACTTTGTCTGCGAAAAAGTTGTTAAAATCCTCGGCACTTCCCTGCAAGGGTCCCCCGGACCTCCCCGTACCAAGGAGAGACCGAGTCACCCTAAACAGGGCAGCCGGGCGCGATTCCGCAGATGCGATTAAAGCGGAAAAATACCGGGATTTTGCCTCTTTAATCGCTCTCAGGTAGGATCTAATGTGTGATCTCAACCTGGTTCGATCAGATTCAGCCTTCGATCTTCTCCAACGCTTCTCTAGACGTCTCCTAAGACGTTTCATCCCCCTGAGCTCCTCAGTAAACCAAGGAGACTTCCTGGGTCCGAAACCATGGAGAGGCCGCATAGGCGCGATCCGATCCAAAGCCCCCGCAGCAGCTATATTCCAGGCCGCCACAAGGGACTCTGCTGAACCGTGTACGAGCGAATCTGGTAATTCCCCAAGCTCCGTCTGGAAACCCATTGGATCCATCAGGTGTCTGGGGCGGAACCACCTAATCGGTTCCGCCTCCCTGCGGGGGAGGATTGGAGCCCCAACGTCAAGCCGCAGCAGGAAATGGTCTGACCATGACAAGGGTACCGTGACTAAACCCCTTAACACCAAACCATCACTCAGCTGTTCCGAGAGAAAGATCATATCGGGCGAATGCCCCCCCTGGTGGGTCGGACCCTGAACTACTTGAGTCAGGTCCATGGTTGCCATGGAAGCCATGAACTCCTGCGCCAACCCAGAGGCCCGGCCAAGCGAAGGCAAGTTGAGGTCTCCCAGGACTATCAGCCTCGGGAGTTCAACTGCCAGCCCAGCCAATTCCTCGAGCAACGCAGGCAGGGCTGATGCCACGCAGCTGGGAGGCAGGTACGTAAGCAACAAGCCCACCTGAACTCCTAGGTCCAACTTCACCAGGAGGGACTCACAGCCCGAAATCTCGGAAACAGTGAGCCTGCGCAAGCCGACGGTCTCCCGGGCTATTATAGCCACTCCTCCCCCCCTTCCCTGGGGTCGCGGCTGGTGCCACACCCGAAACCCAGCTGGGCACATTTCCGAGAGGGGAACACCCCCCTCCGTGCCCAGCCAGGTCTCGGTGATACATGCCAGGTCGGCCTCCTCATCACAGATTAATTCCCGGATGAGGGGAGCTTTATTTTGAACTGACCTGGCATTAAGCAGCAACAGTCTGAGACCAGGGTCCGGATTTCGTTCGTCACCAGTACTGCAGGTTGAACCAGTTGTTATAGAGGGGCCAGAACAGGGAATCGCTGTAAGGCAGCGAATCCCAGTTCCCCGAGAGCGGCCTACCCCTCTGTTCCCGCCATATCTGCCTCTCCCCCATACGACCGGTATAGGCCCACCCTCTGCCACCCCGGGTCTAGCACCCCCCCACTCCGCGGCCTCCCATTCGTCTGGCAGACTGGCACCATTTATACAACCATATCCATTCATCATTCCATATTCATTATAAGAATAGAACTCCCCCCCTCCCACTATCATCACAAAAATCCCCTCCCCACATTCTAGTAATCCAACCTTCAAACAGTAACAGTCACACCATTCACCAATCCACTAATTAATTTCCACCCCCTCGATTTAAAATATAATTAAATTTCAATATAATGATCAATTTAAAATATTAAAATTCAATAATCAATCAGTACAATTAAAAAATAATTTGCTTAATTTAACTCAATTTGATTACATTTAAAAACAATCAATTAAAATATCAATTTATCAATTTAATCCTATCAAACTGGACTTAGGCAGGGCTAATATAAAAAACAGAGAAATGCTAAAAGAGTCTAAGCAGTCCTGAACATAAGTTCCAAGTTCTCAAACAGGTTCAGTTCCTAAGTGCAATCCCAGTGCAAGGAGGAAGAGGAGGGGGGGTCAAATGGAGGGGGAGGAAGGGGGAGGAAGACGAGAAGCCACTGGGGACAAACAAGAGACGAAGTAGCCGAATATCATTGCAATGAGTCAGCATAAGTTCCACAAGGCCTAACAAGCTCAAGCGCCACCTCACAATCCAGGACGGCAATGATGGAGAAAAAGGAAAGGTCTCAAATCCTCCTCGACAGCTACCGCCACCAGCCAGCATCGGCTCAGATCTCAGGCAACAGCCAGGCTCCGTCAGCCCCCCTCCCCCCCCCACTCCTCTCACCAGCTCGAGGGGGGGCTGTTATGTTATGTTATGTTATGTTATGTTATGTTATGTTATGTTATGTTATGTTATGTTATGTTATGTTATGTTATGTTATGTTATGTTATGTTATGTTATGTTATGTTATGTTATGTTATGTTATGTTATGTTATGTTAATACTGTTTATTATTTTTCCTTTAACAGATATTACCAGGATATAAAAATATATCTTCATGTTCTAGTTTTTCATAATATATGTCTAAATTATAATTGTTCATCTTTTTTCTCTGTCAAACAACCCTAGTCTTTGATACATGTATTTTTACATTCATATGCCTTGTTATATCATATCATCACTTGTAGAAACAATGCATGCACACATATGTTCCCAACCAATATGCTTAGCCATAAATGAAACACATCACACATCTTTCCCTTATTCCATATTCTTGGAATAAAATTTTATACAATAAATATATTGGATACAACATTAGCAACCATTTTCAATGTTCTGTTAAGTATGCCTTCTTTTTCCATCAATGATTTTTCTTGGATACTTACGTTTTTATCTCTCATTTGTATCCCAATTCAATTCAGTTCCATTTTTTTATATATCACCATAACTTCTATACAGATCTTTAAAATACTGATTCCATCATTCTTTCATTGTTCCCTTGGTTCTTGCTCTTCTCACCCACAAAGGGACAACAATCTTGTTAGCATCTATCTGTGCCTGTCTCTTCTTTTTAAGGATTGTTCCTTTTTTACTGCTCCCTGGCCTTTTTTTTTCTTTGTTGCTTTTTTAGACGTTTGCATACATGGCCGCCTTTATGCTCTTTTTAATTGTTCTCTCATGTAACAATAACACAGATCCTTTGTTTTGTTTTTGTAACCCCTCCTTCCCCATTGTGCCAATAATGGTCTGGTAATTGAGTAAAGCAAAGCCAGCAGGTTGTTCCCTTATTCCTTTGTTTCACTGTGATTCCACAGAAGCAAAAGTCCAAGGAACCAAGAACTAAAAGAACTGGTCCATGGAAGCAAATAAGCAGGATTCACTTGAAACTTTGCAGCTGCCTTCCAATGTGCTTGCACAGAAACTTACACACACACACACACACACACACACACACACACAAAAACTGGGGAAAGGATCCAGTAGGCACAGGATTCAAAAAAGGAGAATATGCTTTGCCCCACCTTGGCAAAACCGGAAAGAATGCGTATGGATGGGACAGAGGCATGCTAGCAGAAGAGGTGAACAAAATACAGAGCCAAAAGATTTTACTGAACTCCACAGTCTTTATGGATCATGTACATCAGCCTGCTTTCAAATTAAAAGTGATTTAAAAATATTTTTATATATTTACTTGCATCCCAAGCAGCTAAAATAATGTTGTTGCCATGAGATACACAGTGTCTTATTTCTAATTTTAGTCACAATATACATGGCTATTATATTAATTATAATCTCTCCCAAATCTGAATCTGAAAATATTTGGCGAAGGAGGTAAACATTTATTTATTTAACCAGACTCTATTATAATAACTAATTGCTCCTTATTTGCTCCTTATTTAATTAGGTTGCTTTTTATATTCATTAAGGCTACAATCTAATAGCTACTTAATTGGGATAAAGCCTAACTGAACACACTAGAATTTAGAGTTGCATGTTAGAGATGTTTAGTTAATTTATTTTTTGTATCTTACTTTATTTTAAAATTCCACACACTGCAATTTTTGTAGCAATGTGTGTGCATGTGTATGTGTATGTTGTGAATTGAAAACTGATGAAAATGTAATAAATGTAATTTCTAAAATAATAAGAAATATAAACACATAGCAAAAAAAGGTTATTACATATTTGAGCGATCAAGTCTGACTTTCACCCCAATGTTCAACCTACTAGTATCCCAAGAAACTATGACATCAGCACATCCATTCTTTTCATGTCAACGTCAGTATAATTGCTTTAGACCTATTCTGTTTGCCCCTTCATTTGCTTCTACACCCTGATCAATAGAGGTTCTATATGCTATATTAGAAACCTGAAAATGGGCTCATTATCCTAGAAAATATTTTCAAGTCAGGCAGTTCCCTCGTGTAAAGATAGATCGAGACTATTTTCTTATGGAAATGGGCTCATTTTTAAAGCAAACTTAAGGTATTCATTCACAAATGAGTTGTATGTATTGATTTATTCTTACAGTTTCATGTGCCACATCATACAAGCAGCAATTTTAGCAAAGGAGAGTGTTTTTATTTTCAGTTTATGTACTGATGAACTGAATTTCAGTAATTGAAGGCACAATATATAATATTTTTTATTGTTTTGTAAATGATAATCTAAAGTAACAAAATAATGCTAATGGGGAAGGAAAATAAACCTCAAAGGAGAATTTATATAAAACTACTTATCTGGGCTACAAAAATCTAGATGACCACAGTTTAGGACTTTATTTGTACTTCTTTGTTGCAATCTAGTTGTCCATATGTCTTCAGCCCAGTTGTGATATTAGAGTGGTCTTTTTTTAAAAAAAAAAAAAAGATTTAAACATCAGAGTTTTTATAAATGTATGTTTTATGCATATCTTTTCATTGTTAAAAAATATGAGCACTCCATCACTAGAGGTGATTAGGAAGAGATTGGATGACCATTTGTCCAGAATGATATAGGGTCTCCTGCTTGTACAGGGGGTTGGACTAGAAGTCATCCAAGGTCCCTTCGAACTCTGTTATTCTGTTAAAATGGAAATATGAGAGAAATATGAAAGGACCCAGAATCTTCTGACAAACCCTCCCAGGACACTAAGGGGAGGATACTGATTCAATCTAGGCAGCAGTAGATGGAAGAGTTAATTATTAGAGAGACATCATAAATCAGTCTGGCCAGTAATTAGTAAGAACAGATGGGGAGAGCTGGACTGGAGGACAAAGGAAGATAAAAGCAGCAAAGGCATAGGAGTTAAAGAGAATGCAGTGGAAAGAATCTCAGTCAGCAAGATTAATGACTACAGAGAAGTTTAAAAATGAACCTTGCAACAGGACAGTGAAGGAGAGACAGAGAGAGAGACAGAGAACAAACATAACAAGAGTCTCAAGGCAGGTAGCTCAAAGAAAAACCAAAGCCACCAGGGCACTGTGCTTCTGAATTGGTATGAGGAAAATCATTGAAGCTAGATAGCTGGTGGCTACCTACTGAGAAGTGTTGCCAATAGAACAGTTATAATCAACCTATAAGGAGAACCAAACAGCTTGCCCTGAAACCAATGAGTAAAAAGTGGTAGAAAAGTAATCACTTTCAACTTTTCCTGGATTAAACAACCAGGAAACACTCCACTCTTTGGGAATGTGGCCTTGATGTTTACTATCAATCCTATGCTACTGTTCCCTGGATTTTGGAGTCATTGTACCTTAGGTGGCCCTGGTTTCCAGATGCTGCTATTTAAAATTAGATTAGCCCATAATAAGGCTTCCTCTTTAATAATTTAACCTTTGATGAGTTGGTAAGTTGGTATGTTATTACCAAGATCTGGTTGGGTACAGGAGGAAAAGGATACCTCTCTTGAAAATGTCACCAGCTAGGTTCCAGGATATGATATCACCAGGCACATGCTTGTGGCTTTCATGGCCACATCTCTGCAGATAACCAGATGTAACAGATTGTCTGCTCATTTGACCTCTAGGAATCAGATGAAATTGCTGCACTCTACCATGCTGCATAACTGCTTCCACGTATGAGTTGATGGATGTTGTAACCAAGTTCACAGTTCTCAGAATTAAGGTCTTGGGGGACTTCAGCTTGACTTCCTTGAATATGAAGTCTAAAGCGCCTTGGATCATAAAGGACTCAATGCACATGAAGGGTCACATACTATTTCTAGTTTTTAAGCCACCAGAGTCTATTAGAGTGGGTAGTTAAAACAAATTTAAAATTATTATATTCTTGAAGAAGAATATAATATAATGGCCTGGAATTGGAGGATGTTATTATTAGTGCCCTGCAGTGGATAGATCACTTTCTGTTAACTTTGTGGTTCTCTGTGACTATCCATTCATTGCAGACTGGAAGATAAGGTTTGATCACTCTTCTCCAGGTAGACCCTGGAAAATTTCAGAGGAAGCTTGGGGATAATCCTGATTCTTGGCTCATGTTCAGTTGAGGCCTTAATTACTGCTTGGATTGAGCCTGTGCAGACTCTTGCTGTTGACAGACCCCTCTGGTTTTTGGACATGATCTAGCAGATGAAATGGCAGAAAAGATACCTAAAGTGCTGCTGGTGGAAGATAAGATATGTATCTTATTAAGCACAGGAAACAATATTCTAAACAGATATTTGATATATTGATATGTACAATGTAACTTAGCAAGACTGAGTGGCTATGAGTCTTGAATTCTCCATGATCTGAAGTATTTTAATTGGTTCTGGGTGGGTTCAGACTCCTCCATTCATTGCCTCTGCACAGTTTTGGGATCCTTCTGGATTAATGATTCCTGCTTGAAGCATGTGGTAAGCATAACTTTTGTACAACTCCATCTTATACCAACTGCTCTTTTTTCTGAAAGATGCATCTCTACTCATTGTGACAAATGCCTTGGTTACCTTTTAATTGGAATTCTGCAATTCAGTTTACACAGGGCTTTCCTTGAAGCTATCCAGAAGATACAATTGGTCCAAACACATTGAAGTGAATGCATATGACACCATTAATTCATGGGAGGCTTCCAGATGCAATTCAAGATACACTCCTGGTTATTATCTATAAAGCCCTAAAGCCACAGTGCTAGGTTATTTGCAGGACTGCCTATCCACAGCTACTTCTGCCCTAAATTAGGAATTGGGCAGCCAAATAAATAAGAATTGCTGTAGATTCTTGAAGGAAAGGTCCTCAGCTTGTGGAAAATAAGTTTTGGTCTGAAATGTTGGGAAATAAAGTGGATTACTAACCACCAGAAGAGTGTAATCTTTTTACGAAAGGTAGTTGTTCTGAAAGAGATAGAGGATGTGTCAGCAAAAGAATCCCACCCAACCTAACAGACAACTCCATTACTGGAGCCTCTAAGATTTATAAAACTCTGTAAATGCAAGAGAAAATAAATTTTCATCTCATCTCCTGCTAGTTAAAAAAAAAATTCTCATTTTAGCCAATGGGAAGAAAATAATTCCTGATCAGACATGTGTAACATAATGCTTTTCTGTTCAGTTAGTTTTTGACTTACGACCACAACTGAGCCCAAAATTTCCATTGCTAAGCAAGACAGTCATTAAATGACTTGTGCTACATTTAATGAATTTTTGTCATAGCTGTTAAGCGAATCATTGCAGTTGTTAAATGAGCAAGGTGGAAGGCTGTTACAACAGTGTTACTTCATACCTTTGTTGCAACAGTGTTACTTCATACCTTTCCCAAGTGTATGGGGATGTCACATGCATGCTACAAAAATATGGTGGTTTTGACTTCCGGTTTGCCGACGTGGCCACTGTGGGTGCTTAGAAGGTGACTCTGTCTTCCACGTCTGATTTTTTTTTGCTGGGGGACCCTGGAAAGGGTCTAAAGTTGCCCTGTAGGGGCAAAGAGCAAGGAGGGGACCCCTACTTGATCGCAGGAGGGAGGCAGCACTTCCGCTTGATCCGGGGCAGCCCTCCAAACTGGTGGACAAAAGACCAGCCATAGCAATATGGCTCATTAGGCTGCAGACAGCCAAAGTCAAATCTACTATCAAGCATTCTGAAAGCAACACAGATGAAACTGGGTGAGACCTGATCTTCTCTTTACCCCAAGTACCTTCTTTTCCTGTAAAGGCTGTTTGAAGTATCTTCCCCCTGTGAGGAGAGAGGGAAGGGAATTTCTATCCCACCCTCTAAGAATAGCGGCATCTGACTACCCAGGGGAATTAAAGCTTTAAAAAGAACAACTTTAATCTAATTGGATTTATATGTTCCTGAAACTTGGGGACCAAAGTTTCTATTGGAAGACCTCTGTTTTTAATCTACAAAAAAGAAATAAAATTGGAAAAAGAATTAGAAAAATTCAGGACTTAAAAAACTCTAAATGTCATCGATGACATCTTGTGGTGAAGCTTGGTATTGCAATTTGTTATTTCCCAAAAAGAGACTTGGCTCAAAGCCCAGACCTTAGATAAGACCTTCCTGACCTTGGTACCATCAGCGAAAGACTTAGCTGAGAGAACAGCTGGGCAGCAAAATTGGCTACTTGAACTTTGAATGTAAACCTTTACTAACTTTTGCTTAACAATTAACTTTTACTAGTAAGATTATTTATAAAAAAGTGAAAGAGATGGATAAAGACCAGGAAAAGATTCTTTCTATGTTGAAATCAATACATGAAACCATCCTTTTAGCTTGTGATGAAATTAGTGGACCAGAGGAATGCTGTGGATATAATTTACTTGGACTTCAGTAAGGCATTTGACAAAGTAGATCACAACCTACTAGTTGATAAGATAGAAAAATGCGGGTTAGACAGCATCACCACCAGATGGATCTGTAACTGGCTGACTGGCCGTACTCAGCATGTGGTCCTCAATGGAACCACATCTACATGGAGGGAAGTGTGTAGTGGGATGCCCCAGGGCTCTGTTCTGGGCCCAGTGCTCTTCAACATCTTCATCAACGATTTGGACGAGGGGATAGATGGGGAACTCATAGAATCTGCAGACGATACCAAGCTGGCAGGAATAGCCAACACTCCAGAAGACAGGTTTAGGATACAGGAGGATCTGGACAGACTTGAACACTGGGCACTATCTAACAAAATGAAATTCAATGGTGAAAAAAGTAAGGTTCTACATTTAGGCAAGAAAAACCAAATGCACAGGTATAGTTCTGAGTTCTCCGGAATAGGGCGGCATAGAAATTAAATTAATAAATAAAAATAGTATAGGGCACAGGTCGGCAACCTGTGGCTCTGGAGCCGCATGTGGCTCTTTGAGCCTTCTCCTGTGGCTCCCAGCTTCCTCTGCCATTTGCAGAGACAGAGAGAGGCACTTGTGCTTTCCTTCTCTCTCTCTCTCTCTCTCTCTCTCTCTCTCTCTCTCTCTCTCTCTCTCTCTCTCTCTCTCTCTCTCTCTCTCTCTCTGTGTGTGTGTGTGTGTGTTTGTGTGTAAAAAAAAGAGAGTGGACTCACGGTGTTCTCCAAGAGCTGAAAAGCTTACTGGGCGGAGCTCATCCCTTTGCTGCATCTCTGCAGGAAGCAGGAAGGGCAGGAGAGAGCTAGGTAGCCCAGCTATGCTGGCTCAGGAATTCTGGGAGTTGAAGTCCATGACTCATAAAAGAGCTGAGGTTGCCTACCCTTGAGCTTGTTGGAGAACAGCTTGAAGCCAGCTTGCCAGGTGAGCAGAAGATTGGAGAGAGAGAGGGGGGGAGAGAGGGGGGAGAGAAAGAGAGAAAGAAGGACAAAGAGAGAGAGAAAGAGAGGGAGAGGGAGAGGGAGAGAGAGGGGGGAGAGACAGAGAGAGATAGAGAGAGAGACCCTTTTGACATCTAAAATGAAGATAACACTGCATATACCCTTTTTTACCTTTATGTGTGTGTGTGTGTGTGTGTGTGTGTGGTGTGCATGTATATGTGTATATATATATATGTATATGTATATGTATATGTATATAATGGTAAAAAAGGATATATGCAGTGTTATCTTTATTTTAGATATCAAAAGGGTTTTGCGGCTCCCAGTGTTTTGTTTTTGGTGTGAAACAGGTGCAAGTTGCTCTTTGAGTGTTTTGGGTTGCCTATCCCTGGTATAGGGGGTACCTTGTTCAATAGTAGTAACTGTGAGAGGGATCTCGGAGTCCTAGTGGACAATCATTTAAATATGAGCCAGCAGTGTGCTGCAGCTGGCAAAAAACCCAACACAGTGCTAGGCTGCATTAACAGAGGGATAAAATCAAGATCACACAAAGTATTAATACCACTCTACAATGCCTTGGTAAGACCACATTGGAATACTGTATCCAGTTTTGGGCACCACAATGTAAAAAAGATGTTGAGACTCTAGAAAGAGTACAGAGAAGAGCAACAAAGATGATTAGGGGACTGGAGGTTAAAACATATAAGGAAAGGTTGATGGAATTGGGTATGTCTAGTTTAATGAAGAGAAGGACGAGGGGGGACATGATAGCAGTGTTCTAATATCTCAGGGGCTTCCACAAAGAAGAAGGAGTCAAGCTATTTTCCAAAGTGCCTGAAGGCAGGACAAGAAGCAATGGATGGAAACTAATCAAGGAGAGAAGCAACCTAGAACTAAGGAGAAACTTCCTGACAGTTAGAACAATTAACCAGTGGAACAACCTGCCTGAATGCTCCAACACTGGAAGTTTTAAAGAAGAAACTGGACAGCCATTTGTCCGAAATGGTATAAGGTTACCTGCCTGAGTAGGGGGTTGGACTTGATGACCTCCAAGGTCCCTTCCAACTTTATTATTATTATTATTATTATTATTATTATTATTATTATTATTATTATTATTATTATTATTATTATTATTATTATCATTATTATTATTATTGTTATTATTATTATTATTATTATTATTATTATTAAGACCTAAAATAAAAGATCAAGAGGCCAGCTTAGATGCACAAAGCCAAATTTTGACTACAACCAAATAACCAACAATGCAGAAGATAGCAGAAAAAGCGGGACAACCAAATATTAAGACAGAGGACTCAATTGACCAACAAATACAGCTGATGGAAAATCCAGAAAAGGAAATGACAACTTTGAAAATGGAAATGACTTTCTATATAAATCAGAAGAAATTTGAGAAAGAAGTAGAACAGATTGAATTGAAGACAAATATATTAGAGCAAACATGGGGAACTGGAATAACACAGAAATAATTTAACGAATACAAAATGGGCTAGTCCTTCCAGAAAACTGACAATCAAATGGTCTCTTTTAATTCTAATTATATAAGAATAGAGGGAGATCTGTTTGATGATTTAAAGGCGCTGATATGGAAGCCTAGTTGGCTAAGGAAGAAAGCTAGAATAAAGTTGAAAAACCTGGGATTTTGACTCATTAGAGGAGATTTCATATTGCCAATTAGTGGGTTAAAGGGAGATGTGGAGACAAGGGGAATTTTGGTTATTAGATTTCAAATATTTGGAAACCAGTTGAAAATAAGGATTTTATTGGTTTAATATTTAAAAATTAGACTTAAAAGGGAAAAGAAAATTAAATATTATGAATATGTTTGATTTATTGATTAACCCAGGCAATATATATAATGGTTTTGATTTATTAAAGGGGATATTGTGTTATTAAGTAGATGATTTAATATGGTGGGAAATAGAGAACTCTTAGGAAATAGAACAAGATTATATTCAAATAGATAAAATGTGTATTTTGGATATTATAGTTTGTTATGAAGTGAGATAAGGAAAATTTTGGTTACCCAAAGTCTGAAAATTATAAATATCAAAGGTCAAATTGGAATATTGTCAAGAAATTAAAAATTGAGTAAAAATCAATAACAAGATATGGATTGTTTATGAAGATTGAATGTAATTAAGATATGTATAAGCTAAAATTTATTGATAAATGTAATAATGATGTTCTTATTGAGTTGATATAATTAGAAATGTACTAACCTGAATATGAGACAGTAATTTTTAAGGGAAAAAGAGAAGAAATATTTGATGTTGTAATCTGAGATTTGCACTAGGATTTTGTTATTGAGCTATTGATTAACCCAGTCACCACATTGCTTTTTAAATATTCAAATGTAAAATTGGAAAATTAATAAAATATTACTAAAACAAATGGTGGTTTTGCTTTGTTCCAGTATTGCAGCACCACTTTTATCTTTCTGATAAAAATGGAGATTTTTTTGGATCCTGCTCTTTTGGGAACTGATTGCCTTGTGCCCATAGGTAAATTTGCTAACTATCCCACCCACTTGCCTTCTTGCCTTCATTGTACAGTTGGAAAGAACTGGACTTAGAGGTTGGGGGTTGGGCCATTGAGGGCATCCCAGAGTTGAATGTCTTCCTCTCTGATTTTTCATGGTTAAACCTGAAAAATTTGTTGGTGCTGACAAAACAGCTGAATTCTGAAGTCACCCACTCATATAGTCCCTGTCTGGTCCAGTCTGAGAGGGGACCTACAGAAAGTTCCCTTCCCTTGTGAGATCCATAAGGCCTGAGTGGAATGGCAGACCTGATTGATAGCCCACCTAATGGAAGGCTTTCCCTCCAGAAGAATGTTCATCTCTCACCTTGCTGCAATTTTCAGAGATAAGTTAAAACTGTTGTATTGCAGTCTGCTTTGG
The DNA here is from genome assembly GCA_034064705.1 of Bothrops alternatus. Lineage (NCBI taxonomy): Eukaryota > Metazoa > Chordata > Lepidosauria > Squamata > Viperidae > Bothrops > Bothrops alternatus. The sequence continues at coordinate 7,335,135 of JARGCV010000124.1, read as the reverse complement.
GTTCCATGTTTTTGCGATAAATTCTGATTTTTGGTACTGGTTTGAATAGTTAGCTACTAAGCTTTTGTTTTGGTTATAAATGTTCCAGAATCCTTTGAGATTGGGGGAAGTGATAAGTACGTTCAATAAATAAATGTTTACTAAATAAATTCTATTGCATGCAATGGATCATATTTCCTAGCTAAGAGGGTTTAGTATTACACTGTCAGGAAAGACCTTTCCAGTTGCAAATACAACATGTTAGCATTGTTTACTACTTACATGGGGAGCATTCCTGTTTTCCATTCTAGTCCTATACAAAAAATGGAACAATTTCTTTAGCAAAATATTTGTCTAATTGTCTTCAGATTAAAGTTGGAATTAGCTAGAATTTTTAAATTCTGCAAATACAAAGGTTATTTAGATTTCAAATTCAGTATAATGCATTATCACAGTTTTAGCCATTTTATGCCTCACTGGTTTATGCAGAGAACAGCAGAATTTGGAAACAAAATTAAAAAGATCTGGTGCCAAGAACTGGGCTGAAGTTAGCTTGCTAGGGCCCACCAAGTTTGATGCTGGTTATCATAGTAGTCTACCGATTTTTTTTTAAAAAACAACAACAACATTTATTGCTTCCGTTGATGATCAAAAAGTTGATGGTGTCTTCCTATATTTTTTTTCCCAGATAGCAATCAAAGGTCATCCAGGCAGACATCATCAACGTTATAAATGCTCATTTTAAATGTGAAAACAATCCTTCTTTCTAAATAAACTGCTTATTTGGCACCAAACAAGCAGAAGGCAGCTCCAGATTGTTCTCATCATGCTGTAAAATTAATGATAAAACTGATCCAAACTGGCCACATTATTTTGTTTGTTTTCTCTAACCCACCAGTACGCACCCTTGTAAACAAGTAGAGAGAGGAAGTAGAAAATCTAGCTACACACCTCATGTCTCTAGCTAAAGATGAGAGGAAATCCTGGCTGTCATGATTCCAACATACCTGTGGGGGAAGGATGGTCTAAAATTATTTAGCTGCATCACTATCAAATTTTGCAGTCTCTCTGTGTGAGAGGAAGATTGAAAGTGAATGGGTGTTAGAGATCTTGCAGATATTTTTGTAAGTCTGTAAAAATTCCTACTACAAATTTCTATTCCTTGACTTACAACAGTTTATTTAGTGACTGTTCAAAATTACTATGGCACTGAAAAAAGTGATATATGACCATTTTTCACATTTACAACTGCTGCAGCACATGATCAAAATTTAATCTTGGCAAATGGTTCATATATATCACAGTTGCAGTATCCCGGCATCTTTTGTGACCTTCTGATCAGCAAAGTCAATGGAGAAGCCAGATTCACTTAACAATCATGTTACTAACAACTGCAATGATTCACTTAACAAGTGTGGCAAGAAAGGTTGTAAAATGGGGCAAAACTCACTTAACAACTGTCTTGCTTAGCAACATAAATGTTGAGGTCAATTGTGGTCGTATGTTGAGGACTACCTGTACTGCATTTTATTCTGATAGTTTCATAAATGGAACTTCTTATCCAGTGTTTTTAGCTGATAATATTTGCAAGAAATATTAGACTGAGAAAGAAAACTACCCTGTTTTGACTGTGGGTGATCAACTGAGCCTCAAGGTGGTTTAGCAAAAAAGCAATAATATAATTTGCCCCAGTAAGCCCATAGATTTAAAACATGGAAAATTCATTGCTTGCTTTATCTAACCCCTCCAGAAAATTTCAGATGTATGTGGGTTTTTTTATTAAATGTCTCAATAGCAAATGTTTGTGTAGTTAGTAATTAATCAGTTACCCTATTCTAAATATGTGACATTTAAGTGCTGAAGAAACCATTTTTGTAAACAAATGCAAAATAGAGGGTTTTTTCTCTCTGTATGCAAATTTATATAACAAACAATAATGGAAACTTCATCTGCATTTCATATGAAACATAGTGGTGGGGAAAAATCAAACATATGCCTGTGATGCATCTAAATCATTCATTTGTGAAAGTCATTGAATCCATTCCTAGTACATCCAGCTGTTAACTTTCCATTAGGGACTGTAGTGCCTTTGCAAATTATAGACACACTGAATCATCCTTGTGTCACAGGCCAGGGAAACAAGGAAAGCCAGGCTACTCTCAGTGTTATGGGGCTGTGTCCATAACATCTGCCATGTGGCTTGCCATTGTTTGGAAGATGGGGGAAGGTGTCTCTTTCAAGACGCTATTTAAGCAGTTAATATCATGAATGACAGAGGTTATTCCAGGGTCCAAGTTTTAATACCATGAAATGATTCAGGTAGCTCAGTTGAGCTTACTTTTATGCTTCAGATACTGAATAATAATTTCTGAAATATAGTATAATATATTTTAAGTGCCATATAAATTTATCTAGTAGACATGGATGTAGTTGTTACACTATGCCACTCTGTGACTACTTGAGGGCTTAATTCATGTGTAGCATGATTAGCAAGCTTTTCTTGTAGCTTCTCTTACAAAATAGAAAGATCTATGAGAAGTAGAAATATCACCAAAAGTGACTGGGATGAAATGTTTCATCTGTACACCTAAAGGCTCAGCCTGAGAGCCTATTAAATCATAATCTTAAACAGAACAGAAAGTTCTATTCATACTTAATTAATGTAAATCTATCCTTCAGAGTTCTTAGCTGAATGTACAAAAGCTTGGGAGACTAAAAGATGAGTTAGCTAGGATACAGAGATATTGGCAACAGGATGTTGCAAATATTACTCTATCATGTACATGTTTTCAAGCATCTGCATTTCAAATCAATGCCTTAATCAGTCTATGGCCAATGGAGCTTAAAATAAAGTTGTGCCTGGGAACCATATACATGTAACTTTCTTGGTGGAATTGTCCCCCCCCCCATTTTATTACTTTCAGCCCAGTGTACAATCCTGAAATGTTTAAGTACTGCATCATCCAAGAGCTAACTAAAGTTGACCCTGCTTAGCTTCTAATTTCAGGTGCTATCATCTGCCATGGCAAATGGAGCTCGCATTCAGATAAATTGGAGAACTCTGCAATTGTAGAAGCATACTGCCTTGGCAGTCCCTGGAGGTTTCCCATCAAACTAATTAACAGCCCTGACCCTTTTTAGTTTTTTTAGAATCAGCCAATTGGCTAGTTTTTTTCTCCCTATAAATTAGACCAAAATTTCACTGAATAAAAACACTTTCTTTTCATCTTCTCTTCTTTACAAACTACTTGGATCCAGTCTCGTTTTCTGTGCATCATATTCAGAAATAAATTTGCAATAAGTACAAATAGATTGTGCTCCTCTTTGGGGCAGATCTTGATTCATTGTTTGGAAACAAGAAGAAAAGAAATTGCACTAAAGCAGAAGGCAACAAATATGACAGAATTTTTTTTTCAGGGCCACATGTGAAATTGGAGAGCAATGCAGTAAGGCATATTATAAATTTATTTCTTTTTAAAAATTTTTTTTATTAAGTTTATATGAATAAGGAAAAAAATAGGAACAATACGGGTATGGGAGGGGAAGGAGATGGGGGATTTAGGATGGAATAAGGATAGGTACAATCACATATTTTAACAAACAAGCTACTGTCCGGATCATAATAATGAGTAAATATCATACTCAACCATTTTTAAAATAAGATTAACTATAACCATATTACTAACAATTAATAAACAAATAAATTCATCTATTTAAATAAACATGAATAATAAAATCTCAACAAGTCATGACTATCAACATTAACGGTTAAAAATCACTAAATCACTAAAAGTAGAGATGTTATCAACCTATAAATTATAACTCAGTTAAAGATCAATAATCTAATCTGAAATATTAAGTCCTTTTCAGATTCTAATGTGTCTCTAACCATTGATAGAATTTTTCCCAAATTTTAAAATAAACTGAATCATCTTTTTCTTTCATCTCCAATGTTAATCTATCCATTTCTGCATACTCTAACATTTTAGTAATTATAGCCTGGTCAGATGGTAGATTCTCATTTTTCCAAAATTGGGCAAATACTATCCTTGCAGCTGTTAAAATGCAGTATCAAGTAGTCATTCTCTTTACCATAATTAGGTCTTAATATTCCTAACAAAAACAATTCCGGTTTAAATTCTATCTGTATTTTCATCATCTTTTCCAACCATCTATGGATCTTAGACCAATATTTCTTAGCATTAGGGCATATCCATCATGCGTGGTAATAGGTGCCTGGCTGTTGTTTACATTTCCAACAAGTATTCAAAACATTTTAAAACATTTTCGCTAAGCAAACTGGTGTCATATGCCATCTGTAAAACATCTTGTATAAGTTTTCTTTATATGCTGCAGCTTTTGTAAGCTTAATATTTTTATCCCAAAGTTTTTGCCAGTCTTCTAAATCTATAGAATATCCAAAGTTCTTTGGCCATACTATCATTGTTTCTTTCACTTCTCCTTCTTCCATCTTCCAGTTTAAAAGAAATTTATAGAGTTTCTTAATCAAATGCTCATCTGTTTTTTTAATTCTTTTATTAAAACAATCAACATTGAGCATACAATCATGTTATGCAGCAATCATCATAGCACCTGATATACAACACTAAGTATTGGTCTTTGTCAACGTCTGATTTGGTAAACATTTTTCACTCCTCACGTCAAGCCTCAACTATACGCCTGTTACACTTTATTTGATTGGTGTTTCTCTTTTCTATAGTCTATCCACTGTTTCTAGTCTATCACATATTATTCATCTCAGCAATAGTGCAATAACAAAATTTTATCTAATGGAGTCTGTTTTTTGTAAAATCCTGTTGATTTTATATCTTTTTCGTATCTTGTTTGAATTTGCAAATAGGACCACCATGTTGTTGAAGAGTTTGCCTGTCCTTAAGTTTTCCCTCTTTGTCCAAAATATATTTATAACTAACCAGTTTATCATAATTAATCAGGTTTGGGTAAGCAAATGCTTCCATTGTTGAAAGTCACTCAGGTATTTTCATATATATTTTATGTCTGATTTTCCCCTGATTTTCTCCAATTATTTTTTTATTTCTTTCCTTTTTTTTAGCTTTTTGGTGGATTATAATTAGCCATCAGGCCCTATTTTTGGATTATAACTAGCTGGGCCATCGGGCTTGAGGTGGATTATAAATAAATACAATAACCAAGATGAGTGTTTCAAATTTGGCGAAAGGGGTGAGGAAGGGCTCCTCAGCTCCTGCATCAACCTCAGTGAGTCCAGCATTTCAAAAATCAATTACAACGTTTTTACAACTGGACACTCAGCAGAAGGATACCCAAGCCGATCTCCAGGCAATTGTAGATTCTAAAATGGAAATGAAAAAGGACTTTGAAGACTTGAAAAATGATTTGCTTAAGATGGACCAAAAAATGGAAGCCTTCCAACAGGCTATGTCAGATACTCAACAAAGAATGCAAAAAATTGAAGACAAGTCAGTAGTAATGGATCAGAAATTAGAAGCTCTGCAAGATGAAAACCAGAGATTGGCGCAATCTAATGCAGAGCTGGAAGAAAGTATGGCAATGATGGAGATGGAAAGGGCATCATACTTTCTAAAATTTCAAAATATAATAGAAGAGAGTGATGAGAACCTGTTACTATTGATGAGTGAATTATTGGCGGACTTGCTTGGAATGGAAATGGATCAAATCAAAAGAGAAGTCGATCAAGTTTTTAGAGTGAATTCAAGTTATGCAAGAAGAAACAGAGTGCCTAGGAGGTCCATGTTAGATTTAGTAAAAGAGCAGTACGGGATGAGATCCTGAGACTAGTAAGGGATCAACCACTGAAATATAAAGATAAGGAACTGGTAGTTCTCAAACAGATTCCAAGAAGAATTAGAGAAGCTCGAAGAGAATATCAATTCTTAACAAGAAAATTGATTAGTAGAGGAGTGAATTTCAGATGGTTGATCCCAGAAGGATTACTAATTTTGGGGGGCTCAAAAGGATATAGAGTGAGCACTCCACAACAAGCAGAGGATTTTTTTGACAATCATACAGCCTTCTTGGAAAAAGGCGAGGTGGAACCTAAGAAATCAAAGGAAATGGCTACAGGAACATCAAAACAAACGGAGGAAGAAGTGCCCAAAAAGACTCAATCAGAGGAAGATGTTAGACCTAAAGATCAGAGACAGATAAGTTCTCCTAAAAAATTGAGATCTCGACATAATTGAAACCATGGAGGAAATTGGAATTCTTTCAATAAATATAAATGGTCTTAACTCCCCATCAAAAAGGAGTAAAATATTTCATAGATTACAAAAGCTAAAAATGGACATAATTTGTCTCCAGGAGACACATATTAAGATAGAACATTCTAGAATCCTTGAACAACCAAAACTAGGTAAACTTTATTTCTCTTTGGCATCACAAAAGAAAAGAGGGATAGCTCTATACATAAAAGAAAAGATGAACCCAAAACAAATTTACGTCGACGAAGAGGGAAGAATATTAATGGTGGAGATCACATGGAACCAAAAACAAATACTGATGACTGTGATATATGCTCCCAATGAGAAACAAGATCAATTTTTCAGCAATTATATGATAAACTAATGGACTTAAATTATCATAACTTGTGTATACTTGGAGACTTCAATGCAATTGTTGATCCAGTACGGGACTATAAAAGTTACAAACAAGGGAAAAAAGGAAGTAATATCTTATCTAAACCCTTTCTAAAAAATGAAAGATGAACTCTGTATACAGGATACATGAAGAGAGATGAATCCGGAAAAAGCACAATTCATTTTTTACTCTAATAGACACAAATTATGGTCAAGAATTGATATGATATGGACTTCTCATGATTTAAAGACCATGATACAAGAACTTGAAATAGAATTGAACATTTGGGCAGATAACAATCCAATTAAAATGACTTGGAAAGGATCTAGGAAAAGATCGAGATGGTCTTTGAATAAAACAATATTGAAGGAAAAGGAATTTCTACAATTTGCCACAAAAGAAATGGAATTTTTCTTTAAAATTAACAAAAAAGAAGAAACTTCTATTCAAATTGTATGGAACATGGCAAAAGCATACTTTAGAGGTTTGGCTATAACTTATCTTGCCAAAAAGAATAAAGAAAAGAAACATACTCAGCATAGATTGAAAGAACAACTTAGTAGTCTGGAATCTGAGTTACAATTGGATCCGCAAAAGAAAAAGATGAAGATACAAATGGAATTATTAAAACACAAATTAAATTTATTTGAGACAAATACAATGGCACAACAGATTAAATGATCTAAACAGAATTTCTTTGAAAATGCTAATAAACCAGGGAGATGGCTTGCATATAGATTAAAAAAAGAAAGAGAAAAAAGATAAGTAAGTAAGCTACGGGACTCAAAGGGTGAGCTACACTGCCACAAAATGAAAAAAATTACCAAGGCTTACTATGAGACACTTTGTAAGGTGGAGATGGTCTCTAAAGAGGCAATCCAGCCTTACTTAAAAGAAGCAAATCTCCCAAAGGTTGCTGAGAATATGCGGCAGAGGCTAAATGAGAATATATCAATGATGGAGATTACAGAGGCAATAAAAAAGCAAAAGAAAGAAAAAACACCAGGACCTGATGGACTTCCTGCAGAATTTTATGTAGCATTACAAGATATTATAACTCCAACTTTGAAAGATTTATGTAATGAAGTCTTCACACAGACAAAAATACCAGACTCATGGACTGAAGCTAATATTACTTTGATACCTAAAGAAGATACTGATCTTATACTAATTAAAAATTATAGACCAGTATCACTACTAAATGTGGATTATAAAATCTTTGCTGCAATAATGGCAGAAAGAATGAAAAACATTTTGACTGAATTTATCCACTCAGACCAAAATGGTTTCCTACCAAAAAGACAGATAAAGAACAACTTGAGGATTATTTTAAATGTCTTGGAATATTATGAAATCCATCCAGGGAACCAGATGGCACTTATATTTCTTGATGCACAAAAAGCCTTTGATAATTTAAACTGGCAATTCATGTTTCAACAACTTCAAGAAATGGATTTTGGTGAGAATTTTAACAAAGCAATTCAAGCAATTTATAAGAAACAAACAGCAAGAATACTTTTAAATGGAGATTATACAGATGGATTTGAGATTTAAAAAGGTACCAGACAGGGATGTCCACTGTCTCCCCTGTTAGTTATCCTTACATTAGAGGTACTGGCAAGAAATATTAGACAAGATACAGAAATCAAAGGTCTGGAGATTAAAGACCAGAAATATAAACTACAGGCCTTTGCGGATGACTTACATAAGAACATAAGAACATAAGAAGAGCCATGCTGAATCAGGCCAAAGCCCATCGAGTCCAGCATTCTGTGTCACACAGTGGCCCACCAAATGTACATGGGGATCTTAAGCAGAAAGAGAAGGCAAAACCCTCCCTTTCCCTTGACCCCCAAACAAATGGTACTCAAGGGAATCCTGCCTGCCTCAACCAACATAGAGGCGGCACATGGACATCTGTTTTAATAACCACCAATACACTTTGCATCCATGAATCTATCTAGCCCTGCCTTGAAGCTGTCAAGGCTGACAGCTGTCACGACCCCTTCAGGAAGTGAATTCCATAGATCAACGACCCTCTGGGTGAAGAAATATTTCCCTTTATTTGTCCTCACTTTCTTAGCTATAAGCTTTAGGGAGTGCCCCCTTGTCCTGGTATTGTGTGATAGAGAAAAGAATTTTTCTCTATCCACCTTTTCTATCCCATGCATGATTTTATACACTTCGATCAAGTCACCCCTTAAACGCCGTCTTTCAAGGCTGAAGAGACCAAGGCGTTGCAATCTGGTTTCATAAGGGAGGCGCTCCATTTCCTTGATCATTCTTGTTGCCCTTTTTTGCACCTTTTCCAGTTCCATTATATCCTTCTTGAGGTGCGGTGACCAGAACTGTACACAGTACTCCAAGTGTGGTCTCACCATCGATTTGTACAGAGGCAATACAACACTTGCTGACTTATTTTCGATTCCCTTCCTAATCATGCCAAGCATGGAATTTGCTTTTTTTACTGCTGCTGCGCATTGGGTTGACATCTTCATCGAGCTGTCCACCAAAACCCCAAGATCCCTTTCTTGGGTTGTCTCAGAAAGTTTGGTCCCCATCAGTTGGTAAGTATAATTGGGGTTCTTTGCCCCGATGTGCATAACTTTGCACTTGTTTAGGTTAAAATGCATTTGCCACTTTGTTGCCCACTCACACAATTTCGAGAGATCCTTCTGGAGCTCCCGACAATCAGTTTCACTTTTCACAACCCGGAACAATTTAGTGTCATCAGCAAACTTGGCTACCTCACTATTAACTTCTACATCCAGATCATTGATGAATAAATTAAAAAGTAAAGGCCCCAAAACTGAACCTTGGGGTACACCACTTCTCACTTCTTTCCATCCGGAGAATTGTCCATTTATTGCCACCCTTTGCTTCCTACAATTTAGCCAGTTACCAATCCAGGACAAGACCTGTCCTCTAATTCCGTGGCTGGAGAGCTTTTTTAGGAGTCTTTGGTGAGGGACTTTGTCAAAAGCCTTTTGAAAGTCAAGATATACAATATCAACTGGGGCCCCTTTATCTATGTATTTATTTACACCCTCAAAGAATTCTAACAAGTTAGTAAGACATGATTTGCCTTTGCAGAAACCATGTTGATTTTCTTTCAGCAATGCCTGTTTTTCTATGTGCCCTGTAATTTTATCTTTAATAATGGTTTCCATCAGTTTGCCTGGAACTGAGGTTAGACTGACTGGTCTATAGTTTCCTGGATCACCTCTGGATCCTTTCTTGAAGATCGGGGTTATATTTGCTTCCCTCCAATCCTCCGGTACAGTGCCTGATCTTAGAGAAAGATTGTATATTTTAGCTAGAAGGTCAGCAATTTCACACTTGAGTTCCTTGAGAATTCTAGGGTGGATGCCATCTGGACCCGGCGATTTGTTGACGTTTAGTTTAGAAATAGGGAAAAGACTATAGTATTATAAATTTATTTCTGAAAAGGTTGTGGAAGAAAGAAAACAATTCATTAGCAGTCTGAAAGAAACTAGTTTATGGCTATTGTTCTTGCAAGACTATATATTCCCTTATCACACTTGGAGGTACATGTAGGTTTTTTTTCTTTATTGTTAAACAGCACAAATCATCACACATCAAAGAAAACAATCTGAATATTTGGCATCACAATTTTAGCACTGTCTATTATGAGAAGAGTTAAGGTTATTGTTCCGTTCTGTGCATTGGTAAGGCATTGAGACGATGCAGATGAACAACAGATACTTCTTTATTGAATCTCCAACAGAACCAAAACAAAATGGCGCGGATTCCTTTATATACCCCTTTGCAGGGACAGTGTCAGCCAATCAATGCAATGGATACTCCCACCTTGAGCATGCGCAATAGGCTGGAGACAGCCTGTCTGGTCCCGAGCAACCATGTGGTCTGCCTGGGGCTCTCTGCAGCTTCCTGCACCTGCTGAGTCACTCAGTAGGCCCAGGACATAACACCCCTCCCCTCTTGGTTCAAAACAAGTGAACACTTACTATTTTGCACTACTGTAAATCTAACACTTATTCTTTTGAGCATGTTCTGATTTCTAAGTACCCTTAAGCTTGCCCATCTACTGACAGGAATCTTACATAGTCCTGTAAATGCTTGGGTGGACCTCTGGTCCACTCTGATCTTCTTGGAGCAGTTGTGATTGCCTGGCCTGCACGCTCGCCTGCTAGGCTCAGCAGACGAGGACTTGGATGCCCCCTAGATTCAGGCGACCCTCCATCATGCTGACTAGCCAGATCCTGTAAACCCAGACCAGAGTTCCTTGGTGAGGTGAAATTCCCCAAGTCCACAATGGACTCCTCTTGGGAACACTGTCCCGTGAGCCCAAGACCAGCAGAAGGAGTGGCCTGAACAGCCAGTTGTGTGTAGTATTGCATGGACCCAGTGCCAGAGTCAGGAGCTGCCTTGGTGGCACAAAGCCCTTCTGGTGCATGTGCAATTCCACTTTCGCAGAGAGACTGAGATCCACAATCGTGATCGTGGTCCTCCTCCCCCTCGAGAGCAGAGTCAGAAGCGGAAAGGTGACTGGGAAGCCTTCAGTGCAGTTGGTCAATATGCCGACGTAACACATGACCATCTTCCAAGGCCACTTCGTAAGACAGCAGCCCAGTGACTTTGCAGACCACTGCTGTCACCCAAAGATGTCCAGGTCCATAGTTCCTTGTCCAAACTGGATCACCCACCTGTAGTCTCCTAGGTGCCAGCAGCTGTGATACCTGTGAAGCCACCCGGTCTGGGTGCAACCTGTCCAGTTTAGTAATGAGATGGCGACTCCAGCGGAGTTCGGCTGGGCTCTTTCCAGTAGCTGTACAAGGTGTGGTGCGGTGACAAAGAAGAAAGTCAGCTAACCTGTGATGCCAGCTTCTGTGCTTGAGCCTCTTTAAGGCATCCTTGGTTGTGCATACCATGCGCTCAGCTTGGCCATTGGAAGCTGGATGAAAGGGTGCCGAAGTAGCATGGCAGATCATGTTGGCCTGTAGAAAAACCTGAAACTCAGAAGTGAATTGAGGTCCATTGTTGGAGACAAGGACATCTGGGAGCCCATGGGAGGTGAACATCCCTCTCAACACCTGGATGGTCCTGGTAGCAGTTGTGGTGGAGACTGGAGCAATCTCCAGCCACTTGGAATGGCTGTCCACAACAATCAGGAAGAATTGCCCCTGAAAGGGGCTTGTGTCTCCTCCCACCTATGTACAGGAGCCTGAGGCATTTCAGGTCTAGACTGTTGGCAAACATGGCACCCATGGACCTGGGTCTTGATCTCCTTATCGAGCCCAGGTCATGAAAGATGGCTACGCACAAGCGCTTTCATCCGAGTATTCCCGGATGTCCCTCATGCAGAGACTGCAAGACTCTAGTCCTCAATGAGGTTGGGATCACTACCCTACTTCCCCATAGGACACAACCCTTAAAGGTGGATAGCTCATGCTTCCTCTTCCAGAAACTCTGGAACTCTGTGCCAGGACATGTTTTCGGCCATCCTGACAGTACCCATGTCAACACGCATGTTAATGTGTGATCATTGGCTGTTTCTGCAGCCACGTCCCTTGCATTGAGGGGGGACTCAGGCAAATTCTGAATAGATAGTATATGGGTAGCTGGAGCAGGATCTGGTTCAATAAGCTTTAAAGGTAATCTGCTAAGGCCATTTGCATGGCCCATTTCTTTGCCTGGTTTGTGAACCAGTGAGTAGTCATATGCAGAAAGGAAAATTGACCATCTCAACATTCTAGGAGAAATTATGTGTGGGGTTTGCTTGTTGGTTGTAAACAACCCCAGCAGTGGCCTATGGTCTGTAAAGACTGTGAAATGGCGACCATATAAAAAGTCATGGAATTTTTTTATGCCAGCCACTATGGCCAAGGCTCCTCTATCTATCTGTGTGTAATTACGCTCAACAGATGATAGAGTCCTAGAATAGTAGGCTACAGGGACTTGTGTCCCATCAGCCTTGAGGTGACTTAAGACAGCACTGATCCCATAAGGGGATGCATCACAGGCTATGCACACTGGCAGCTGCTCATTGAAATGCACAAGAACAGCATTTGAAGACAGCGATGCCTTGACCTCTGCAAAACTCCTTTTGCAGACTTTTGTCCACTTCCATGGAGCCTGTTTGTCCAAGAGCCAGTGTAATGACTCTGCCAGTGCAGCCTTGTTAGGAAGGCTATGATAGAAATTTAGGAAGGCTATGAATGATAGAAAGGCTTAAAGCTCGGTCTTCGACTTGGGGCTTTGAGCCTGCTGAATCGCTTTGAGCTTAGATTCAGCAGGATGGATGCCTTCTGCATCTATGTGAAACCCCAGAAATTCAGTGGAAGTTACTCCAATTTTGCCTTTATCTTTCTTCAGCTTCAGCCCCGCTTCGCGGAACCACAGCAAAACAGACCAAAGCCTCTCAGCCAAGTTTTCCGGTGATTCCCCTGTGACGAGGACATTGAAGTAAGGGCAAACCCCCAGAATATTGCGGAGTGTTCACTCCATCACGCTTTGGAGGATGCCAGGGGCTACGTTAACCCCAAACTGCAGTCTTCTTACTTTGAAAGTTCCCCAGTGCATTACGATTGTCTGGGCCTCAGCCGTTGCTTCATCCACTTGATAGTCTTGAGCCAAATCAAGTTTGGCAAAAACTCGGCCTCCCTTGAGTGAGGCCAAAATGTGGCTCACCACAGGCACCGGATAAGAGTGCTGCTGTAAAGCTTTATTTAATGTGGATTTATATGTGGACTTCACCATTGGCTTTCAGTGGAGTAACTATGGGTGTTTCCCATGGACTACTATCCACAGGTTCCAAGATACCTTGCTGGAGCAACTTGTCCAGCTCTGCATTAATCCTTTGCTTGAGTGCAAAGGGCACCTGACAAGGCTTAATCCTAATTGGCATGATGGATGTGTATAACTGCAAGAAAATTGGAGGCCCCTTGTACGACCCTAGTTCTGGCCTAAACACATCAGCAAACTCCTTGCAAACTTCTGCAAGTCCGGCCATTTGCATGCTGTGCAGCCTAGTCACTTGAATCCCAAGTACCCCGAACCAATTGAATCTGATTAGGGTCGAGCGGTCACCCTCAACCACAACAATGTCCAAAAACCCTTTGAACTTCCTACGCTGCACTCTGAGCATGGCCTCCCCCTTTACACTGACTCAGGAATTCTGAAAATTGGTAAGAACTAGATTCGATGGCCTGAGTTTAACTCGCTGGCCGCTTCTATAGCAAATTTGTTTCAAGGTATTCTGGGATATGATTGACAGAGCAGAACACATGTCCAGCTCCATCATTAAGGGGACCCCCTGTAATTTGACATCAATTTGTAGCTTCTTCTTAAGTGGCTTGTGGCCCCCTGTTTTCAAGATGCTCCTACGGGACACGCAGTATCCCACCCTGTTCTGGCTGGGGACCCTGATACCTTTCCAAGGCAATTCTTCTGAAGACCAGTCTGTCATGGTCCTGACTAATGAAACACTTCAAAGAACTTCCAGGCAATGTTTACCCTAAAAGCCTTTATTAACAGTATAACAGATTGACGGCACTGCAGATGGATGGATGCCAGAATCTGAATTTCTCTTGCTTGCATCTAACTTTTCTTGCTAAACCCCTCCCTTATTTTGCAGTTATAAGTCACATCTTCCAATTAGCCTGGAGGGCAAAGATTCACTTCCATTCCTTTTCCCAGGCTTTCCTTATAATTCTCCTCCCTTTCTCTGTCATCTGAAGTAACTCTAAAAATACCAGACAGTTCTGTATATTTTGTAAAAGCAATAATATCCTGTATTAACAGCATTGACATACAGTCCCCTTACAAAAAGGACAGATCCTGTAATGTAAACAAAAACATATGTTAAAGACTAGTTTTCGGTTTGTTGGGGTATTTCGCATGAAACCTTTTGACGAGCCTGTCAGCTTTCACCTCACTGGATTTCACCCAGGTGGCTTCAGACAATGGGTATCCCTTCCATTGTACTAGGTACTGTAATTTCCCTTTAAAAATTCTAGAGTCAAGAATATGTTTAACTTCATAGTGGGTCTGTCCCGCAACTACAAAGGGCCCAGGTGCCTTCTTCAGGGGAGATCTTAAAGTGGAGCCCCGATAAGGTTTCAACAAGCTGCAATGGAAGACTGGGTGAATTCTCCCTAAAAGTCTAGGGAGTTTTAGTTCTACAGTGACTGGATTGATGATCTTTACTATGGGGAAAGGCCCCAAGAATTTTGGTCCCAATTTCTTGCTGGGCAATTTGAGGCGTAAATATTTAGTTGACAAATAAACCTTTTCCCCAACTTGGAATGTTCTTTGGGGAGCCCTCTTTCTATCAGCCTGCTTTTTATAGGTTTCAAAAGTCTTTTTTAAAGCAGTTTTTGTGTTTCTCCAAAATTCTTCCCACCCCCTCACCCATTGGCCAAGTGTCTGGGAAGTGGAGGGCACCTGAGGTATTCAGGTATTGGGCTGAACTCTTTTCCTATGGCCACGCTGAAAGGCATGTAGCCAGTGCTGCTATGCACAGAATTATTGTATGCCACCTCCGCAAAAGAGAGGAGGTCAGTCCAGTTCGTCTGTTGGTAAGAAACGTAGCATCTAAGATATTACTCCATCATTTTGTTAGCGGATTCAGTGGCCCCATTAGTGGCCGGATGAAAAGCAGATGATAAACTTTGAGATGATCCAATTAATTTAAGAAAACTTCTCCAAAACCTCGCTGTGAACTGCACCCCTCTGTCCAAAATTATTCACTTAGGGGCACCATGCAGCCAGTAGATATGTTTCAGGAACAATTTGGTCAGTCGTTGGGCAGATGGGAGTCCTTTGCAGGTGATGAAATGAGCCTGCTTCAAGAACAATCCAGATGACAGTATTTCCTCTACTTTCAGGTAGGTATACTATAAAGTCCATATCTATTTCTTCCCAGGGTTGAGAAGGGTCTGCCACCAGCTACAGTAACCCGGGGTTTTTCCCTGGGATTCTTTTCATTGTGGCACATACAGTACAACCTTTTACATAGTTTTCCACATCCCGTTTCAGCCCCGGCCACCAAAATTGCCAGTGGGTGAGGTGTAGGGTTTGCAAATATCTAAAGTGTCCAGCCTGTTTTACATCATGGCTGTGATTGAGAGCATTAAGATGGAGGGCTTCTGTCAAATATAGTTTTTCCCCTTTTAAAGCCAAGCCATCCCTGCACGTTAGGGAGGTTTGATTGTCTTTGAACCATTGATCAGTGAGGAGCTCTCGTTTTATTTTCTTTACCCCAGGGTCATCAGGATTGGGGACCCTGCAAGGCGTAAATTGAGTGGCAGTTTGTGGATTGGGGATAATTGCCTCGTTAACCTCCTCCCGTTCACTTTTGTATTGGGATAACTGGGATAGCGCATCAGCTAAGAAGTTTTTTCCTCCTGGTGTGTACTTTAGAGTGAAGTTGAAGCGGTTAAAGTACTGTGCCCACTGCACTTGCTTTGGGGACAATTTGTGGGGAGTTTTCAGTGCTTCTAGATTTTTGTGATCTGTCCATACTTCAAATGGCACCTTGCTCCCTTGTAGATAGTGTCACCAGTTTAATAGCACCCATCTAATCGTGAAGGCCTCTTTCTCCCAGATTGCCCATCTCTGCTCGCTTTCAGTAAATTTCTTAGAGGTGTAGGTGCAGGGTTGCAGGACCCCACTTTTGTTATTCTGCAGTAACACACATTGCTGGCATCGGCTTGAATTAGAAAGGGCTCCCCTGGGCAGGGGTGCTTTAGGACCGGTTCAGCAACAAATAGTCTCTTTAAATTCTCAAAAGCTGTTTGACAGCCCATCGTCCATGCTAGTGGTTGGCCCAGTCATGGCTTCCCTCCTCCTTTGCCTGTTTTGAGTAGTTCTGTAAGCAGTAGGGCAATCCCAGCAAAAGAGGGGATGAATTGACTATAAAAGTTGGCAAAACCCAGAAAGCTCTGGAGCTGTTTGCGAGTCTTTGGGGGCTGCCATTATAGCTTTCACCTTGGCTGGATCCATTTCAATACCCTCACTGGAAATTCTGTAGCCAAGATAATCTAATCGGGTCTGGTGAAATTCACATTTTGACAATTTGGCAGAAAGCTTGGCATTCAATAGTTTCTTTAACACTTCTCTCACCAGCTTTATGTGATCAGTCATATTCCTGCTGTATATCAGGATATCATCAAGATACACCAAAACCCCTTTGTACACGTGATCATGTAGGACCTCATTAATCAACTGCATAAATACGGCTGGGGCCCCCTGTAGTCCAAATGGCATGACTTTGAACTGATAGCTCCCCATAGGACAGTTGAAGGCAGTTTTTCACTCATCTCCCTCTTTTATTCTCACCCGGTAATATGCCTCTCTCAGGTCTAATTTAGTGAAGACACTCCCCTTAGCTAGATGGGTTAATAAGTCCTTTAGGAGGGGGAGGGTGTATTTATTTTCCACACTCACAGCGTTGAGACCCTTATAGTCTACACAGAGATGAAGAGACCCATCTTTTTTCTCTTTGAACAACAAAGGGGCTCCCACGGTAGATTTGGCCCATTCAATGAACCCCCTCACTAGGTTTTTGTTCACGTACCGCTGCATGTCCTCCATTTTGAGGGGGGACATAGCATACATTCTCGGCCGTGGGAGTTTGGCTCCTGGCACCAGTTCGATGGAGCAGTCATTGGGTCTGTGAGGGGGTAGGGCATCACATTGTTTTTCACTAAATGCCTCCGCCAGGTTCCGGTATTCATTGGGGATGAGTGGTTCGCCTGGCGGCAGTGAGGCAGCCATGTGCTCTTGCTCATTGGGTGGCCTAAGGTGTCCCGCAACATCGGTTGAATCAGTGGGAGGTTTAGGTCCTATAGATAGTCTCACAGTTTTTCATTCCTTTCTCCCACCAGATAAATGGCTTCCATTTGTCCAACCAGGTTAGCCCTAGGATCACAGTTTCAGTCATTTTTGGAGCCACTAGTAAGTGAATAAACTCCCCGTGTGCACCTATTTCTAGGTGTAAGGGCTCAGTTAATTGTGTGACAAGAGTCCCTCCATCAGGGAGCCATTGGCTTGCTCAAACCTCACAGGTTTGGAAAGCTGTTTTGCCCATATGCCCATTTTCATGGCAAACAGCAGACTAATAATGCAGTGGGTGCATCCAGAATCAATTAGCATGTTTAAGTCCATTTGTGCCCCAGACTTAGGGATTATAAGTTTGGTGGCCAGTGAAAAAGGTGGGATTTGTTGACTCACCATAGGGTCATTCTTTCCTTCATCGTCACTGTCAAAGGAGGGTAGAGCAGGGGTGGGTCTACCTGGAGTCCCAGCATCCTCTTGTGTGGGGTGTGTAATCTGGGCAACAGGTTCTTGCGTGACCCAGTTGAATTTTTCTCTCGTTAGCCCTTGGGCAGGTTTCCTTCTCGCCACTGGTTCCGGTCTGCTCTGCAGTTAGGGGTAGGGGACCGGACAGTTTGCTGCTCGATGTCCCTTCTGTCCGCACTGGAAACACTTAATTGATGGGCCTGCAGGTGGCCTGGGTCTTTCAGCCATTGCAGTAAGGCAGGGTTTTGTGGGGGTGATTGTTGTTTGGGTTGCTCTGGCTGCTGCTCAGATTTAGGTGGGGGAGGCTTCTTATAGCGGGCGAGCTGAACGTCTAGCTTCACCTCTGCTTGGTACCATTCTTGCAGCTGATCAGGTACTGCTCGATGGATGCAGGCCTGAGAGAGGTGATCGTCTAATCCCTCAATGAAGTGATGGATTAGGGACTGCTCTGGCCACCCCTCTATTCGACCTGCTATCTTGCGAAACTCTCGCATGTACTCCAGGGCAGGCCTGCTGGCTTGTTTTATTTTGTGGATTTGTTCTCCTGCTTTAAGAGCAATAGATGGGTCCTCAAATCTTTCTCTCAGCCCTAGGAGGAAAAGGTGTGGGTCCTCCAATTTGGGGGCTTGCTCATTGTATAAATTGTTCAGCCATTCGGACACTTCTCCCTCTAGACTGGACACAATCACATCCACTATGGCCCCCGGGTCTGGGTAGAGATAGGACCAGCAATCTAAATGAGAACGCACTTGGTTGAGGAAAAAAACCAGCTTCTCTGGGTCCCCATCGAAGGTTGCTCTGAAAAGTGGTGCAATTATAGGCTGTTGGGGCCCCCATGGTGGCTGTTGCTGCTGGCCCCATCCTGGCTGCAGATTTATGCCCAGGGGTTGCATGTTTGGGGGCTGTGGCCAATCTCCTTGCTGTGTCCATTCTCCCACCAGCTGCTGATCTTCTGGCTTCTGTACCACCCCAAGCGGTTGCAAGGCCTGTATTAGCTGTGGCAAGTTCAGAGGTAGTGGAACATCTGCCTGCTGGGTTTGCCAGTCTCCCCATTGCTGCAGAGGCCTCAGACTGGGATTCCCTCTCTCTTCATGGCTGGAGTACCTGGCAGGGGAAGACAGGGTCTGAAAGGCTTTCTGATTTACAATAGAGGGGCTGCAAGGTTCCCCCTGCAGGAGTGGATTTCTGTCTCTCTCCTCTGGGGTTTGATATATTTCCAGTAACTCATCCAGGCTTTGAGTGGCAGTTTGTCCATTCTCTGTCCACTGACCTGCATTTGCCTGCCAAAATTCATCTTCCTACAGCATGCTGTCTGTTACTTCCCCCTCTGGGATATCAGCAGCTGCCGGGCTGTATTCAACAAACTCCCGTTTATCATGATAGATTGTCCTCCTCCTGAACTCTGTTACTCTCACTCCAGCCTAGGAGAAAGAGGTGGGGGTAATGCATCCCCAGTTGTTTGAAAAGATTTTTGATTCTGGCATGATGTCATGGTTCTGACTAATGAAACACTTCAAAGAACTTCCAGGCAATGTTTACCCTAAAAGCCTTTATTAACAGTGTAACAGATTGATGGCACCTCAGATGGATGGATGCCAGAATCTGAATTTCTCTTGCTTGCATCTAACTTTTCTTGCTAAACCCCTCCCTTATTTTGCAGTCATAAGTCACATCTTCCAATTAGCCCAGAGGGCAAAGATTCACTTCCATTCCTTTTACTGGGCTTTCCTTATAATTCTCCTCCCTTTCTCTGTCATTCGAATAAAAATACCAGACAGTTCTGTATATTTTGTCAAAGCAAAAGTATCCTATATTAACAGCGTTGACACGGTCTTTCTGGCGACCCAAACAGATGGCAGCTATGTGGCCTTGCCTGCCACATGCCCGGCAAATGGCAGAGTGGAAACATCAATCGGAGTGCTTGTGGCATCCTCCATGTCCAAAACACCTAGGGAATAGAGTTGCCTTGTCCTTTCGCTCTTGAGGCCTTTTCTCTGCTGGCTGCTGCAATCGGTCAACCTCCATCTCTGAATCCTGTTCGGATACCTCTCGAGCGACCTCTTGATGGACTGCGCTCAAAGTTGGAGGGTTCTTGGCGAGCCGCAAGGCCTTCACAGCTCTGCCTGCTGCTTCATCAGCTGAAATCTGCCTCAGGGCATCCTGGAAGGAAACATCTTCTCTTGCAAATATCTTTTGCTGTAGCTCACGACTTCTCAGCCCACAAACTAGACGATCACAAAGTTTTTCTTCAAGGTCCTTAAATTTGCATGGCCTCGCTGCTTGTCACAATGCACAATAAAATCCACAGCAGACTCTCCAGGACACTGGTCCCTCTGCTCAAATGCATGATGCCATGCAATCACCGAAAGCTTCAGTTCGAAATGTTCACATAGCATTTTCTTCAGCTCAGAATAAGCAATGGATTCAAGTAGTGCTGGGGTGACCAGATTTTTGACAATATCAAATGTCTCTTGCCCACAGACACACAGTAACATTGTGGCCTTGAGACCATCCTCCCAAACTTGGTTCACCCGAAAATAGTTCTCTACCTGGGCCATGTAAGAACTCCAATGCTTAGGATGTGCTGTGTTGAATTCTGACGGCCTAGTTTGGACATCGTTGCTCCTCGGCAGCCTCATCAACGCCTCATGCTGCTTTGCTTGAGAAGGGATTCCTGAACGAATCTTGCCGAGCTCTCCTCCAGTGTTTTCGTACTGGCAGGCAGAGTCGCGCTCTTCGGAACGCCGAAATTCCCAGCGCTTCAGGCCTTCCGTGGTGAGTCAGCCTATCTTCTTTCATTGTTTTCTTTCAGCACGATCCCACCTTCATCGCCAATGTTCTGTTCTGTGCATTGGTAAGGCATTGAGATGAGGCAGATGAACAACAGATACTTCTTTATTGAATCTCCAACAGAACCAAAACAAAATGGCGCAGATTCCTTTATATACCCCTTTGCAGGGACAGTGTCAGCCAATCAATGCAATGGATTCTCCCGCCTTGCACGTGCACAATAGGCTGGAGACAGCCTGTCTGGTCCTGGACAACCACATAGTCTGCCCGGGGCTCTCTGCAGCTTCCTGCACCTGCTGAGTCATTCAGCAGGCCCAGGACATAAGAGTTATGTTCCTTTAAAACCAAGGGAAGCATATTGATAGTTGCAGGCCAAGTATAGGCAAGGTTGATTTATTCCTTCTTATTTGACCTGCCAGAGATAAATTCAGATATTGTCTGTATTGTTATCAGTAAGTGTGTGTTCATAAATTGTAGTGTCCTGTTATCTACTGTGTAAATTATGGAATAGATTTTAAAAACGTTTTTTGATTGTTAAATAGCAGAGACTATTAGAAGTCCAAAAAGGAAATATGCACATTCTCTAAGAAATTATTTCACCTCTATACTGTATACTCTGGACAGAATATTGTGAGAAATCTAAACCCTCTTCAGAAACAGCTTCCACTTCTCACTAAACTATATCTGGAATAATGTCTATTATTTATTTTCCTCATGTTAGCGTTTTCTTCTGGTACCACTTTCTTTAATCTTGATATTCTTGTATTTACTTGAATGTACCCCTACTGCTGTCATGGTTCCAACATGAAACTCTTCAAAGAACTTCGAGGCAATGTTTACCTTAAAGAATCTTTATTCAAGTAGCATAGCATTGGCATGTACATAGGCAAAGCCAAAATCTGAATTCCTGTCCTCTGAGCACATAGTATCAAAGCACAATTCCCTCCTCTAATTAACAGTCATAAATCACATTCTCCAATTAGTTTGAAATGCAGGCTTTCCCTCCAGTTTTTCAACCCACAATTTTTTATCATCTCTTATTTCAAAAAACCTCGGTTCTCACAGTAGTTACAATATTGTTATGTCTTACTAAACTCCCATGCACATTCCTCCTCCCCCCCCCAGTATCATCTAATTCTAACTCTAATGCTAAGAGTAAAACATAAGGAAAATGGCTGCATCTCCATATGTTCTCAAAGCAAGAACATCCAATGTTAGCAGTGTTGACAACTGCCTTCTGAGCAAATAATAGATTTTGTGGATTGATACATTGCTATATTATTCCTATCAACCAGTGATCACATGAACATCAGTGAAGTACTTGGTCTAATATGGAGACTGGCAGAAACATTTCTCAGACTGGACTGCCATCTGTCAGAAATGGTGTAGGTCTCCTAGTTGGGCGGGGGATTAGACTAGATGACCTACAAAGGTCTCTTCCAACTCTGTTATTCTAATTCTAATTTCCTTTCAATATCTTTTTTTATCCATTAAAAATATGACAGGTCTTCTCCTACATTGCAAATAGGTAATTAATTTCATGTTTCTTTCCCTAAAGGTTGAAGCATTATCTTGTTGCAATCATGGGTGGTAATTACTTCATAACTGCTATGACAACCATGGTCTGCTCAACATGTTAGAGGTCCAGCACATGCAGCTGCTCACACAAAGAATTAAAATTTCTATTATAATAAAAAAATGCACAAAATGCTTAAGCTTATTAGCAACTGCACTGAATATAGTGATCCATAAAAATCATACTGTAGTTTCATACTCAAGTGAAAGAATAAAAGTTATGAAAGAGCAAGATGAGAAAAAAAACTTCTAGCATTAAAATAGAGTTATTTTTGGTTTTATTAAGTTATTACTCCCTCCTACTTTATTTTTTCAGTGATAAAAGTTTCCAGGAACCTAATTCTCCCCTAGATATTGCTTCACATGTGCTAGTTTCCCCTCCCCATATTAGTTTCAGTAATATGATTGCTGAGTGAACAGAATAGAGGACTTTTGCCTAAGTTCTAAACATGACATTTGAAAAGCACATTACAAAATTTAAGTCTCACTGAAAATAATGGCAAACTATTATTAATGTTTTGTTCTGTTCTTTAAAAAAAAATGGGGAAAGTTGATTACATCTCCTTTAGTGTGATTCTGCCCCAATATGAAATCATTTTTACAATTTGTTAATATTCCTATCTTTCATAGAGGAATGTTTCTATTAGGAGAATTTTTTTGTTTGTGCTGGTTAGAAAGATGAGATTAGAACCTGGTTTTATACCGTTTTAACACATAAAAAGGAGAAATGTGTTCCAATTAATCTTGTTACGTTATCTTACAAGGCACAACCCTACCCTTAATGTCCTTGATTCATGCTAGTCTCTTTGAGGGAACAGTACAATGTTACCCTCTGCCTCATTTAAGAAAAAAGAAGCCATAATTCTAATATAGCTGGCAGCTTTTATGCTTCAAGGTCCCTGTAATTCAGTTGGCTTTTCTAATAGGGTTATATTTCATAGATGTTGAATATACCCTTTATGCTTGTGTTGCTCCACAGAGAACATATAGATCAGAATAACGTTGTTTATTGCATAAAGTATGTGGCTTGTGTTGCCCATTCTTTTCAGAACATTATTGTACTGAGATTTGAATAAGTACAGCATTCCACCATGATGAGAGATATAAGTGAAATGAAGATCACTAGTATTTAGATCCAAGGGTGCCATCCATTGATTGTGATCATTGCCATAGTGTTTTTCAGATTTGAATAATATGAATCATATATATTTTGTATGATGTTTTAAAATTTCATATTAAGTGGGTTGGATAGAATGATGATTCAAGAATGTGAAATTGCAGAAAAAAGATTTCCTCTTTTATAACTATATGTTGAATAACCACAAAGTAATTATTATCTGTGCTTAACAATTTCAATTTCAATCACTGTAAAATATATGGGTTTTGTATAGCTCTGGAAAAAGTTTTAAATTATTGTGAAAATTCAATGTAAAAATTATTCAGTTAAAAAAAGATATACACATAGAAATGGGATTGAAAAGACCATCTCTTGAATAACTGCAGATCACAGAGATTTCTGTCAATTTTATGCACTAGGCTACACTTTGCTATGCCATGTGAAATGAATAAACAAGGATTTTTTTTATTCTCCTGAGGCCTACTAGTTGCCCATTTTGTGTGAATAACTGCTCCCTGCTGAAGAAGCCCAAGGGCTGCTAGACAGACTAGGAATAATATACAGCAGCCAGTTTCCAGGAAGTGGATTCACTGAATGTCCTCACAGAGAAACTTCTAAGTCAACATTGTGTACTTGACTAACATAAGAGATTAACAAGAGGGATTGTTGTTTATTTATTTAGGATTATTTATTAAATTTATATGCCACCCATCTTGCTGCCAAAGGGACTCTTGGTTGCTTACAATGTAATAAAAATAGAAATATAAAAATAAGGAGAAACTTCCTGACAGTTAGAACAATTAACCAGTGGAACAACCTGCCTCCAGAAGTGGTGAATGCTCCAACACTGGAAGTTTTTAAGAAGAGACTGGACAGCCATTTGTCTGAAATGGTATAGGGTTTCCTGCCTGAGCAGGCGGTTGGACTAGATGACCCCCATGTTCCCTTCCAACTTTATTATTATTATTAATAATAATAATATAAATTATAAATTAATATAATAATACTGTAGGCTTGTATTGGTGCTTGAGGATACATGGACTGGGACAATAAATGGTTACACTTCAGCTCATGTGAATGAATGGAGATTTATTAGACTGAAAAAATGAAGTTCCTCAACAGGAAGCTAAGAGAAGAAGCAACCATCCATAATAAGGAAATTCAAACAAAGGAGGAAGCCCAGTGGATGAGAATGACAGCTAGAAACAAGTAATGTAGAATACATTCTGCACTGCTGGAACTATGTAAAACTGAACTTTAAGTAAAGATCTCCATCCAATTGAAAGGTGAGTGAAGAAAAAGAAGTACAGCTGAACAGGAAACAGGATGATAGATTCTGAAGGCCAGAGAGAATGCAGCTTTACACAGTAGAAAGAAGAAACATATTGTGGTAGTTGGGAATTAATTAATAGAAGAAGAAATTAAGTACATACAGACTGAATTTATCTGCTTGTGAAGTATGCTGCCTGCCAAGAGCATGGATCAGGAATAGTATAATTAATCTATTGAAAATTCTTTCTTTTTGCTACACTGTGCATGGAAAAACAATGATGCCAAAATAACGTCAAGCATCATACCATGGATGTTGATGATTTAGCAAGGAAACCCACTTGGGTGGACTTGGATAGTCTTCGGAGAGGAGCGGCATACAAATCCGAATAAATAAAATAAATAAATAAATAGTGTTCTTGTTCATGAGACAGAAGTGGGAAGTGAAAGAATATTGCAGGGTGGAATGACTAGCTATACAAATGATACTAACAGCAGAAATTCTATTTCTGTGACCACTGCATGTATGATGCATTGCTGGGATACGGTTGCACTCATAAGGACTGGTAAGAAAATATGTTGAACATGGCAAATTCAAGATGACATTTAACTGAATCCTGATGTAATGAAACTGTTGAAATGAGAGATAGAAGAAGGTAAAATGTTGCTATAATTAGGCTTAGTCAATAAAACATTAAGGAGAACATTGCCTCATAAATTTCATGGCATTGTTGTATAACATTAGAGCATGGTAAATAGACAAGATAAGCTCAGAGTATTAAAGAAAACTAAATATGATTGTATAGATAATAATGGACCTAGGGAATATGACAACAAGGGTACAGAATAGAAATCAAAGGAAGAAAGAAATCATGCCAGATTTTATAAGTATCCACACCTGCTACAAAATCCAAGTGAATGAGTTTGTCAATGTGGTAGAAAGAATCTGTGTTTATAAGTGGATAAATAAATAAAAGCAATACCATTATGTATACAATTGCTCATTAAAATAAAATATGTGAATTGTTTTCAAGGGCAAATTACTGATTATACAAAAGGTTAATGCTGGCTTTCCTTCTAAAGGTCCTTTTGGGAGATACAGTCAAATTAGCATGTTCTTCAAAGAAAATAAAAAGTAACACCACCCACAGCTTAATTTCAAACTTATACTTGAAAAAATCTTAGAGGCTACTGAGCTAACTAATTTTAGAATGAAAGATACACGCGCCACCTTAAAGCTACAAAACGCAGCTTTAACTTCAATAGATGAACCTACAACCCAAAAAGCAACAGAAGAAGAAGGAATTAATAACAAAGTGGATTTTAAAAAATGTCAACTACAATTTACTCAGAACTCCGACACTCAAACTTTGATCTCATTTAAAGACTCTACAACTACAACAGCAACAGAAACTGAAGAAAGCAATACTAAGACGGAACTTGCAGAGGACTTATATACACAATATACTGAGAATCTAGACAATCCAGATGATCCAAAAACAACTATAACACTGAACATGACTTTTCATCTAAACCAGCTGAAACCAGAAGAAGAAGACCAGCCTGAACACATGACAAATACATTAAGTCAAATATGGAGACTTAAACCATTTGGCCAAGAATCTAACAATTGTGAAGAGACTAGCTTCCTTGATAGGCTGATGATTAGATGGTTTCCCTTGATTCAAATGATATATGCAGGAATGAAGGGAGATCCACCCGAGGATCTAAAATCTGTTTTATGGAAGCCAGTTTGGCACAAAAGGAAGGCCAGAGTTAGACTTTAAAAATGGTTTTCTTTGTGTGACATTTAATGGAAGAGCTTTAAATCTTACGTAATGGGATAAGGAGATTTTAAAAGATATTATTTGATTTAGTATTCAGGATTTACATTTATAAGGGAAACAAATTAGTTACTAAAATAATAGTTTTGAATTATAAAATAGAAGATGGATTTAGAGGGTAAAGGTTATTTTATGAGTAAGCGACAATATTAGAATGAGAAGTAGAATATGATTGTGAAATAAACTAAGAACTTATTTTAATAAATAATATTTTAGACATGATAATTATTTTGTAATGAACTAAGGGAACCGTGGGTTATCTGAAACTTAAATATTATGGACATTAAGCCAACTGGAATATTGTAATTGAAATCAGATAAAAGTTTAAAACAGGATCTGGAGACATATAAGTTAAAAGTTGTTGATAAATGTTTTAAATGATTGAGTTATAACTAGAAATGTATTAATTTGAATTTGGTATAACAATTAAGGGAAACAGAGAGGAAATTTTTGATGATGTAAACTGACATATGTATGGATAAGCGTGTTATCGAACTATGTATTAAGCAACCATCATGTTGCTTCCTTAATACCCGAAGCTTTGTAAAAATGGAAAATTAATAAAACTTGTTAAAAAAAAGAAGATAAAAAGTACCACGCTGGATCATACCAGTCCTATCTAATGAAGCATTTTATCTCCGCAAAGTCAACTTAATGACTCTGTAAAGCCCACAACAGGACATGACTGGGCCTGCTTTTCCTAGAAACTAAAACAGAATAAAACATCATGAATAGTCAATATTTCTTTAGATACTGTGTCTTCACACTGTTCGCTATCTGCAACTATTTTGTTAGAATAATTTTATCAAATTATAGCAGTTTGGAAGCATGATTTAATTTTATCTCAATGGGTTGGATCCAGATTTATTCATGCTTATAATAGATATGTTGAATCTATGATACATGTGACAACATGACCCATGGATTTGAATGAGTTTATATTAAGTGTGATCCATGTTTTTAATCTAATCAGAGCCATATACAGTAGCACCATTGGCTAGCTGTTCCCTACTGTTTCATCTCTTGCACCAGTCATACTTCCTCACAAATCCTGACATGAAACATAAAGGAAAACAATGGAAAACAATACAATTTACAATAAATCTAAGCTTCCTCATAGAGCAACAATTCAATTTAAGCATCTTCCTTCATTCTGACTTTATTGGTCAGAAAAATGGAGGAAAAAAAATAAAGGTCAGACCTTAAATTGTAAAGTGTAAATTAAATCTATTGTGAGCACAATTAATTTATGCTAGTAGTGTTGCAAGGCAATTTGCTCTGCCAGATAGAAGGCATAAAATTAACTTGCATCACTGCTCAATGTATCAGACTATCCCATCTGACCTTGTTATTGATGAACTGCAGTGCACGTTTATGTCAAAAGTAAAATCTTAATCTACGAACACCCTGGTGGGAGAAATATATAGATTAAGTTGTCTTTGGCTTATTGAATTGTATCTGTTCATGAAAACCATGTATCTAACAGTTTTATTCTGGAGTTTAGGACCAAAAATGTGTAAAACAGATAACCTATAAAAACAAAGTAATTTTTGCACAGCAAAATCTCAGCAAGAAATTAGATTTCAAAGGGGCTGTTCTACTCAGTTCTATTTCCTTTCCTCTTCTAGAACGTTGGTTGAGATAAACTACCATACAAAGTCCACAGTACTTTTTTTATAGGAATACTAGAAGTTTAAAATTTTGTTTATAAATTATTTTTTTCTCTATGTTCTTCTCTATGTATATTCAGAATCTGAGCATTTTCACTAGTCATGAGAAAATTGTGTAATCTTGATCTAACCTTGATTTTCAAGGGGAAAAATATATATGTATTGCCAGAGGGTTTTGCCTGTGAACCATTGTTTCACAGCGCTATTACTACTGTAATTTTCTTTGGTCTTTTCATAATTTGTTGATCTCTTTAGCATGTTTCATTCATCCACTAACACAAACAACTCAAAAGTTTATAATTAAGTGCACAGGGCATAGCTTCAGTTTATGTGATTATATAGTGTGATTACCTGGTCAACGTTTTGATTTGTTTATGCAGTTTCAACTTGGAAGCACTGAACCTTAAGCTAAGATCTCCAGCCAAAAGACTCTCTTTAGCTTTTATTTAAAAACCAGGTGTCATGATGATCACTGCATAATATGTTTTTATGTCCAATGCTGATTGTTTTAATAAAAGAATTTTTATATATATAAAAAAAAACAGAAACAGATCTGCAAAGATGCACTATCATTTAATTTGTAAATATAAAAGCCAAAGACACATACTCATACAGCCCACACATAAATACAGCTTCTCTGTGACTGTTCAGAATTCTCCAGCTTCCTAAATGCTAAATTATCAGGAATACTCCATTTCATTCACAAGAGTAGAACAATTATCTGTCAGTTGTCTAGATTCTGTGGTAGATAATGTCAGGTTTCTGCTCTGAAGATTCACAGGCCAATGCTTCACTGTATTCTCTCTTCATTACAGAACTGCTTAGATGGAACCACTATAGACCACTGCCACTCTATCAGTAATTTTGTTATGACCTCAAAGGAGATGGATGCTTTGCTATCAAATGGATACGGTAGCAATCTGCCACCTGAGAGTTTGGTTTAATTTTTAACTTTTTAATTTTTGATGTCTGGATTGTTTTTTCAGGTTTTAATTTCACAACTGATAAAACCTAAAATATTTGTGTTGTACGATTATTTCTTCATAAGTATTGGATTTTTTTAACCTGTTGGCTACCTCCTGCCTCCATAATTTTGATTCTTGTGCATCAAAATGATCTTATGAAATAAAGTTCAAATTTTCAGAACTTCAGTGTTAAATCATTATTTACTATGCTGGAAATACCCATTGATTTTCTGTACTTGCCAATCCTGAATATCCATATGGTATCAATATTTTGGCATATTTATATGCCTCTGAATGTTATATTTATTTTCTATATTTAACTGTATGACTTTGTATGTGCAAATTTAAGATTTGGTGATTTT
Source organism: Bothrops alternatus (assembly GCA_034064705.1). NCBI lineage: Eukaryota > Metazoa > Chordata > Lepidosauria > Squamata > Viperidae > Bothrops > Bothrops alternatus. The sequence goes on along the minus strand of JARGCV010000124.1, from coordinate 7,305,681 downwards.
TTTTAAAAAAAATGTGCCTCCAGGGGTATTTAAATAATACAGTCTGATTTTCACTGAGGCCACTATTTAAAAAGTGATTGTTTAGTTTTAAGTATTGAAGTATTTTAGACCATGGATTCTGCTTACAAGATATATCACAATGTTTTCAGGATATCAATATACCATATAGTCACTTGAGTTTTTCAAATTTCTGTTAGTATAAAATTTATTTTTGGTTACATCATTTTGTGATGTAGGTTATCTGAAAGTGACAAAATATTTGATAAGTTATGAATGCAATTTTTAAATTAATATTAAATGTAATATAGAACTGCATAAAATATTTAATCAGTTTATCAGCAAATAAGCCTGCATGAAGGCAGTTTGCTTTACAATATGATACATACACATAACAAATTATCACCAAACTGTTATTATCAAGCCTCTAAAGTCTCAAGTATATATTTAGCAATAGAAATATATTTTGTGTTGGCTTCATGAAGCAGTTGCCCTTAAAACAAAGAAATGAGAGTTACCACAGCAATTAATCCTACTGGAATTCTTATGTCTGCCTTTACACATTTTTCCCCTGAACATCTTAGGGATTGTGTCATTCTCAGAAATTAAATGTATAATATCTTATCTACTAAGCTGCATTTTGTTGTATTTGAACTGTTATGGGAAAAATGCCCACTTAAATAAGGAACCAGTGTTTGGAGATGTACTTTTTATTGTCACGAACAACTACAATAATCACTGAGTTTCGAGCTAAAAGAATGCAAATAGCCTTGGACTGGGCAGGGCTACTTGTTAAATACCATGCAAAGTGTTACAAAGAAATAAAAAGAAAATTAATTATAAATCATAGTAGGATAGGGTTTTGTAGCTTATTGGCAGCTTCAACTCCCAGAAATCCCCGACTGCCTATGATATGGACCTTTATAATTGGAATGCAGTAGATGATGATGATGACAATTAATGTATAGCATTGTTACATTAGCCAGAAAACCACAATACTATTAAGGAGAGTAGTTTGGCTGCCAATTTACCATCTCTGTTATAGGACATGTTTGTGCGCTTCCCAAGGTGAACTGCAGGAGAGCAAGCTGGCTTTGCACCAGAAAGAAAGATGAAAGGTTCTTCTTGCAGTGTTATCTAAGGTTTCATTTTGCAAATGAGTGTTACAACTGGGAAGGTTCAGAGCAGGCAGGAATCTGACTGCCAGCACAGAGCACCAACTTGTGCCCCACCCCCTGAGAGTGGTTCCTATTTTTCTTCTTGGATAGAACATGTTTTCGAACTGCTAGGTGGGCAGAAGCTGAGGCAAGCGACGGGGGCTTACCCTGCCATGCAGTGCTAGGATTTGAACTGCTGGAACAGAGACCATCTTCAGCATCATTAAGCCACTGAGGCACAGTGCTTATGCATTATCTGATAATCCTATGGTATGACCATACTAAGATCTCTACATTCTTCACTACTAATAAGACACTAACTCATCCTAATTACAGATACTAAAACTATGTACAGTACCATAAACAATAATGTTTATTGTGTCTATAGACTGCCTTCTTCCACACCAATGGAAGGACAAGCCATCATGCATGATGACCCTGCAGAGAGCTCTCACTACAAGTTATCTAAAGAGAAACTTGATATTTAGAACTTTTCCTTGTAAAATGAAAGTAGACACACACATTAATTTTAAGCAGTTCTCAGACTGTATTTATATGTTGAATTCTCATATATTGTCTCAAAAAACAAGCAGCGCAAATAATTGTGATAAACATAATATGTTTTTGCAGTCTGAAAAAGTAGGTTTACTAACTGAATGTGGGGAATGAATGAGGCAAAGTTGGCCATATGGAAACACAGTCCAATAGAGAAAGTAATATAAAACTACATCACAGATGAGCAGAGAGACTTTTGCAGTGTTCAGATAGGTATCAACAGTAGTAGCAAATAAGACAATTATATGAATGTATTTGTTATGTATTGAGCTTAAATGTGGGAACAGGTGCAGGGAGCTGCACTGAGAACGTTAGCAGACCACGTGGTCTGCTAACCCAGACAAACTGTCTACAAGTTAATTAGTATGCATTTAAGCGGGAAAATATACTGCATTCATTGGCTGACACCATCCCAAGTTGCATGTATAAATAGGGGTGGAGCCATCTTGTTTTGAGTTCTGTTCAGCCTGAAATAAAGAAGTACCTGTTTGTTACTCCTGCCTGTTCAATGCCTACCAATGCAAGAAACAGAACATTGGCAACAAGGATGGGATCGTGCTGCCATAAATTCAAAGGCTGACTCACCACGGAAAGCCTAGCAATTGCTGAGAAGTACAGTGTTCCAACCTCCTTCACTCTGCCTGCCAGTACAAAAATGCTGCATGAGAGTGCCTCAAGGAATCATCCTGGAACCCCTTCGAAAGCCTGCACAGCACGAGGCATTGAAACGGCTGCCAAAGATTCACCATGGCGAAGATTGGTCGTCTTTCAGAATTCAATGTCATGCATCCAGAATGATGGAGCTCCTACGTCACTAGGGTGGAGAATTAGCTGAGAGTCAACCAAGTTCGGGAGGACAGACTGAAGGCCGCAATGCTTCTGTGTGTTTGCGGTCAAGAAACCTTTGACATTGCAGAAAACCTGGTTGCTCCAGCACCCTTGGAGTCCATTGGTTATGTGGAGCTGAAAAGAATGCTCAAAGAACATTTTGAGCCAAAGCTGTCGGTCATCGCGTGGCGACATGCTTTTGAACAGCGGGACCAATGTCCTGGGGAGTCCACTGCAGATTTCATTGCTGCTCTGCGCCAAGCTGCAATGCCTTGCGAATTTAAGGATGTGGAAGAATGGCTGCATGACCAGCTAGTTTGTGGTATGAGGAGCAGAGAACTTCAGCAAAAGATTTTTGCTAAAGAAACTGTCTCCTTCCAAGATGTGCTGAGGGAGATAATGGCCGAAGCAGCAGCAGGTGGAGCTGTTAAGGCCTTGCGGCTCTCCAAGAACCCTCCTTGCTTGGACACAGTCCATCAAGAGGTCACCAAGAGGGTTGAAGACTCTGAGTTGAACAACGAGGTCAATCAGTTGCAACAACCTCCAGAAAGAAGGCCTCAAAGGCAAGCAGACAAAAGTTTTGACAAGGCAGTTCCCTTCTCTCAATGTTTTGGGTGTGGAGGCTGCTACAAATGTCACTTCCATTCCGCCACTTGCCAGGCATGTGGCAGACAAGGCCACATCACCACTGTTTGTGTGAGTTGCAGGAAAGAGCGCCCATTGGAAGAGTTGCCTCGGAAAGTTATCGGGGTCTCCAGACAGAACAGGGTGGGTTTTTGCATGACTAGGAGAAGCATACTTAGACAGGAGCCCACCGGCCACTCAAGAAAAACATTTCATCTCAAAGTCAAGCTGCAAGGGGTCCCTTCAGACATGGAGCTAGACACAGGTTCAGCTCTGTCTATAATCTCCCAAAGAACCTTGAAACAGATTTGCTGCAGAAGCGGCCAAAGAGTTAAGCTCAGGCCATCGAATCTCGTTTTGACCGACTGTCAGAATTCCCGAGTCAGAGTCAAGGGGGAGGCCACACTCGGGATACAGTTCAGGGATTTTGAGGGCCCCTTGGACGTCGTAGTTGTCGAGGGCAACCGCACAGGTCTGATTGGACTCGATTGGTTTGATATGCATGGTATTCAGGTGACTGGGTTAAACAGTTTGCAAACGACGAGACTTTTGGAGGTATGCAAAGAATTTGCTGATGTTTTCAGCCCTGAGTTTGGGGCATACAAAGGGCCTCCAATCGCTCTTAGGTTAGACCCCTCTATTGCACCGATCAGGATTAAGCCTTGTTGGGTGCCCTTTGCTCTCAAGCAGAGGATCAATGCTGAGTTGGACAAACTGTTGCAGCAGGGCATTTTGGAACCTGTGGGAAACCATGGGAAACCCCCATTGTTATGCCACTTAAGGCCAATGGAGAAGTCCACATTTATGCTGACTATAAATGCACGTTAAACAAAGCTCTCCAGCAGCACTCCTACCCTGTGCCTGTAGTAAGCCATATACTGGTGTCTCTACAGGAAGGGCGCATTTTCGCCAAATTATATTTGGCCCAGGCCTATCAGCAGCTGCCGGTGGATGATGCCAGGACAGAGGCCCAAATGATTGTGACTGACCGGGGAGCTTTCAAGGGGCGAAGGCTATAGTTCGGGGTGAATGTAGCTCCTGGCATTTTCCAAAGCATGATGGAGTGCACGCTCCGCAACATTTCGGGCATATGCCCATATTTCAATGAGGTCCTCATCGCAGGGGAATCAGTAGAAAACCTGTCTGACAGGCTCCAGGTCGTTTTGCGGCATTTCCATGAAGTGGGGCTGAAGCTCAAACAGGAGAAGTGCAAAACTGGAGTCACTACCACAGAATTCCTGGGGTTTTGCATAGATGTCGAAGGCATCCATCCTGCTGAATCCAAGCTCAAAGAGATTCAGCAGGCACCCAGTCCCAAGTCGAAGGGAGAGCTTCAAGCCTTCCTGGGACTTCTAAACTTCTACCATGCCTTCCTCCCTCACAAGACCGCAGTGGCAGAGCTGTTATACCGGCTCTTGGACAAACAGGCCTCATGGAAATGGACAAATGTCCACGAAAAGAGTTTTGCTGAGGTCAAAGCTTTGTTGTCCTCTAATGCGGTGTTGGCTCATTTTAATGAGTAGTTTCCAGTGAGCATAGCTTACGATGCATCCCCTTACAGGATTGGGGCTGTCTTAAGCCACCTCAGGGCTGATGGGACACAAGTCCCTCTAGCCTATTACTCCAGGACTCTGTCTGCTGCTGAGCGCAATTACACACAAATTACGCATTGGCCATTGTGGCTGGCATCAAGAAGTTTCACGACTTTTTGTATGGCCACCATTTCATGGTCTTCATTGACCACAAGCCGCTTCTGGGTGTCATGCCTCCGTCCAAGCCTGACACTGAGGACGATATGGAGTTCCCTGTTGAGGCCCAGGAGGGGGTTCTGTGGCTTCGGAGGGCTGTGGGGAGGAGCAGGATGAAGCAGGCCAGGGCCCTTCAAGTTTGGAACAGAGCTCAGGCGAGGAACAAGGCCCCTCCCCACCAGATCCCAGAGCAAGCAAAACAGAGAGGAGGAGGGAACAACGGAGGCAGGCTCACTTGCTCGGGAGGAGAGCATCACGCCCCACTCCACAAGGCATACCTGGGGAGTAGGATTTAAGGAGACTTCCGGTTCCAGATCACGGCGCCTCTAGCCACACGGGGAGACTTCTCTCCTCATCCGGCTAGTTTTCCTCTGTCGGTAGACCCCCGACGGGGATCGAAAGTTGCGCCTGGAGGGCGAGACCACCCTCGACGAGGCTACGCTCGGCTGCAGAGGAGCGGCGGTCCCTCTAGTTATCCCAGCTGACTCCGAGAGCCGATGGAGCAGAAGACCAGCCAAAAATGGCTGTTCACCAAGCCTCACCAACCGCAAGTCACAAGAACATCTAAGCATGAGAAACCACCATGGTGAATCCGGGTGAGACTTTTCCCTCCCTCGCTATCCTGATTTTTCCTGTAAGAGTTTTTATTTTCCTTTTATTAAGAAAGCGGCGGCTGCCTATATGTGGAAAGAAGAGCCAAAAAGAAATAGGATTAATTTTTGTGTACTATTTTACTATTTGACTGCTGTGGGGTGAATTTCAGGAGGAAAAAAAAGGAAAAAAGAGACATTGCTACTTTCCCTTTTAATTTGATAACGTAGAAGATAGTTTTTGAAAGAGAGAGAGAAAACTTTCCTTTTTTGTTCTTTCTTTAATTTTCTCTAACTTTATTAACTTGGAAAAAAAAAGAAAGAAAGAAGAAAAACTCTATAACCCACTGAGGACATCTGGTGGTGAAAAAGCAAAATTTCAATTTGTTTTTTCTCCCTGTTATCTGGAAAAATAACTGGACAGCTGGGTGGTGAAGCTGGCTATTAGACTTTTGGAGGCAGAGATTTGTGGATTTTCCTTAAGCAGTCTCTAATAAAGGAATAGGCAAAGCTACCACCAAAATGGCTGAAAGTTATCCCCATCTTGACTATGACTCAATACTGGAAAAAATATTAGAAATCAGAGAGGAGTTTAGAATTTATTGGAAATCTCATTTTGATCCTTTAATAATGAATCAAGTTATGGAACAAGGAATAACAGAAGATGAACAGAATAATTCTGAACAGATCTACTTACAATTTAAAGAGACAGAGACATTATTTTCACAACCTAATCGTGAACCTGCATCAAGAGGAAATGTGGAAACTACGGAATCAACTAATGCTATGCGTTATTTACAATTATCTGAACAGATCTATTTACAACCTAAAGAGACAGAGATACTATTCCTACAACCTAATGATGAATCTGCATTAAGAGAAAATGTGGAAACCATTGAATCAACTAATGACATGCGTTACTTACAACTGATGGACAATTTTGATAATCAAAAAATAGCTGTAATTGACTCAATTCAATTACTAAAAATAATAAAGATTGACACCCTGACACAACTTTTTGGAAATTACAATAAAGAGGAAAGGGGAAAAAATTTGGTCAATTTGAATTTGTTAGGAAGCCTCGTAATCAAATCCTGAGGTTTGAGAATCGAAAAGCCTTATTATGGGAACCAAATTGGTATAGAAAGAAAGCCAGAGTCAGGTTCAAGTGTGATACAAAATGTTACTTGATGGGTTAAAAAGGCTTAGAAATTATCTTTGATTTAATGTCGTATGAAGGATGTAAATTTATTGTTACTATGGTTGGTAATTATTAGAGGGAGTCAATCTTGCCAGAGGACAAAAAGACTTTATAGAAGTACTGATGAAATGATTGAATATATCTAGTAAAAAAAAGGAAAAAAGAAAGAGAATATGTCTGATTTAATTAGGAATGAAAGAGGAGAATTACCTGATATTATAATTAACAAATATTTGAAAATATAAACTTTATCGAGGTCTTAAAAAGTATTTGTTGGATTTATATTATTATTTTAAATATGATAATTATGTTCTAAAAGAGAGAGAGAAAGAGTTATTTGTGATAAGGGGGAAAGAGGAAAAAGAAAAAAAATCTGTCTCAATGAATGATTGTGTATTAAGGTTACCTGAAATCACAACTATATACTTATTAAATGTACTTGGAGTATGATAACTGTAAGGAGTTTAGCCTAAAAACAGGATATAGATTATAATCGCATATGTTTGATGACTTTTGTAGTTGTATAAACTTTAATAAACAATATTATACTCAATTTGAGCTTTATTTATATGACTTTGTTGCTGAATGAGATATCCCGATCACTATGCTGTGTTTTAAGCTTTGGGAAATTTGGAGAGAGGAGTTGCTCGGACATTACTCCTGGACTACATCTGAAGAGGGATGAGAGGGAAGAAAGAGTGAAAGAGGGGAGAAGGAAGTAGGAAGGTTGGAGGAGAAGAGGAGAAGTGGAGAGAAAGGGAAAGAGAGGGGTGGAGGAAGAGGGAAGTAGGAAGAGAAGAAAGGGAGAAAGAAGGTAGAGAAGAAAGAGGGTGGATGTGGTGAAGGGGGAAATGGGCGAGCAACCCCAAAAGTTATGTGTAGGTATGTATTTCATTTAAAATATTGTATATATGAATGTAAAAGAATGCATGGTAACATCTTACAAATATCATAGTATATATATCGGGGAGAGTTTGGAATGAAATTGATAAAGTCTTAAAATAGGTTTAACAGAAATTTATGATAGAAATGGAATGTATTAAATTTACGGTATATGTTTTTGTTTTTTTTGTTTTTTTTTCTTTTTTTTGTTTTGTGTGGGAGAGGGAAATAGAAAGATGAAAGTGAATGTATTAAGTTTATATTTTATATTTATATTTATTCGGATTTGTATGCCGCTCCTCTCCGAAGACTCGGAGTCCTTTATGTATGTTTTTATTATGGAATTTTTGTTTACCCAATCACCATGGTGTGTTTTAAGCATTTATTGTTAAAATCATAAAATTAATAAAATATATTTTTTTTAAAAAAGGATTTAAGGAGATGCTGTGGGGTGGGGCATTTGCCAGGAACAAATGTGAACTATTGTGATGTGAGCTCTTGTACCTGGACTCTTTGTATTTTGGATCAAGTTTGTTTCCTGCTGAGTTCTCCTTGCTGTCCTCAGTTTTGCAGTTTTTACAGGCAAGCTGGGCATTGAAAAGATCATACTTTGTTATCTGTTTTACTTTAAAACAGTTTAACTTCGTTGACTGTTTTATTGAACTTGTGCCAGCGTATGTGGGGGCTGTTGTGTGAACGTGGGCAGTGCTTACAAAGACAATTGTTCTGACCAGCTAATTGCTTTGCCTCCATTCGGGGCCCTGGGTCATCACACTGGGCTTGCTCATGATGAACAAACAGATACCCCAAATCATCTCTCCTAGAATGTTGAGATGGTCAACATCTGCTTTTGACTATTGCCTGGTTCACAAACTGGGTAGAGAAATGGGCCACACAGACGGCCTTAGTAGGTTGCCTCTAAAGCAACTAGAGCCAGATCCTGCACCGGCCAACCACATCCTGTCTATCCAGGATTTGCCGGAGTCTCCCCTCCATGCAGGGGATGTTGCTGCAGAAACAGCTACCGACAACACAGGTGTGTTGAATTGGGTGCTCACAGGATGGCCTGACACGTGTTCTGGCACTAACTTCCAGAGTTTCTGGAAAAGGAAGCATGAATTATCCACCTTTAAGGGTTGTATACTGTGGGGCAGCAGGGTAGTCATCCCAACCTCACTGAGGACTAGAGTCCTCGTTTCTCTCCATGAGGGACATCCAGTAATAGTCTGGATAAAGGCGCTTGCACGCAGCTACCTCTGGTTGCCTGGGCTCGATAAGGAGATTTTATTTTATTTTATTTATTTATTAGACTTATAAGCCGCTCTTCTCCAGGGGACCCAGAGCGGCTTACAACATAGATAATAACAATTGCATTAAAGATTGAGGCCCAGGTCCAAGGGTGCCACATTTGCCAGCTGTCCCGGCCAGAAATGTCACAGCCTCATGTACATAGATGGGAGACCACACATGCTCCTTGGTTGAGGGTTCATATCGACTATGCCGGCCCCTTTCAGGGGCAGCTTTTACTCATTGTTGTGGACAGTCACTCTAAGTAGCTGGAGGTTGTTCCAGTGTCCACTATAATGACTGCCAGGACCATCCAAGTTTTCAGGGGCATTTTCGCCTCTCATGGCTTCCAGACATCATCATCTCCGATAACAGGACTCAGTTTACTTCATCGGAGTTCCATTCCTTTTTGAGGGCAAATATGAGTAGGCATGCTCTTTCGACACCATTTCACCTGGCCTCAAATGGTCAAATGGAATGCATGGTTCACACAACAAAAGAAGCCTTGAAACGAATAACTCTGCCACTGCACAACACTGTGCATGTCTATGGGCAAAAGCCCAGCTGAACTCCAATGGGATCATCGCCTTATCACCAAGTTTGATAGATTATACCCTGATAGGGTTGTGTCGCAGGTGTCACAGCCAAAGACACCGAGGCATTTGAAAGTGGGTGATCCGGTTTGGGCATGCAATTATGGACCTGGGCAACTGTGGGTGGTAGCTGTGGTTTGTAAGGTTACTGGGCCACTTTCTTATAAAGTGGCATTGGAGGATGGCCGTGTGCTGCGCAGGCACATTGACCAGCTGTGATGGAGGTTATCTAGCCACCCTTCCACTCATTACTCTGCTGTCGGGGGGAGGACGACCACAATCACGATCGTGAATTCCTGACACTCAGCAAAAGTGGGACATTGCATTCACTGAATGGGGGGTTTGCCAATGAGGCGGCTCCTGACTCGGGCACTATGTCCATGGGACATTGTACTCAACTGGCTTTCTATGCTGCTCCTTTTGCAGGCAATGCGCCAACAGGCAATTGTTCTCAATCGGCTTTTCATGCCGCTAATAATTCAGGTCTTGAGCCTTCGTGGACCTTTGGCCCGCTCCAATCATCTTGGAGCTGCTTCTAGCTCCAAGATGATTGGAGCGGGCCAAAGGCCCACGAAGTTCTTAAAGGACTATATGAGGTTTCTGTCATTGCAACCTTAAAATGCTTATGTATTTTATTGCAGCTGAAATGCTTGTGTAAGTCTTTTGGACTGGATTGTTCTTGTACTATAATGTTGTGTTTGTATGACCTATAATGTTTGTATTTAGGGACAGTGAAAGTGTAAGACTTGTATTATTGAATGTTATTGTGTGCTGTGTAAAGGAGTCTTGTATTGAACAACAAGAAATATTGTGCAGGTATCAAAGAACCAGGAGGGGAGGGGTGTTATGTATTGAGCTTAAATGTGGAACAGGTGCAGGGAGCTGCGCTGAGAACGTTAGCAGACCACGTGGTCTGCTAACCCAGACAAACTGTTTACAAGTTAATTAGTATGCATTTAAGCGGGAAAATACACTGCATTCATTGGCTGACACTGCCCCAAGTTGCATGTATAAATAGGGGTGGAGCCATCTTGTTTTGAGTTCTGTTCAGCCTGAAATAAAGAAGTACCTGTTTGTTACTCCTGCCTCTTCAATGCCTACCAACGCAAGAAACAGAACAGTATTACATTCCCATTTTAATTGTATAGATCTTTTGAAGATGGGGAAGAAAAGTATCACATATCCTACTCACTCTTGCTAAAGCTGCTGCCAAACAAAGACCTGAAGTAGATTAGGAGCTTCCATTTGAACTCAGTTTAAACAGTATAACTTTTCTTTAAAAATAACATTTAATTTATATTTTTGTTTTATTTTATTTTAGAATGTTTAACAGTTTTCTCTAAGATTGTTAAAATTGTTCTTTATTCTTTTGTAAACCATGCTGGATTATGCTAGACTGCTCCAGAAAGAGCATTTGTATAGAAATAAAAATAATTGTATCATTGGAAGAGCAATGTGAAATTGCCACATAGGTGTTATAGCCTGATAAATATGTCAGCCAAAGGACCTCAGTATGTGCAAGGTTCCTATCAAGATTGAGGTTCCCCCGGTGGCTCCGCTGGCGCCGCAGGGTCTCCTTCGTGAGACTCCGTCATCTGGATGTGTAAAGCCGCGAAAAACAGCGCACATCAGCTGTTTTTTCGCGGTGAAAGATCCCCTCTCCGGGCAAAGGAGAGGTGAAGAGCATCGGGAGTAAGGTTGAGCCTTCTTAAATCCCTGGAAAAGAAGTTTTCAGGGATTAAGAGTGAGCTCCCTATAGCTCCGGAGGACGCTCCTATCCAGAGACGCTTCTGTCTTCGGGCAGAAAAAGACGCCGCGACCACCTCTGCTTTTTTTTTAAGATTTAACACTGAAGAGATTATAAGCAGGCTGAATGACTACAGGAGTCCAAATGGTTTGCAAGTATTTTTATTGTTTTTTTTTCTTGGTTATACATTTCTAACGTTTTCAATCAACAATGTTTCAAGATGGCGTTTAGCTTTCACTGTTTTTACTGTTAGGGAAAGTGCTGGAAAGTGAAAGTGGAATCTGTTACTTTTCTCTCTCTTCTTGTTCTTTCAAGCGCAGCTAGAGAGACGGCTGTGATTTGAAAAATTTAAAATGGAGTGGAATATACAGCCAAATGCTAAATCTAAGTTGGATTTTACTGATGAATTTTACGAAAAAAGGTCTGATACACAGAAGACTTTTGCGCAAGAGGTTAAAGAGTTTAAAGCATTTGTGAAAGAGGCTTTGACAGAAGTATTTTTGAAATTAGCTAAACTCCTTCCTCCAAATGAAATCGATGTACAACCTACTGTTGAACAATTTATTTCACAATCTGTATATGGAGATGATTACTACATAACACAAGAGAAAGAAGTTCAACAGGGAAGAGATGAGGAGGGTTTCGAGAATGAAGATGACAAATGGATTTTGCTAGATGAAAAGTTTGTTTATAGTGAGCAAGAGGTTTTGTTTCAAGAAGGGGAATTCTGTCTAGCTGGGCAGCAAGAAGATGATTTAATCGACAAAAGAGAGGCATTGTTCTACTTTATGAAGCAATTAGACTATAAAACGAAATGGATGTTGTTTGACGAACAGTTTATTTATGTAAAACAAGAGGATATGATTCAAGAAAGGAAGACTCAATTTAACAAGCAACTTAGCTACGGGGCTGAAGAAATACAGAAGAGAGACTTATTAGTTGGAAGGGTGGCCTTGTTATGGCCTTTTATTTGGTTGAAAAAGAAACCTAGAGTTCGCTTGAAGTAATGAAATTTAAAATTGTATGTAAGGAATTATTCTAGGTGTGATATTAGGTTGGAATGTAAGTTAGAAATGCTATAAATAATTTGTTTTTATTATGGAGGTTTATTTGTCAGGTGAGAGAGTCCAGAAGTTGATTGATTAAAAGAAATTTATAACTAAATGAGAGAATTAAGGTTAATCTAAGATAATGGGTTGATTTAAAGATTAAGATTTTAGGCAAGCTGTAAGATAGGATATTTAAATGATATTTTATGATATATTACTATAAATTAAATTTAGTAGATTTGATTTAGATTGATGGTTTAGACATTAATGATAAATATTATTTTTAACAAGATGAGCTGATTGTTTATATTATAAGTAAGGTTTAGAAGAGGATGTTTATATGATGATATATTAAGATATATTATGATAAACTAAATTGAATAAGAATATAATTATTATTATTAATATAAGTTCATAGGTAAGCTGCAAACCAGGATGTTTAAATGATATTTTAAGATATATTATTATAAACTAAATTTAGTAGATTTGACTTAGATTGACGGTTTAGAAGTTAATGATAAATATTATTCTTAACAAGATGAGTTGATTGTTTATATTATAAGTAAGGTTTAGAAGAGGATGTTTATATGATGATATATACTAAGATATATTATGATAAACTAAATTGAATAAGAATATAATTATTATTATTAATATTATTATTATTATTTTGAATCGAGGGATTTATTGATATTGTTATGGTTAATATTATTTGTTTAATTTTAATAAGATGGGTTTTTTTTTCTTGTTTTTTTTGTTTTTTTTCCCTTTTTTTTCGTTTTTTTTTGTGTGTTTTGAGTAAGAGATAGTATATAGTTTAAAATTCTTGTTAAGTTCATATAATAATTTTGTTTGATGTAGTGGGGCTTTCTTTTGTTATACCCTGTAATCATTCTGGGAAGCCGTATAATTTTAGGTATGATGGTTTTTTTAGCTGTAATTAGGGTTGGTGGAAGAATAATTAATTATTGTTACTAATGGGTTGTTTGGGTGGCCTTTGGTGGATTGAAGGATGAGCTAAGTGTGAGCTGATAAGAAGGGGGAAGAATGATGGTAAATTGTTTGAGATGCTTATTTATAGTTGAGTTATTATTATCAGAAGTATTGGAAATTGTATTTATGTTTTGTTGTTGATTGTTTATTTGTATATTAAGATTTGATATGATTAGCTTTCTTTTCTGTTAAAATTGGGAAAAAAAAAGTCAATAAAAATATTTAAAAAAAAAAAAAAAAGATTGAGGTTCCCCCTGAAATCCAGATAGCGCCTTCCTCTGCTGTTCTTTAGAACAACAACAACAACAATAATAATAATAACAACAACAACAACAACAACAACAACAACAACAACAACAACAACAATAATAATAATAATAATAATAATAATAATAATAATAATAATAATAATAATAATAATAATAATAATATAAAAGTTGGAGGTCATCGAGTCCAACCCCCTGCTCAGGCAGGAAACCCTACACCAGTGGTTCTCAACCTGTGGGTCGCGACCCCATTTGGGGTCGAACGACTGTTTCACAGGGGTCGGCAAACACAGCAGTCCGCCATTTTCCCCCCCATTTCCCCTTGGCCATCGCGCGCATGCCGCGCATGTGCGGTTTGGCCCATCGTGCCGCGCATGCGCGGTTCGGCCCGTTGTGCGCGCACCACGCATGCGTGGTTCGGCCTGTCGTGCGCGCACCACGCATGCACGGTTCGGCCCGTCACTCCACGCATGCGTGATGCGGGCCGTCGCTCCGCGCATGCGCGGCGCAGGTCGGGGTCGCACCATGCATGGGTGGCGCAGATGGGGTCTCAGCCTGAAAAAGGTTGAGAACTGCTGCCCTACACCATTTCAGACAGATGGCTGTCCACCAGGCCTTTGGCAAGAGAGAGTGGAGCCCATTTTCTTTATTACTGTACTTCTCATTATCTTTTACTTTTTTGAACTTGTTATAATTATATTTTTCATTTTAGTAGTTATGAACTGCTCAGAATCATTGAGTCAGGCAGAATGCAAATTTTATAGTTAGGTAAATAGATAAACAAATAGGTAAGTGAAGACAGATTTAGTCTGACCTGTGTCTATCATTTCAATCTCTTTGGTCCTTTGTGCAGGTAATCTATGCAGCAAAAAGATGCAAAACATATATATTTTAAAAAGAGTGCATTTTTACCCAATCCCTTTTCCTTGGCTTGTGTGATGAGTATGATGAAAAACTCTGTATTCTGCTATCCAAGTGAATATTTTTAATGAATATTATCTGATTGTCCAAAATTAATCCAATTAATTTGACATTGTAACAGCCTCTATAGGGCTTCTTCCAAGTGTTGTCTCTGGGACTGAAGAAGCTTACACTAAGATGTTCTTGAGAACTCCTTCCTTCCTTCCTTCCTTCCTTCCTTCCTTCCTTCCTTCCTTCCTTCCTTCCTTCCTTCCTTCCTTCCTTCCCTCCCTCCCTCCACACATATCTTCCAAAACAGATGGCAAATGTGAGATTTAAAATATCTGAATAAGGGAGAAAATGAAATGGAGAACTTCCTGTATCCTATTACAGGCCCAATCATTAGTTAAGATATTTTATAAATGCACAGTTCATAATGATATCAAGATTGGTGAGAAAGTAAGACTGTCTGATCCTGAAAATAATAAAATGATCCATTATAGCTACTGCACTCAACATGCCCACAATAACCAAAGGAAAAGAAAAATGAAACCTAACACTTATTACTACAAATGCTCATTCCCTTCAGGGCCTTATTAACACCTCTATATATCAACCTTACATGTTATTATGAAATTTGTTTCAAAGGCATCACAAAGTATAATGATCATTATATTCTAGCTAAAAAGAGACAACAATTCAGGTAAAATGTAAAAAAAAAAAATACAGCTACAATAGCCAGCCTTATGAAAAAGCTCTAAATATCTTGCAGATTGATTTTTCTTTATTTCTTCTCATTTGGATCTACCGTTTATTTCTTTCAAAGGGAAATGAAATGGCACACCTGCTGTTTGGATAATTACTAATCATGACTTATCTTAATAAGCTGATAGTTCTAATAGTGTCATACAAACATATGTATTTTTTCCATACACACGTACACAATAATAATAAATGAATAAGGATTGGTTTTTAAATAGACCTTAACATAGACACAATCATTCAGTAGAAAACAAATCTCTACATTCATTAAAGAAAACTGTATGTGAGCAATGCCAAGTGTGACATTAGTCTTCCATAATTTAATGTACTCCAGGGGTGTCAGAATTTCCATCTTTAGCCAATAACAATGCTAGTTTAAAATCCTTTATGATTTGTCAGGGAAAAAATCCATATAACATTATTTTATAAATATATAACATCTTTATTTCTTAAATGCATATGCTTATTCCTTTAATGATGGGCATTTGAATTATTTCCTTTTCAGAGAAGAGATTGTAGGTATCAGTGCTAATGCTAATAAGATTTACACAATTAGATGCTAGAAAGCAATCCCACAAAGTACACACACTTGTTCTTATTAAGTATATTTTTCAATCAAAATAGAAACTTATTAAATATTAAAATAATTCTGGGCATTAGAATTAAAGGCCTTTGCTCTTTTGGGGGGAAATGAATAAAAATGAGTAATTATCAATGAAGAAAATGTTATAGTAAACTCTTTCATCTCTATCTTTTCACTATTATTATTTATATATCTATTTGCAATGGTTGTAACTAGCATTAACCATTCTCAGATTGGCAATGTTTAATGCTGCAAAGGCACATGACCATGAAATGGAAGATAGGCAATTCTTGCTGATTTGCTTCTTCTGAAACCTCTCTAGTACTATAGACTTGAAGAAGAAAATAAAAATTATTCCCCTCCCTATTACACTGCTGAAAGCTTTCCTAAATCAAAGAGCCTTCTCAATCCAAGATGAGAAATGTCAATTAAAATATTACCCCTCCCCCTCCTCCCAAATGGAGCCATATGGTGAAGAGTTTTTTCACACAAGGACATCTGTACTGGGAGATATGAATAGGTTTTTAAAATATATGTTCAGGAGCATATATTACTACATGATCTTATTAGCTTTTTTAGGGTTGTTTGTCAAGACTGTGAAAATATTATCCCCCATTCTTGAATTTCATATTGTAAATTATGTATCAATATAGTTTCAGCATATTTTTTTAAAAAAAAAACTACTTTGTTTCCTAATCTTTACCTATTCCATTTAAGCTAATATTTTAAAAACAAAATTGGATTTGAACTCCAGAAATAACTTGTTATTATAACTTCATATGCTCAGGACATGAATTTGTGCTATCAGATGGTTCAGTCAATTTTGGTTGTTACATTACTGTAGTTTAATTTTTACACACAGCTGAAAAACTAAATTAAATCTAGAATGTGTATATTAAAATAAGAAAGAAGATTTAACAAATTGATTAACTATCACTAAAAAAATCTTTTTATATTCCCTACCATTACTTGCTGAAAAAATTAGTCATATTGTCTTTAGGCGACATACATTGTATATACTTGCTTTAGATTTTCTAACTGGGCTAAACATTCAGTTTTCCTGTTGAATTATTTCCAACCCTTCATTTGTCTTTTCTGTCATATAACTTGTCCTTATTCAGAATAAGCAACATGACTGGAAGAAAAGGAGAGGATAAGGATTTGTATTTGATAATAAAATAAATCTTTTAGTGAATTATTAAACACAGGTATTGCTCCAAGGAATACTTCTAGTTTTCAAGATCATATTGTGATGGCCTTGGATGGACATATGTACATTTGCTAAAAGAAGAAGATTTGTAAAAGATGAACCATTCTCAGCATCTTCCATTTTGCAATAGCTCACAACAGCTACAGTATAACAAAAAGTTCTGGAAAGTATGACTTCAGCCTTGCATTCACTGAAATACTGGAAATAGGAACCCAGCACAGCAGTGTGTGAAGTGATGGGTCCTTAGCAGTTATCCAACAATCTCTCTTATTCCTACCTAGCATAATTATTACAATTTGTTGCTATTGTTATTGTTAGGAAGTACTGTAACTATGTCAATAAATAATGGAAATACAGACAAAAGCTCAAGCAAATCTTCTCATACAAATCTGTCAATAGAGATTTGACAGAAAAGGTGCTACCAGACTCCTGATTTTCCTTTTCAGTAGGAGGGCCAATCCAAATTTGCAGTTGGTAAGAAACTAAATTTGATGAAAACAACTTTGACAGGATATTCCATTCCTCCTACTATCTTCTTTTTGGACAAACAGTTTAAATGGAAGAAGTGTAAGTCTGAGTTGCTGATAAATATATTTTCTCATCTTTATGGGATTAAAGTAAAAAAGCTCTAGTTTGGAGACTGGTGGATTTACTTGAAAACAATCTTAGGGCATCTTTCATTTCCCAATAACGCAGTCATCCTCTGCCCATAGGATAACATTTCCAGACCCAGGGAAGATTCTGAATTCTATAAAACATTCCATGCTCTTTTTCAAAGTTAAACAGTTCCTGTCTAGTTTTGTTCCTTTGTAAAACACGGTGACAACTTTTTAATGCACTAAAAAATGTTAACTGAGGTTTTTCAGAAACCTGAAAACAAGCAAAATCCATTTTTTATAGCAACTGAGCTGCCACTGTGGTTTCTTCAAATCAATATAATATATAGACCAACACATTAGCTGTGATAATGAGAGCAAAACATCTCTACAAATAAACCACTTCCCTCTGTTAATATCAATATTAGTTATTCGTAGGAATACTCTATTTTTACTGAAGTGAATATCTAAATTTAAGTATGTTGGGCCTTTTGGCATCTGACTAAAACAGAAAATGTTAGGCAAAGTTTTCTGGCATAATCCTTGCAATCTCTTTGGTAAGATTTATTAAGAAAAAACAATTTCCTATAGCGGAGTGATACATACAACATAAATATTTTAATTTCCATTCAAACTGCATTCCTGTGAATTACAGTGAGGCAATGAGTAACAGAGAAACTTGCAGCTCATTATTTACATAACATCTTTACATTTACATAACATACAAACATTTACATAAATGTTTCTCCAAGAACCAATTATTATACCACCTACCTATTATTCTATGATATAGGGAACATTGGAATAGAGGAATCCATGTATGTCTCACTCTCTTTTTCTCTATCTTTCCATTTTTTACACATTTACTTTTTTGTTTTCTGAGGTTTTCGCAGGTGTTTGTATGTAGGTCTTTGGTTATTCTGGTTTTATAGAGTGTTTTTGTGAGCCAGTATAATAGTAAGTTCTCACACAGTCTGAGGCAAACTGCCTGATGCCAAGTCTGATGGTTACCAGTGATAGTTATAGTGCTAGCAGGATGAACACAGTTAACCTGAGCTGAGGTATCTGTATAGTACATCACTGACTCTAATCCTTCTTCTTTTCCCTCTTATTACCACTGTGTTGCATTATACAAGTTAGCTTTCCTTTTAAATTTCACAAGCTGAATAATTTCCTTTTGTTTTAATAGAGTTACCACAGTGCTATTACAGTGCATGATACAAATTAAAGGGTGAGATAAAACTATCAACTTTCCTTCTGCAAAGAGATGATATAATGATTCTGAATTCAGACTCCATATGCTTTAGAGCAGGGGTGTCAAAGTTGCAACATCACGTGACGTGTCATGACGTATCACAACTTTTTTTCCATTGCAGGCAATAGGGTGGGCATGGTTTTGGTATGACACATCTGGCCTGCAGGCTGTCAGTTTGATACCCCTGCTTTAGAGCATAGTTATTATTATTATTTATTGGTTCTAGGGAACACATCACAGTGACCAAAACTCTGACTCAATATAGACATGCTCTTGTATTTGACACTTCATGTTGTCAGAAATCCTACTGTAATTTTAATATATTTAATATACTTATATTCGCATATAAGTGCAAATAAACATAAACATAAACGTATTTCTGAAGCAAATCAAACTCTATACTGGAAACTTTTGATTTTAAAAAATCTACTTCACCCAAATCTTCATTTTTCCAGTTTTAACTTCTGTCCTGAAAACCATGTCCCCTCTTTTAATTTCCAATGTGATGTGGTTTTTTAGAACACTCTTTTCCCCCTGAGTATTCTTCCAGTCATTTCTTTCACCACTAGGGCAAATAAGGTCAAGCTACAACAGATTTGTACAGTAGAGAAAAGAGGGTAGATGAGATGAAGTATTCAGAAGCCGCTCCCTTCTTCAATGCATATTGTTTCTTTCCTTTTTTAAAAAACTATTTATAGACATGGCTGCAGTTGTTTTCTAAATCAGAAATATCATTTCTTTTTCTTTTTTAAGGAGATGCTTCCCTTCCAATAGGCAGCAGAGACTACGTAAGTGCTAAGGCTGTGCTGTATGTGACCTGACTTGCTTTGAGATTCTTACACATAATGGTGGATACTGACTTATCAACTAAGCTGAAATAAAATTAAACTTCCAATCTGATTTCTTTTTGTATAGATACTCAGGCAGTGGGAAGAAAGGGTGTTTTCATTGCCTTGAGTTCTTACATATTTATAGTTTATGGCATATAAGGATTCACATTCCTTTAAAAATTAATTATTGCTTGGATAGCAACTATGTGTTATATTTTATATATTTTGTTAGACGGATGGTACAAAGGTTCTTACATAACTCTTTCCAAGCAACTCTTTCCTTCGGAAAACTACTTGCTACTATCAAACTCCTTCTACATAGTTCTCAATTCTGAAAAAATGGGCGAAAAGCCACATCTTGTTCAAATTGTCTTCAACTTAATACTTCTTACAAAACAGAAGAGTGGCAGTTCTGCTTGTTAGACAACTCCAGGAATTATTGTCAAGTCATTGGCTATATTCCTAACTCATTATCTTTGATAGTCTTTCATGTGTCGGAATTAAAAAGCTGAGATAGGCATGTAAGGGATTTAAGACAAGGATTGGTGGTTGTCCCTAAAAACACCAGAAAAGAAAAGAACCCTTTATATTATTACAGATAGCTGAAAATTATAATCTATGCTTTAGACCCCAAACATTTACAGACACAATGGAATGTTATTATTGACAATAGAAAGTAAAGACCTACAATAAACTACTTAGCCATAGGAGGGCAATCTCACAATCTCTCCTTTAACTAGAAAGACTGCGCTAACCAGAATTCAGCATCTGGCCTCTTTATTATAGTGCTGTCCCCACTTCTTTAGGGACGGCTAGTCTGCCATAAATCCTCACCATGAAGCATTACAGATGACTGCTCCTCACAAGTAAATAGCAGGAACTGAGATTTTTTTTTGTGGTTAGCTCATGAGATGAGTGGCCTGGAGTCAAGAGATTTCATTCAAGATTACAGCTGTACTGCAGCTTATATGGGTGCAAGGTTTGCACAAGTCTCATTTTCTTAAACACTTTTGGATGCAATTAATTTACACCCAAAGTTGATGAGTCAATATTTTTCTGGATTAAAAAGGGGAAAAAGTTGCGGGGGGGAGTTAAAGATTTTTAAGAATTTGATAAAAAACTTAATAAAGAGTAGATATAAGAAAGTTTAAAACAGATAAAGGAGATAATTATTTTGAGAGATTAGTTTTGGTGAAAGTGCTTTTGAACAACTTGGAATTAAAATAAACAAACAAGAACTTTGCAGAAATATTTGTTTACTATTAAACTATTACAAAAATTTATTACTATTTATTATTAAAGAGTGCAGAAAAATGGTGGATTTTACAAAACAAAAGATAAGGGTAATATAAACCAGACTTATGTTGATTGTAATTATAGAGTGCTATTTGAGACAAATATATTAGGAGCACCGGAAGACAAAATACAAAAAAAAAAAAAAAGTTTGGGGAGCTTGCTTTTTACTTTTTCCCTTGCAATTGAGACACTTTCACTTTTGGATTACTATATTACAATGGCAATCACCAGAAAAGCAACAAAACAGCAGAGAGGAAGAAAGAATGGTTAGAGCAGTCCAGAGAGAGAGAAATTACACTAAATTTATTTCAGATAATGTTTGAGGAATTGGGCAATAAGTTAATTGAATCTAAATTAACAACTTTTGAAAAAAGAATGTATCAAAGACTTGTAAAGATAAAAGAGGAAATAAAAGAAAAAAGTAAAGAAGATGGAAAGATCTGTAAAACAAGTGTCAGAAAATAGACTTCATAAGAAATATATTTTATTGAGATAGACTATTGTGACAGAATCTTGCATTTTCTCTTTCTTCTTTCTAATACCCCAATAAGCCAGGCAGGACTCAAGCTGGGTCTCTTCCTAACACTTTATTTTTTTCCTGTGTTCAAAGCATATTTTTGCATATTTTGTCTAAATAGTTTATCCAAGATCATCTCCATGGCTACTTATAGCAGATGATGAACTACACAGTGTATGATATAATTAGGGAAAAGACCCTTTTTGATAAGAAGCAAGAAAAGATGAGTAGTGGTTACTTGGTTTGGTATCAGGTTGGGAGATGAGTTGAAGATGACATTGAGTGTTTCCATCATTACAAAATGGTTAATAGTTCATACCCATGCCGAAGCAGGCAGGAAGTAAGAAAAAGACCATGTCTTGCTTTGTTGAGTACAGCTTTTCAAGTAACATCTATTTCTTTATATTTATTCTCCCCCCATTTCCAATAATTCCATATTAAGAATGAAGTTTGATTGTTCCTCTAAAATTTCAAGTAGTAACTGAATTATTTTGAGTACTGACCTGAAGATATGAGAGCTGCAATCAAGTAGACTTATACCATAGAGCAGGGGTGTCAAACTCGCAACATATTACAACTTTTTCCCATTGCTGGCAATGGAGTGGGCGCGGTTTCAGCATGACGCATCCGGCCCGCAGGCCAGCAGTTTGACACCCCTGCCATAGAGGAACCTCATTCTCTGCACATGCTCAATGTCTCCAAGTTAGAAACATTGCATTTGAAGAGGCAAAGTTTCAGAGAACTTCTACTCAAGTTCAGTTGACACTTGTAGAATATTCTTTGTAATCATAGATCCCGGTGAAGCTGTCTTTCTTTCCATTCCTTTAAGGGATAAATCAGTTCTAAGGAGAAAAGTGGCCATGGAATAATGATCTAAAATATATGCCTATACTGTTAGTTGCAGTATAGTTATTTTATATTGCTGTATGGCTTCTATGATTCTGTTATATATTTTATGATTTTTGGTTAATGGATTGTTATCTGTTTTAGGCACTTTTTGAAAAGGAGAATATAAATCTTTGAAATAAATAATACTAGCTCACATAGTTTAAGGGTTGCCCCGGGATGGGGAAATAGAAGTAGACAGGGCTACACTGAAAGTTCTGTCAAGCTTCCCAACAGTTATTAAAGAAGGCATTGTATCAAAATAGTAGCTTGAATTTTCACACCCCAATGCTTTCAAAATAGTCTTTTAAATATCCTAAGCACTTGCATAATTCTTTGAAAATTAAGACTAGATTCCTTTTTAATCTGTTCGGCTCTTATTCCATTATCCCAAATTTATGTTTTTGTATGTGCAAAGTAGGGTTGCTGAATGACACTTTCTCCAATGCTTCCTGTTTTGAACACAACATGACAAAATATATTCTTTTTTACATGACATTTTGTCAGGTGTAGGCATTTTTGAGGCCAATTTGTGAACTGAGAAAAACTTTCAGCTGTATGCTACTGGATTTAGTGATATTTCTGAAACATGTAGGATTCATTGATGGATTACTTTTACATCTTGAATTCATATATAATGATCTTACTCTTCCAATAGTCTACCAACATTTGAAGAGAATGAAAATTATAAAAATAAAAAACTCTCTCCACATCTTATATTAATCCACCAAGGATGATAGTTTTTATAGGCATTTTCATAATATGCCATATGAAAACCTCTGCAGTCAAAATTCTGAGGAGTGCAGTAATTAAGGAGCTGTTAGGATTGTGAGGCTGTAACATGACAAGAAGAGTGTTGGCACTATTCTCCTAGCAATCATTACAGCTCGATAAAAGAGAGCAAAAACTGTAAAGTGAATAGCTAGCAACCAGAATAATGAACATAGAGAGGACCATGTCACATTCTGCTGTATGCATCCTCCTTGGAGTATACCTTTTCATGTACAGGTTTATAGAGTGTATGCATATATCTATATCCATTTCTACCATATCTACCTCTACCTCTATCTAGCCAGCCAGCAGCTACACGATCTAGCCAGCCAGCAGCCAGCCACACATACACATTTCTAGATACATAGGCACACACACATACACACACACAGAAAGAGATTTATTTATTTATTGTTTTTATCATGGTTCATTTTACCTTTATGGCTCTAAGAGATATTTTCAGGGAGGTTAGAAGGCCTGCATTCTGAGTACATATCTATAAACCTGAACCCACTTGTTTTCCAACTATTGCAGAAGAAAAATGTGCTCTTTAATATTTTCCATCTCAGTAAGGTTAATTTCATTTAATAAAATCCACTGTAGGAATTATTAAGGGAATTATTTCCAAGTATTGTTTCACTTCATAACACTCTCAAATATTATACCTTAGTTTCCTCCTTTTTTTTAAATGGAGATATTCTTCTCTCAAAATGCTAACATTTTCTAGTAAAATATAAAAAAATATATACAGTACAAATATTCGATAAAAAGAATATAGGCTTGTATTCTGTATACTGTTATTCCTATTTAGAGGAATTTTACTCTTCTAAATGATTACTAATCTAAAAGTCATATTCTCATATTCAGTCATTTCCCTCTCATTGTTTAGCTCATATTGTTCACATGCCTAAATAGTGGAAAGAACTATTAATAAACTGAATATTCACATATTTATTAAGTGATAGATACAGGAAAGTCCACATTTTGAGCATCATCCAAAAATGATTGGCTTCCTATGAAGCCTGTCTGGAAATAATAAGAGGTACTGTGAAATCAGGGGAAAAAATGCTACAATTTATCTAAAAGAGATGGCAGGCATCTTTTTGGAGCTGGTAATATCAAGGAAAAATTGATTTTAAAAAGGAGAAAATATAGAGAGAGGGAGAGAAAGAGGAAGATGGGATGAAAAGAGAATAGAGGAAAAAAGTTGGATGGAAAAGCTAGAGAAAGAATGAGTTTGTAGTAAAGGGACAAGATTCATGGAACATTCACCTAAGGCAGTGGTTCTCAACCTTCCTAATTCCGCGACCCTTTAATACAGTTCCTCATGTTGTGGTGACCCCCAACCATAAAATTATTTTTATTACTACTTCATAACTGTAATTTTGCTACTGTTATGAATCGTAATGTAAATATCTGATATGCAGGATGTATTTTCATTGCTACAAATTGAACATAATTAAAGCATAGTGATTAATCACATAACCAATATGTAATTATATATTGTGAAATATTTATTTCTTATTACAAATAAATGAATTTTTGTCTTGAAGCATGGTGTAGCATGGGTAGCAGTCTTAATATAACAACAGTAAACTACATTGCTACATTTTGCAACAGTATGCATAAAAAGCCAACCCACAGGTTGAAAACCACTGGTTTAATGCATCCAGCAGTAAACTAAAGCAGGGGAGGAGGCTGGCTTTGCATGGCATCTAATCTCCTCCCTGCAAAAGAAAAAAAAACGAAGCCTAAAATGATGGCCAATAACTTTAGCAAATAACACAAATAGAGTCAGTAGGATTCTGTCCCAGACGGAGACCAACTGAGTTAATGTGAAAGACAGTTTTTAGCAGGGAATCCTCAAGGATAAAGAGATTCTGCCTTAGGTATAGGTCTCCAGGTAGGATAGATTTGGCTGGGGGGGGGGTAAAGAGGGAATTTCAACAAAAGCCTCCCAATCTTAAACCCTCAGACCTCTCCAAAGGGTTTTTTCCTGAAACTCGTGAGATCTTTTTCTCATTTTACATTGTCTTCCTGATGGAAAGAAACTATTTTCTAAAAAAAGAAAATAGTTTCTTTTTTTCTCTGCAGAAAAAGTAAGATGAGGAGAGCCTGGACTGGAAAAAACGAGGGGATCACACAGTCTGAATCTGGCAGAAGTCTGGGTATGCTGCCTTCTTTTGACAACCCCCACTCCCCTCTTTTGCATATTAGAGGGGCCGAGGATAAATTCTATTAAAGCTGCCCAACAATGCGAGGAACTGTCAATCAAAGCCACCAGATCTGCACCTTCTGTCTGCTTCCTGTAGATGTGTAACTAAGGGCGATGGAGTATAGATGATCAGATTTTCTTTCTGCAAAGCTGTCCTAGGCCTCTAAATCTCTTTTCTTTTTCCTTCTTTCTTTGGAGCCTTTGAAAAGCATTTTGAGCAAATAAAACAAGCCAATTTCCAACTTTTCTCCCCCACCTTCTGTTAGGGGGCATCAAATTCACCAGATCTTCTCCTCTTGAATATTATTTCTCTTGCGTTCCTAAACAGGCTCTTCATATGATTTACTTCTTTTTTTAATATGCCATTTATTCATTGATATTTAAAGGTAATAAATCCAGGAGGTTAAAAAGTTTGAGCAAACTATTAAACGGCCAAGCCTTTGCTTATTTAATAAGGGATTGAAAATCCCAGACACCCGACCCTCCGGGGCTTTTTCCTTGCCAGCTGCTTGAGCAGAAAAGCAGCTGAACCTCTCTGGTGGGTCTTTCCCTTCTTCCTAGGACCCCCCCAAATCAGCTCTCCCCTCCCCCAGCTCAGAAAAGCCAAAGAAGCGCAGAAAGATTCCCCCCTGGGAATGACTTTTTTTTAATGCCCCAGTAACAACTATTGGCTTGAAGATCCCCCAGCTGCTATTTTTAAAAAGCCGAGAAGAGGGAAAGGAAAAAAAAAAGAGACTAGGACTTTTTTTTTTGCACTAAAAAAAGAGGGAGAGGGAAGGGGGGAAAAAGGGAAATTCTCCCCAGCAGCTGGCTGGTCTGGTGGCAGTGCTGGTGGTGGAGAAAAGGGGAATCGGGACCCCGCATAAAGCTCTCCAGCCTTCCTGGGCTTCAGTCTGGGGGTCCCTTTCCTTTGCAAGTTGCAAAGGAAAGGAGGGGAGGGGGAAAAAGTCGGGGTTCAGGAGGCCCCGCCTCTTTCTTTTCAGCCTGGCTGGCTGGCTCGGCTTACTCGCTGGCTGGGGCTCACTGACTCTTCCTCTCCCACCCCCCACCGCCTTTGCTTTCATGATGTCGCCACCTTTGATTTGAGTGCTTTTCAAAAATCGGGCTCGAGCCACGCCAATCGGTTCCTAAGACTATCGGAAATATGGGTTTTCCGATGGTCTTAGGCAACCCCTGTGAAAGGGTCGTTCGACCCCCAAAGAGGTCACAACCCACAGGTTGAGAACCGCTGACCTCAGGAATATTTATTTGAGTATTTATGAATAAGAAAATATTATTTATTGTAAATTCCCAGACCTGAGATTGCAAAAACACTGCAATATAATGACCAATGCAAGTATCTGTTCAGAGATGCACTGTGAAGGACAAATCCACTGAATCTCCAAATCAGAAAGTCAGCTTGATTAGCTGAATTGTTGTATTATTGGATGCCTCTAGTTTTATTCATAAACGTCAGATGAATAGAACAGAACAGAACAGAACAGAACAGAACAGAACAGAACAGAACAGAACAGAACAGAACAGAACAGAACAGAACAGAACAGAACAGAACAGAACAGAACAGAACAGAACAGAACAGAACAGAACAGAATAGAATAGAATAACTTTATTGTCACTTTAAATGTACACTAATCAGCATACATTAAAACAAAATTTTGTTGCATTCAGCTTTCCAAGGGTAACCACCTCCAATATACACTACATAAACATGACAAAAATTATGCATATACTCACATACACACACATATATGACACAGAGAAACAACATAGTCTAGTTCAGATATATACATGGTGAGAAAAAAGAATCCTGTGAATTTACAAGACAGATGGCATAAGGAACAAAGCTGTTACAAAATCTATGGTAGTGGTACTGCTAGAAATACTTTGAAACCTCCTCCCAGAGGGGAGCAACAGAAACAGACCATGAAGTGGGTGTGTGGGGTCTCTAACAATGCTTTGTAAGTGCTTTGTATTGCGCTTCTAAGCAGTATCCTGAGTAACGGGAAGCAAGCTTCCTATAATCTGCTCAGCTGTCCTTACCACTGGACCTTCTTTCTGAGGCTCTGCTACCACCAAACCAAACAGTGATACAATTAGTTAAAACACTCTCAGTCATGCCTCTATAAAAAGTGGCCAGGACAGAAATAAAAAAATTCCTCATCCAATGCAGGAAATGCAGACACTGGTTTGCACACTTCACTAAAGATGACATATGAAGAGACCAAATCAGATTGTTAGTTATCTGTACTCAACTTAATACTGTTGACCACCACCACAGCTGCAGCCTTGATACAAAGTGGAGTATGACTATGCCAGCTCTTTCTAAAATCAACAATGATCTCCTTTGTTTTATTAACTATAAGCATCTTCATTGTTGTCCTGGATAAGACCCACCACTGCCGCATCATCTGCATGTAATGATGCTAAGAGAAAGACGTAGACATTTCTTGAGCAGAGGTTTGAAGCTGCAGGACACAGCTTTGAAGCTGCAGGACACAGCTTGACAAACTCTGAGTTTATTGTTTCTTATATACTTGTTTCATATATAGGCTTTACATTAAATGCTGACATTTTACATTCATAAGTTTAACCATTAGATGCTGACATAAAGTTTCTTCATTGGAAAATTCCTTCATATAAGCAACTATTTCTAGTAACATATTACCTGTTCAAAGATCAGGTAAAAAGCAAACAGGAGAAGGAACTAACAAAGGCAGGAAAAGATAGGAAGTTAGGTAGGTGAGGTATTAAGTCAAAAGGTGAGGTATTAAGTCAAAAGGGGATGACCTTTTGGCTGCTTCCTTGGGACAAAGGGTATCAAAAGGTTATGAGGTTTGTGGGGGGGGGAAGCATGGCAGTTTGCTGTGCGTGCATTTCCCCCCACATCTCACTCTTCTTTATTTTATTAGTGAAGAAATCATCCTAAGCTGGAGTAGTTAGTGGGTCTTAGTTTAGTATGGAAGATTGCAAGACATCTTATTAAGTAAAGAGAAAAGACATTGGAATAAACAACAACAGCTGATAAGGATAGCAACTATTATAATGAGATATTGAACAATCTTTCCGAGAAGGCCAATGGGAAGCCATGACCATAGAGCACTCCACCAATTTCCTAAGGTATCAATTTTTAAACTGAAGCTGGGACACACACAGGTATAAGATAGGTAGAGAGTAGAGTTTCCATGTCATATGATTCAGAAATACAAAAGTCTGTCACTTGTGTTACATTAGCTAATTGCACCCAAATATTATATTTCATCCGTGATTCTAAAGGATGAGATGGGAGGGCTTCAGCCCCCACACAGCAATTAAGACGGAAAGAGAGGCAAAGAATGACTAAGGAATTTGCAGTCAAAACCACAAATATGGCAGCGCATAAATTCTCTGGTGTAAGTTCTTTTCCCTATTGCCTCAGAACCTTCTTGCGCTTTGGATGTTAGGTTCTTCACATCGCCCCAGGTCATTGGCCGACTGCGATGGCGAGAGCGAAAGGGACGTTGTGCTGTCTGAAGAGTCACCTGCTTCACTTCCAGTATTGGGTTCTGGACTTGATGCCATGACATCTTTTTGCTGTGAGCCGCCCTGAGTCTGGAGAGAAGGGCGGCATATAAGTCAAAATAAATAAATAAATAAACAAACAAACAAACAAACAAACAAACAAATAAACAAATAAATAAATAAATAAATAAATAAATCTTTGGCTGGTCGCACACACCGGTCTGGAATCCAGAGAGGGCCTGTAGGAGCAAGCACAGCAGCATAGCCTCGTCCCCAAGTTAATAAGGGAACTGGACCTAGCTAGGTTTTATCAGGCAATTGCCGATAATATATCAATAGATTAGGGAGCTTTCAGCTTTGAAAGTGACGCTGGTAGGCAGTAATGTTTTGAAAAGAAATATTTAGCTGATTTAAAGTTATTAAGACTTTATTGACTTGACGAGTTATCCATGCCAAATTAGGTACCCTTGATCTCTCCTTTTTTATTTGTTTGTGAAGGCAGTCCTTAAAGGACCGATACATATGTGAGAAACAAAGGATAGCTGCTGTAAAGTTAAAAACAAAGCCATAAGATTACGGTTGATCCTGGGCGTGATGTAAGCACCTGGAAAATTAAAAATAAGTTGGCACACATAATGAGAGTCAGAGATTAAGTTAAAAGTCTGTTGAGAAAAGGTGTGGAAAGCTAAAATAGCAAAGAGATAAGTTATTCTGAAAATAAAATTGAAAATCAAATTTTGGGATAAGAAGAACAATATTAATTATTCAGTCCCATTTCAAGGACAAGCTTGTTTGTGTCCTAAGGTTATTATTTCAGCAACAACCTGGATAAAAGATAAAACATTTTGGGATGGGATAAGTAAAGCCATTCAATACAATATACTTTTTGCGCTTCTAACACAGATAATACTCCTTTAAGTAGCTTACTAGTAAGAAATATCAAAAGTGTTAAGTGACAATTCTTATGTGGAATTCTGTCCACAAATTGAGTACTCAAGATGTCATTAATTTGCTCAACTGTGGTAAATGCTACAAGTGGAACTACTATGAGATTTCCAGGTTGTTTTCCTTTGGTCAATAAGTTAAATTCCAAGTTAATCAAATACCGTTCAGATGGAAACAAACTTCTATTAAGTATGTTAAACATTTACAAATCTTAAGCAAAACAATTCAGAGTCATTTCTTTTGGCTGATAGATATATAGGTCTAACTAAACAATTTAAACTCAACAATTTTTCCCCCAAAAAATTGTCCAATAATTACTGTCTCCTCTTTAAGTAAAACTTTTTCCAGCTGAAACTGCAAGAGTGGGTATTAAATTTCATCTCCATTCGCAAACCGAAATTCTAAGCACAGAGGAAATAAAGTTTAAAACGAACAGTTTCTGTCTCTCTTGCTCTTAAAGCAACACAGCCAGTTGAAAAACAAAAAAGACAGGAAAGTTTTTTTATTACAAACTTCTCACCACTAAAAAATAGTTTTCTCTCCTTCACATGCATTTTCTTTTTGATAACAAAAACTGGAGTGTTCCATGGACTAGTGGAAGGGGCAATGTGTTTGGCCTGTAATTGTTCTTGAACAAGAATTTTTAAGGCCTGTAATTTGTACAGAGGAAGAGGCCATTGTTCCACCCAAACAGGTGTAGTAGTTAACCAAGTTAAGGGTAAGGCAAACATTTTATTCATCGAAGGTGATGGTAGTTCCCCATTTACTAAGCAAGTCTCTTCCCCATAGGTTGACATGAATGTCAAGAATGAAAGGACGAAGTTGAACAGTTACAGTAGAATTGGGAAGACTTGCAGAAAGAAATTATGTACTTTGTCGTGCACCTTGTCGCCCTCCTACACCCCAAACACTAGGGCATGGGTCAGTGGGCCAAGATGCAGGCCAATCTTTAGCTAAAATTACTGAAATATCAGCCCCTGTATCAATTATGCCCTCAAAAGGCTTACCCTGAAAAAAGACTGTCTGACGGGGTCGCTGGGTGGTGATTGGGGTGGTTAATGCAATTACAACGGGATCCGTGGAACCAAACCCGCCGTCCCCTCAATCCCTATCATGACCCCCTGCAGGGACAAAATAGGGCAAATGGAGAAATTGTGCAGGACTAATATTGCTTGGCAAAGTTTGTGGCATGTTAGTCCATAACTGAATAAAGATGACACCTGTATAGTCAGAATCAATTACTCCAGATATTACAAAAATTCCCTTTTTTCCCATGCTAGATCGAGGGAAAATTAATCCAACATATCCAGAAGGGAGAGATCCAGAAAGTTGTGAAGGAACTACTTGTACTTCTCCTGGAAATTTGAAACACACTTCTTGTTGGATAGTTAAATCTATCCCAGCACTCCCTCTAGTGGCAGCAGGGCTATTGTTAATTGTTGATGGAATTACTGAAGGGTCTCTGTTTGGACCGGGGCCAGAGACCAGCCTGCTTTGAAGTTTCCCGACCAACATTCATCAGCCCAATGAAATCCCTTATTACACTTAGGGCATTTTGTTTTTGGACGCCTCCTAGCAATATTTTTAAATGGTCGGGAGGCATACCTTCCTCCCCCAGGATTTCTGCAATCCTGTTTAAAGTGTCCAATTTTACCACAATTATAACATTTCCCCTGAGGTTTTGTAAGAGCTGCAGCTAAGAGATTAGTTTGAAAAGAAGCAGTTCCTATGTCCTGACATGCCTTGATCATTTCTGCTAAATCTGGCTGAGCTCCCAATCAAATGATGGCCCATTTACATTCAGTGGTGGCATTTTCTTTAGCTAATTTCATAAGCAATTCAGCTTGGGCATCAGGATTATCAATTTGTTGTTTCAAGGCATCTTGCAGACAGTTAATAAAACCTGCATATGGTTCATTTGCCTTTTGACGAATATTTGAAAATGCTTGAGATGGTTTCCCAGTTATAGGAACTTTTCCAAAAGCTTTGTAAGCACATTCAGAGGATATTTGAAGAGTAGCTATAGGCAAAACAATTTGTGCATCCACTGGAGTGTAATCACCAGAGCCATATAACTGCTCTGGGAGGTAAGCACCTGCAGAAGTTGCAGCTCTTAATGCACATTGATGTCTAAACTCACTATCCCAAACCACACACTGAGCTGGTGTTAATAACATACGAATTGTTGTTTTCCAGTCTTCTGGTACCAAAACATGATTCCTCATTGTTGCTTCTAACATACCTTGCACATAAGAACTTCCTAACAGAGTATCTCTTATACCCTTACGCAATTCTCTTAAGATTGCATAAGAAAGTGGTTGATATTCAACCACTGGGGCTCCATTTGCATCTACCTGCCCAGTCAAATGTACAGGACAAACTGAAAGCATATGTGCTACTTCCTGCATTTCTCCCTCCCCTTTCGCCATTTGATTTTCTAATACATGGTGAATGGAAACATAAGATCTAGAATTCTTTTGCTCTGAAGGTGTCACATCCATCGTGGAAGATATAGGAGCTGATGGAACTGAAACATTTTCATGATTAAAACCTGAAGAGGGAGTAGAATTTAATTGTACTGCATCAGCCCCATATTTTTCCACTGCATGGCGACATTGATGCCAACAATGCAAAATATCCACTGAAGCTCGGGGTTCCTGATGAAAGGTGTTACCTATTCTTTCCCAATCCTTAAGTTGGAGCATCCCCCTTTCAGGATACCAAGGACAGTTTTTCCCTATCTTGTTCACTAGCTTCCTAAGCTCCTTTTTAGGCATTGCCATGCCTGATTTGTGTAAGAGAAACTTTAACTCTCTTACATGCTTTTGCTGATGGTGAGATATATCGCAGCCCATACTTACAGTTTGAGAAATCTCGCAGGACGAGAAGACGAGAAGGTACACCAAGGGGTCTGTTCCAGACGACTGTAAAAATGTTGGTTGCTGCTTTCCCTCAGGAGGGGATGTCCCTGTTCGGGCGCCAGGTGTAATGATGCTAAGAGAAAGACGTAGACATTTCTTATCAAGCAAGATCCATTTCCCATTATTCTCTTTATTCTCAATACTGTCTTCTTCTTGTTTGGATTGTTGTGTAGAATATTCAATAGTCGGTTGCAAATCAGTTTCATTTGGAAAAAAGGATCTAATTAATTTCAATATTTCTGCACTAGTCTCCCTCAAGATTGCAATCCTTTCTTCTTTAAATTCATCAATGCGGTCCAAAATAGGTTTGACATTAAAACGTAAATTCCACTCCATTTTAAATTTTAAAACAATCGCTCTGGCTTTAATCCAATTTCTACAACCGTGTCTCTAGCTTCGCTTACGAGAACAAAGAAGAAAAAAAAATGGAGAATTCACTTTCACTTTCAAGCACTTTCCTTTAGCAGTGAAAGTAGTGAGAAAGACGTAGACATTTCTTGAGCAGAGGTTTGAAGCTGCAGGACACAGCTTTGAAGCTGCAGGACACAGCTTGACAAACTCTGAGTTTATTGTTTCTTATATACTTGTTTCATACATAGGCTTTACATTAAATGCTGACATTTTACATTCATAAGTTTAACCATTAGATGATTCTTCCAACTCACACAAACTGGGACCTATTGATAAGGAAATCCAGTATCCAGTTACATAAAGGAGTATTAAAACCTAATAGGCCCAGTTTGTTCACCAAATGCTGAGGAATGATTGTGTTGAAAGCTGAGTTAAAAATCAATAAACAGCATTTGCACATGAGTATTCTTTTCCTCTAAGTGCACCAAGCTAAGATGAAGCATACAAGAAAGCTCCCGATCATCTTGTGATGGGGGTTGTTTTACATCAGTTTAAGGGCTTCCATATAGACTTATATTGTTTCTTGATAGCAAAATTCTAGCTTCCTTAAGCAAGATAAAATGCAACTTTACTTTCTAACCTTTTATCTATGCCATATATGATAACTTTTGTATCTTGATTAACTGATTTGCACTTCCAAATCATGGGACATACTGAAAAAGAAATAACCATCTTTCACAGTATCCTCAACTGATGTACATTATCATTGATCTGCAAGAGGAGGCACTTGTGACTTTAATGCATCTCCTGGAATATTTCCCAAGTTTTTTCAAAGGTGAAGAGACTCATAAGTAATAATGTAAATATCTATGTACACATAGAATAGTCCAAAACACACATTCTGCTAGAGCAGAGGTCCCCAACGTTTTGGGTACCAGGGACCAGTGCCATGGAGAAAGGTTTTTCCGCAGAGCAGAAGGGGTGTGATTTTGAATACTGCCTGCATCCCAAGCCTGGAGCTTTGCTTGTTTGTGTGGCCTGCTTGCTGGCATGCTGCGGACTGGTGCTGGTCCATGAACCAGGGGTTGGGGACCCCTGTGCTAGAGAGAAGTTTCCTGAGGATGGGCTCCAAGATGAGTCTGAAAGCTTGGAAGATTAAACCTCCTGTCCAGGTGACCAACCCAGATTGGATCCTGCGATATTGTAAATTTTTACCAATAGTTTAGATAATAATATGATTGATTGGCAGTAAAATAAGATTATAAACATAATCAGGCTTATTATATTTATATACAATTAGAATTTGAGCATGTAAAAGGGAAAGAAAACCCACTGCTGATGGCTATGTTTTGTTCCCCCCACTCAGATTCAATCTGGATATTTTCAATTTTTGTTGACATGTTAAAATGTTCGAGTCAATTTAAGCAATCCATTAATATGTGAATACCTCTTCTAGCAATGTCCAGCAGTCACAAAGAGGTAGAAACAGGAGTTTCTTCTGGCTATTGATTAGTATTTGAGAAGGCAGCAAGAACAGTGAAGAAGAATAAAGAAAAATAATAAAGGTTTATTTTACCTTTTGAAATTTCCTGAAGAACCTTTCAAAGGGTTCTTCACTTGAAGTTTCCTTGAATGAAATAGTACCCTTGAAAAATTTGCATATGCCTAATGTAACATAATTCTAAAATTACAAATTTCACAGGCAAGGATGAGTATCTTAAATTACATTTGTATATTATGAGGTGGAATTCATATTGTAAGTGGATGCTTTCAATTTCACTAATAAAATTAAAATGAGGGTGGTCTCTATATCATCTCTTCTGTGCATCAGCAGTAAGGTATACAGACATTCTAAATAGCTTACTGCACATCATTATTACTAATTGCTTTTCATGGAAGTCTTGCCAAAACCTAAATCCACTTTTAGAAAATCTTTCAACTACTAGATTTTGAACCAGTTGTAGCTTCCAGATAGTCTTCAAGGACAGCCCCACGGAGAGCACATTGCAGTAGTGTAATTGTGTAGTGTCCAAGGCCTCCCATTGAGGAAAGGGTAAATTGGTGCACAAAATAAATTTGTGTATAGGCATTCTTACACACATTTGTGACTTGTTCTTTATGCAGTAGCTGCAAGCCCAAGAGAACCTCCAGGTCATCAGTCTAGAAGGGGGAAGAGCAACTACATTCAAGACCAATAGTGGAAACATTTTTCAGAATGTTGTGATAAATCTTACAAAGAAAATTCAAGGAATATTAAGAAATATTGCTAGGAATTTTAAGAAATGTTAGCAATAGCACTTAGACTTACATACCTCTTCATAGTACTTTCTTTTTTAATAACAAGTTTTATTAATTTTTCAATTTTACATCCAAGTATTTAGAAAGCAACGTGGTGATAGGGTAATCAATAGTCCAATAACAAAATATTTCATGCATATCTCAGGTTAGAAGTTCCCTCTCTATTTCCCTTAATTATTATATCACATTCAAGTTAATACATTTCTAGTTAAAGCTCAGTCAATCAGTACATTTGTTAATATAATTTTACTTGTACATGTCCAATTCCTGTTTTTAAATTTTACTTAATTCCAATTACCATGTTCCAATTTAGCCTTTAATAACCATAGTATTTAAACTTCGGGTAACCCAAATTTCCCTAATTTCATTACAAAATAACTATCGTATCTAAAATACACATATTGTTCGGAAAGTTAAATTCTTACTTTGTTTCACAAATATATTCTATTTCTCGTTGTAATAGCTCCTCATTTACTAGTAAAATATCTTCCATTGTCACAAACCCACTTCCATGTTACAATTCAAAACTATAATCTAATAGCTAATTTTCATTTCCTTTATAGATTTAAGTCCTAAATATTAAATCAATAAACATCTCCAAAAATCTCCTTAACCCATTAAGTAAGCTATTCAGCAAAAAAGAGAAAAAGGAGAAAGTTCCATTTTAAAATCTAACTCTAGCTTTCTTTTTGTGCCAAGCAGGCTTCCATACCAGTGCCTTTAATTCCTCAGATGAGTCTCCCTTCATTCCTACACATGTAGGAATGAACAGGGAGAACATCCAGTTATCAATTTTTCAAAGGAACTGGCCCCTTTGTAGTTATTAGATTGTTGGCCTAATAGTTCAAATTTCCATGTTTGATTTAGAATATTTGTTAAATATCAGTTAAATCTGGTCTTCTTCTTCTTCCAGTTTCGTTTGGCTAGAATGAAAGGTCATGTCTGGTATTGTAGTTGTTGTTTGATCGTCTAGATTGTCTAAGTCCTCAGTATATTGTGTTTGTTGATCAGTTTCTGTTGCTTTTTGAGTTACAGATACTTTAGTTGAGGTCAAGGATTGATTATCAAAGTTCTCAGTGAATTGTGCTTGTTGTGTAGAATCTTTGATATTAATTTGTTCCTCTTCTGTTGTTTTTGGGCTTGTAAGTTCATCAGTTGAAATCTGGTCTTCAATATGTAATTTTAATGTGACATCTTTGTCTTTCACTCTGGAGTTCATTAGCTCAGTGGCTTCAAGGATTTTTTTGAGTATACATTTATAGTTAAGTTGTGGGTAGGATTCCTGCATTTCTATGGTGATTAGAAATAGTCTTTTGGTGGAGGCTATGTTTAGTAAAAGTCAGCAAATGTCCACCTCCACAATTCCTAGAAGTTGTTTTTACCATCCAGCTTTTTCAAGTTCTTATCTTTTTTAGA
This sequence comes from Bothrops alternatus, assembly GCA_034064705.1. Classification (NCBI taxonomy): domain Eukaryota; kingdom Metazoa; phylum Chordata; class Lepidosauria; order Squamata; family Viperidae; genus Bothrops; species Bothrops alternatus. The sequence continues at coordinate 7,268,915 of JARGCV010000124.1, read as the reverse complement.
TAGTGTGAAGGACAAATCTAGGGAGTAAGCAGGCCTCACAGTCAAAGAAATTCAGTTGCTGTACCAGGCTTCGCCACAAGATGTCCCCAGTGGGCTATGGAATTTTTTTCCAGACACCAGTTAGGCTTTTATCCAGTTAAAAAAAATGTTTTTACAACTTAACAGATAGATAAGATGATAGGTCCATGTAATAGGAACTTTTTGGGACCCCAAATAATCCAAAAAATAGAAGTCCAGTTATCTAGTTGTTTGGATTAGTTATTCTTTTCTTTTCTTTTCAAAGCTTAGTTTCCCAAAGTAGGCAGACACCGCTGTGTTAGAAGCGGGGAAGAAATTTTAGAAGGCTTTCACAGGAAGGTAGTTGGGGTAAAAGAAAGGTAAGGAAAGGTCTCACCCAAATCCTCTGTGGTGCTTTCATTGTGCTTGGTAGTAATTTTGGCTTTCGGCCGGCACGACTTAGTGATCGGCCATGTTGATGGCTGATCTTTTCTTTGATGGTCCAAAGGAGCTGCCTCAGATCAAATGGAAGGGCTGCCGCCCTTCTGCGATCTGTCAAGGGTCCTCCTCATGGTCGTCACCCCTCCAAGGCGACTTACGATCCTTTTCAGGGTTGCACGACAAAGGGAAACTGGACGGCAGAGAGAGCGCTCTCTCCACACATTCGACAACGCTGCAATCCAGAATTGGAAGCCCTTTATAGCCCTTTCTAAGCAGTTTACACAGTCAGCATATTGCCCCCAACAACCTGGGTCCTCATTTTATCGATCTCAGAAGGATGGAAGGCTTAATTTTGAGCCAGTCCTGATCAAACTCCCCACCCAAACCTCACAGCAAGAGTCAAACTGAAAAACAAACATTTATACATAAGTGAAATAAGGCACCAGATTAGAAAGCAGGAAACTATGAGTTCAAGTCCTGCCTTAGCCATGAAAGCCAACTGGGTGATCTTGGTTCACTAATTGTCTCTCAGCCCAACACACTTCACAGGGTTGTTGTGGGGAGGGAGGGAGTTTGAATAGAGGGAGGACAGTATGTCAGATATATTCATCATCTTGAGTTATTTGTAAAAAAATAATAAAGGCAGGATTCAAATAAAAAAATAAATGAAAATTAATAAATGTATCTATCTTAATGAAATATATGAATCTGGAATACACCCCACCCCTTTCCTGGGAATCCAGACTACCTTCCACCACAGGTACCATAAATAATTTGAACAATTTTTGAGTAGGTTGGTCTTCTTTCCCCTCCCCCATATATTTCTCCCATGGGCTTTTAGAGGTATGGAAATGATGTTAATGCTTGGAATGTTAAGGCTAATTTTTCCACATTCTGGATATAGGGAACTAGACAGATGAACACTATTATTATTTATTGAGGGAAAATAGAAAATACTTTGGCAGTTTCCAATGTTGTCACATTTAAGGAATACAAACTTGGAGGCATTTTGAGGATGCCATGAAGGGATTTTAACCTGCCCCTAGAGCAGCGGTTCTCAACCTGTGGGTCGTGACCCCATTTGGGGTTGAATGACCATTTCACGGGGGTCGCCAAATAATGTAGTCCGCCATTTTTCCCCCTTTTCCTTAGCTGTGCTACTCCCTCTTATTCTATTGGCTTTTGAAAGCCAATAGAATAGACTCTCTTGAATAGAGTCTAATTCTATTGGCTTTCAAAAGCCAATAGGAATTGTCCAGGCTGTCTCTGCCCTGCTGAGCCCACCAAAAGTCCCAGTCTGCAAACGGTGCTGCAAGTTGTCTGCAGTGAAGGCGAGCTGTCTGGAAGTTTCCACCCCTCCCTGCTGAGCAACTACTAAAAATGTAAGTAAAAGAGGGCCAGGGGTGGGAGGTGGGAGGCCAGCGGGCGCAGGGAGGGTTGCTGGCGTGCGTGGGGCCCGGCGGGTGCCTTACCTCCCTTGGGCTGGGCCAGCTGGTGGCCCAGCCTGTGGTCACCCTGCGCTGTCACTGCCGCTTGCCGCGGCTGCCCAGGAGCACCTGGGCCTGCCTGCCGCCGCCCCAAATGGGCAGTGGCCAAGGTAAAGCTAGTGGGGCAGCAGTGGGCACAGAGAGGGTTGATGGCACGCGTGGGGCCCGGCGGGTGCCTTACTTCCCTTGGGCTGGCCCAGCTGGTGGCCCAGCTGGTGGTCGCCCTGCACTGTCGCTGCCACGGCCTCCCAGGAGCACCTGGGCCTGCCTGCCGCTGCCCCGAATGGTAAGGCTAGTGGGGCACAGGGAGGGTTGCTAGCATGCATGGGGCCCAGTTAGGATGTTTTGCCTCAGGGCAGTTTCCCTCCCACTGTTTAGTTCAAATCAAATCCTTTCAATTTTACTAGTGTTTTTATATGTAGAATTGAAGGTGGCAGATAAGACTGTGACTAAAAGCATGTGAAAGACAGTAGGCATTTTCTTTCCTTGAAACTGTCCATGATGCATTGGGGCAGCATTAGAAATGGTGTTGAACTTTTAGGTCAGTATTGGACACAAGCAACACCTTGAAAGTTAAATGGAACAAAGTAGGGATAATTTATTATGTTGGTACTTAACAATATTCTGCTATTCAGTTCTCTAGATCGCAGTCTTTACTTTAATTAAAAGCTGGGGTGTGTTGTTGGGGTAGGAAGAGGTTTGACCTTTTTTTTTATGGTGGATTCCAAGCCCCTCATATCATTTTTTTCTGATTTTTAAAAAATGCAATATGAATGTGTGATATGTGTGAAGATTGGTGACTATTGTACATCAATAATGTAGCTAAAGATAGTTCATTACATTAATAGAATTATTGGATTAAGCTATTATTATAATCTCTTTTAGCATATTGTATGTTTTCTTAAAAGTGTGAATGCAAGATTGAACCCATTTTTCTGTGAGGAACAAAATAGTATATTGTTTATAGCATCAAAGAAATAATAAAATTATTAAATAATAAATCAAAGTTCTATTAGCTATATCACTAGTGATCTTTGAATGGAATATATTTTCTGAACTAAAATTATGTTTATTTGATGCAAACACTGAATTTGCATGTTAATTGCTGTTATTATACCATCATGTGTTCATTCATTTGTATATGAAGCTGCTCTAGACATAATACTTACAATGTATTGAATTCAGTAATATATTTCCATCTCTTGAGATTTTTCTTCATCCAAAATTATATGCCCATTCCCTGAGTGCTTCAGGGGGCATTCACACAATATTGGGGAGGGGCTAGGATGGACCTGCTGGGAAAGAAATGCCTGCTGAAAGAATAGATATTTTTGAACTTGGGTTTTGGAGAAGATTCCAGAGAATATCATTGATAACCAAGAAAACAAACAAATGGATCATTGAACAAATCAACCCAAAGTTCTCACTCAAATGTCCAGCCTCAAATTATCTTATTATAGACACATAATGTAAAAACCTAGCTCTCCAAAGAAGGCTCTAATGCTGGAAAAGGTGTTAGGAAAAAGAAGAGAATGGCATCTGAAAAGTGGATACACTCAGTTACAGAAATGATGAGTGCAACATTGAACTAGAGCTGAAGGACCAAGTAAAGGACAGATCATCATGAAGAAAATTTATCTATATGGTTGCTAGGAGTCAACAATGACTTGATGGTATAAAATCATAATCATCATAATCTGTCTTACCTTTTCAGCTACTGTGAAGAAATAGAGGCTGGGCCATGCAAACTTCATTCCCATCCTTACCTGCTCTTCTTCACCTTGGGATAAATCCCTGACTTCTTCCAGAATCAAAATGAGCACTGAATGTTCTAAAAAATTGATTCTGTGGGAATTGCTTTAGAGATCAAAGGAACATCAGAAAAGGAGCTGTTGCAATTTATTCTCAAACTCTTAACAACATTTCTGAAATTGCATTACTGGCCCTAAGAAAAGAAAGTATTACAATCTATACTGACAAAGTGTATTTCACTTGGAAAAAAAATTACAGAAAGGAATTAGATTATAAGTAATTGGTGTAAATTATAGAAACAATTTTTGTCAATCTTAAACTGTGTTTTAATTAAAAAAGAGGAAAAATGAGAAAATAAAGTGAATTCTTTATTCAACATATTCAACTACTTTTATGCTTTCTCAGAAATCAAAAGGATATAACAGTACATCTCTAATTGACTTTGAGAATGTTTATAATTATGAAAAATGGTGTGCTTCAAAGATGAGCAAAGAAATTTGAAGTAATCCCTTTCATTTCATAAAAATGTACAGCGCAGAAACGTCTTGAATGATATGAAACTTTCTGCACGAGATTCAAAGTAAATACCTGTCTGCTATTCCATCACTAGATTTTATCTGATTTGGAGATTCAAAAGAGAACAGTACAGAAAACTTTTATGGATGACAATCTCGTTGTTATTACATTTGTAACAGGCATTTTACATGTAAATTGCTATACACTCCCCAAGAGGTAGAGAATGGGAATCATGTTTCATGGTTCAGGATGATATAAATTTTATCCAACAGCAAATAATCTTGACAATTTAAAATCCTAGGAAGATGAATAAGTACAAAATTGAATATCAAATATTCCATCTTTTAGTTTCTATCTTTAGTACTGATGGAAAAGAACAAGTATCTGTATTGTTAACTGAACATCAGATTAAGTAGAACAGTGTATTTTTTTAAAAAAAACTGGGGTTTTGCAACTAAAATGGAACATGCAATTGCCATCACCAACACAACAACAAATCTATTTAGTTTTTTTTAATTCAATATACCTAATGGGTGTTTAATCCTTAGAATGGTTATGCCCCTCTATAACTTGCTAAAATTGTGAGATAAGATGTTTTTTCCTACCAAAGCCTGTTCAACACTTTTTACACTGTTCCTTAGGTAGACATGATAATATTCAAATGTTTAACTTTCTAATTATGGTATTCAATAATGCTATTTTTCAGTTTACAATATTTTACTAATGGAAATAAAATAGGTCCTATGTTTCAGGTCATTGAAAAAAGATAGGGGATATTTAAATAGCAGTGTGATGAAACTAGCATTTGCGCACAGGCACACACACAAACATTGAGTAAATGAATCAAAACTTTTGTATGTTTAAGTGTAAATAACCTATCAGATATTATCATTCCACAATCTACATGAAGCTGCTGGGTGAGATCTATGTCACTATGGGGTGAAATTTCAACAATATGCTGATAATACTCAGCTGTATATCTCAGCCCATGGTGAGTTAAGTTATGCTTTGACCTCTCTCACACAATGTCAGGAGGCTGTTAAGGGCTGGATGCGGAGCAGTGGGCTAAAACCGATCATGAGAAGACAGAATGGCCCTGGGTTTGGGATTCTTTGGCCCATAAAAAACTGCCATCTTTGCTCTTGGATGGAGTTGCACTGCCCCAGATGGACATGATGTATTATCTGGAGATTCTGCTGGACTAGTAACTCCTGCTTGAGCAACATGTGGCAATTGTGGCCAGGAAGGTTTTTGTACAACTGCAGGTTGTGCATCAGTTATACCCTTTCCTGGACCAAGAGACCCTGCTCACTGTTACTCTCATCATAGTAACCTCTCATCTTGATTACTATAATGTGCTTTACATGGGGCACCCCTTGAAAAATATCCAGAAGCTTCAATTGGTTCAAAATATGACAGCCTGCACGATTTTGTGCAAATCTAGATTTGCAGACATGTCACCTGCTTTGGTTGTCAATCTGCTTCCAGTCCAATTCAAGGTCCTGGATGTCATCTTTAAAATCCTACATGGCTTGGGGCTAGGTTATTTGAAGGACCAACTTTTCCCACTTACATCTATCCAATCCACCAGAGTGGGGAAGCAGGGTATGGTTATGTCTCTTCCCTGTTAAAGTGGCCCATCTTTTTGGACCAATTACTAGGGTCTTCTCCATGGTGGCCCCCTTCCTGTGGAATATCATCCATGTGGAGATAAGATTAGCTCCCATCTTTTGATAGTCTTTCAAAAGATCCTGAAGACAAGAGTTTGCCAGTGGTCCTGAGGACCCCGGGATGAATAGAGCAAATCAAATGGTTTGTCTAATTATTGTCACTAAGGGTTTTGTATTTAGGATTTTGTATATATATTTATATGTACTTATATTTATATTTGTTCCATAAACTACTTGGAGTCACCATGAGTTGGAAAGCCATATAGATTTTCTTAAGAAATAATAACAAAAAATAAATTTGTCTGCAGCAATTTGCTCTATACTGGTCTCCTTTTGAATACCAACCTGATGTTTAAATTTAACACATTGCTTCCTGGATGGCTATAGGTACCTGTAAATATGACTAGATAACACCGTTTCCTTGAGAGTTATGTTTATAGCCATCCAGCTTCCAGGTGCAAGTTAACGTGATGCTCATTATTTTTAAAGCCATAAATTGTTCAGGGATCACCTGCTTTAAAATGAGTTTACCCATCCAGTGAGATCAGTGAGAGGTCAGATGAATGTCCCATCCAATATGATGAGCTCCCTGCAGAGACTTTCTGTCAACCCTTCTCAATGGTGAACCTCCCTTCAGTGGACTAGGTTGCTATCACATTGGCAAACCACTGCCTACCTGATGGGTTTCCATGGGAGGCAAAAACAAGGCTTTTGACAGAATATTGGGGGGGGATTAAGTTTGGACCTCACAATAAAGAATGATGTCTTTATTATAAAATGTATATATAGACAGTCTAGCTGTCATTTTCAATTTTGAAGCAGTATATGCTAGTAATAATTTTGTAATATAAAGTCAGCCAGTTAATAATACAAAACTATTGTATAGAACACAAATTTTTCTCAGAAGAATAATCAAATTATCCATGCATGATTTGGGCATTTGTTTCTGTAACTTTTACTGTCTGGAAAACCACCAACAATTTAACAAATGTAAGGCTATCTCCACCAGGCTTCAATTCTTACACAAATTAATCACTATTTTGTCATAATGTTTAAAACATATTTTTTCAGCATATAAATAAACTAGGCCTAATTAAGAGCAATAGCCCAAAACAGAATAATGGAATTATTCCTCTGCTTTATACACATTATCACAGGAACTGTCCTTTCAGCATCTGTTTTTGTGGGAGTTATGTGGTTAAGCCTACCCTTCATCAATTATTTGTTTAATTTTTAAAGTTTATTTTTATATTTCCCAAAACAATCTTTTGGCATTTATATTAAAATGACATATACTGACCAGGATATCAGTGATTCTTTAAACATTCCCAGAGCCTGTTTCTTTGAATTGTGTCTCTATATCCCTTACAAAATGCAGTGTAGTTACATACTGGGAGCTTCCTTACTGTTGTTTGATATGTCTCTGATGCAAGAAAGATCACACATATTTGCTGAACAATCTATTGTTGAAACTAGTTTTTTTATTCACTTCCAATGCATCCCTCTCTAATAAGACAGCCCATCAGAGCATTCATGTTGACAGTAAGAGTAATAGCTTTACAAAGGCAGTAACCTGTTGTCACATAATACTATATTGAAAAATGAACACATTGGTTTGGGGCACATCTTTTTATTGAGCGAATAGAGCCCATGATGGAAGATATGGATGAGAGAAATGCTTTCCTAATCACTAATGCTTGGATAAAAGTGCCCAATTAATCTCTGTCTCTTGGAAATGACACAGTGAATTAGCCCTATGGAAACTGGAAAGCTGACAAAGTTCACACAAAACTTAAGTTACTAGTGTTCTGCAGCTCTCTAGATCAGCTCAACAATTTTACTTATTTTCAGTTGCTACTGAGAAATTTTAAAATGTGCAGAGGCATTGGGATGACTGAAACTCAAATCAAACGAGGCATGTAGATGAGAACTTAAAAATCAAAAGCAGCTTGCACATGAATAAGGGGGAGTAAGAGACAGTGAAGTACTGAATAAAACATACATTTTTTCTTTGTGAGAAAAAGGTCTTATGATAATCGATTTAAAGATAATAAAGCTAAGAAAAAACTAAGCTATTATTTTATTCCAATCTGCCATTTCCTATGCTACTTCTGTTTTAAAAATAGACAGAGAGAAGATGCATTGAACTGCATATCATTTCAGTTTAGAGTTGAGGTCCATCTGGATTGATTTATCATTGATGGGTGGAGGTGAGGTTAATCAGAACATCTTTAAATAGAGAAATTGTAAAAGTGATCCATCAAGAAAACTTAGCTGAAGCTGCTTCTGTCCAAAGCAAACTGCAACTATTATTTCACAACTAGGATTCATGGATTTTTTTTAGCTCATTTTTGATAACCAAACTTAAATGACCACTAGCAGAGTTCAATGCATGTCTGTTCAGATAGCAGTCATATTGAATTTTTTTTATTATTCTGTTCAATTGTGTCCAGTCACGCAGCTGGCTTTGTGCCTAAGATGAGACTAGCACTGCTAGTCTCCCAATTTTTAGCCTAATGCCTTAACCTCTACATTAAACTGACTCTACAATTTATGGAGTCTAGAGAGTTGTATATAAAGATGTAAAATATTTAATCTATTCATAATTTACATTTGTTGAACTAGAATGAAGTTAGCATATTTCTCCCATATAGCAGTTTTTCTTTGAACAACACAGATCTGTTTCCTAATTTATATTAGGGAGGATGCATTTGCAAATTCATCTTTTTTTTAAAAAAATGTGAAAGTTCTTAAATTTCAAAAAGAAAAGATGTGCAGGTTGAAACAGAAATTGAATAGAAAAGTCATGTGAACCTGGCAAAAATCAAAGGAATAGAAGAGGGTGAGAGAAAAAAAATAGCAGCTTTGTTTTCAATCCTGAACTGATATGTATACATTGCTGTCTATCAACTTCTATAGAGCCACAGACAAGGCAAACAACATGCATTTAATGCATTCCCACTCAATGCTATTTGGCAAACAGGGCTATTAATTAAATGCTGTAACTATTCAGTGTAACCAAAAGCAGAAGAGGATTAAAGGAAAGGGAAAAAAATTCATGCTTATGGTATATGCTTCTGCCAATTTGTTTTAATGATCAAGCTCACAAAATACTTTGAAATTTTTCTTTAATGAGCATCTTAGTGTTTTGTTTTGTTTTATATCTCAAAATAGTATTATTGTTTTAAGTTCCCATGATGTTTCACGCACTAAACACCAATTTACTGCTCTTGTTTCTTGTTTTGCTTTTGATTTATCAATCAACTTTATTAGATGTAGAAAAGGCCTTTGCCAATTTGAACTGGGCTTTCTTGTTCAAAGTTTTGGAAAATATGAACTTTTATAAAATGGGTAAGACTGATTTATACTTCATAGTAATGGAGATCTAATAAGGCCTTGCGAAACACTGAGAAAAACAAGACAGGGTTGCCCACTGCCTCCTCTTTTGTTTATTTTAGTTCTTGAAATGCTGAATAGAGATATCAGTCAAGATGAGAGGATTGTGGGAGTAAAGATTAAAAAAGAGGCTTGTAGTTAAGGGCTTTTGTGTATGACTTGGTTTTGCAAGATCATTTAAAGAGAATTGAAATATTAATGGGCAAATTAAAAGAATTTGATGCATTAGAAGGTTTCAAGAGAAATAAATAGAAGATGAAGAAGTTAACAAAATAGAAGAGCAAACATAACTGATGAATAAAATGGGTTTTTAGACTGAGAAGAAGGTAAAATATTTGGGTTTATCAAAGGGAATATAAAATAAAATCAAGAAAAGAACTGGTGGCAGAGAGGTATTTTTTTCCTCTTTCTTGAGCATTTAGTTTTCTTTCTTTTTCTTTTCTTTCTTTTTCTTACTTTATATTAGTGAAGCGGATGTTGGCCAGTATAACTGAATCAGGAGTGACGCGTTCAATTACAGGCGGGCGGGGGCGGGAGGACCTATAACGCGCTCAATGGCCAAATCAATGGCATGCAAAGAGCTATAAAGGTGAGGCTTACCTAATGTAAAGTTTAGTTTGTAATGTCTTTTTTAATGAATGTACCTGTGACTCAAATTTTTAGAATTGTTGCAGAGATATATACATACACACATACACACAGCACTGCTGTATCATTGAAATGTAATTCCTGGAGGAAGGAAGAAAGCAGTTCAATTCAGAATATAATTCAATTTGAGGAAAAAAAATTGGGAAGAAAAGAAAGCCAAAAGAACATAGAAGGGAGTATTACAATTTGATTAAATTCATACCCTGAACCAGGTAACTTTTGATTTTGTTAACATAATATCTTATCATGTAAATTCAATCCATCTTTTCTTGGAAATAAACTTCATTAAAATTTATGTATGAGTTGGTTCTGAGCATCAACCTTAACTATACTTTTAAAATATCTTTTTCAACACTATTTTTTAATTAAATGTGTACATTGCCTTACTCCTATGGATGGTTCCCAAAATGTTTCTGTAAAAACACAGAAAAATAATAGTAAAATGTGCCCAAATTGAACATCAAGAGATGTACAGGTACTCTTCGACTTACAATAGTTCATTTAGTGACTGTTCAAAGTTACAACGGCACTAGAAAAAGTTTTTTCACACTTAGGACCATTACAGCATCCCCATAGTCACATGAACAAAACTCATATGCTTAGCAACTGGTTCATAGTTATGATGGTTCCAGGGTCATATGACCACTTTTTGTGACCTTCTGACAAGCAAAGTCAATGGGGAAGCCAGATTCACTTAATAACCATGTTATAACTTAACAACTGCAGTGATTCACTTAACAAATATGGCATGAAATGTCATAAAATGGGGAAAATTCACTTAACAAACGTCTCCCTTAGCAATAAAAATTATGGTTGTAAGTTGAGGACTACCTGTATCCATATGACTCAAAAGGTCTTCAAGGGCCTTCAGAACACCAGTAGGGTGGGAATCATTTGTATCTCGGGGACAACATTGCCCTCATTCCAGAAGGCAAGTGCTTGGACAGAGAAGGTGCACTTTTGATGTCGCAATAAATGGTATTATTTAACTGAAAGAACCGGGAGTATGCCAAGTCTGTGGATCAAAGAGCTTTATAGATAACAACCAATACCTTGAATCACACTGGAAACAAACTGGTAATCAATGCAATGCAATGTTGGAATTAGAACCCTGATTTTTTGTACAGGTGTGCGAGAGATGTTCATATGTGTATTTTGAAGTAGCACTAGTATAAATCTAGTGTTATACCTTACAAATATAAAGAATCAGGCCATATACTTCAATTTTGCTTGTATCTTAGAAAAAATGTATAGAAAAAGAAAACTAAAATAAACCTTCCTCAATGAACTAACAATCACTGTGGATTACAATTTTGTTTAAAAAGGGCTGAACAACTGTCTATTTACAGAAACAAGTTTGGAATAACAATGACTAACTATTGATTTTTAACTGTTTTATTATGTTTTAAGCACTATGCTCAAATTTACAGCCTTTGCACTTCCTTTCAGAATTACTTAGAAAGAAGTTTTAATACAAGAGCTCAAAGGATTTGTTTTGAGTAATTTTTTCTTTAAGAGGAAAAGATGCTCAGTTGTTCTTGATTGAAGAAAATAATGATGCTAACTCTTTTAAAAAATGGGACTTAGAAACTGTTTGTATAGCATTCTGCCAATCAAGGGTTTTTAAAACACACAATGAGAGATGGGAGGAAATGCCTGAATGATTGCTCATTTTTCTTGTTTACTTTATTGAGGCCTGCTTTTCAGCCAAAACATCTTGGCAAATCTACTGTACATTCATGTTTTCTAACAATGTTGTCTAAACAAGTTTTGAAGCCACAGCACAAGAAAAGATAGAGTAGGGGTGGCGGATAAAATATCACTTAAGCTGATATATTTGACTTAACTCTGATTCTGCCACAATTCATTTAATTGCAATGTTTTGGTTTAATGTCATTAATTAATTAATTAATTTACTGAGTTTGTGAGCTATTTCAGTGGCTAGTAAGCAGCATATCCAACTTTGTAAATCAGGCTGGAACATAAGAAAGAAAAAATAAAATCAAAACATGTGTGCGTATTTGTGTGTGGGAGAGAGAGAGAGAGAGAGAGAGAGAGAGAGAGAGAGAGAGAGAGAGAGAGAGAATCTAATTCAGGATATCAATATATATGTGTGTGTGTGTGTGCGTGTATGTGTGTGTGTGTGTGTGTGTTTTCGTAGATTTTCATGGGTACAGGTATGCAGGTCTTGGCATATTCGGGTCTTTTCCCATGTAAGATTGAGAGTATCTTGGTGACGTTTCGACGAGGTCCCACTCGTCATCTTCAGGCTGGGGTCTTTGGCTTCATGCCTGTGTGAGCAAAGTGTGATCATAGATGCCATCTCTCTATAAATACTTAAAGCTACTGGACATGAAATTAATTTTGAAGGAACCAAACTAATCTTCAAAACTGAACACCACAACAAGAGAATAATTATGGAAGCCATTGAAATAGAAAAAAACCCCCACAACATGAATAAACGTGATGATACCTCCCACCTACCAGACATCTGGAAACTAGCCCTAATCAACAAATGAGTCCCAGCCACGAAAACCGACACCAGACCCAGAACAACACAGGACGCCACTACCATTCACCCTCACCAGACCCAAACCCAAGCCCAAACCCATCCCTCAGACGAAATGCAACCACTATCCAGAAGCCAAACCATGACGACATCACCAGCTGCTGCACTTCCCTCCAACCCCCACACAAAACAAACGGACATACGCCATGAACTCAGAGCTAGACTGCAAACTCAGAGCCAAACCAAAGCCCGGTATGTTATATCACAGCCTTCTGCTCTGGACATCACATCACAGAACTCAGGAGATTACAACGCTAAAGCTCAGGATGTTACAACACAGCCAACTACCCAGGATGTTGCCACACAGAACTCAGGATATCACTACACCAGATCTCAGGATGTCATTACACAGCCCATTACCCAGGTCGTTACAACACAAAAGACTAATGGGCACACAGCCAGCACCTCAACTACTCAGGATGTTACAAAACAGCTGAACAATCCACAAACAATGGCTCCAACAGAGCCAGCCAATCCACCCGCAGCAACAAGCCAGCACTCCACTCACACCCACCAGTATTTATAGAGAGACAGCAACTCCGATCACACTTTGCTCGCACAGGCACGAAGCCGAAGACCCCAGCCTGAAGATGACGAGTGGGACCTTGTTGAAACATCGGCAAGATACTGTCAATCTTACACGGGAAAAGACCCGAATGCAACAAGACCGGCATATATATGTATATGTCTTTGGTTATTCGGGTTTTCTCCCACGTAGAATTTGAAGTGTCTTGGCAACGTTTTGATGAAGTCCCATTCGTCATCTTCGGGCTGGTGCTTTCGGCTTCGTGCTTCTAGGAGCAATGTGTGATTGTAGCTGTTTCTTCCTTTTAACTGCCAATGGGGGTTTGAACTGATTGGCTGGGAGCTTGGCTGTGTTCTGATTGGTTAGGGGCTTGGCTGTGCTCTGATTGGCTGGGGGAGTGTTCTGTTTGGGTGGGGGCTTTGTTGTGCTCAGGTTAGTCTGGGTTGCAGGGGGATTAGAGATGGTGAGCTGCATAGCTGTTTGGCTTCGCGTTCATGGTGGGTGTCAGTTTGCTTCATGTATGGATTGGAGGGGTTTAAAGTGGCTAATGATGCAGCTGTGGTCTGGCTTCTGGTTTGTGGCCGTGCTTCATCATCGGTGTGGGTTTGGGTTTGCTTTTTGCGTGGATGTATGGTGGTGACATCCTGTGCGGTTTTTGGGAGTGTGGGTCTAGTGTCATTCTTTGTGTTAGGGACTCGTTTGTCAATAAGGGCGGGTTTCCAAATGGCTGGTAGGCGGGAGGTATCAACTTGTTTGTTCATGCTGTGTGCGCGTTTTTCTATCTCGATGGCTTCTCTGATTATTCTGTTATTAAAGTGTTCAGTTTTGACGATAGTTCTGGTCTTTTTGAAGTCAATTTCATGTCCTGTGGCTTTAAGGTATTGGACCAGGGAAGAAGTTGGTTCCTCTTTTTTGACTGAGTTTTTGTGTTCTTCAATGTGTGCACTTATTCTTCTGTTGGTTTGTCCGATGTATGTGGTGGGGCAAACAGTACGTGAGATTTCATATACTCCTTGATTTTCTAATTCAATTTTGTCTTTAGGGTTTCTTAGGATGGTGGATATTTTTCTGTTTGTGCAAAATGCTGTCTTGATGTTATGTTTGTGGAGGATCTTGCTTATCCTGTCTGTGGTGCCTTTTATGTATGGGAGGAGGACTTTGCCGTTTTCTTGTTCTCTGTCTTGGATTTTAGTGGGAGTTTCTTTTTGGATTAAGTTGGAAATCTTATTTCTTTGGAATCCATTGGATGTTAGTACATTAGTGAGAGTGTGTAGTTCGGTTTTTAGGTATTGTTCGTCAGCTAGGCATTTGGTTGTTGAGATGAGTGTCTTGGCTACGGAGTTGATCTGTGCTGGGTGGTGGTGTGAGAGTGCGTGCAGATAGCGGTTTGTGTGTGTTTTCTTCTGGTAGATGGTGTATCCTAGGGAGCCATTGGATTTCTTGTAGACTAAGACATCCAGGAAGGGAAGTTGGTTATTAGCTTCTGTTTCCATGGTGAACTGTATTTTGGGGTGTAGGCTGTTGAGGTGTGTGAGGAAGTTGTCCAGTTTTTCTTTACGAAGGTGTCGTCTACATATCTGAGCCAGAGTTTGGGTTTGTGATCAGATTTTTCTAGAGCTTGGGTTTCAAAGTGTTTCGTGTAGAGGTTTGCAATGACAGGTGAGAGGGCTGATCCCATGGGTGCTCCTTCTATTTGTTTGTATTTTTGTCCATTATAGATGAAGTATGTGTTGGATAGGCAATGTTTGGTCAGATCTAGGATGTGTTTAGGGGGTTATATTTGTTTTGGATAGCTGTTAAGGCTTCTTTGATTGGCACTTGGGTGAAGAGGGATATGACATCGAAGCTAACAAGTAGGTCACTGGGCTGTAAGTTTTGTTTCTTTATGATCTCTATAAACTGGAATGAGTTTTTTACATGTGAGGTGATGGATTCTGCATAGGGCTGTAGTTGTTTGGCAAGAAATTTGGCTAGGTTTTGTAGAGGTGAGCCTATGGAGTTGACTATGGGTCTAAGTGGGGTTCCTTCTTTGTGTATCTTGGGGAGACCATAGAGCTTAGGGCATCTGGATGATTTCTCTCTGGGGATGATTCTTTGCTGGATCTCTTCGCTAATGGGGGAGGCTTTTATTTTGGATCTAGTAGTTTTTTCCAGGTAGGTGGTGGGATCTGTGTTTAGGGGTTTGTATGTGGAGTCTTGGAGTAGGTTGGTTAATTTGGTTTGGTAGTCAAATGTATTCATGACCACCGTGGCATTGCCCTTGTCTGCTGGTAGGATTATTATGCTGGTGTCTCCTTTCAGGTTAAGTAGTGCTGTCTGCTCCTCTTTGGGTAAGTTGTTTTTGGGTGGTGGTGCAGAGTATGTTGGTGATTTCGAGTCTGATTCTGTTAGCGTCGTCGGGGTTGATTTTGGTCAGGCTGGTTTCAACTCCGCATATAATGGTTTCAGTGGGGATGTGTTTGGGAGCGACTGCAAAGTTGAATCCTTTGCAAAGGACATTGGTTTAGGCTTTGGTGAGGATCCTATCTGAGATGTTACGCACTGTTTGTTTCATGTGTGGCTGTGAGGGAGGAGGGGTTTGTTTCTGGTGTTCTTGTTGGTGTGTGTGTCTGTCTTGAGGGTGGTCTGTGTTTCGGCTCTCCAGATGGTGAGTTGTTTGGATTTGTCCCAAAGTGCGGGGTGGATCTTGTTGCTGAGTTTGAGGTGAAGTGTGAAGAGATCTTTGTTGATTCAGTCTAGGAGGAATCTTTTTGTGTGAAGTTCATTTCTGATTATGGCCAATTTTGTTCTTTTCAGGATGCGTTTGGTGGCTGCAGAGTTGGAGTGGAATTTCAATTGGAAGCATGTGGGGATTAAATTTTGATCTCGGCAGTTGCGTAGGAATGCGAGGTCACATAAAATGGAAGCTCTTTGGACTTCACATTTTTCATAGCTCCTCGTCAGATGGTGGATTTCCTCCCCATAGAGGTATGATATTTGTTTTCTGAGGTTTGGCTGTGTTCTGATTGGGTGGAGGTGTGTTCTGATTGGTTAGGGGCTTGGCTGTGCTCTGATTGGATGGGGGGTTGGTGCACGCATTGAAGAACACAAAAACTCAGTCAAAAAAGAGGAACCAACTTCTTCCCTGGTCCAACACTTTAAAGCCACAGGACATCAAATTGACTTTAAAAAGACCAGAACTCTCACCAAAACTGAACACTTTAATAACAGAATAATCAGAGAAGCCATCGAGATAGAAAAACGCCCACACAGCATGAACAAACGAGATGATACCTCCCACCTACCAGCCATTTGGAAACCCGCCCTTATTGACAAATGAGTCCCTAACACAAAGAATGACACCAGACCCACACTCACGAAAACCACACAGGATGTCACCACCATACATCTACGCAAAAAGCAAACCCAAACCCACACCGATGATGAAGCACGACCACAAACCAGAAGACAGACAACAGCTGCATCATTAGCCACTTTAAACCCCTACAATCCATACATGAAGCATACTGACACCCACCATGAAGTTGAGGCACGACCACAAACACAAAGCCAAACAACAGCAATGCAGCTCACCATCTCTAATCCCCCTGCAACTCAGACTAAATGAGCACAACAAAGCCCCCACCCAAACAGAACACTCCCCCAGCCAATCAGAGCACAGCCAAGCCCCTAACCAATCAGAACACACCTCCACCCTGTCAGAACACAGCCAAGCTCCCAGCCAATCAGTTCATACCGCCACTGGCAGTTAAAAGGAAGAAACAGCTACGATCACACATTGCTCCAAGAAGCACAAAGCCAAAAGCACCAGCCTGAAGATGACGAATGGGACTTCATCGAAACGTCGCCAAGACACTTCAAATTTTATGTGTGTGTGTGTGTGTTTTCTGAGGTTTTCGCGGGTGTTTGTATGTAGGTCTTTGGTTATTCGGGTTTTCTCCCGCGTAGAATTTGAAGTGTCTTGGCGACGTTTCAATGAAGTTCCATTCGTCATCTTCAGGCTGGTGTTTTCAGCTTCGTGCTTCTAGGAGCATTCAGATAAAGAGATAGGAAAGCAATTTCCCACATATAACTCTGAGAGTCAGTAAAGGTTTACATTCACATTTCAAGTAGGCCAGTTATGCCGCCCAGTTGTTCTCTTATACCTAAGTCTCTCACAGGTGGTGCCAAGGTCAGAAAAGTCTTATCTAAAGTCTGGGCTTCAGGCCAAGTCTCTTTTAGGAAATAACAAGTTGTAATACAATACTTCGCCACAAGATGTCACCAATGCCATTAGGTTTTTTAAGTCCAAAATTTTTATAATCCTTTTTCCAATTTTATTTCTTTTTTTGTAAATAAAAGCAAGAGTCTCCAATAAAAATAGAGACATTTTTGGTCCCCAAGTTTCAGGAACATATAAATCCAATTAGATTAAAATTGTTCTTTGAATGTTTTGATTCACCTGGGTAGTTAGATGTTGCTATTCTTAGAGGGTGGGATAGAAATTCCCTTCCCTCTCTCCTCACAGGTGGAAAGATACTTCAGGCAGCTTTTACAGAAAGAGAAAGTACTTAGGGTAAAGAGAAGATCAGATTTCACCCAGTTTCATCAGCGTTGCTGTTGAAGTGCTTGGTGGTGAGTTTGACTTCAATTGTCTGCAGCCTAATAACAGGCCATATTACTATGGCCGGTCTTTCCTCCGCTAGTTTGGATGGCTGCCCTGAATTGAACGGAAGGGCTGCCGCCCTCCCGTGATCAAGCAGTGGTCCCCTCCTTTCTCGTCACCCCTACAGGGTGACTTTTGACCCTTTCCAGGGTCCCCCAGTGGTGGGAAATTGGACGTGGAAGACAGAGCTTGACTTCCAAGCATCCATGGCATCCACAGCAGCAAACCGGAAATCCATCAGCAAACCAGAAGTCCATCAGCAAAACAGACTTCCCAAAAATGGTCTCCTTTATTTTAAATAACAATTAAATGGCAATTAAATGGTCTCCTTTATTTCAAATAACATATATAATAATAGAGGGAGATCTATTTGATGATCTAAAGGCACTAATATGGAAGCCTAGTTGGCAAAGGAAGAAAGCCAGAACAAGGTTGAAGAAAATTGGGTTTTTTACTTATTAGAGGGGATTTCATATTATTAATTAGAGGGTTAAAGGGAGAAATTGAGATAAGGAGAATTCTGGTTATTAGATTTAAAATACTTGGAAATTAGTTGAAAATAAGGACTTTATCTGTTTAGGTCTTAGAAATTAGACCTAAAAGGAAAAAGGAAATTATTATTATTATTATTGTTATTATTATTGTTGTTGTTGTTGTTGTTGTTGATGATGATGATGATGATGATGATGATGATGATGATGATGGAACGGACCTTGGAGGTCATCGAGTCCAACTGCTCAGGCAGGAACCCTACACCATTTCAGACAAATGGCTGTCCAGTCTCTTCTTAAAAACTTCCAGTGTTGGAGCATTTACCGCTTCTGGAGGCAGGTTGTTCCATTGGTTAATTGTTCTAACTGTCAGAAAGTTTCTCCTTAGTTCTAAGTTGCTTCTCTCCTTGATCAATTTCCATCCATTGCTTCTCTTCCTGCCTTCAGGTGCCTTGGAGAATAGCTTGATTCCCTCTTCTTTGTGGCAGCCCCTGAGATATTGGAACACTGCTATCAAGTCCCCCCTCATCCTTCTCTTCGTTAAACTAGACATACCCAATTCCAGCAACCGTTCCTTATATGTTTTAGCCTCCAGTCCCCTAATCATCTTTGTTGCTCTTCTCTGTAATCTTTCTAGAGTCTCAGCATCTTTTTTACATCGTGGTGACCAAAACTGGATGCAGTATTCCAAGTGTGGCCTTACCAAGGCTTTGTAAAGTGGTATTAATACTTCACATGATCTTGATTCTATCCCTCTGTTAATGCAGCCCAGCACTGTGTTGGCCTTTTTGGCAGCTGCAGCACACTCCTGGCTCATATTTAAGTGATTGTCTACTAGGACTCCGAGATCCCTCTCACAATTGAGCAAGGTACCCCCTATACTATACCTGTACAGTTGGAGGGGGTGCCTAAATGTAGAACCTTACTTTTTTCACCATTGAATTTCATTTTGTTAGATAGCGCCCAATCTGTCCAGGTCTTCCTGTATCTTAAGCCTGTCTTCTGGAATGTTGGCTATTCCTGCCAGCTTGGTGTCATCCGCAAATATGTTTGATTTATTGATTAACCCAGGTAATATACATAATGGGTTTGATTTATTAAAGGGGATATTGTATTATTAAGTAGACGATGTAATATGGTGGGAAATAGATAACTCTTAGGAAATACCTAAAGCCTGCAAATTATAAATATCAAAGGTTAAATTGGAATATTGATGAGAAACTAAACATTTGGTAAAAATTAATAACAGGATATGGATTGCTTATAAAGATTGAATGTAATTAATGATGATGTTTTTACTGAGTTGATATAATAAGAACTGTACTAGCTTGAATACGAGATAATAAATGTTAAGGGAAAAAGAGAAGAAATATTTGATGTTGTAACTTGAGATTAGTACTAAAGCTTTTGTTATCGAACTATTGATTAACCCAGTCACCACATTGCTTTTTAAATACTTAAATGTAATATTGGAAACTTAATAAAATATTATTATTAAAAAAGGCTGTTGGCTGCAGTGGTCCAGTAATGAGTGCATATTATAATTTCTGCTCTTCAAATGTGAGCCTGCCCAATACTTTTCCATTGGATCATATTATTTCAACTATGATAGACTGATACAACTTTCTTCTGTTCCAACTTCCCTCTGCCAGCTTCTCCTGACTGCCTTTTTCTGTGCCTACAGTGCCACCTGCTCTTCAAATGCCACCTTGCCAACCTAGTTGCCTGCCAAGTGTTCTCCACCTGGGTACCTTATTTCAACTCTGATAAACCACTTCTCCCGATGTTATTTTGGCCAAGAGCCAAAGTCTGCCTGTTAGAACAGCTGGCATTTATCTACATTTTGCCAATATTGTTACTGGGGGATAAGTTCTCTCAGGGGAATCCTTCAAGTCACTAATGTTGAATACTGCCAGCCAGGCACAATCACTGAATTGAAGTTTAAATTATATTGGGCTATTACCACAAAGAGCTACGATGGTCAAACTTGAAGCAAATCTTCCCATTGTGGCATCCCCCAAAAATAAATGCTCAAAGAATGATAGAAAATACTCATTACATCTTTAAAATCTTGGTTTGGGGAACTCTAATAATTGACTCTTCCCAAGGAACCATTTAAAGCATTGCCAGCCTACTCATCCAAGACATTAATTTTAAAGTGCCAGTTCAGGATTGGCTTGGGGTACCTTTAAATCTCAACCAACAAGAACTGAATAGGCAAAGACACAGTCATATCTGTGAATGGGTAGGAATTGCTGAGTATTTGCTAACCCACTAGCAATTTGCTAATTGTTTATTGGTTAGTGACCAACCTCTTAGTTGTCTCTCCAAAAGCGTATTGCTAAACAATGCTAGACATGGTATGGTAGCAAAGTCAAAGTTGATTTGGATTTCATTCACTTTCCTAGGCTCTCAGATTCTTTTAACTTTTTTATCTCTTGTGTTTCACTTCTATGATGGTCCTGCCAGTACCAGTGGACATTTAGCCCTGTCCTCAGGACTCTGAAGCTAAACTCAAAGCACATCAAGTCACGTGAGCTGGGGGGGGATGTTCCTGTGACATTTCACATGATATGATTAGGACATGTTGAAGTCTTTCCCTATTGCAATGATTGAACATGTTCTATGCTCACTCTCAAGCTGCTTTTACAT